>LR738709.1:245691534-245783566 GCA_902687465.1 Secale cereale | reverse complement strand
GGGAGGGGGCAGCGTGGCGCGGCGGCGTCGGACTCCGCGAGGAGTCCGACTCGGGGACGATGACGGGAGGCGGTGCGGTGGCTGGGCCAGCTGGGCCTCGACCCAGTTCGGACCGGTGGGAAATATTTTTTTAAACTGATTTCGCCGGGAAAAATCCTAGAAAAAAAATCTAAAAATGCCAAAACAAATTTTGACCGTCTAAATAAAATATTTAGAACATGATGAACATTTTCTTGGCCCTAAAAATGCAATTTTAAAATATGCAAAATTCTAATTCAAATAAAATTTCAGAAAAATCAAAATAAAAACTATTTATTTGGTTTTAGTTTTTGTCTTCCAATATTCTATTTATTTTGGAGAAGTCATATTATCTCCTCTCATGTATTTTAATATGGAATATTTTTGGAGAGAAAAATAATTAAACTAAAATGATGCTTGTTCCGATATTTGAGAAAATTCGAATATGAAAACGGTGAAATCCCCAACTCTCTCTGTGGGTCCTTGAGTTGCTTAGAATTTCGAGGATCGCAAAACGAAATGCAAATAAAATATGTTATGCATATGATGACCTATGTATAACATTCCAAATTGAAAATTTGGGATGTTACAAACCTACCCCCCTTAAGATGAATCTCGCCCTCGAGATTTGGGTTGGCTAGAAAATAGGTCTGGTTGGTCTTTGCGTAGATCATCTTCCCGTTCCCAGGTGGCTTCATCCTCGGTATGGTGGCTCCACTGAACTTTGCCAAACTTGATAACCTTGCTGCGTGTGACTCGGCTTGCAAACTCAAGAATATTGAGTGGTTTCTCCTCGTAGGTTAGATCACTATCCAAATGAATTGCTTCCAGGGGCACTGTATATCCCAGAGGAATATCAGCCATCTCAGCATGGCACTTCTTCAGCTGGGAAACGTGAAACACATCATGAACTCCTGACAGTCCTTCGGGTAATTCTAACTTGTAGGCAACCTCTCCCATGCGTTCCAACACACAGTATAGTCCTACAAATCTCGGGGCTAACTTTCCCTTAACTCCAAAACGTTTAACACCTCGCAGAGGTGACACTCTCAGATATGCTCTGTCTCCGATTTCATAGACTACCTCCTTGCGTTTCGCATCTGCATAACTCTTCTATGTGGACCGAGCTACCTTCAGTCTATCTCAAATCATCTTAACCTTCTCTTTTGACTCTTTAACCAAATCTGGTCCAAATAACTGACGGTCTCCAACTTCATCCCACATCAACAGTGTTCGGCATCTTCTTCCATACAATGCTTCGAACGGTGCCATCTTCAAACTAGCCTGGTAGTTGTTGTTGTACGAGAATTCAGCGTAGGGTAACAACTAGATCCATAATCTAGCACACAAGCTCTCAACATGTCCTCCAGAATCTGATTGACTCTCTCGGTTTGTCCATTAGTCTGCGGGTGAAAGGTTGTACTGAACTCTAGCCTGGTACCCAAAGTATGGTGCAACTGATGCCAAAACTTTGAAGTAAACTGCATGCCTCTATCTGATACGATGGTCCTCGGAACTCCGTGTAGACATGTGATCCTGGTCATATATATCTTGGCCAACTTTGCACTGGTATAGGTGGTTTTCACTGGAATAAAGTGAGCTACTTTGTTCAAGCGATCCACTACTACCTAGATAGAGTTATATCCCGATAGGGTCCTGGGTAATCCGGTGATGAAATCCATGCCAAGTTTGTCCCACTTCCATTCGGGTATCGGCATAGGCTGCAGTAATCCTGCTGGCTTCTGATGTTCTGCCTTCACTCTCTGACATACATCACATACAGCTACATACTCGGCAATGTCCTTCTTCATTCCAGTCCACCATAAAAGTTCCTTCAAAACCAAATACATCTTAGTGTTTCCGAGGTGTATCGAGTATGGCGAGTCATGTGCTTCCTGTAGTATCAACATCCTGATCTCGGCGTTATTGGGCACATAGACACGGTCCTCAAACCAAAAGGTGTCGTGTTCATCCTCACGAAAACCCTTGGCTTTTCCTTCACTCATCTTCTCCTTTATTTCGGCAATTTCTTTGTCATCCTTCTGAGCTTCTCAAATCTTTTCCAATAATGTTGACTGTACCTCCAATGCTGCAACTAAACCTCTAGGGACTATCTGCAAACGAAGCTCCCTGAGATCTTCTGCTAACACCTTTGGCAATCTGTCGTTTACTATGGTATTGACATAACTCTTCCGGCTCAGAGCGTCTGCTACGACATTGGCCTTGCCGGGGTGATAGTGCAACTTCATACCATAATCCTTTATGAGCTTCAACCATCTCCTCTGCCTGAGGTTCATCTCCTTCTAAGTGAAAATGTACTTCAAACTCTTGTGATCCATGTACACATCACAACGGTTTCCAATAAGAAAGTGTCTCCAGGTCTTGAGCCCATGCACTACAGCTGCTAACTCCAAATCATGCGTGGCATAATTTAACTCATGTGGTCGAAGTTGACGTGAGGCATATGAAACCACTCTTCCGTCTTGCATAAGTACTCCTCCAAGTCCTAAGGGAGAGGCGTCACAATACACTTGGAAATCCTTGCGTATATCTAGCAGAATCAGCACTGGGTTGTAGTCAAATGTTTCTTCAACTCCTGGAAACTTACTTCGCATTCTTCAGTCCAATGGAACTTGGTGTCCTTCTTCAACAATGCCGTCATAGGTTTCGCAATCTTGGAGAAATTCTCAATGAACCTTCGATAATATCCCGCGAGTCCAAGAAAACTGCGGATCTCTCTAACTGAGGTGGGTGCCAACCACTCAGTGACTGACTGAACCTTGGTAGGGTCCACTGCTATACCTTCTCCTGATATAACATGTCCAATAAATCCAAATTCCTTCAACCAAAACTCACATTTGCTGAATTTGGCATATAACTGATGTTCTGTGAGCTTCTCAAGAACCAAACGCAAATGTTCCTTGTGTTCCTCCTCATTCTTCGAGTACACCAAGATATCGTCAATGAATACCACAACGAAATTATCCAAGAATTCCATGAACACCTTATTCATCATACTCATGAAATACGCAGGGGCGTTAGTCAATCCAAATGACATAACCGTATACTCATATAGCCGATACCTTGTGGTGAACGCTGTTTTAGGTATATCCTTTTCTTGGATATTCAGTTGGTGGTACCCTGATCGCAGATCGATTTTGGAGAATACTTTAGCTCCTTGAAGTTGGTCAAACAAATCATTGATCATCGGAAGTGGGTACTTGTTCTTGATTGTTACTTCATTCAGCGCTCGATAATCAACAACCATTCTTAAAGATCCATCCTTCTTCTCGACCAAGAGCACTGGGGTTCCCCATGGTTATGAACTTCGTCGAATGAATCCTTCCTCCAATAACTCCTTAATCTTCTTCTTGATCTCCTCCATATCATTCGCGGGCATCCCGTATGGTCTCTTCGATATTGGTCCGGTGCCTAGCAATAGTTTTATCAAAAACTCAATGTCCCGATCTGGCGGCATGCATGGTAGCTCCTCCGGAAATAATTTCGGGTAATCCTTCACCATAGGCACTTCCTCCTGAACAACTCTCGAGGGAGAATTTACTTGGTTCCTCCTAGGCGCATGCCTGGACACATACTTGATCCTTTTTCCCTCCGGGGTGGTAAGTAGAATTGACTTACTGGCACAATCGATGTTTCCTCCATACATTGATAGCCAATCCATGCCTAGTATCACATCCAATACTTGTGATTCCAAAATTATCAGATCTGAGGGGAAAACATGGCTTCCAATGGTCAATGGCATCTGAAAACATCCTTGACTTGCCATATACTCCGCTCCTGGTGAGCTTACTAACATAGGTGCCCTAAGTACTTTGGTGGGAAACTTGTATTTATCCACGAATCCCCTTGAAATGTATGAATGCAATGCACCAGTATCGAAAAGAACAACTGCAGTAAATGACTTAACCAAAAACATACCGACAACTGCATCAGGCTGCTCTTCAACGTCCTCCACGTTCACATGGTTCACTTGTCCCCTGTTGAAAGGGTTGGGCTTCTTCCTAGAGCTTCCATAGCCACTCCCATTCTTCGCTTCAGGGCACTCAGTGGCATAGTGTCCAGTCTTCCCGCACTTGAAACACGTAATGTGACATAGATCTTTCTTGGCGGGTGTGGCTGGGGTGGAGCGGTTTTGATTACTGCTTGCTCCATTCCTATTCCCATTCTTGGACCATTGTGGTTATGAGAACTGCCTCCATTATGGGTGTGGCCTCCATGGTTATGGGTATATCCTCCTGAGTTCAGGGTGAAACGGGACTTCCGCTGGGCTCCAGAATTGTTCTTTCCTTGTCCATACTTCCTGTTGCGGCATTCAATCTGCTGTTGCTTCCCTTCAATCATAAGAGCTTTGTCTACCAGTTCCTGATAGTTGTTAAATGTTGCCACCATCAACTGTATGCTCATCTCATCATTCAGCCATTCCATAAACTTTTCCTGCTTCAGGACATCTGTGGCCATATCATCAGGGGCATAGCGAGATAGTGTACTAAACTCATCTACGTATTGAGCCACAGTACGATTTCCCTGGCGCAAGTTGCAATCTCACGCTTCTTCATGCTCATAGCTCCAGTTGAGACATGGGTGGTGCAAAAAGCTTGCTGGAACTGATCCCAAGTGACATTGGCTATAGGGAAAGTGGTTGTATAATTCTCCCACCATGAAGCTGCTGGTCCATCTAATTGATGTGCGGTAAAATGCACCTTCTCAGCATCTGTGCAACCTGCGGTGGTCAACTCCCTTCCAATCTTGCGTAGCCAGTCATCAGCAACTATTGGCTCGATGCTACTGGAAAACACCGGTGGCTGCAACCTCAGAAACTGGGCTAGGTTGTCAACTGGTGGTGGTGGTGGAGGGTTGTTGTTGTTGTTGTTATTGTTGTTGTCGTTGTTGTTGTTTTTGTAATTCTGGACAAGAAGTTGCATCAATGTGTTCTGCTACTGGATCAACTGGGTGAGCTCAGGGGGAAACTCAAATCCGGGCTCATGTCTCGGAGGCATCCGATGGGTTTTAGAGGGGAGAGATTTAGAATAGAATGAGGTATATGGGAAAATCACTACCTATATGCACACGAGACAAACACAATCATATCACGCCAAATAAATTCAAGTAAGGGCATACAATCGGTCTAGAACTATTGTTACAAAAGTGCTCGGACTCCTACTATATGTGGGAAAACTACTATTCTTAGGGTGGTCATCTAGAAATTTTGATCGGTGGAAGACTCCATGATATCCGCTCCAGCTTCGTCTTCATAGTCATCATCACTACCATCAGGGTTGGAGTCGGTGTCGTCGATGATGATGTAGTCTTCAGAACGAATCTCATTGGGTTCGTCGTCTTCTCCTCCTGGCGCGGGGTCTCCCATAAATACTCCTAGCTTGCTTGTCAGGTCGTTATTCTTCTCCACAAGTATTGTGATTTCCTCCTCATATCCGTCACGTGAAGACTTGAGTTCCTCTTCTAGCTCCGTGTTCCGGGTTATTGCCTTCTTCAGATCTATCATGCATGCGCACATCTGATCCTCCTGTCGACGAATGTGCTGGTTTACCTCCTGGATGAAAGAGGCAATGGACATGCCCCTCTTGGTACTGATCATCTCCCATTGCTCATTTTTGCGCCCACATATATGGTAGATAGTGTCCTTCGGCTCCTGTTTTTAGACTTCTCCAATTCGTCCCATAGCAATGTGGGCAGCCAAGCTCTGGCTTAGACTCCAAGTTGGTGCATCAAAGGAAAACTCGAAGGGCTCAGTGGCTGGCGTGAACGTCCTCCCGGGAACTTGAACTCGAATCATCCATCGCTCCTCTTCTGGTAAAGTGGCGGTGTAGTTCATGGTGAAGCTTGGTATTCCGATGTTCAGGTATCTAGTACTTCCTTCAACTGTCATCCAAAAGGTGTGTCTTCATCCGGTCGGGTAAACTTGTTCCTTGAGTCTGCCATCCTAAAGAGTAGAAAATGGAGAGGAGTCAGAAATGGGTAGAGAAGAGGGACCTATGGCTCAACTTAGTGGTCGTGTCCTACATTCAGCGTGTGCTCTGATACCATCTTGTAGCGACCCGACCCGAATGGATCAAATCTCTGTGCTTCAATGTCATCCCGAATCGGTAATGCTGACACACACACAGTACTCGAAGGATTTATGACAGAGTAGCAATCACACACTTATTACATCGAATGTCTCAAAAGAGAACTTATTACAGTAGATATGGCTTAAGGCCATCTAAAAACGATAACAACGGAAGGCTTGGTAGATAAAGTGAGTCCAACAACTCCAACGGCATAGCTGAGTGCATGACAAACGACCTAGCGCACCTTACTCTTCGTCTGAAAAGTCTGCAACATGATATGTTGCAGCACGAAACGGGTCAGCACATGGAATATGCTCGGAAAATAACACAGTAGAGCAAGGAATAGATAAATTCTATCACTACATGCATGTATGGCTGGTGGAGGCTCTAAGGTTATAATGTTTTGCAGAAAGCCAATTTTTCCCTACAACAAAGGAATATATTATATTTAACTATCATGGTAGTTGAAACATCATTGAGGAGGTTCCTCCAACTCAATCCCAATTAAAGTAATCATTATCAACCCATCAAAATTAATTTAGAGTGATGAGATCATATCAACAATTCAAGTACCAGATACTCAAGATGTCCATAACCGGGGACACGACTAATCATGATTAGTTTGTACACTCTGCAGAGGTTTGCGCACTTTTCCCCACAAGACTCGATCTCCTCCGTTGGATTTCTCGCACTACATGGTGTTTGAGAAACGGATGACAGAGACACAGTCTTTCAGAAAAATTAACTATTTACTCTAGGTAGGCCGTTACACCTACTTTCCCCTACATCTGCTAGTCTACCACTGAAAGAGGTCATGCAACATACTCAACTGTGCTAGAGCCCATAATAGCTTGTGGCTGCACACGGAAGTTTCTAGCATGAATAATCTTATGATCCCTTTGAGCCTGGGTGGCGGACCGTAGGATGATCACACGGGTACTCAGGGATATCCTAGGAGAACACTGGATTCAGCAGGTGCCCACAAGCAATCCACCCAGATGTGTATTAAAGTTGCCACCTTAAGTTGAACCATTAATTAGCAATTTGTCATGTAAACTCTCAACCCCAATCCACGTCTACGAGCATAGCAAGGCAATATAAGCATAACGTAGAAGTAACTCCCAAGGGTTTGGTAATAAAACAGGTAATAGGTTCTACCTCATCATCTACTTCCCAGACCCACATGTTAAGAGATCCTACTCATGCAATGTGTGAGGGTTGAAACTAATGCATAAAAACTGGGTAATAAAGGGGTACGATCAATGTGTTACTTGCCTTGCTGATGATTCGCAAAACCAAATGACTCGTAGTAGCACGCTTCGCACTCCGGGAATTCTATCGCAAACAAACAATAGCATACATAAGCAACCAAATAAAGATGCACGGGTAAAACTCAAATAAGAAGATCTAACCAGAAAGTACAACTGAAGAACACCTGTTTGCAAAAAGAGTCAAATCAAACGGAGCAATGAAACTCAAACTACAAACGAAACAATATCCGTTCACTAAACTGAACTAAAGTGAAATTTTAAAGTACCAAAATCTTGTTCAAGTTAGTTAAACAGAAAGAGGGCTTTGAGACGAAGATCTAGGCGCTTGTTTCACCTGATTCGGATAAAGGAGCGAAAAGATAAACTAAAACGAAGATCATGACAGAAATCGCGATCGAAAGTAACCGCGGAAAAACCCTGGAAAAGAAAAACGAGACGAACAGGCTAACGAACGAATGTTCGCTGTCTGCGGCTAACTGAGGAAAAGCGTTCGTTAAAACGAACGGACGGACGAACGTCCGCTAAACAACTAAACCGAGAAAACCGAACCGATCTAGGGTTTTGGAGAAAAACCGGGTGGTTCTTACCTAAACCAAAAAAAACGGCGGTCGAGATCCGGCGAACGGCGGCTCGATCCGGCGAGCGGGGCGGCTCTGGCGAGGCTGGCAATGGCGCGGTGGAGCGGCGGCGGCGGGGTGGAGCGGCGGTTGCGCGGATCGGCAGCGGGGCTGGCGAGGCACGCGGCGGTGCGGCGACGTGGGGCTACAGATGGGGTCCCGGGTTTGGCTTAAATAGGGGGGCGAGGTGGCTTGCGGGAGGGGGCGGGGTGGTGCGGTGGCGTCGGACTCTTCTAGCAGTCTGGCTCAGGGACGACGATGGGAGGCGGTGCGGCTGCTGGGCCAGCTGGGCCTCGGCCCAGTTCGGTCCGGCGGGAAGTTTTTTTTTAAACTGATTTCGCCGGGAAAAATCCTAAAAAATAAAATAAAAATCTAAAAATGCCAAAACAAATTTTCACCGTCTAAATAAAATATTTAGAACATGATGAACATTTTCTTGGCCTTAAAAATGCAATTTTAAAATATGCAAAAATTTCTAATTCAAATAAAATTGCAGAAAAATCCAAATAAAAACTATTTATTTGATTTTAGTATTTTGCTTCCAATATGCCATTTATTTTGGAGAAGTCATATTATCTCCTCTCATTTAATTTAATATGGAATATTTTCGGAGAGAAAAATAATTAAACCAAAATGATCCTTGTTCCGATATTTGAGAAAATTCAAATATGAAAACAGTGAAATCCCCGACTCTCTCCGTGGGTCCTTGAGTTGCTTAGAATTTCGAGGATCGCAAAACGAAATGCAAATAAAATATGATATGCATATGATGACCTATGTATAACATTCCAAATTGAATATTTGGGATGTTACAATTTTTTCGTTTGCTCTCTTTAGCTTTTTCTTTTGTCGTGTTCTTCTAGCTGTCGCCCTGGCAGCCGGACAGCCGCGCTGCGACCTGTGGCTGGGTTAGGGACTTGGCCACCTAGAATAGGAAAATTACTTCAGCCGCTTAGAGCGTAGCTAGTCGAGCGAGAAGCCGGCCGGCCGGCTGCTGGGCAGCCGAACGAGTGAGGCGAGAGGTCGGCTTGGCTTGAATCGGTGTTTTTCCTTTGTCATTTTTCGTGTGGACAACATTTCCTGCCTTTAGCTCTTGCCAGCCGGACAGTCGCGCAGCGAGTTGTGGCTTGGGACGAAGAGAGGGCTTTGGCATCGGCAAACTACTTAGCCGAATTCGGGCTGACCGGACCCAGACAGGGCACAAGAATAAAAATTCATTCATAGGTGAAGCTTATCATATAGATAAAAAGGTAGCCCCTGAGGTGCGCATCGGGGGACCTATTGTCTTTGCTTTGTACAAAAGATAGCATGGTACATACACTGCATCAGCTGTAAAACGGGCGGAGAAGGTTTGCGTTCCATGGGCAATTCATGTCTTCTCCGGATGCGTCTTTCTTGCGTGCCCTGGGCTTCTGAGCATCGATGAGATAGTAGGAGTCATTGCCCACGGCCTTGCTGATGATGAAGGGTCCTTCCCAAGGAGCCGAAAGCTTGTGTTGGCTGACTGTTCGCTGGATCAATTGGAGCACAAGATCTCCCTCGCGGGAAAACATACGGCTTGACCTTGTTGGTATGGTAGAGGTGCAGCTTCTGCTGGTAGATGGCGGACCGGCTGAGTGCCAGCAGCTGAGCCTCTTCGAGCAAGTTGACGCTGCCTTCTCATGCCTCCTTTGCTTCCGCCTCCGTGTACAAGGTGACGCGAGGCGATTCGGACTCCATATCCGTTGGGATGATAGCCTCGGCCCCGTACAAGAGGAAGAAGGGAGTGAAGCCGGTTGAGCGATTCGGCGTAGTTCGGAGACTCCAAAGGATGGCTGGCAGCTCCTCGATTCAACAGCCGGCTGAGCGCTCCAGTGGGCCAACCAGCCGCGGCTTGATGCCAGAAAAGATTAGGCCATTTGCCCGCTCTACCTGGCCGATTGACTACTGGTGGGCAACCGATGCAAGGTCTAGTCAGATGCCTCGTGCCACGCAAAAACGGGCCAAGGCGCCTTTGGCAAAATTCGTGCCGTTGTCGGTGATAATGATGTGCGGGATGCCGTATCGAATGGTGATATCCGTGATGAATGTGGTGACCGTGGGGCCGTCCAGCTTCTTGATCGGTCTTCCTTCAATCCACTTGGTGAACTTGTCCACTACCACTAGCAAATGGGTCATGCCGCCGTGTGCTGTCCTGAATGGGCCTACCATGTCCAGTCCTCATACGGCAAACGACCAGGCTATGGGAATGGTTTTGAGGGCGGAGGCCTGCTAGTGCTGCTTGGAGCTAAAATGTTGGCACCCATTGCACTTATCAACTAGGTCCTTGGCGTCTGTCAGGGCAATCGGCCAAAAGAAACCGTGGCGAAAAGCCTTGGCGATGAGGACTCTGGAGGTGGCATGGTGGCCACATTCGCCCTGCTGCACGTCCTTCAGTATGGCCATGCCCTTGTCCGATGCGAGACAACGCTGGAACACACCAGTCAGACTATGCTTGTGTAATGCCCCGGATGTAATACTTTCCCTTTTGGGCTTATAATATATCTCCGGCTTCATCTATTTCCATTCTGGGTTCTTGTCTTTCGGGTTTTCGTTGTTTTGTGGTGTGTGTGTGTGTGGCATTCTTTCATATCATGTAGACTTGTGCATTGCATTGCATTTGTGTTGTCGGTTGCATCCGGTTCGTCGTGTTTCTTCCTGTTGTCCGTTTCGCGTTCTGGAGCTCCCTCACGTGTCCGTGACGTCCCGTATGCCTACTTTGTTGTTCGGGCGTTTTACGTTACCGGTGTGCCGCGAGGTTGTTGTGTGTGTTGTTGTTTTGTTGTGTGCAACCCGCCTCTCAAATCTCGTCTCGTTTGGGCTCCGTTGACTTTCCCATCCGTTGTTCGTGTGGGTCCGAAGTGCCTTCACTTCGTGTCCCAGAAACACCCCTGCTGCATTCTTTTATCTCCGTCTAGGCCTTTTAAATCTATCCCCGCGATCGGATCCGTCGGATCGCGATCGGAGGGCTCCTAGCGCCCCTAAACTCCCTCCTAACCCTAAAAAACTGCTATATATAGACCCCTAGGTCTATATTTGGCATCCCCTATTTTTTTTCTCAGATCCAATCTTCCCCTTCCTCTCCACTTTAAAAAAAAGACCTCCTGCATCCCGAGGGAACCAGCCGATCTGGCCAGTTCCCTTGATCGCCTCTGCAGCGCCGCTAGGTTTCAGATCTGGCCTCGAGCCCGAGGTCAACGCAGCCAGATCGCCTGGCTCCCGCCGCCAGATCGCTGCCTGGGCGCGCCGGCCCAGGTCCCCACTTCGTCGATCCTTCGTCAGGCTCCAGCACCGCGCCAGGCAACGGGCCGCTCCTTCGCCCACCGGCCCGTTCGTTCGCCCCGCGGGATCCTTCGTTCGCCCCGCTCGCTAGGCTCGGGGGGGACCGCATCGTCGGTAACCGCGCCAAGTCAGCCCACCTCTCGCCAGGTCCCGTCGGCCTCCCGGGCGCCCCAGCGGGCCGGGCGCTCCGCTTCCGCGCCTCCGCGGCCTTCCCGCGACGGGCCGCGCTCCCTCTCCGCACCGGGCCGCGCCGCGGCCATCGCCAGCCTCCAGCCGCGGCTGGGCCGAACCGCGCCGCCGCCTGGGCCTCCTGCCCCAGCCGGGCCACCGCACCGCGCGGATCCTCCGCCGGGCCAGATCCGCAGCCGTCGGCCCGTCTCAGTTTTTCCCAGATCTGAATCTGACTAAGGTTGTTTCCCCACTCCTAAGCCCCTGATATCTAATCTGATATGCAAAGTTTGAAGTGCTCTAACTTTTTGCCTGATGCTCCGTTTTGCACGTGTAATATGTCCAGACGTTCGTGGAGTTGTGCTCTACGTTTCCTCTGTTGTAGTCATGCATGTTAGAGATCATCTAGGGGCTTGTTTTGCTGTTGCAAGAGTGCATCATGATATAAACTACTGCTATGTGTTATTTTTGTGCCACCTTTGCCATGTGATATCTTTTAGCTCGTTTGTCCAACTGATGCAAATGACATGTCCACGTGTTCGTCTTGCCACGAACTACGTGTTGCTTGTGATAGGTTGCATGGTAGATTTATTATTGCCTTGTTGTCATCGTTGCAAAGTGCCATGTTCATGTGATGTGTTTTCACTTGTTATGAAGTGCCATCTTGTTGAGCTCGTTGCAATCGTTGTGTTCACCTCTATGAAGCATGCTTGTGTGTTTCGGGATCACCTTCATGTGTATGTTGATGAGGTGCTTACCCTTTGCCATGTTTAGTTTCGAGGTGACTTAAACATGCTCTTTTATATGCCATGATGATATTGCTGTTTTAGGACTTAGTGGATTTTCACTAAGTCTGAAATCTGTAACGTTCCGATGCCATGTTCGTGTGATGTTCTAGGACAAAGCATGTTAGTTTTGGGGTGGTTTTTGATTGTTCCTTGTAGTATATATTGTTGTCTTTCCATCCATGTCCTCACATGTCCATTTAAGTGGCTGTAGCATGTTTATCTTTTGCTCTAAAATTTCAATAAAATTCTGCTGCCAGAATTTTATTGTCAAGTTCAATATGTCCAAGATCATTGCTATTGATCCGTGACTCCGTTGGGGGTGCACTTTGGACTTAGTTGCTGTACTATATGTCTAGTTTGTGTTCAAGTCCTTTGCCATGCTTTTTGGGTGCTGTAGCTTAATTATTTTGAGCTCCAAAGATGCCATGTTGCTGTAATTTTCAGCTTTCGCTCAAATCTTGTTTCGGGGATAACTTTTAGCCCGTAACTCCGATTTCAGCAAATCTTATATCAAACTTGATTGTTTTTCCGTGTAGATTAATAATATCAGATTGTTATCTTGTTTTGAGGTATTTTGCTTCAGTGATGTTTTACGTGCTCCGTGTGCATCCTTAGTGCATCCATCATGCATTCATGTTTTTCGAGTGCGCATTGCATCTTGTTGATTGGTGCTTGGTGTGATTGTTTTGTTTAGAGCCGGAAGCTGAGACCGGGTACGAAGTTGAGCACGAGGTTTCCAACGAGGTTGAGCACGAGGACCCTTCTTACGATCCGAACGACTTCTCTTCAGGCAAGATGACCGAACCCCGATAACATTACTATCTTTGCCTATTGCTAGTAGTCTCGATCTATAGTTTTGCCTCGATGCCCATGATCTTCTTGTCAGCCTCCTACTTGTAACCAATTGCCATGTTTAACCAACCTACCTATGCAAACCGTTGCTTGGCTAAGTACGCTTCGCTCAGCCCTTCTTATAGCGTTGCTAGTTGCAGGTGAAGATCGAAGATGCTTGCTTCATGTTGAAGTTTGGTTGGGTTATATCACACTATATAAATTCTTTAAATGAAATCATCTATATATTGGCAAGGGTGGAAGGCTAAGCCTTTTGCTTGGTGATTTGTTCCACTCATGCCGTTAGGATCCGTATAAGCCGGTTTTATGTTCCTTGATTATGCGTTCCTAACACGGTTGGGGTGTATGGGACCCCCTCGATAAACCACTAAGTGCTAAGTCTTTTCCAGCAAATCCCAACATTGGTACTATTTGCCTAATAACAAACTAAACTTGCATAGGGAGTAATTAACCCTCTTTCTTAATCAACAACCCCGGGCCAGTGCTCCACATGAGTGTTGGTCCGAAACGGGGAGTCTGCGGGGCCGCCTTGGGGCAACCCGAGGTATCTGGTATACACCCGTAGAATCGCCCATCCGGTCGTGTCCTGAGACTTAGATACGCGCGGCTACTATCAGGGTGTCGACACGCCGGGAGGATTTGCTGGATTAGCCTTACCTTAGCTCGGTATATCTTGAGCACGGGATTCCGAGGATACTCGGGTCTTCCCACTTTGGAGTTGCGACTCCGCGGATCGTGGGCTTGTAATGGGTCAAGTTGGAACACCCCTGCAGGGTTTGAACTTTCGAAAGCCGTGCCCGCGGTTTTGTGGCAGATGGGAGCTTGTTAATTCCGGTTGTAGATAACTTGACACAATGTTACTAATACAATACCAGCGTGTGTTCCGTGACTGTCAGTTTCCGAATAGGGATTCGGGAGTTGAACACGGAGGGGTTATGATTGTGGAGCTTGTAGCTAGGATCACTTCGTGATCACTTCTCGCCGATGCCTTCTCTTCTCGCTCTCACTTGCGTAAGCTAGATGCTAGTTGCTGCTGCAGACTTATTCTTTTCTTCAGCCTTATTCTCACCCAAAGGCTTTGATAGTCTTGTTACCCGGAGACGGGATTGCTGAGTCCTCTATGGCTCACAGTTACTTCACACACCAGATGCAGGTCCAGCTGTGAGCTATCCAGGTGATGGCACCGAGCTGGATTGGGAGTACGACGAGGAGCGTAGTCGGTACTACGTGCGCTACCCGGGCGATCAGTAGTGGAGTCTCTTACTAGGATTCGATCCGCCTGTGGTTTATTTATCTGAGTTTGGTACTTTGTCTTTTGGCTTTTGCCCTTAGAGGGTTGTGATGTTCTTAATGTATGATGTTTGAGACTTGTACTGTAATTCTGTGATGTGGCGAGTGTAAGCCAACTATTTTCAGTTTACTATCCCCTCTTTTACATGAGTTGTGCAAAGATTACCAAACTTGAGATCATTCTAGGATGGGTTTATGCCTTTAAGTCGTACCTCGACACGTAGGAGGTATAACTCCATCCTGGGCATTACAAGTTGGTATTCAGAGCCTTCTCCGACCTAGGAGCCCCCACTGTTTGATCGAACCGTTGACGGTTGAGTCTAGGCACACACTGAAAACTTTTGAGTCCTATATTATATCGGAGAGTAGGATTTCTTTGCTTCTCATCCCCTTTTTCTCTCTGGTGAGGACTCCTGACGTCTAAGCTTGTCTCTCCTATCTTCAAAATTTGCACAAAAATTTTTTTAGGAATCCCGCGAGTATTCTGGGATTGTTTCGATGTTCTTGTGACAAGGATATTGTTCCCGATGCCTCCTGTTACCAAGGAGTTGAGCTTCGGGGTATCATTGACACAAGCTTATCGCGGTAGTACTAAATACTTAAGACGACCGACATCGAAAATCTCCCCTATACGGCCAGTGGCAAGATAACCCCGACATCACCCAGTACTGGGGAGGTAGTTCGGGAGTATTGCCATAGCTTGTTATAGTGGATGCTTTTCGAAGGTCCGAGGTACACAGTTTCTGAGAAAGACTGGTTATGTGTTGAAGGATGGATACACCTGGATGTAGGTTAGAGTTGATTGCGCGGTGCTTCCCGTGTATCCCCAACACCTGATTGCATAACTGGAATCTTTCGGAAAACTATAGGTGGGTTTTATCCAGTAGATCGTAGGCATTCTTTCAACGAATGCAGGTTAGTGAGTTCGGGGTTCGACATTGAGTGAAGGGGTTATATGACCGATGTTACTATCAGGAGTTGCATCTTAAAGGGTCCTTGGCTATGCTGATCCGGGGATTGCAAAACCTTTTCGTAACGCGTTCATATGCTTTCAGCACAAAGATGTTAGAACGAAACTCCTCTCTTGTGTTTGTTCCTGTCCGTACCTTGTTGTTTTTCTTATTTTCATTTTGTCCCCTATGTGGCTTCTCGTGAAGACTGATGTTATCAATTAACTGAGAAATTCATTCGTTCCTCTTGTTCGGATGATTTCATTCGTTCTTATTGTTCGAATGATTATTGTGAAGACTTGTTGCAATTCATTCCATTGATTCAGCTTATTCCTTTTGTCAATCAATTGCTGATTCGTGGTCATCTCTTACAGGATGGCTCCGAAAAGGGTTCCGAACGCCAACCCAGAGGGTGAAGAGGTTCCAGAACGTCCTCCTTCCCCTCCTCCTCCGCCTGAGGCTTGGAGAGGAATTATGCAGACTACTGCTCAGAACACTCAGTTGATGATGCAGATGATGCAGCAAATGCAAGCTATGCAAGCTAATCAAGCTAATCAGGGTGTTCCAGTGAACCAAGGCAACTTCTTCCAGCAGCACCATGCTACTCTCAACCAGTTCCTGGCTAACAATCCTAAAGCTTTCAGTTACTGTGTCGACCCTCTTGATGCTGAGGATTGGTTGACCGACATAAAGAAGCATTTTGAGTCCAGTAACGTGAAAGAAGATGACTATGTGAAGTTTGCAGCCTTCCAACTGAAAGATCAAGCAGCTGACTGGTGGCAGCAGTACAAAGACTCAAGGCCGGGTCAAGTGATCTCTTGGGAGAATTTCTGCAAGGATTTCCGCTCGCATCACATTCCTACAAGTGTCATTGAGGGTATGCGTGAGCAATTCCATAACCTCAAGCAGGGCTCCATGACAGTCTATCAGTATAATTTCAAGTTCCAAAACCTCGCTCGCTATGCAAAGCAAGACATTCCTGATGCAAAGAGTAAAATCTATCAGTTCCGTGGAGGTCTCAAAGATGAACTTCAGCTTGCTCTCACTTTGTTCGAGCCAGATGAATTCGATAAGTTCTATAACATGGCTTTGAAACAAGAAGCAGCTCAGCTTAAGATGGAGGCTTCTAAGAAGAGAATTCGAGATGCTGTTCACTCTTCCTCATCGTCTCCGTTGGCTGCGAAACAACAGAAATTCTGGCTTCCTCCTCCTCCAGTGATTCGAGCTCCATACAACAACTCCAACAACTCCAACAACTTCAACAACTCCAACAACAAGAACTCTAGTGGTCGTAGTTTCTCCCACCCACCCAACCCGAGCAACCAGTCGAAGAAGCAGTTTCAGTCTCAAGGCTCCAAGTCCAGTGGCTCTCATTTCCGTCCTCTCTCTGAAGTGGTGTGCAACAAGTGTGGCCAGAAGGGTCATTATGCCAACAGATGTCTGAATCCGAAGCGTCTTCCTCCTCCTCCACCTATGAGTTCAGCTATTGTCAGGCATGATCCAAAGGCAGCAAGGGTCAATCTGATGAATGCAGCACAAGCAGAGGCTTCTTCTGATGTCATTTTGGGTAACCTTCCAGTAAACTCTTTTCCAGCTAAAGTGTTATTTGATTCGGGTGCTTCATGCTCTTTCATGTCTCAACCATTTGCATCCAAGCACAATATTGCCACTTCAAATTTGCCTCAGAAGTTGCAAGTTATTTCTCCGGGCAAGATTATGACTTCTAGTGTTTATGCTCCGGATGTTTCTATTCGAATGGGAGATTATCGTTTTCTGGCTAAACCGGTGATTCTTGGTCATTCTGATATTGACCTCATTCTCGGAATGGATTGGCTTTCTCAGCATGATGCTCACATTGATTGTGCTCAAAAGGAAGTCAAGTTGACTCATTCTGATGAAGATGTGATTATCTTCGCCTCCAGGGATAATACTATTCGGCTTTTCGCTCTCAATGATAAGGGTGAAATTAATGCCATAGATCAAATTCCAGTGGTGAACGAATATCAAGACGTCTTTCCAGAAGAACTTCCAGGCATGCCTCCACACCGTCAGGTGGAGTTTGTCATTGAACTCGAGCTGGGCACTGAGCCTGCTTGCCGGCGTCCATACAAGCTCTCTCCGGATGAATTGAAGGAATTGAAGAAGCAGCTTGATAAGCAGGAGAGTATGGGTCTCATCAGACCGAGTACATCTCCGTGGGGCTGTGGTGTCTTATTTGTCAAGAAGAAAGATGGCACGGAGCGTCTCTGTGTTGACTACCGGCCATTGAACAAGAAGACGATTAAGAACAAGTATCCGCTCCCCAACATCAACGAACTCTTTGAGCAGCTCAAAGGAGCTAAAGTGTTCTCTAAGCTTGATCTCCGAATGGGCTATCATCAAATTCGCATTCGCGAGGAAGACATTCCAAAGACGGCCTTCAGAACGAGCTACGGTTCATACGAGTATACCGTCATGTCCTTCGGTCTCGCCAATGCTCCTCCTACCTTTTCAAGGATGATGCATTACATCTTCAACCCCTATACTGGCGAGTTCGTTCTTGTGTATCTGGATGATATTCTGGTGTTTTCCAAGAATGAAGAAGATCACGAAAAGCACTTGCGTCTGGTTCTTGATCGACTCCGAGAGCATAAATTCTATGCCAAGCTCTCAAAGTGCGAGTTTTGGCTCGATAAGGTTTTGTACCTGGGCCACATTATCTCAGCTGACGGTATTGCGGTTAATCCCGAGAAAGTTGAAGCAATTGTCAACTGGGAAGCTCCTCAGAACGTCAAGCAGCTCCGCAGTTATCTGGGTCTTGCCAGCTATTGCAGAAGATTTGTTGAAAACTTCTCCAAGATTGCGAAGCCTCTTTCCAACCTGCTTCAGAAGAATGTCAAATACTTTTGGTCTCCCGAATGTGAAGTGGCATTCAAAACCCTCAAAGAGAAGCTTGGCTCTGCTCCAGTTCTGACTCCTCCGGATGAAACCAAGCCCTATGAAGTGTTCTGTGACGCTTCTCTTCAAGGTCTTGGTGGTGTGCTTATGCAAGATAAGAGAATTGTGGCTTATACTTCTCGGCAGCTCAAGCCCAGTGAGAAGAACTATCCCACACATGATCTCGAGCTAGCAGCTGTGGTACATGCTCTGATTACGTGGAGACATCTGTTGTTGGGCAGAAAGGTCGACACCTTCACTGATCACAAGAATTTGAAGTACATCTTCACACAGCCGCATCTGAACCTCCGCCAGACTCGTTGGGTCGAGATGATCCAAGAGTACAACCCCAGCATTGAATACACTCCAGGCAAGGCGAATGTGATTGCAGATGCTTTGAGCAGAAAGGCATATTGCAACAGCCTTCTTATCAAGCCATACCAGCCTGAGCTTTGTGAAGCATTCAGGAAGCTCAACCTCCAAGTTGTTCCGCAGGGTTTTCTTGCAAATCTCCAAATTGCTCCTACCTTGGAAGATCAAGTCCGTGAGGCCCAGCTTAGTGATACCATGGTGAAGAAGGTGAAACATGGGATTGCAAAGGGCACTCCAAAATACAAGTGCTTCCGTGTTGATGAGAGAGATACCTTGTTCTTCGAGGACAGACTCGTTGTTCCCAAAGGTGATCTCAGGAAGCTCATAATGGAAGAAGCTCATGATTCTCTCCTTTCCATTCATCCTGGCAGTTCCAAGATGTACCAAGATCTCAAGCAATCTTACTGGTGGACACGCATGAAAAGGGAAATTGCCCAATTCGTGAATGAATGTGATGTATGCAGAAGAGTGAAAGCAGAACATCAACGTCCAGCCGGTCTTCTCCAACCTCTTCCTATTCCCGAGTGGAAGTTCGACCACATTGAAATGGACTTCGTCACTGGCTTTCCTAAATCCAAGCGAGGCAATGATGCTATCTTTGTGGTGATTGACAAGCTTACCAAAGTCGCTCACTTTCTTCCAGTCAAAGAATCAATCAATGCAGCTCAACTTGCAGAGCTGTACACTTCCAGAATTGTGTCCCTACATGGCATTCCTCAAGTGATATCCTCAGACCGTGGCAGCTTGTTCACATCAAGGTTCTGGGACTCTTTTCAGTCCGCCATGGGCACTAAGATCAGGTTCAGCACTGCCTTTCACCCTCAGACTAGTGGTCAAGTCGAGCGCGTGAATCAGATTCTAGAAGACATGCTCAGAGCCTGTGTCATCTCCTTCGGCATGAAATGGGAAGACTGCCTTCCATTTGCCGAGTTCTCTTACAACAACAACTTTCAAGCAAGTGCAGGCAAAGCACCATTTGAAATTCTCTATGGCAGAAAGTGCCGTACCCCTCTCAACTGGTCTGAAACAGGTGAACGCCAACTTCTTGGCAATGACTTGATCTCAGAAGCCGAAGAAATGTGCAAAGTCATACGTGAGAATCTCAAGGCCGCTCAGTCGCGTCAGAAGAGCTACTATGACGGAAAGCATCGTGATTTGGCTTTCGACATCGGTGATCATGTCTATCTCGGAGTTTCTCCGATGAAAGGAACCCAAAGATTCGGTATCAAAGGAAAACTTGCTCCTAGATACGTCGGGCCTTTCAAGATTCTTGGCAAAAGAGGCGATCTAGCCTATCAGCTCGAGCTCCCTTCCAACTTTGCAAATGTTCATGATGTCTTCCATGTGTCTCAGCTTCGCAAATGCTTCAAGGCACCTGAGCGCATGATTCCGTTTGAGGAGATTGATCTCCAACAAGACCTTTCCTACCGAGAGCATCCAGTTGCAATTCTCGAAGAAACTGAACGCAAGACTCGCAACAAGTCCATCAAGTTTCTGAAAGTCAAGTGGTCACATCACACAGACCGAGAAGCTACCTGGGAACGAGAAGATCATCTTTGTTCCGAGTACCCTTCCTTTTTCCAGTCCTAGATCTCGGGACGAGATCTTTTTGTAGTAGAGGAGAGTTTGTAATGCCCCGGATGTAATACTTTCCCTTTTGGGCTTATAATATATCTCCGGCTTCATCTATTTCCATTCCGGGTTCTTGTCTTTCGGGTTTTCGTCGTTTTGTGGTGTGTGTGTGTGGCATTCTTTCATATCATGTAGACTTGTGCATTGCATTGCATTTGTGTTGTCGGTTGCATCCGGTTCATCGTGTTTCTTCCCGTTGTCCGTCTCGCGTTCCGGAGCTCCCTCACGTGTCCGTGACGTCCCGTATGCCTACTTTGTTGTTCGGGCGTTTTACGTTACCGGTGTGCCGCGAGGTTGTTGTGTGTGTTGTTGTTTTGTTGTGTGCAACCCGCCTCTCAAATCTTGTCTCGTTTGGGCTCCGTTGACTTTCCCATCCGTTGTTCGTGTGGGTCCGAAGTGCCTTCACTTCGTGTCCTAGAAACACCCCTGCTGCATTCTTTTATCTCCGTCTAGGCCTTTTAAATCTATCGCCGCGATCGGATCCGTCGGATCGCGATCGGAGGGCTCCTAGCGCCCCTAAACTCCCTCCTAACCCTAAAAAACTGCTATATATAGACCCCTAGGTCTATATTTGGCATCCCCTATTTTTTTTCTCAGATCCAATCTTCCCCTTCCTCTCCACTTTAAAAAAAAGACCTCCTGGATCCCGAGGGAACCAGCCGATCTGGCCAGTTCCCTCGATCGCCTCTGCAGCGCCGCTAGGTTTCAGATCTGGCCTCGAGCCCGAGGTCAACGCAGCCAGATCGCCTGGCTCCCGCCGCCAGATCGCTGCCTGGGCGCGCCGGCCCAGGTCCCCACTTCGTCGATCCTTCGTCAGGCTCCAGCACCGCGCCAGGCAACGGGCCGCTCCTTCGCCCACCGGCCCGTTCGTTCGCCCCGCGGGATCCTTCGTTCGCCTCGCTCGCCAGGCTCGGGGGGGACCGCATCGTCGGTAACCGCGCCAAGTCAGCCCACCTCTCGCCAGGTCCCGTCGGCCTCCCGGGCGCCCCAGCGGGCCGGGCGCTCCGCTTCCGCGCCTCCGCGGCCTTCCCGCGACGGGCCGCGCTCCCTCTCCGCACCGGGCCGCGCCGCGGCCATCGCCAGCCTCCAGCCGCGGCTGGGCCGAACCGCGCCGCCGCCTGGGCCTCCTGCCCCAGCCGGGCCACCGCACCGCGCGGATCCTCCGCCGGGCCAGATCCGCAGCCGCCGGCCCGTCTCAGTTTTTCCCAGATTTGAATCTGACTAAGGTTGTTTCCCCACTCCTAAGCCCCTGAGATCTAATCTGATATGCAAAGTTTGAAGTGCTCTAACTTTTTGCCTGATGCTCCGTTTTGCGCGTGTAATATGTCCAGACGTTCGTGGAGTTGTGCTCTACGTTTCCTCTGTTGTAGTCATGCATGTTAGAGATCATCTAGGGGCTTGTTTTGCTGTTGCAAGAGTGCATCATGATATAAACTACTGCTATGTGTTATTTTTGTGCCACCTTTGCCATGTGATATCTTTTAGCTCGTTTGTCCAAATGATGCAAATGACATGTCCACGTGTTCGTCTTGCCACGAACTACGTGTTGCTTGTGATAGGTTGCATGGTAGATTTATTATTGCCTTATTGTCATCGTTGCAAAGTGCCATGTTCATGTGATGTGTTTTCACTTGTTATGAAGTGCCATCTTGTTGAGCTCGTTGCAATCGTTGTGTTCACCTCTATGAAGCATGCTTGTGTGTTTCGGGATCACCTTCATGTGTATGTTGATGAGGTGCTTACCCTTTGCCATGTTTAGTTTCGAGGTGACTTAAACATGCTCTTTTATATGCCATGATGATATTGTTGTTTTAGGACTTAGTGGATTTTCACTAAGTCTGAAATCTGTAACGTTCCGATGCCATGTTCGTGTGATGTTCTAGGACAAAGCATGTTAGTTTTGGGGTGGTTTTTGATTGTTCCTTGTAGTATATATTGTTGACTTTCCATCCATGTCCTCACATGTCCATTTAAGTGGCTGTAGCATGTTTATCTTTTGCTCTAAAGTTTCAATAAAATTCTGCTGCCAGAATTTTATTGTCAAGTTCAATATGTCCAAGATCATTGCTATTGATCCGTGACTCCGTTGGGGGTGCACTTTGGACTTAGTTGCTGTACTATATGTCTAGTGTGTGTTCAAGTCCTTTGCCATGATTTTTGGGTGCTGTAGCTTAATTATTTTGAGCTCCAAAGATGCCATGTTGCTGTAATTTTCAGCTTTCGCTCAAATCTTGTTTCGGGCATAACTTTTAGCCCGTAACTCCGATTTCAGCGAATCTTATATCAAACTTGATTGTTTTTCCGTGTAGATTAATAATATCAGATTGTTATCTTGTTTTGAGGTGTTTTGCTTGAGTGATGTTTTACGTGCTCCGTGTGCATCCTTAGTGCATCCATCATGCATTCATGTTTTTCGAGTGCGCATTGCATCTTGTTGATTTGTGCTTGGTGTGATTGTTTTGTTTAGAGCCGGAAGCTAAGACCGGGTACGAAGTTGAGCACGAGGTTTCCAACGAGGTTGAGCACGAGGACCCTTCTTACGATCCGAACGACTTCTCTTCAGGCAAGATGACCGAACCCCGATAACATTACTATCTTTGCCTATTGCTAGTAGTCTCGATCTATAGTTTTGCCTCGATGCCCATGATCTTCTTGTCAGCCTCCTACTTTTAACCAATTGCCATGTTTAACCAACCTACCTATGCAAACCGTTGCTTGGCTAAGTACGCTTCGCTCAGCCCTTCTTATAGCGTTGCTAGTTGCAGGTGAAGATCGAAGATGCTTGCTTCATGTTGAAGTTTGGTTGGGTTATATCACACTATATAAATGCTTTAAATGAAATCATCTATATATTGGCAAGGGTGGAAGGCTAAGCCTTTTGCTTGGTGATTTGTTCCACTCATGCCGTTAGGATCCGTATAAGCCGGTTTTATGTTCCTTGATTATGCGTTCCTAACACGGTTGGGGTGTATGGGACCCCCTCGATAAACCACTAAGTGCTAAGTCTTTTCCAGCAAATCCCAACATTGGTACTATTTGCCTAATAACAAACTAAACTTGCATAGGGAGTAATTAACCCTCTTTCTTAATCAACAACCCCGGGCCAGTGCTCCACATGAGTGTTGGTCCGAAACGGGGAGTCTGCGGGGCCGCCTTGGGGCAACCCGAGGTATCTGGTATACACCCGTAGAATCGCCCATCCGGTCGTGTCCTGAGACTTAGATACGCGCGGCTACTATCAGGGTGTCGACACGCCGGGAGGATTTGCTGGATTAGCCTTACCTTAGCTCGGTATATCTTGAGCACGGGATTCCGAGGATACTCGGGTCTTCCCACTTTGGAGTTGCGACTCTGCGGATCGTGGGCTTGTAATGGGTCAAGTTGGAACACCCCTGCAGGGTTTGAACATTCGAAAGCCGTGCCCGCGGTTATGTGGCAGATGGGAGCTTGTTAATTCCGGTTGTAGATAACTTGACACGATGTTACTAATACACTACCAGCGTGTGTTCCGTGACTGTCAGTTTCCGAATAGGGATTCGGGAGTTGAACACGGAGGGGTTATGATTGTGGAGCTTGTAGCTAGGATCACTTCGTGATCACTTCTCGCCGATGCCTTCTCTTCTCGCTCTCACTTGCGTAAGCTAGATGCTAGTTGCTGCAGCAGACTTATTCTTTTCTTCAGCCTTATTCTCACCCAAAGGCTTTGATAGTCTTGTTACCCGGAGACGGGATTGCTGAGTCCTCTGTGGCTCACAGTTACTTCACACACCAGATGCAGGTCCAGCTGTGAGCTATCCAGGTGATGGCACCGAGCTGGATTGGGAGTACGACGAGGAGCGTAGTCGGTACTACGTGCGCTACCCGGACGATCAGTAGTGGAGTCTCTTACTAGGATTCGATCTGCCTGTGGTTTATTTATCTGAGTTTGGTACTTTGTCTTTTGGCTTTTGCCCTTAGAGGGTTGTGATGTTCTTAATGTATGATGTTTGAGACTTGTACTGTAATTCTGTGACGTGGCGAGTGTAAGCCAACTATTTTCAGTTTACTATCCCCTCTTTTACATGAGTTGTCCAAAGATTACCAAACTTGAGATCATTCTAGGATGGATTTATGCCTTTAAGTCGTGCCTCGACACGTAGGAGGTATAACTCCATCCTGGGCATTACATCTTGACGAGCTCTCTATTGATGATGGTGTAGGCAGATGCCCAACGTTGCACCTGCCGGACCAGGTCGTTGTCGACTGGAAGCGCGCGGCTCACTAGAAAGTCGAGGATGGGCTGCGCCCAAGACGGAGCTGTTACCACCATCATGCTAGCAGTCGATATTAGGGTGGCCGGGCTGGGAGGCGGTGGGCCCGAGCCAGCCGCTGCTTGCTGTGTTGAACAAGTCCACGGGCCGGCTACAGTAGTTCCCGAGCCGGGTTCTGGAGCTCCCGGACTAGGTTTTGGCGTTGCAGCCCCTGGGCTGCCTACAAAAGTCCTCGGGCTAATTCCCGAAGTCCCCAAGCCGGATCCGGCTGCTCCATGGGCAGTCGACATGAAGATAGACTCTGATTCCGGCGAGGGTTGGATAGACGGCTTGCGCATGCACTCGAGGGAGATGCCAGATGGAATTTCTTGCCGGGTAGAGCCGATCTGGGCCAGGGCATTGGCTGCTTCATTGTTGGCCCATGGCACATGGAGGAAATCGCACCCATCAAAGTATCCGCTGATCTGCTGGACGAGGGAGCGGTAGCTGGCCATGTTAGCGTCCTTGGCATCCGAGTCGCTGGAAGACCGCTGGACCACTAGGTCCGAGTCTCCGTAGCACAGGATGCGGCGTATGCCGATCTCCTTGGCCAGCCGGAGCCCGTGGATGAGTGCCTCGTATTTGGCCATGTTGTAGGAGGCGGCGAAGTGGATTTGCAAGGTGTACTTCAGCTTGTCGCCTTTTGGAGAGGTGTGGATGATGCCAGCTCCCAAGCCGGTGCGCATCTTGGAGCCATCGAAGTGCACCCGCCAATGCGTAGAATCCGACGCTGGCAGCAGGTACTGGGTCTCGGTCCAATCGAGTAGGAAGTCGGCTAGTGCTTGGGATTTGATGGCGGTGCGGTGCTAGTAGAGGATGGTGTAAGGAGCCCACTCAATGGCCCACTTGGCCACCTGGCCCTTGGCATCTCGGTTTCCCATGATCTCGGCAAGGGGAGTATTGTAGACAACGGTGATTGCATGCTCCAGGAAGTACTGCGTCAGCTTCTTGGCGGCAAAGTACATGCTATAACACATCTTCTGGTAGTGGGGGTAGTTTTGCTTGGAGGCGGACAATACCTCGCTCAAGTAATAGACTGGCCTCTGGACCGGCTGGGCCTTACTGGCTTTTGGGTGCTCGACAATAATAACTATGCTGACGACCCGGTTAGTGGCGGCGATGTAGAGAAGCATAGGCTCTTTAGCCGTCGGAGCGGCCAGAATGGGCGACGTGGATAGCATCCGCTTGAGCTGGAGGAAAGCTTCATCCACCTCGTCGGACAACTCGAAGCTCTTGGTCTTCTTCATGAGCTGGTACAGTGGGAGGGCCTTCTCTCCCAGCCGGCTCATGAACCGACTGAGAGATGCCAAGCACGTGGTGAACTTCTGGATGTCCCGCAACCAGGTCAGCTTCTTCATCTGCTCAATGGCCTTGATCTTCACAGGGTTGCACTGGATCCCACGCTCAGAAACAAGGAAACCAAGGAGCTAGCCGGCTGGTACTCCAAAGACGCACTTCTCCGGGTTGAGCTTGATTTGGAAATGACGCAAGTTGGTGAAGGTATCCTTGAGGTCATTCAGAAGGGTGTCGCGCTTCTCCGTCTTCACCACTATATCATGCACGTAGACGTGGTCATTCTAGTCGAGTTATGGGAGGAGGCATTTGTGCATGCATCTCTGAAAGGTGGTGCCGGCGTTCCGCAAGCCGAACGTCATGACGAGGTAGCAGAATGGACCAAAGGGGGTGATGAAGGTGGTCTTCATCTGGTCTTCTTTGTTCAGCTTGATCATTTGGTAGCCGGAGTAGGCGTCCAAGAAGCACAACAGCTCACAGCCGGTTGTGGAGTCTATCACTTGATCGATCCGAGGCAGGGCAAACAGACCCTTGGGGCAGGCCTTTTTCAGGCTGGTGTCGTCGATACACATGCACCACTTGTTGTTTTTCTTCAAACCGAGGACTGGGTTGGCAAGCCAGTCCAGGTAGAACACTTCCATGATGAAGTCGGCTGCAAAAAGCCGGGTGATTTCTTGACCAATGATCCTTCTCTTCTCTTCTAATAGGCGGGGGGGGGGGGTTCTTTGACCGGCTTAGCATCCGGCCGCACATGCAGCTTGTGCTCGGTGAGCTTCCGAAGATATCCCGATTCTCACAGAGGAAGTCGACGAGCTCGCTTTCCTATTTGCTGTCAAGGTTGGAACCTCTGACAGCAAACAACTCCGGGTGGGCCGGGTCCAAGATGATCTTCTTGGTCTCCTTGGCCGGCTTGAAGGAGGCCCCGCCGTCCGCCTCCTCGGGATTAGTAGGCACAGCCAACTGCTCGCCGGCCATGGCCACCACCCGGCCGATGAGGCGCTTCTCTTGGGCAATGACAAGGGACTCGGCCAGCCGGGAGCTAGCTGCAGCGCACTCAGACGACTTCTTGTTGTCGTCGATGATGGTCATGATGCCCTTGGGACCTGACATCTTCATCTTCAGGTACGTGTAATGCGGAACCATCATGAACTTGGCCATTGCTGTCCGGCCCAAGAGCGCATGGTAGGGGCTGTCCAAGTTGGCCACTTCGAACCAGATGGGCTCACGGCGGAAGTGATTCTTGTCACCGAATAGGACGTCGATCTTGATCTTGCCGAGTGGACAGTGGGAAAGCCCGAGGACAATCACTACAGGAATCAGGCACTTTGCCATCTGCCATGGCAGATGGCAAAGGCACGGATGGTAGATGGCAAAGGGTCGGCTGAATAAACTCCGATAAAGGCTTCTTTGCCATCTGCTGGCAGATGGCAAAGAGCCTGTAGACTATGCCATCAGTTGGCTGATGGGAAAGCCTCTGTACGACAGAGGACGACGGTAGCCACGTTAGGAGGCTAACGGCGTGCTTTGCCATCTGCCAGCTGATGGCAAAGGCTGCAGGCTCTTTGCCATGGGCCAGCTGATGGCAAAGGCTGCAGGCTCTTTGCCATCCGCCAGCTGATGGCAAAGGCTGCAGGCTCTTTGCCATCCGCCAGCTGATGGCAAAGAGACCAAATAGGCCAGACGAGCGCTTCCCAGGTGGGTTTTGCTTTTTCTTATATCAATTCATTTTCACAAAAAATCAAACATAGATAGCATATTCAGCACATATTACCAATAGTCATGAACACATATATATCCAACACATATTACCAATAGTAGCAGGTTTCATCCATACATATACATAGTTTCATCAATATTACACAGTTTCATCATAGGTAGCAAGTTTCATAAAGTCAAAACAAAAACTAAACACAAGCACTCCATCAACCCAAGCTTCTGTGATCTGAAGCAAATCTGCATAATGGAAAAGAAGAAAGTTAGAAGAAGAAGAGTAGAAGAAGAAGATTAGTAATACCCTAGTCCTTCTTTTATCTGTATTCGAGTGTTCTCGATTTCTTGAACTAGCTACGGTGCATGCTGATACGTCCAAAACGTATCTATAATTTCTGCTTGCTCCATGCCTTTTTTGTGTGATATTGATATGATATTTATGCACTTCCATACACTTTTGATCATATTTGGACTAACCTACTAATGGTTGCAAAAGTGCACAATGTTCTTGTTTTACACTTTATTGTGTAGGAATTACTTGAAATTGACAAAAACGCAAAAGGAGTCGTATTGGAGTAGGACTCTGACTTTCCTGAAATCTGTCTGAGAACGTTTCTAAAGATGGTCACGTTCCGGCCCGAAGACCACGTCAAACGGAAAAAGTCTAGTTGCGAAAGTTGTGGCGAATTTCGAGGCGATGCTTCTGAATATAAAATTCGTTCAAATCGGAGTACGGACGGCCGAGTAAAGCCCGTTTTACTGAGGCCCAAAATCTGATGACGGGAATCCGAGAGTCTATATAAAGAGAGGAAACCTAGGTCACCAAGGGCCACGAATTTTCCTCCTCCCAAGCCGCCGTCTTAGAGGGGAGGACCAGCACCATTGCAGCACCATCCACAAGGAAGAAGGGGGACCAAGGAGCCGCTGCCCCTAGGGCCGCGGCCGCCCCCTAGGGCCGCGGCCGTCTCCTCCTCGCCGCTGCCGCCTCCGTGGCCGCCGCCTCCTCGCGGGGCTGCACCTCTACATCAACACCACCATCAAGATCCTCCTCACCATGTCCATGCGTGAGTAGTCTTCTCCGGGGGCGAGGGCTCGTACGTGTAGCTATGTGGTTATCTCTCTCTCCCATGATGTGATCTTCGTTGTGATCATAGGCTATGTTAATCTAGGGTGATCCCATGATATTTCTCCTTCCTCTATGTATTGGATTGATGTACTCACTTGTCTTTATCTAGTATAATCCCCGAGACCAAGGTGACAGCGGTCTATTGGACATGGATTAGAAAAATATTTTCATGAGTGATTTCCTCTCTTGTGTGTTGATTGAAGATTGGGAGTCTCTTGGTGCTTGTCTTTGACTATCCTTTAGATATGTTGTCGTGATTGTGGGACTCTCTTTGGATGGCCGCGGTGACATTGGGAAATCCTTAGATTGAGAACTACGAACTTTGAGGTGTGCTTTTGTAGCCCTACATAATTCTCGTCCTCTCTTGACTACGAAGGAATGACCTCCGGGTGCGTCTCCATTGCATGTTTTATGGGAAATATCATGTGATTCGATTATGTTAATGTTGTTGGGAGTTGCCACTAGTGAAAGTATGATCCCTAGGCCTTGTTTCCACCATTGCAATACCATTTGTGCTCACGTTTACCACTTGTTTGCTTGCTGCACTTTTTATTACAGATTTATATTACTTTGCTTTGCCACTCCTATCATCCATATTTTACCATCTCTTCGCCGAACTAGTGCACCTATACAACTCCTAGTTGTATTAGGTGTGTTGGGGACACAAGAGACTTCTTGTATCTTAGTTGCAGGGTTGCTTGAGAGAGACCATCTTCAACCTCTACTTCCCTGAGTTCGATAAACCTTAGGTCATCCACTTGAGGGAAATTGCTGCTGTCCTACAAACCTCTGCGCTTGGAGGCCCAACATAGTCTACAAGAGTAGCAGCGTGTGTAGACATCAAGCTATTTCTGGCGCCGTTGCCGGGGAAGTGAGTGCTTGAAGGTATATCTTTAGATCTTGCAATTAAATCTTTTTGTTTCTTGTTTTTATTTCACTAGTTATGTTTATGGAAAATCGCAATCTTAGTTCGCTGCTTGTGGGAAGACGCCCCACACCTGTGGTGGTTGCTCCTCCCCCTACTGAAATTGTGCCCTATAAAATACCAGCTGGTATTATCGATTATGTTTTGGCTAATCGTTATGCATGAGACAGACATCCCGGTGAACACTTGCTATATCTGTCACAACTATGTTCATTATTTAAGCTTGCAGGTGTATCAAGGGAGTTTGTCATGAGGAAATTGTTCGCCGTATCACTTATAGATAAAGCATCAGATTGGTATAAGCTTCTTGATAACTCGCACTTGCTTGATTGGCAAGAGCTTATGTCTCTCTTTTATACTAAGTTTTGTCCTCTTCATGAAATTCATCGAGACAAGAACTATATCTATAACTTTAGGTCTCGTGACGGAGAGAGCGTAGCTCAAGCTTGGGGGAGACTGAAAACGATAATGCTAAAAAGTCCTAACCATGGGCTCCCCAAAGATGCTTATGTGGAGAGTAAGAGTACCTTTTTGCATGTGGATCATGGTAACAATGCTTTATGTGATGCTTATGTTTTTTAGTTTATTCGTGATCCCACTGAAAATTATTATGAGAAGGGAACATATGCTTATAAATATTTCAATAATATTAAGTTCCCTCTCTTTATGTTGAAGGTTTTGAAGTTGCACTTGTTTTGTCTTCATATGCTTATTGCTTTGTGCTTCAATGAATTATTCCATTGCAATATTCCTATGCATAGGAAGCATGTTAGGCTTAAATGTATGTGGTATTTGCTTCTTGATGCTCCCTTTTATTCTTCAACTCTTATTCCTACGAGAGCATCATTGAAGTCTTAAGCCTATCTTTATGGCTATAAAGAAAGAGCTCTAGGGAGACAACCCTTGTTATCTTTGCTTTCAGTTTGTTCTTTCAGTTTTTAGTGGTCTTGATGTTTGTTACTACTGTAGCAACATCATTGTATCTTTATTTTTCAACTTTGTGCCAAGTGTAGCCTCTGATTGCAAGAAAGTTCAAAAGTTGTGACGTGCTGTCCAGGAAACAGATTCTGTCCTTGAACAGAAAAATTCGTATAAAATCACCAGATCATCTTTTTGGTCTGAATTTTTTTTGACAGCGTGCTCTATGCAATTGGCTTTCGTTTTTGATTTGAGTTGCAGAAGTGCCCCGAAAAAATTATATACTACCTGCTGGTCTGTTTTTCACAGATTATGTCCTGTTTTGCCTTTTCTTCATTTTGCAAACCTTGAGCTTGCTTTTTCTTTGCAAAAACCTTTTGGCAATCTTGAGAAATAGTAGACCTTCAAGAATATCCTTATTACCAGCAAGGAAAAATTATTTTATTATGGGTACTAACCTCGCTAATGAGATTATGATGAGTTATGTATGAAGGGAGTTTTCAAGTGTGCGAGGGAAGATGATAAAAAGATTCAGGAGTGTCAAACGCTCAAGCTTGGGGATGCCCCCATGCACCCCCAAGAAATATTCAAGAAGACTCAAGCGTCTAAGCTTGGGGATGCCCCCGTGCATCCCCTTCTCCATCAACATTATCAGTTCGTCTTTCGTTCCACTATATTTTTATCACTTCATGTGTTATGTGCTATGCTTGGAGCGTCTTGCTTTTAGTTTTCCTTTTTAGTTTTCTTTAGCTTTGCTTGCTTTTCATAACGAGTTGGAACTCATCTTTCTTTGTGTGGGAGAGAAACACGCTCCACTTCAACCTAGAACATAACATAGAATTTTCATGTCTATCCTTGCTCTGTGTGTTCTTTGTCTTTCAATAGCTACTATCATGTTCAGCTCTTAGTTTTCATACTTATCTTTTTAAAGAGCTTTTGTTTAGTTGGTCGCTGGAACTCTCTTTAGTATCATGCTTATCTTGTTAAGAGAGTTGGCTTCTGTTGCATTGGTTGATATGTCTATGATAAAAATGCTATGTGCATAATGGTGCTTAGTAGTTCATGTTTTCTTATGGTTAGTCTCAAATAGCTGGGGGGTTCTCAATGTGTTAATGGTGTACCAACAAGATTTGTTTGCCTATGATGTATTATGGTTTAGTGATATCTTCCTCCAGGAATTTATTTTGATTGACTTGGCGTATGCTCACGCATATTTAAGACTGTAAAGAAAGTCTATCAAGCCTTGATGATCTTTAGTTTCTGAGTAGCGATATAACTTCCATGCCTGATTCAATGTTGCTTTGTCGCTCTACATGATTATGACCGTCATTGCTCTTTTAGTTGGTCACTCCCAATCTTTTGCTAACCTTCGCCTGTACTAAGCGGACTGACTGCTTGTGCAGCCAAAATCCTTTAAACCAGTTATGCCATATGAGTCCACCATACCTTCCTATACATGGTATTTACCTGCCATTCCTAACGAAGACTTTCATGTACCATCTCGAAATTATTCAAAAAAAGCATTTCTCTTTTGTGCCTCTATTTTAGCTCATGAGGAAGTAGTAGTTAATTCATGATCTTTTTAAGTTGGACAAGCTTCACCCCGGGATTGCATGTCTAATGTGCAAACCCATAATACGAGAAGGAACTGGCATAGAGTGCGCCCGGCTCATTAAAAAATTATACAACAAACAAACCCTCCTTCACGCTTTGTTCATGAGAAATCAGAAAACTTTGGCAGTGATAAACAAAGGAGATTAAGAGGATGTGATCGTCCTCATTCGGGAGCCGTTCCTCGAAACTTGTCCAGCTCAAGAAGTGATTGAGTTATCTGCTAGCATTCGTTGACGAAATATGCATATTCTAAAAAAATAAAATTATTATCTCTGTTTTTAAAACCAAGAGCTCTGGTACATGTTTAGTTTTTGTTTCCGACCACGGGTTTTCAACCTTGCCATCAAAAGGCACGGTTCGAGAGTCTCCACCTTTTTTAAAGCACCAACTATTGAGAGCATGATTGTCATTCTGAGTGTAATGTGCATTGTCCCAAAGTACCATTGTCTTTTGCATGATTATGATATCGTTTATTCTGAAATCATTGTATCTAGTCGTCACTTAAACTTTGGAGGTGCCCCTGCATTTATGTTTTGCTTCACTAAAGGGGCAAGCGAGATATCACTTTGTCATATTTGCACACCATGCTCATTGCAAATCTATTGAGTGTTTCAGTATCATATTGTAAAACTTTCAGTTCTTTGTGATTTTCTCATGAGGCAACTTAATTATTACAGACTCATTGTCTCAGTAAGCACTTGTCATGTGACTGTGAAAAGTTCTTATATGGTTAATAGCATGTCACCACAGAAATTATGCTTGTTATCATTTACCTACTCGAGGACGAGCAGGAATTAAGCTTGGGGATGTTGGTACGTCCAAAACGTATCTATAATTTCTGCTTGCTCCATGCCTTTTTTGTGTGATATTGATATGATATTTATGCACTTCCATACACTTTTGATCATATTTGGAATAACCTACTAATGGTTGCAAAAGTGCACAATGTTCTTGTTTTACACTTTATTGTGTAGGAATTACTTGGAAATTGACAAAAACGCAAAATGAGTCGTATTGGAGTAGGACTCTGACTTTTCTGAAATCTGTCTGAGAACATTTTTTAAATATGGTCACGTTCCGGCCCGAAGAATACGTCAAACGGAAAAAGTCTAGTTGAGAAAGTTATGGGGAATTTCGAGACGATGCTTCTGGATATAAAATTCGTCCAAATCGGTGTCCGGACGGCCGAGTAAAGCCCGTTTTACTGAGGCCCAAAATCTGATGACGGGAATCCGAGAGTATATATAAAGAGAGAAAACCTAGGTCACCAAGGGCCACGAATTTTCCTCCTCCCAAGCCGCCGTCTTGGAGGGGAGGACCAGCACCATTGCAGCACCATTCACAAGGAAGAAGGGGGTCCAAGGAGCCGCTGCCCCTAGGGCCGCCGCCGCCCCCAAGGGCCGCCGCCGTCTCCTCCTCGCCGCCGTCGCCTCCGTGGCCGCCGCCGTCCGCCGCCTCCTCGCGGGGCTGCACCTCTCCATCAACACCACCATCAAGATCCTCCTCACCATGTCCATGTGTGAGTAGTCTTCTCCGGGGCCGAGGGCTCGTACGTGTAGCTATGTGGTTATCTCTCTCTCGCATGATGTGATCTTCGTTCTGATCATAGTCTATGTTAATCTAGGGTGATCCCATGATATTTCCCCTTCCTCTATGTATTGAATTGATGTACTCACTTGTCTTTATCTAGTATAATCCCCGAGACCAAGGTGACAGCGGTCTATTGGACATGGATTAGAAAAATATTTTCATGAGTGATTTCCTCTCTTGTGTGTTGATTGAAGATTGAGAGTCTCTTGGTGCTTGTCTTTGACTATCCTTTAGATATGTTGTGGTGATTGTGGGACTCTCTTTGGATGGCCGCGGTGACATTGGGAAATCCTTAGATTAGAAACTACGAACTTTGAGGTATGCTTTTGTAGCCCTACGTAATTCTCGTCCACTCTTGACCACGAAGGAATGACCTCCGGGTGCGTCTCCATTGCATGTTTTATGGGAAATATCAGGTGATTCGATTATGTTAATGTTGTTGGGAGTTGCCACTAGTGAAAGTATGATCCCTAGGCCTTGTTTCCACCATTGGAATACCATTTGTGCTCACGTTTACCACTTGTTTGCTTGCTGCACTTTTTATTACAGATTTATATTACTTTGCTTTGCCACTCCTATCATCCATATTTTACCATCTCTTCGCCGAACTAGTGCACCTATACAACTCCTAGTTGTCTTAGGTGTGTTGGGGACACAAGAGACTTCTTGTATCTTAGTTGCAGGGTTGCTTGAGAGAGACCATCTTCAACCTCTACTTCCCTGAGTTCGATAAACCTTAGGTCATCCACTTGAGGGAAATTGTTGCTGTCCTACAAACCTCTGCGCTTGGAGGCCCAACATAGTCTACAAGAGTAGAAGCGTGTGTAGACATCACATGCCTAGTCCAAAAGATCCGAATCCTCCTCCAATATGCCCCGGGCCTCCTTTCATAGTCAAAAGGGGCTGCCACAGTGGCACACAGGAGGTGGAAAGGTATGTAGTGTAGAAGGTTATCTCATGCCATTACAGTACAAGACGCATTAAATGCGCTACTTAGGTGTCCACTTGCTTTATCGGGGACGGGAACGAGGCCCGTCCCGTTCGCGGCCGCTCCGTCTAGTTGCGACGCGCATCCAGGCCAGCGGGACAGGCAGCTGAGATGGCGTGGTGGTAGGGCCTTCACGAAGATTTGCATACCACCACGCAGGTTCTTGACTAGCTGGATCCGGAACCACGTACGGCCGCGTGGGTACTTGCCTGGGCTAGTGGGTCGGCCGCCGAGCTAGGGCGACGGTGGGGTGGCAAGGACTTGCCGCGGTCTTGCGTCTGTTCCCGGCAAGGGTTTTGCCGGGGCCTCTGTGAGCGTCCTCGACAAGCGTCCTCTTTGAGGTGGCGCACACGAGTCCACATATTCACCAACCAATACACCACTATGGATCCGCTTCCGTCTCCCTACGAGAAGGCCATCCATAGCACTCACGCTTATATTGCGTGTTTTAGAGTATCCACTTTCACTTGTCTATGAACTGTACAGGTAACCCAGAAGTTCATTACCGCGGACACGGCTATTCGAATAGATCATATATAACCCTGCAGGGGTGTACTTCTTCACACGTGTTTCCACCACTTAGCGTCTGCACACGACATGTGCTTGGCAGACTTCAAGCGAAAGCCGACGTGGGTGTAGACCATGACCTAACCAACCACTCAAGTCTCTAGTCCAGGTTTATCGCCTATTTGGGTTCCATCCGTGAGGAGATCCGGCCGGGGTGTCGCTCACGGCCCCAAACGATGTGTACTGGGTTCCCGAGTCACCAAACAGGCGACCTGCACACCGTGCCACGTACCTGCCGCGTCACAGCACACCCCGAGGGTCAGCGCTGCGCACGATCTCCAGTAAACTACAAATACCAGAAACTAGTTGCAACTCCTGGACAGAGAACAAGGACAATCAATAAGTCGAGCGGGGTCATATTTCAGGGCCCAACGTGTGGTAGTAGATGTTCATGGATCAACCAACACAGAACTCAGTTCCTTAGGACGGTTTCAATGAGACAATCCACCATGTACTCCTACATGGCCTCTCATCGCTACCTTTACCAAATCGTGTTCACACACTTAGCTCTCAACAGCAGGACATGTTCACCACATTCCAATTCATCCCCGATGAATCAGACCTGACACAACTCTAAGCAATAGCAGGCATAACCAGAAAACATGAATGAGTAGGCACAACATGGCTCAAACAACTCCTACTCATGCTAGTGGGTTTCAACTATTTAATGTGGCAATGATAGGTCATGCAGGGGAAAAGGGGGTTCAGCTACCGCAGCAAAAGCAGTTGAAACGTTGTTGTCCTAATGCAGTAAAAGAGAGCAAGAGCGAGAGAGTGGGATTGTATCGGAATGTTCAAAGGGGTTTTGCTTGCCTGGCACTTCTGAAGATAGCATTGTGACTTCATCGGTCACATCGTCGGAACAACGTCTACTGAGAGGGAACAAACACCGGCAACAGATAAAGAACACAATCAATGCAATACGACAATATGATGCATGCTCATGACATGGCAATATGCTGTTGATTCGGCTAATGCAACTAGCAACCATATTAAATGAAGTTGGTTTGAACCAAAGGTTCAAATTCAAACTCCATATGTGATTATTTAAATGTCATTTAATTGATTTGACCTGATCAGCAGGTTTAACTTGTTCAAACATTCATGAAAATGCCACAAACAGATTCCTTTAATTTTTCTGATCATTTTTCATATATATAATATTTTCATTGGAGTTATAGATTATTTTCTGTGATTTTTAGAAGTTTTGGCTATTTTCTGAAATAAATAAATCATTTAAGATTTATTTTAAATTCCAGAAAACATATACTACTTCAGCATGATGTCACTGTGATGTCAGCAGTCAACAAAGCGGTCAGGTCAAACCTGATGTGTGGGGTCCACACGTTAGTGACACCACTAACTAACAAGGTTAGTTAGCTTTAGGTTAACACTAACTAAATTGTCAGTGGGGCCAGGGCCCACTAGTAAGCGACTCAAGTAACTAGTTAATTAGTGCTAACTAGAGCAATTAGTCGTGCGAGGCCCGCAAGTCAGTGAGAGAGAGGAGGAAGTCAACCCGGGTGGTGGGGGCAACCCACGCCGGTCAACGTGTCAAACCCGCCGGCGTTTAGCCGCCGGTGAGGCCCGAGATGCTGGAGGTGATCGGAAAACCTCCACAGGGCTCGGATCGATGCGCTGAAGGCATCTCTAGGACGCTGGCGATGCGCCGCGTCGGATGGTGGTGGTCTCCAGGCCTGGGGTGGCCGGAAACACCGACGACGACATAAGCAGCGGCGGCCAAAGCTCAGGTGGCGACGGATTCGACGAAACGGTGCGCGGGAGGAGCTGAGGTTTGCACCTACGACCTCTACGAGTGCTCACAAACCCGTTGGGCATGGTGGTGTGACCAAAAGGTCACCGGGGTGGCGCCGGCGACAAGCCCGAGCGGCGGCGAGCTTCGACTTCGGTCGAAATGGTGGCTACGGTGATCAAGAGGCATGGGGAGGAGGGGCAAACAATGAAGGAGCTCACATCAGTTGCAGAACGCTTCTCAGTGGGCTCGTAGGAGGTCGGACGACGTCGGAGCATCTCCGGCGATTTGGGGAGCTGGAGGTTGAAGATGATGGCATCGAGGGCGTTGTGGTGCTCCCCAGCTTGTGTACGTCGACGAAGAGGAAGACGGAGCTGCGGCGGTTCTTCTTGTCATGTTGGCGAGGCGTGTGGTGGCCGGTGGTCGCGGTGGTTCAGGGCGGCGGCGACGAGCTCTGCTCGGTGGCTGCGTGCGAGAGATACAGAGGGGGGGAGAGAGCAGCGAGTGAGGGGGAGGGGAGAGAAGTCTCTGGGCGTCTGCGTGGCATCGTCCGGGAAGGCCGGGGCTAGTAGGCAGGGTGGAGGTGTCTCGGCGCGTGCCCGCGCGTAGCGACCACACTCCCCTGTCCTCTTGGCGTGAGGACAGGGATGACTGGCAGGGGAAGCCCAGGTGGGCTGGGCCGTGCTGGGCCAGGCCAGGTAAGTGGCCCAGGTAAGCGCTCTCTCTCTCCTTTTATTTCTGTTTTCTATTTTCCGTTTTTGTTTTGCTTTAATAAAAATGCTAGAGCATTTTCATAAATCATGAAAATATTTGTGGGCACATATTGAATTAATTTCAATAGCCCTCAACTAGTTTCACAATTATTAGAGCATTTGAACTATTTATAGAATTTAAATGCCCCAATTCAAATACAATATGGATTAATTCAAAAATCTAGAATGGCCTAAAAATATTTGCATGATTTTTGGGAGAGGTTTTCACCTTTATCAAAAATCATGAACATTTCAAAAGACATTTTGGGTTCATTGAATTTTTTTATTTGAACCTAGTTGGATCCATCTGGTGCTAGGGTTTGGACAACCCCATTTAAAGTTTAAGAGAAATTTAAACATGATGCAACACAAGACTAACTAGACCAGAGCAGACAAGAACTAGGGATGTGACAGTATATCTGAAGGGGGAATTAAAGAAGATGAACAAGAACTTGAAGCAGATGATTCAATTGAACAAGCAGGCGAATATGATAGCTTTAGGATTTTATTTTTGTATAGTTTCTCTAGGATTTGGTTACTTGCTGGTCATCACTCGTTAGAGATGTTATTTGTGTGGTGTAATGTGCTCTAGGATTTTGTTAAATTTGTGGATCATCTGCTCCAGGATTTGCTTAAATTTGTGGATCATGTGCTCTAGGATTTGCTTAAATTTGTGGATCATGTGCTCTAGGAATTTCTTAAATTTGTGGATCATGTGCTCTATTCTCTAGGTTGCTTAATTTTCGGATCATGTCAGTTTGGTCAGTTTGACTTTTAGTTTCTTCAGTTTCGTCAGACAACACTGACCACCGAAGGAAAAAAACAAAGTTCTAGGGCCCATGGCATTGCGTTGAGTGTCGAAGGCCCACAAAGATAAAAGAGGCCTAGAAAATAGTGCGCGCCCCGGCTCTGTTTTTTTTGCTTGATTATTGCCATGGGAAATCCATTTATTGACATGCCAAAAAATAGTGCATGATGGTAAATCAATTTATTGTTAGCAGTACAACTTTGTCCCATGGCATTTTTTTACAGATAATTGCCTTAGCGAGCTTATGAATACGTTTTTCCATGTCATTGTTAGTGTAGATACCATGACAAATTCTTTATTGAACTTGCCCTTGTCAAATTTATTTGTATATATCGTGGTAATTTCCTTCTGTATATAGCCTACGGCACAACACTTTGATTTTTTGACATGCGGGTATTATAAACATGTTTTGTTGCAAGAAAAATATTGTATCCATGATTTTTTTTGTTTTTGTTTTTGTTGTATACACTTTTTTGTAGAACATGGCAAATTTATTATTTAGAGCATGTCACATTTAATTATGTAGATCATGATATCCATCAGAAACCACGTCTAAAATAAAGTCCGCTGGCACTATTAGCCACCATATCCATCTAGAGAGCATGTCTAGGGCTCGGCTACGACACCATATCCATCTAGAGAGCATGTCTAGGGCTCAGCTACGGCACCATATCCATCTATCGGTATCTCACGTAGCAAGCATACATCCATAACATAGAAAGTAGCAAGCATAGCATAGTTCTTACATAAAACATGGGGTACATATAAGAGTTCACGGTACAACCAACGACATAACATAAAAATATTAAAAAAAACCTAATGGGCAAGACAAGCTTCACGAGACCGGCCGGGCGTTTATCACTATCTTCACTACGCCTTCTCTTCAGTGCTCCTCCTCCATGCCGTCCTCGCCGAGGTAGTAGGGGAGGCTATGCATACCGTCGCGGGTGGGGAAGCTGCAATCGAAATATTTGAAGATGTTGTGGGTTGTGAATGTGATGAATTCGCATCCACATCAAAACACCTTGTCGAGGAGGTAGTACACATCAAATCTTTTGGTGAAGTTGACGATGAGCCCTATCGGCGGAGTGCTAGAGTTTGAATGCACTTCCTCCAGTCAGAACATCACCGGCGAGCCCGCCGGGAGGTGGGCGAAGTCTGCACCGAGGAACCACTGGGCAAACTCCCTTGCACACCTCCAACGTGAGAATGCCCACACGCGGAGCATCATCTCCAAGACGACGCCGACCGGATACCGTCTCTCCAGCACGGTCGGTGGGAGACGTAAGGTGGGGCCGTTGTACTGCATCCTCACCCTGCTTTGAGAGTGCTCTGTGTTTGGGTGAAGAAGAAAAGGGGGCGGCGCAAGTGGATGTGTGGAGAATAGGTGGAGGGTTGGTGGTTTAAATAGGGAAAGAGGAAGGGAAGGGGAGTGGCACCGGCCGCACTTTGGATTTTCTATGTTCAAATGAGCCACGTCGATCAATATGCCACCTTAATTGCCAATAGGTTTTAATTGCCGCGTTGGAAAGATCCAAGTGGATCGAAAAGTGTGAAACAATGCTCTACATCGAGGAGACGCGCGTGCGAGATGAGACGAACAAGCGGCAACGACCGTCCCTACGTCCGTGGCGGCTCGCGTGCAAAAAGAGCCCGGTCAGTGTCCATGGCGGCTCACGTGCAGAAAGAGGTCGGTCAACACATCGTGGCGGCGGGCAGCAGCGCATGCAGGAAGGCTAGCTACGTGCATGCATAGCAGGCTAGCTGGACATCTCGTGCAAGCATAACAGGCTTCTGTCGTTGTGACGCGCGCACGGCCCAACAGTCTAACCATGGCTCAACGGGCAAATAGTTGCACCATCCGATTCGACCCCACTCATCAGGTCCAACGGGCGACACAGTAAGTCTGGCCCCACTCGTCAGTGTTAATGGTCAAAGCACTGACCCAACGGCATCTACCGTTTGTGACAATTTCTGAGGGTTTCAGACAAAAGAGTGGGGAAAAGTGAGCACATGTTAAGATAGCGGGGATGAATGAGTATGCCTAAGGAAGAAGGGGCACAGATGTAAAAGACCCTTTATTCATATAGTGCATAAATCCAAGGTCATGAGGATATTTTTATATCTATCATACCCCTCTCCTATGCCCCTACTCCTTTTCCTTTTGTTTTTTGTGTGAAGAAATTGAAAAAGAAAAGGAGCAGCAGCAGACTCAGCCCTCAGCCTCGCGGCCCAGCTTCAATAGCCTCGTAGCCCACCTGGCCGGCCCTGCCAGTAGCAGGCGCAACCCAGCTCACCTGACCGCGCCTCCTCCTCCCTCCTTTTCTCACCCAACCGACACGCCCCCTCTCACATACTGGATCCACGTGGACGTGCGGGTCCCCCACGTCAGCGACCCCGCTCTCCCTCTCACCCACATTTTCCCTACCTTCGGTCCCCCTCTACCTCGCCACACATGGCTGTCGCCGAGAGCACGCGACCCCGTCCCCGTTCGCCCCGACCCACTACTTATCCCCTCTTCCTGTCTTAGGCCTCTCCTAGGATTTCCCTCATCCATCACCGCCACCACGAGGTGAGATTAGCCACTGAATCTGTCGCCCCCAACACATCCCGAGCGCACCCATGGCACCCGCGTATCCGTCGGCCTCCAATGTTGTCCCGGTCGTGTCCGGCAAGATCCCCGACATTGACTCCGTCCACTACTTCGACTACGTGGGGCTAGAACCATTGTTGTGACGTCTTCTTCTTCTTCATCTCCCGCCACCCCGCGTGTTCGACTGCCTCCATTGCCAACTCCGCCTCCCTCTCGCCGAGCCAAGCATGCGTGCGTTCTCGTGGTGAGCTCCTAATCATCCCCGTGCCCTTTTCCCCCTCTTTTTGCATGCTCTGTTGCTGCTCGCAGTGTCCGCCCAAATCGCCGTCGTCGGGCCTCGTCAGCGACGAGTGCTTCGACCTCCTTAGCATCTCTGCACATGCTTGTAGTGCTCGCCATGACCCATATGCCCGTTCCTCGCACCCAGTAACTCGCTAGGGTCACTGCCGCATCGCATTAATCTCCGCGTTGCGGCCTCTGGTTCTCGCCGCCTGCGTCGACTCTGTCATCGCCCAGTGCCATGCGCTCTGCGTACGTGTGCGGGATTCCATGGCGATCCTGTAGCGCCCCTCCACCGCTCTGTTAGGTCACCATAGACATATTTGGCGAGCTCCTCTGTTGTGCCTCGCTCGTCGCTGGTGGCATCTGCTGCGGTTAAGTCAAAAGCCGCTGAGCTCTTCTCCTATCAGCTATCCCTGCCTAGCCCGACTGGTCGTCGAGCCGCGCAACCATCGGGGAGACCCGGATTTAATTCCCCCGCGGGGCAAATAACCCCCCTTTTTCGTCTCTCTCTCTCTCCTCGACAGACAGGGCCCACCTGTCATACCCTCTGGCAGCTAGGGCCCAGGTCTTATTCAGCAGGCCTTTTTCCTTTTATTTATTTGTTTTATTTAAATTCAGCTCTGGACTATTCCATTTATGGAAAGATGCCATATTCCAATTCGGGCTCGTCCAATTCTGGACATTCCAATTATGGAAATTGGCAACTTTTCTTATTTCCTATTTAGGCAGGTTTCAACTTAATGCATTTGTGGATACCCATACATATTATATACTCCCTCCATTCCTAAATATAGGGTGTATAGTTTTTGGCACGGAAATTAAAGAACGTACGTGGAGGAAAATTTTCACAAGTTTTAGGTGAGATTACACCTGACTAATTGACATGAAAAATTAGAGGAGCTTGCTAGGTATAAGGAAATGTAATCAAATCCCTAAAAAACTTATCCAAACGAGTGGTGCAACACAATACACCTTATATTTCGGATTTTTTCTCAAAAAACTATACACCTTATATCAAGGAACGGAGGGAGTATGTTTTTGGGGTAGAAAAATCCCACCAATCCATCTGTGGCATTTAATTCATCTTTTGAGCAAGTTTTTAAACATGTCATATACGCAGCATAGGCCTTTTAGTCATTTTTGTGTGTTTACATTCAAACATGTTATGTGGTAGATTTGCACATGGATAGGTCCATTATCATGTCTACTCGCCATGAAATATTTTGTACTGGGTGAAACAAGCTTGCAAACTCAAATCTATTTATGCCATGCCATGTGTTTTCCACTAAACCTGAAACTGCTTATATAACTTGTCATTTTGCATTGATGCTATCATCATATCTAAGGGTTTCTGAAACATGTTCAGTGATGGAGTTTTGTTAAGTGCATTTAGTAGAAGTGTGCCACGCTCTTGTTTGCCATGAAAAGTTCCTGTTGCATGTTTACTAGCCCCAAACATTGCATCATGAATCCGTTTCCTGACATGTTCTGTGTTCTCACCAAGTCTATTAAACTGTTATCACTTGTCAGTTTGCCATGCTGTTTTGGTGATGATCTAGTGTGTTTTAGGAATGGTTCAGTAATCATGTTTGTACTGGATGTTACGTACATCAATGCCATGCCATTTGTTTACATGTTTAAGCTTTGTTGCATATTTATATGATGCATCCAAGTTGGCATGTTGCTGTTTGAACAATTTTGCGTTGCATTTTGTTTTGCACATCATTTTCAAACCGTGCATCCGTTTCCGGTGATCCTTATATCATTTTCAACCAAAATCTTCCAATCTATCCAGTGGCATACTTGGTTTGCCAAGAGCTTGACCGTATCTATCATGTTATCACATTTTCCCTTATCAACATCATAACCTCCGTACCGGTAGTCCCTTAGCTCCGTCTGTTGTATTCTTCATATGAATTCGTGTTCAAGTGCATGTAGGATGTGTTCATTTCCATGTCATGTGTGTTTATGTGGATGCTTGTTCTTCTTTGGGTAGCACCGGAACACTGGTTCGAGTCCGAGGTCGAGACGCCCGTTGAGAACGTTTACGAGGAGCAAGTTTTCGATCCCACCGGGGACGTATCAGGAAAGATGACCATTCCTTGATATCACTACTATCTTTGCTTTGCTAGTTGTCTCGATTATATCGCTATGTCGCGCTACCTATCTATTTGTTTGTCATCCGCCCAAATTTCCATGAAACAACCTCTAACCCCACCTTCCTAGAAAATTATTGTTTGGCTATGTTACAACTTTCGCTCAGCCCCTCTTATAGCGTTGCTAGTTGCAGGTGCAGTGCAGGTTGTTCCATGTTGGGACATGGATATCTTGGGATATCACAATATCTCATATTGAATTAATGCATCTATATACTTGTCAATGGGTGGAAGGCTTGGCCTTTTGCTTGGTGTTTTGTTCCACTGATGCCGCCTTAGTTCCGATATACCGGTGTTATGTTCCTTGATTTTGCGTTCCTAACATGGTAGGGGTTTATGGGCCCCCTTGATTCTTCTCTTAAAGTAAAGCTTTCCCGAGGAGATGCAACTTTGGTTTTACCATTTTCTTAATAACAACTAAAATTGCACAGGGAGTAATTAAGCCGAGGATTCTAAATCAACAACGGGGGCCGGTGCTCGACATGAGTGTTGGTCCACCTACCCAGCAGTCGGTGGTGCCGCCTTGGGGAAACTCGAGGTCTTTTTGCTATCGTCCACTTCGCATAGACAGATGAGTCCGTAGATAGAGAGCGTGCGACTCTGGACATGGGTCTGACTCACCGAGAGATCTCCTTGGGATAGTTTTCCTTTCTTCGAAGAACTTGTGTATCGGGATTCCGAGAACACTCGGGTTGTCCCGAGATGGAGATTTTACTTCCGCGGGTTGTGAGAGTTTGTGATGGACTAAGTTCGGACACCCCTGCAGGGTTTAATATTTCGGAAAGCCATGCTCGTGGTTATGTTGTGGATTGGAAATTTTGATATCTGGTTGTAGAAAACTTGACACAAAACTCAAATAAAATACACTACATGTGTGAGTAGCCGTGATGGTCTCTTTTCGAGGGAGTTTGGGAAGAGAACACGGCGGGGTTATGCATCATACGTAAGTAGTGAGGATCACTTATTCATCACTATTTCTTGTGACCGTTATGTGTAGCTTCTCATCTTACGCTGAAAATCGTAAGTTAGCCACTCATATAAATGCTTAGTACTTGCTGCAACCCCACCAAATACCCCCACCTTACCCAGAAGTATTGTTAGTCTTGATACCCCAAAATGTGATTGTTGGGTCCTTGTGGTTCACAGTTTACTACAACAACAACTGCATGTACCTTCGAGTTCGATATAGGTGATGGACAAGAGCTTTAGTGGGAGTCCAAGAACATGGCCGGATGTACGTCACTTATTTGGACGATCACTTATCCAACATATCTATAATTTCTTATTGTTCCATGCTATTATAGTATCAATCTTGGATGTTTTATATGCAATTATTTAAACCTATAAGGTGGCCGGGCAACTCGGCCATCCAGAGCACCCCCGATCGCATTGCTCGTTGGTCGTTCGATGCTGCTTAGCTGGGACTTTGGTGTGTCTCCTCTCGTTTGATCGTTGCATGCTGTGTCGTGGTCGGTTTTGACTGGTGGTGAAAAGGCAGTGGTGAATGACCTGTGCGCTAATGGTGAGTGCCAATAGGCTGGGTCAAGCGCTCTTGGGTGTTCGCGCGCCTCTCCAGACACGCCGCGTGCGTCATGTGCACTGCAGGCGGCTGCTTTTGAAGGAAATATGCCCTAGAGGCAATAATAAAGTTGTTATTTTATATTTCCTTATATCATGATAAATGTTTATATTCATGCTAGAATTGTATTAACCGGAAACTTGATACATGTGTGGATACATAAACAATATACCAAGTCCCTAATAAGCCTCTACTAGACTAGCTTGTTATCAAAGATGGTTAAGTTTCCTGACCATAGACATGTGTTGTCATTTGATTAACGGGATCACATCATTAAAAGCATGATGTGATGGACATGACCCATCCGTTAGCTTATCATATTGATCGTTCAATTTTATTGCTACTGCTTTCTTCATGTCAAATACATATTCCTCCGACTATGAGATTATGCAACACCCGGATACCGGAGGAATGCCTTTTGTGCTATCAAACATCATAACGTAACTGGGTGATTATAAATACGCTCTCTCGGTAATGAACATCATGATAAGCCTTGCAAGCAATGTGACTAATGAGTTAGTTGCGGGATGATGCATTACGGAACGAGTAAAGAGACTTTCGGGTAACGAGATTGAACTAGGTATGAAGATACCGACGATCGAATCTCGGGCAAGTAGCGTACCGATGACAAAGGGAATAACGTATGTTGTCATTTTGATACGACCGATAAAGATCTTCGTAGAATATGTGGGAACCATTATGAGCATCTAGGTTCCGCTGTTGGTTATTGACCGGAGAGGTGTCTCGGTCATGTCTACATAGTTCTCGAACCCATAGGGTCCGCATGCTTAACGTTCGATGACGATTTGTATTATATGAGTTATGTGATTTGGTGACTGAATGTTGTTCGGAGTCCCAGATGAGATCACATATATGACGAGGAGTCTCCAAATGGTCGAGAGGTAAAGAATGATATATTGGATGATAGTATTCGGACACCGGAAGAGTTCTGAGGGGTACTGGGTACATATCGGAGTACCGGGGGGTTATCGGAACCCCCAAGGGGAAGTTATGCCCCTTATGGGCCATGGGAGGGAGGCACACCAGCCCATATTGGGGTGGAGCGTCCCCACATGGAAGGAGGCCGAACAGGACTAGGAGAAGGGGGCGGCGCCCCCCTTTCCTTCTCCTCCTCCCTCTCCTACCCCCTTTCCCTCTCCAGTATAAGTAAAGGGGGGACCGAATCCTACTAGGAGCACAAGTAGGATTCCTCCTTCTTGGGTGCGCCTAGGGCTGGCTTCCTCCCCTCCCTTCTTTATATACGTGGGGAGGGGGCGCCTAGAACACACATCAATTGTTCCAAGCCGTGTGCGGCACCCCTTCCACAGTTTACACCTCCAGGTCATGTTCACGTAGTGCTTAGGCGAAGCCCTTCGTGAGTCACTTCACCATCACTGTCGCCACACCGTAGTGCTGACGGAACTCTCCCTCGACACATTGTTGGATCAAGAGTTCGAGGGACATCATCGAGCTGAACGTGTGCTGAACTCGGAGGTGTCGTACATTCGGTGCTTGATCGGTCGGAACGAGAAGAAGTTCGACAAGATCAACCACGTTAACAAACGCTTCCGCTTTCGGTCTACGAGGGTACATGGACAAACTCTCCCCCTCTCGTTGCTATGCATCTCCTAGATAGATCTTGCGTGGGCATAGGAATTTTTCTGAAATTGCATGCTACGTTCCCCGAAAGCTTTTGCCATTCGATGCTTTGGTTGGTTGGTTGATGATGTTTCTGCACCCCCAAATGTGTTGTACCAATGATGGGTGGTCCAATGTTGCCCTTGGTACCGCGCGTCAGCTAAGTTAGCTGCATGTCACGCGGCGTGGGTTAGTTTTCTGGGGTCAGTCACTTTTGGTGGGTCGTTCCCCATGCGATGTGTGCGTTATGCGTTGTGGAGATAGCTGCGGAGGGGTCAGCCATTGCGCGTGTACCCGACCACTGCACCCACCTTTGGCCTGTGGCGATGACAGGTGGGCTGGCATTGCTCCTGGTGCCGCTCAATGGCTGCACTGGATGTGCGTCTTCGCGTCGCTCTTTGCGTTCGTGTTTGGGGCCCTCGCGTGTAGAGTTTGTCTTGTGTTGTGCCTGACTTCTGCGCCATGTCGTGTCTCGTCTACGGCAGCAGGATCATGTGCTGCGGGTGCCCCCAACCCATAGCTGCCACAACCCTCTATCCTCCTTGCTCCTCCCTCGTCAACACAACCGCCATGCCACCTCGCTCCTCCTGTCCTCCCATCCCCCTTAGCCCCAGGAGCTCTTCCTCCTCTTTTGACAAGATCAATCACCTCACAAGGTCCTTATCCACCCCAGCTCGCGAGGAAGCCGTGGGAGGAGGAGCTTAACCAGGCGTCACCGATCGAAGAAGTAGGCGGATTGGCTCGCCTCCGCTGCATCGTGAGAGCCATTGCCGCCTCTGCATCCACCTTGCTCCACATAACAACATTTGTGTGGAAGCGGGGAAATGCGAACATGAGAAGATGGCGTCGGTAGCAATGGCAACACACACAGTGCGTGAGGTCCCGTAAGATGGGCTCGGCCTCCCCACATGTGTTCAGGATGGCATGCCTAACAGCTCGGAATGCGCCCGCGAGGAGCACAAGAGGTATGCCTCGGAGCACGTCGGCGGCAACGTGCACCGTGAGGTCCCGGAGCAGCCCAATTGCTACTTCTGATCCGCGTTCATAAATTTCCAGAAGAGGAGGTGATGATGCAACACAACAGTGGTAGGATAACCAAGCAACACTATGTAAACAACACCTGCACACAAACAACAAATATTGCAACCCAATGCGTAGAGGGCTTGTCAGTCCCTCAATGGTATTGAAATATATTGATAGATGCAAATAAGATAAAAACAAATAAATGCAGCAAATTATTTTGTGGTTTTTGGTAAAATAGATCTGAAAATACATGATAGGAAATAGACACGGGTGCCGTAGATTTCACTAGTGGCTTCTCTCAAGAAAATAGCATACGGTGGGTACACAAATTATTGTTGGTCAATTGAAAGAAAGCAAATAATTATGACGATATCCAAGACAGTGATCATGTATATAGGCATCACATCCAAGATTAGTAGACCGAAACGATTCCACACCTACTACTATTACTCCACACATCGACCGCTATCCATCAAGCATCTAGTGTATTAAGTTCATGGAGAAATAGAGTAATGCAATAAGAACAGTGACATGATGTAGACACGATCTATTCATGTAGCAATAGACCCCATCTTGTTATCCTTAATGGCAATGATACATGCATGTCATGTCTCCTTCTGTCACTGAGTTTGAGCACCACAAGATCAAACCCATTAGAAAGCACCTCTTCCCATGGCAAGATAAATCATTCTCGTTTGCCAAACCAAACCAAGATATCGAAGAAGAAATACGAGGCTATAATAATCACGTATGAATAGATATGATCATCAACTCACAATTCATCGGATCCCAACAAACACACCACAAAAAAGAGTTACATCAAATAGATATCCAAGAACATTGAGGAGAACCATGTATTGAAGATCAAAAAGAGAGAAGAAGCCATCTAGCTACTAACTATGGACCCATAGGTCTATGGTAAACTACTCACGCATCATCGGAGGAGCACACATGAGGATGATGAACCCCTCCGTGATCATGTTCCCCTCCAGCAGAGTGCCGGAAAAGGCCTCTAGATTGGATAATGGTTTTGGAATTTGCGGCGCCTGGAAACTTATTTCCTGATTACCTTAGGGTTTCTAGAATATTGTGGTATTTATAGAGCCGAAGGTCTGTGGAAATAATGCCCATGAGCTCCACTACCCACGAGGGTGCGCTTGGGCCACCTGGTACGCTCTGGTGCCTAGTGGGCCCCACATGCCTCTTCCCATGTGGTCTCTTGGCTCCCTGGATGTCGTATGTACAGAAAAAATGTCCAAAAAGTTTTGTTGCATTTGGACTTCGTTTGATATCGATACTATGCAAAGTGAAAAACAAGAAGAAAACACCAACTGGCACTTGCCACCATGTCAATAGGTTAGTCCCTAAAATGATATAAATTTGCTAAAAAATGTATGTAAACCATCCAAGATTTATACTATAAAAACATGGAACAATCCAAAATTCTAGATATGTTGGAGACGTATTAGCATCCCCAAGCTTAATTCCTGGTCCTCGAGTAGGTAAATGATAAAAACTGAATTTTTGATGTGGAATGATGCCTAACATATTCATCATATTATTTTCTTTGTAGCATGGACATTTGGACTTTTGGATGATTCAAAGCAATAGTCTATAATTTGACAAGAATACCTTAATAATCAAGCATATCAACAAAAAACTATGTTTTTCAAAATATCAGCGCTAAAGAAAGCTATCCCTAGCCCATAATGCTCAATCATTGATCCATTCAAGAAACAAATCCAAATATTAGCTACATTCAATGCTCAAGTATGATAATAGTGCTTCCTAGTTGGTGCTTTATAAGAGAAGATGGAGACTCCAGAAAACTTAAAATTGCATAAAAGTAAATAGAGAGGACCTTCGCAGAGGGAAGAAGAGATTTGTAGAGGTGCCAGAGCTCAAACTTAAATTGAGAGATAAAATTGTTTTGAGAGGCATGCTTCTCCTGTCAACGAAAATGTTCGAGAATTCCCAATATATTCCATGCTAGATAAATCATAGGTGGTTACTGTCATGGTTTTAACACGACATATGTCCTAGGGTTAGGACTTAAGTACGAGGCCACCGTAATGGTGATTAGCTTGCCGGGATTGAGCGGGACGAGAGACACGATTTACAATGGTTCGGCCCCTCACGATGGAGGTAAAAGCCTACTCCTACTTTTCTGCTTATTGCTCGAGTATCGATTACATGGGAACGGAATCGCTAGACCTAGTACTCGATTGATTGTAACTTGATCTATCTGCCTCAGGGGATCGCCTTTATATACAGGCCAAGGCCCTGGGTTTACGATAGTTCGGGTCTGAATTAGACTCGTGACTGAATGCATCTCTAACTCGCCCAGGAAAGGAATCCTAAGGCGGTTCATATTCCTGGATCGTTAGTCGCCATCTTCATACTGGACCTTAAGTTGGCCCATTGGGCAAGGCCATTACTAAATCTTCAGCCGGCTTCACGGTCGGCTCACACCATTCTTGTAATATTGACTCACCAATTATGTAACCTGTCCCATTGCCTGGAAGGTTACGTCCCGGGTTATATCGCCAACATTAGGCCCCAGATTCATTTGAACATGTTCATGTCAATCTTCCATTCTTCCATTTGGCGAGTCTCTAGTTTATATTTCTTTAGTCCTCAAGATTTGAAAGTCCTAACCCACCATAAGAAAAGATGATGGCATCCCTGCAATCTCGGGAAATCCTTCTTGACATCATAACAGATCTTTATATAAATATATCTTTTTCGAAAATCGAGGCTTCCTTTTACTTGCAAATTTATTGGGTCTCCTCGATTACCGCATCAGCCATTTACTGTTAATATCCTAATAAATAGGCACGCATGGCCCCTCTTTTCATGTTTTACTTTGCCCCACCACTTCGTCCTCTTCCTTGCGAACTCCTTCACACCTGAAGCTCCGCCGTAGTCCTTCGATCCGCGCTGTCCTCCTTGCTCAAGACCGCGTCACCGCTCCAACACCGTTGGGAACTAGCGGGGGCCCTCCGCGTCCGCCTGCTGCTATCAGGTCCGACCCTTCCCCTTCCCAGATCTAAACTTAGGTCATCCGAGTTCGAGAAGTTCATCGGTGTTCATCTTTGCTCTGTTCACTATATCTTTGAACTGAGTTTGTTTTTGATCCAAAACTCCATATAGGTATTACCATAGTAGTTTCACCACCATGTTGTATTCGTGCATCCTTATATTTTCTATGGAATCCATAGGTAGCTTTTCAGTTGCTTCTGCCACCACCTTTTTAGGTTTTGACAATAATTATTTTCTTTTTTGAACTTCCCGTAGATCCATAAATATAGCTGATAGTTGCCAAACTTGTTTGTCCCACACTTTGCAGAATTTTCAACAATCCCGAACATTGGATAACTCATCCATGTCTTCTTGGGCGACTTTGTTATTTCTCTTTAACTTCCAGTGTTATGTTAAAACTATCTCTATTTAGGGCGACTCATCAACATATATACATTTGAGATCTGTCTCTTATATTTTCATAGCCTTTTATCGCACTCATGCGACTCATCCTTACTAAGACCACTATCTGCAGTCGGGTGCCTTCCCTTGTTACCGAAGCTACCCTTAAGGATTTTGAAAGCAATGGTCTTCTGGCGAATCAGAAAGAAATTGGCTGGCGAGTCAGCCAAGGAGAAACTATTTCGAATCCAGGCAAAGGAGAAGTTGTGGTCTTCACTTAGAATATCTTGAGAGGTTTTACATGACCTGGGTTGAAGTATTACCGGGACGTCTTGCACTACTTCAGTCTTCATCCTCAATACATAGGTCCCAATTCAGTGACAAACCTCTGCCACTTTCAAATCTTTTGCGAAGCTTATCTGCAAGTAGAGCCAACAGTCGCTCTTTTAGAAGAATTCTTCTATTTAAGCCGCTAGACTAAATGTACCAATGAGCCGAGTCAAAAACTAGGCGGAGTCTCAATCCAGAGACACTGAGATGGCTGCTTTCCTGTAGTTACTCTGCCAAGCCACCCCAAAGGGTGGAGAACAACTTGGTTTTATTACAAGAACACTGCTCGAGCTGACGAAAATCCCCTACCGGGTTATAGGCCTGATCGCCTTCTTATTGACTATACCCACCAAACAAGCTTATACCAGATGAACATAGGGAAGTGCTTCCGAATTATCCAAAAGTGACTGCATTATTGGCTAATGAATTAACTATAGTCGACTTAGCACGTTACTGGGTTTCGTGGGGACACTATAAGAAATATGTCAATTTGTGACCTTCTGTCAGTGACCCTGGAATAAATGGTTGTAAATCTACGACCATTTCACACCAACTGGTCATAAGCTGTCTGGGGGGCCCAAACCCTAAACAATAACGACCATTTTGGTCAGAAAGGTCGTAACTTACTTACACAAAATGGTCATAAAGCAGACAACACTGCTCCGCTACCTTATTTCTAGCTGATCATGACCAATATAGATGTTCATAGCCTTGTAAATTGTGGTGCATTGCTATGACCTGGCGCCACCTCATCAGTTTTGCCTATCACCACATGAATCAGAGGATTTGCCGTCTACCATGGCAGACGGCAAGGGAGAATCACGGACAGCAAATGTCTTTGCCGTCCGCTGGGAGACGGCAAAGACTCCAGCACAGAAAATATCGGCAAGGGATTCTTTGTCGTCTTCCACCGATGGCAACATCACACCAGCAAAGCTCGTGGACGACATAAAACTGAGGTTAGACCTGTTAGGTGGCTAACGGCGCTTTTTGCCATTTGCGTGTAGACGGCAAAGGGGATTTCTCCTTTGCCGTCTCCCAGGTGATGTTATCTGACTTCAAGTGGGGGCTAGCAGACTTTGTCGTCTGCCACAGACAGCAAACCCAGGCTAGCCTTTGTCGTCTGCCACCGACGGCAAAGTAGCCAAATGGCTCAGAGCTAGTGCTCCTAGGTTGCACATGTTGCTGCCACGTGGCACCTTTGCCGTCTGTGGCAGACGGCAAAGAGCCCTTTGCCGTTAGGGGTAGACGGCAAAGTGACTATATTATCTCTTTTGATTCTGTTTTTTCATTTTATCCAAGCATTTTCACAGCAAATATATGATATATGATATATATATATATATATATATATATATATATATAGGGCAAATAATATTAGCAAGTCTCACGACAAATATATGATATCCAACAACAAATATCTGATATCCAACACATAAGTTTCATCCATACATACATAGTTTCATCCATATTACAATAGTTTCATCCATAGGTAGCAAGTTCCATACTGTTCATCAATACAAAATAAAAACACAAAGTGAACACAAGAAATTTAGAAGAAGAAGACTAGAAGAAGAAGAAGAAGTATATGGCATTTATGAGGTTACCAAGGTTATGATGCCATTTTTGACCTAAGTAAGCTAATTATGTCATTATTGAGCTAACCTAGGTAACTAAGCATATTAGAGCCAGCGTAGGTCATTTTGGAGGAAAAAGACTAAGTATAGGTTATTTTAGAGGTAACTAAGGTAAAATGGATCATTTTGGAGCTGAGTGATCTTATTATGTCATTTTGGAGGAAATAAGCTAAGTATATGCCATTTAAGAGCTAACCAAGGTTATTATGCATTTTAAACACATTAGAGCTAACTTAGGTCATTTTGGAGGAAACAAAGCTAAGTATAGGTCATTGTAGAGCTAACTTATGTAAAATGGATCATTTTGGAGCTAAGTAAGCATACTATGTAATTTTGGAGAAAAATAAGCTAAGTATATGACATTTATGAGCTAACCAAGGCCATTTTGGAGGAAACAAAGCTAAGTATAGGTCATTTTAGAGCTAACTTAGGTAAAATAAGCTTTATTATGTCATTTTGAAGGAAAATAAGCTAAGTATATGACATTTATGAGCTAACCAAGGTTATTATGCAATTTTTGACCTAAGTAAGCTAATTATGTCATAAATGAACTAAATAAAGCTAAGTATAGGTCATTATGCATTTGTTAAGCAAAACACTACAGAAAACTTACCGTCATCACGGAGGTGAAGCATCGGGGTTGCTCGTGCCGGTACCACCTGGAGAAGGATCGCACGATGCTTGTCTAGAGTTACGTTGCACCAAAGATCATTTGCAATGTCTCGTTAGCATGATACCACTCAAATGTTAAAACTAAGAACTAATGACCATTCAAATGAAACTCAACGTGGTCCCCGGAGCAATGAATGACATCGGCGGAGGGGTCTGACCGCTCTTCTCGCACAGATACTGCACATTTGGTTTATACGAGTCAGTCATATTAGTTATTAATGAAAGGAACATTACGTGCATGATTTGGCTAATATGCAGAAGAAACTTACCACGAGGAGCTCGTACATGGCCTGCTGAGCCGCATCATTCCTTGCCCTCTCCTCCTCCAACAACCTAATTGTCCTGTCCTCGAAATCCCTCTCCTTCTCTGCCGCCTTCCAGTCCCTCTCGTCCAGAAGTTCCTTGTTTGCATCTCTCTCTTTCTGAAGTGCGGCCTGCAACACCACTCCTCGTTATCATTGTAATCATCGATGGGTGCACACACAATGTAATGGAGGAAAGATATTTGAGTCTATATAACTAACCTTGATGGAGAGCTCGAATGGCCGTGATCCAGGCCTTATCTTGGGATAGGAGCTTGTTTGGCGCGCTTTGATCTCCAGGAGAGTGCAAGGACAACGTATAGGTCCATATCCAATAGATATTGAGCCATGGGGCCTCCCGTTACTAGATATCATGACCAGCTCTGGATCAAACTGCTGGCTCGGGTTAAAGTCCTCCCCTTTCCTCGCCTTCCCCTCATCTTTGTACCTCACGAGCTTGTTGTGGAATGAGATGCAGGTGAAGTTCTCTAGATGATCGAGGTCGGACGTAGAGAATGCCTTGGCCTTCTTGAACGAGGCAGTATGGGCCATGTCATAAAGGTCGAACACCTCTCGCACCTCTGTCTTATTATATCCTGCCTAAAAGGAAGGAACCGAGTATTAGTAATTATAGGGCTCAAGCTAGCATGAAAGAATGAATTGCATGAATCATGAAGCAAACCACATACCCAGTTCCGCCTTTACTTATATAAGTTGGCACTGCCTTGATGGTGTGGCACACCTTCCATTTTAGCACGCTTGTCCTTGGCATTGTTGTGGAGGGATAGCCATGCATCTGAGCACCACTCATCCACCAACGCCTCCCAACAATCCAACTTATCCGCACACCATCTCGGGGGCACCTAAGTTAGTAAATAGAAAATTGAGCGCTACGCCTACGAATCAAATCAAGGTAAAAAAGACAAGGTCTTAAGAATAGGTAATCACCTTCATGTACTGCTCCTTCTTAAGAAACTTTCTGTGGCACAACGACTTGGCCTTCTTAACACGACGTGCGGCTTAGAAGTCTCGATCAGCGTGCACCCATGCCTCGTGCCGTAAGTTTTGTAGTAGGCGCTTGCACTCGGCATTGATAACCTGTGTCACGACCTCATCGTATCCCTCGTCACACCTATAGAAGGTATGCAATAAACCGAGACAACACTGATTAGTACAATAACTAGGTATTGTTGATTTTTAATTTTGTGAAGGAGAAATTACCCAAAACTTTCTGATCACCATGTCGACCCTCATGTGGCACCACACACCGTCGGTCATCTCCTCCGGTGGTGCTGTGGCAGCGAAGTAGTGCTCCCAGTTCAGTCCTATCTGTGGAAGTTGACCCTCACTAGGCAATGTGACAAACATCGGGATGTTTTGCCGACAAATCACACAAAGGACAATGTTCGGCTTGCGGACCTTATCATTGTGTAGCCAACCCCTGCAGCATGACAAGGACAACACATTAGATATTTGAAGAAACGCGAAAGCCAAAAGGTAAAAAAAGAGTAAATGCACTTACCACTCCCCATAATACCTAATCAACCACCTCTACTCGTGGGTCGCCAGCACGGGCGAGAGCCGTGTACTACCACGCTGGTAGATGGTGGCCCCCTCAACCACCTCACCCTTGCTATCAGAAATCTGATCCCCGCCACCATCATCATGGCCCCTCCGCCCCTCAGGCAGATCCGCCCATGTACCCCATCCGAACGTCTCTTGGGACGTAGCCTGGTCCGGAGTCTCATGGTCCAAAGTCCCGTCGACCTGAGGCTCATGGACAGGAGTCCGCACAGCCTCCTTAGACGTGTCCACCCACCTGTGCTCGGGTGAATCAGCTGGGGTGGCGGCGAGGAAGGTGTAGTAGCCAGCCTACCTCTTTCGCGGCCACGTGCACCTCTACTACCTCTCTTCTTCCCCTGACCTCCTCTCTCGGTGGGAAACGACGTCGACGAAGAAGCACCCACCGGTGTATGCATACTATCGAGCAACGCTCTTCGAAGAGACTTTTGTTGAATGTAAGTACCCCTCCCACCATGCGCCGAGGAAGAAGGAGCGTCGGAGCGCTCTGGACCCGCGCCCACCATCTTTCAACACATGCCATGACAAAGAGTAAATGAAATTAGTACAACATAAAAATTGAATACCGACATGAATAATAATATGTATATAATTTAAGTGTATCATCATCATGTACAACATTTAATAATTTAATACCTAACATGAACTAATAATATATATGTATATATAACAAAAATTAATACCTGACATGAAATGATAATAATCTTGATCGTCTATATATGCTCTAGGATCAATAAATGCATCATCATCATCACTATCATGAATGACGTCCTCATCGGGTTCAGCAGCATCAACATGTGGAAGGCCTCCTTTATGTAATCGGTCAAGTACAGGTCATCCACAGCGGAAACCTCTTCTTGTTCCGGCTCAGCTGTGAAGTCAGATTCACTGTCGCTGTCTACTTCAATGTTCTAGGGTGAAGTAGAGCGGTTCTTGAAACATTTTTTGGAAATACTTCTTTCTTGGAAGAATTCTCCTTCATATGTGTGTGGGTTAATGTGAGGTTCATAATCATCTTAATTGGGGGAGGTGGTCTAACAAGTGGCGGCACTTCATAAGCGACATCCGAACCATTCACATTTGGATCAGTTTGACAGGCCCACGGTAGATAGAAAACTTGGGTCGCCTATTGATGTAACATCCCAAAATTCTAAATTTTGGAATCTTATATTAAATAGATAGTTTTGATTGCTTGTGTGATGTGCTGTGTGAAATTGAGTGAAATTTGAAACTTTTGAAAGTTAAATGAGAGGGAATAAAATGACTTTCCCAAAACTTTCACTTTGGATTTACGATCTCCATGAATTCAAATCCATTTCATCACAAAACCCTAGAGTGAAGATGATATGACTTCCTCCATTTAATAAAATGAAAAGGGTTTTGAAAGGATTTTGAATTCCATATTAAAGTATTTTAAATTCAGAAATTTTATGCAACTCAATGTTTTCAAGAGAGAAGATAAAATGACTTCTTCAAATTATAAGAAATATGAGTTGGAAGTTCTTCTGAAATATTCTACAACTCATTTTGAAATTTGAGTTATTCGGTTTTATTCAAATTATTTTTCATAAAAAATAAAATATATGGAAAATAGGGTAAAATGATTCCCTGCAGTATAAAATTGGAGAGAAATAAATTTGAATTCATTTTGGCATTTTTAAAATGATTTTATTGGATTTTATTGCGACAGTAGCACTATTTGATTTATTCAAATTTGTGAGGATTTTATTCGACTCAAAAAAAATGTTCATGTTGTAGACATTCTTTTTCTGAAAATTTTGATATATATTATGCCTATATTATATTATTATTTTATTTGTTTTTTTATATATTATTTTACTGTCTATATTTATAAAAAAACCTACTCGACTGACCGGACCGGGCCGGCCAACTAACGAGCCAGGCCGCGGCCCAGCCGGCCCGACGCGCCGCCTCGCCCGTCTCCCAGCTCGGGACATAGTCCCGAGCACTGCCGCTACTGCCTCGGCGTCCGTGCCGCCTCCGGACTCTCCTCGCCCGCTTCCGCAAGAAGCTCGCCCCCGGCCTTATGAGCCGCGCCCCGGCCCCGCTGCTCTTCCCACTCCGCACCGCCGCCACCGCTGGTCGCTGCCGCCGCTGCCGCTTTTCGCCGCCACCGTCGAGCAACCGCCGCCGCGCAGCAACGCAGCCACGCTGCCTGCCTCGCCACTCCGCGCCGTCCACCGCCGCCCCTCGCCCTCGCCCGCACCCCGAGCCGCGCCGCCTACCCACTGCCCCGCGCCACCACCGCCGCTCGCCGGACCCACCGCGGTAGGAGCCTGATTCCGATTCGCCGGATCCGACTTGCCGGTCTTTTTCCCCGAATCGGTATAAACCGCAAACCGCCCCGGTTTTCTTTTTTTTAGTTCGGTTTTTTAGATTAGTTTATTTATTAGGTTTAGTTAATTAGCGAATGTTCGTTCGTTTAGATCTGTTAGTAAAAACTTTCGTTCGTTTACTTCTGTTAGCGAGCGTTCGCCCGATAGTATTTTTCTTTTATTTTAATTTCGGCCAGGGACCCATCTGTGAATATTTTTCTTCACAGATTAGTACCTGATCTTCAATCTATCACAACTTTTTATTCGTTAGTCCAAATCCAACGAAACAAACGCCCTCTTCTTTGTTATAATCCACTCTATCCAGTAAAACAACTTAAACATGTTTTTGAAAGCTTTACATTTTGAATTCAACTAGATTTGCTTCAAACTTCTTTTTGTCATAACCTGAGTTTCGTAACTCCGTTTGAGTTGATTATTTTTGCAAATTGAAGCTCTTGACCTAAACTTTCTGATAAGGTAAAATTCACCTAATTTTGGTACTATTAGAAATTGTTTTCAGTTGCAAGAGTTATTTGCTTGTTTTGAAGTATTCCAAAGTGTTTCCCTTGTTCTGTCTGATCTTCTAAGTGATTGCTTATGTGTGGTTACTATTTCTTGCTTACGATAGATTGATCGGAGTGTGCCGAGTAGATCGAACATGAGTTATGATTGTGAAGAATCTTCATCAACAGTACTAGGCAAGTTCATACTTTGATCATACTTTCCAATACCCAGTTTTTATTGCGTTAGCTATATCCTCAAACACTTGCATGAGTAGGACTGGTTACATGAGATGAGGCTTTGTAGTTCATGAGGTAGGAACGCAATGACTTGAGATCAACCCAAGGGAATATACGCTTTTTTACTTATTGCTTAGCTATGCTTGCAGACGTGGATTGGTATGTGAGATTCATGAAAGATGCGAGAGTGATATTTAACTAAGGGAAGCTTTAAGGTGGAAATTTAATACACATCTGGCTGGATTAGTTTTGGCACCCTGGGGATGGACCAATGGTTGCCAGGGCACCTGGAGGGTCTAGTATTGTCCTAGGGGATCCTGGAGGACCCGTGTGATCACCCTATTGGAATGCCACACAGGCTCATGTGTAGCCATAAGCCATTATGGGCTCTGGCATAGTTGAGTATGTTGTGTGACCTCTTTCAGTGGTAGCCTAACAGATGTAGCGGATGTAGGTGGTACGGTCTACCCAGGGTAAAGAGTTAATGCTTCTGAAAGACTGTGTCTCGGTTATTCGTTTCTCAAACACCATGCAATGCGAGAAATTAAACGGAGGCGATCGAGTCTTGTGGGGAAAAGTGCACAGACCTCTACAGAGTGTACAAACTATTCATGAGTAGTCATGTCCATGATTATGGACATCTTTGAGTATCTAGAAGTGGATTATTTGTTGATCTCATCACTTGATCTAATAAAATTTGTTGGGTTATTAAATTTGGTAACTTGGGGATTTGAGATGGGGTACCATTCTCAATAGTTTCCTAACTAAACTGAGTGGTAAGTAAAATCTAATTCTTGTTGTAGGGAAAAACTAGCTTTATGCAAAATAATCCTCCACCAGCCAAATATGCATGTAGTTGTAGGCATTGTTCATCATTACTGCTACAGTGTGAATTTGCCAGTACATTCAATGTACTGACCTACATGGCTGCAACATCTCATGTTGCAGGAATTATTCGACGAGTAAGAGTTACGTTTGGGTTGCGCTGTCTACACTCAACTTTGTCGTTGTTGTTGATGGACTCCATAACCTTGTTGTTACTTCCACTATGTTGATCGAGGTAATAGTATTTATGTTACTTTATACATGTGATTTACCTCTGTTATAAATCCTCGAGTATTGTGTGTGTCAGCAAACCGATCCTGGGATGACACTTAAGAAGAGAGACTTGACCCATTCGGGTCGGGTCGCTACAAGATGGTATCAGATCACATGTTGAATGTAGGACGTGACCCTAGAAACTTGCCAGCCCATAGGAAATGGTTTCTCTAAAACTTTCTTTTCAATAGATTCTATACCTCTATTCTCTTCCGAGATTTGTCAAATCTTCCCTTTTAACGTAAATAGTTAGACAATAACCTTTTGCATTTTGACCACTTCGGAGTAAGGAGGATTTCACCATGCATTAGAAGTGTTGAAGCTACAACAGTGGATACTCCGAAGATTTGAAGAGTTGATGACATTGAAGAGATATTGACCTTTAGAAGACCAAACCCATGTTATGTACTTACGTTATGCAACGAATGTGAGTCGTCATTTGTTTGATGTTTTCCGACGGCCACAAAACAAAACTCGTCTTTTCAAAACTATTGTTTGTATCGAGTGTATCTCTCTCTATCTCTCGAATCTCATGCCAAAACCTTTGGACCCAATAGAGGATGAATGAAGATAGACCTGTATTATTTGGACCGATGACCCAGCCAGAGGCAGAGCTATGGATACAAAACATTGAGGACCACTTCAGGAAAAATTTGATTGCAAGGAAGCATGAGGTTCAATACGCCCTTTCATACTTCACAAAAAGTGTTGCAACCTGGTGGAAAATGCATCAAGCCATGCAAGGATGTAATGGAGCAAAAAGTTGGGAGGAATTCAAGGAGACGCTGTTGAAATCCCGTCTCGTCCGGAAGCATGGTGATAACCCAAATAAGAAACCTTGTGCCTGCAGGATTTGTGGAGAAATAGGACACACCCAGGAGGAGCACAAGGATGAATGCGCTAATTGTGAAGATAGTCACCCAGCTAAAGAATGCCCAACTAGGCAGATTACTTGTTTCTTGTGTGAAGGGAATACCCACTACCCTGATCAGTGTCACATTTACCCCATTGTACAACGAACTTTCCAGCAGAAGAAAGGAGAAGTGAAATTTTAAAGGAATCCGCGACGGAGGTATGTATTGACGACCCTGGTGGATAAGGCCTAAACAGATATTACTCCCATGCTTGCTACTCATGTGGAGGAAAAAGGAGATCTTTCACAGTATTGCACGAAGGAAAGTGAAGAGTATCTGGGAGACTTCGCAACAGAAGAAGTGGATTTTGATCCACAAAAGATAGAAGAATTGATAGGAACAAAAAGTCGAGGAAGAGAAAGAGCATGTGTCACAAGAATAACCCGGTTTCGGCAGAAAAGGACCTGAGTCACATCACATGTTACAGGTGCAAGGATTTAGGTCATTATGCTAGCAACTGTCCAAGAAGGAAGCCAAGAACCCAGTGAACCAAGATAATCACCATGAAGTACTTAGATTTTTCTGATGTCATTTGTTGACACTGCAAGGAAGTGAGGCATATTGCCATAGAAGGTCCAGACCCGAGGAAAGGTTGAGCAGAGTAGTTGAGATCTTGATATTGGAATAAAGCGTGTAAATAAATGTGGAATACACTTCTATTACGATGTTGAGTTGAGTGATGGAAAAGACATTATAATAGTTCGTGAAGCAATATAAGTGGATATGTTTGGAATCTCATATGAAATGTTATGAACTATTGGATTATTGTGAGTGTCTCTCTTACTATCTCACCTAGACTAAAACCTAGAATCCATGCACAAGCTGACCCCAAACCTTTCCCGGACAAACAACCACATTTTTCACCCAAGGAAAATACGTACCTTATCCTGAGCACCCCTTCTGTCTTATACCTACAAAGGACAACTCTTTACGAGTGTTTTCTCAAGGGCCTAGAAATAATCATGACCATGACTAGCGATCAGGATTACCCAAAGATCATGAAACAGATGATGAAGCCTATTCACCTTGAAGAAGATGCAGTTTACAAGGGTTATCCCTTCATGGAGAATGGAGTTGAACTTTGGTACGTGGAGGTACACCTCTACCGTGTGAAAGGAGTTTGCCCAAAAACTATGGGTCAATACTTTTTCATCTCTTGAGTACCACGAACAACATTCTTCGACTCTGTTCATGAAGCTGCTATGGAGTCCATACGCCAGATTGGAGAAATACTTGAAGCAACACTTCATCACACTCAGGAATGCCTGAGTAGGGTGCATGCAGAGATGCTGGGGATGAAGCACACGACCAATAGGATGAAGCAAAAGATCGATGATTTCAAAAATTACATTGCACAATTACAGTGGGACTGAAGCATCCTCAACAAGGACAAATGAATAAAGATGGAAGCAATGCTTAACCATACTAAACTACGTGGATGGCAGCATTTGTAGTGAAGCACCTTTGGAATTTGAGTGTTGAATAGTGGTTTAGGACGTAATAAAAGATTTGATATGAGGAAAATATGAATTACGTAGGAACCAATGCATTTTGTTTAGGGCGATACTTTTCTGTGCGAACCCTGGACCAGTAGAAAGGAAAATGTTGCTCCAAAGAGTGGAGTTTGCACAAAATAAGTTGGATTTTATTCTTGATATGATGCTCACCCCAAAAGTATGAAGGAAATAAGTACAACTGGATTTAAAGAGGTGTAATGCTGGAGTGTGGAGCAATAATGACTCCAAGGATAAGTTAAGGATATACAAGTTCGAAAGTGGACCCCTAAGCAGAGGACCTAAGGAGGCCACGTAATCACAAGAACCAAGAGACTTGTTAGTATTAATATGTTTCTGCTCTGATGAAGCAGAGCACTATGTTAGATATTGTCCCAAGGAGAAGGAGAGTTTTGCAAGTAGCTGAGTTGAAGCATGCAATGGAAATGAAGTAGATCGTAGTAAGTTGAGAATCAATACAGTTAGCATTAGGGTATTGGTTTTGGATTTTATGAGTTGTTACTAGGCAATGAGTGAAATCATGATTCATGGAATAAGATTTTTAGGGAACTGGTGTTTTTCATTTTAAGGGTGGTAGAACCTATCACCGTTACTCGTATACAAGAGCTAGTTCCGTCAGACTTTGGAATGGACTACTCAATGCTGAATCTGAGTAATTATATCTTAGTTTGTACCAACAGAAGGAAGAGATACAATACAATTGGATGGATTTAGGAGTGCTAAGGAAGCTGGATGTTGGACGACTGATTAGTCGCAACCCGATGATGACTCCAAGTGTTACTAGTGATGAGATGAGCCATAACCCATAGGCCCCAGGACCTGTCAAAGATGCAAGCACACTCTTGCTTAAGGAAACCCCCTGAAGAAGAAGTTACGACTTTGTCAATAGACGATCTTAAAGGTGTTTACGCAAAACCCGAGGGTTGTGAAGAAACGATAGATGGTCGTTTGGCTTGCAGAATCAATGGATTGATTCGAACTTAGTTCGTTGACAAGAGAAATTCAGCAATGCTTGTGAGGATGACCGAGTGTTAGAATACGAGATTCACTAGACCATATACAAGGTAATGATTTGGTTGCGGAATGGATAGATCACCATACCGACTTACTCTTATTATTCGACTCTATTATACGGGATGGTAAATCTGAGTGACTTACCCGTAGTAGAGAGACGACGATATCAAAACTTTGTTTAAAGCTTAGAATGGTATGACAAAATTTCCCTTGTAAGAGGCAGTTGTTGCCAACCGTAGGATATACGGTGAGAATGAAGCCCAGACCCGTTTTTTGCAGGGACCCAATCAAATTGTTTGAAGACCATCATGAGAGATTGATATTTGTTTGGTATTGGTGCCAGACTTGTCAACTAAGAAGAACCAGTCCCGAAAGAACCTTACCAAGATGAAAGGACACAAGAATGGAGGACAAAGATTTTGCCATTACCGAAAGAGCCCAGAGAAGGAGTAACCCTGAAGATCTGAGAAGAATCGACATTGTCAACTAAAGATGGAGTACCTGCGTTTTGATGGAACCGTAACCATGCTTCTAAGTGTGGTAGCACACTTGACCATACCAATCAATGGATTTGTTCGGAGACTCCAACCCCGAACCCCAGCCTATTTCTTGCTAGCCTCTTTGAATCTCGAGGACGAGATTCATTTTAAGTGTGGTAGGTTTATAACATCCCAAAATTCAAAATTTTGGAATATTATATTAAATGGATAGTTCATCATGAACTTAACTGAGGAAATTTTGGAATTTTGTAGCATTCTCAATATTTTCTTAACTAAACTCAGTAGTAAATGAAATCTAATTCTTGTTGTAGGGAAAAAACTAGCTTTATGCAAAATACACCTTACAGCCTCCACCAGCCAAATATGCATGTAGTTGTAGGCATTGTTCATCATTACTGCTACAGTGTGAATTTGCCAGTACATTCAATGTACTGGCCTACATGGCTGCAATGTCTCATGTTGCAGGAATTATTCGACGAGTAAGAGTTACGTTAGGGTTGCGCTGTCTACACTCAACTTTGCCATTGGTGTTGATGGACTCCACAACCTTGTTGTTACTTCCGCTATGTTGATCGAGGTAATAGTATTTACGTTACTTTATACATGTGATTTACCTCTATTATAAATCGTCGAGTACTGTGTGTGTCAGCATACCGATTTAGGGATGACACTTAAGCACAAAGACTTGACCCATTCGGGTCGGGTCACTACAGTTGAGCCGTAATATAGGCATCAGGAACATCTAAATGGGTGTTTTGTTTGATTTCGACTAGCCCTATATGTCCATTAGTCCTTTTAGTATTCTTCGGCTGGAACCAATAACATTTGAAGACTACGACGTTCGGTGGGTTTTCACCATAGAATAGAAGTTCATAGATTGCTTCAACTCTTCCATAATACTGAAGGAAATATGCCCTAGAGGCAATAATAAAGTTGTTATTTATATTTCCTTATATCATGATAAATGTCTTTTATTCATGCTAGAATTGTATTAACCGAAAACTTGACACATGTGTGAATACATAGAAAAAACAGAGTGTCCCTAGTATGCCTGTACTAGACTAGCTCGTTAATCAATGATGGTTGAGTTTCCTAACCATAGACATGTGTTGTCATTTGATGAACGGGATCGCATCATTAGGAGAATGATGTGATGGACAAAACCCTTATGTTAGCTTAGCATAATTATCGATTAGTTTTATTGCTATTGCTTTGTTCATGACTTATACATGTTCCTCTAACTATGAGATTATGCAACTCCCGAATACCGGAGGAACACCTTGTGTGCTATCAAATGTCACAACGTTTCTGGATGATTATAAAGTTGCTCTACTGGTGTTTCTGAAAGTGTTTGTGGTGTTGGCATAGATCAAGATTAGGATTTGTCACTCCCAGTGTCGGAGAGGTATCTCTGGGCCCTCTCGGTAATACACATCATAATAAGCCTTGCAAGAAAATGACTAATGAGTTAGTCATGAGATGATGTATTACAGAACGAGTAAAGAGACATGTCGGTAAAAATATTTAACTAGGTATGATGATACCGACGATCGAATCTCGGGCAAGTAACATACCGATGAAAAAGGGAACAACATATGTTGTTATGTGGTTTGACCGATAAAGATCTTCATAGAATATGTTGGAGCCAATATGAGCATCCAGGTTCCGCTATTGGTTATTGACGGGAGATGTGTCTCGGTCATATCTACATAGTTCTCGAACCCATAGGGTCCACACGCTTAACGTTCGATAACGATTTGTATTATGAGTTATGTGTTTTTGATGACCATAGATTGTTCGGAATCCCGGATGAGATGACGGACATGACGAGGAGACTCGAAATGGTCGAGACATAAAGAATGATATATTGGACGATGTTATTCGGACACCAGATGAGTTCCGGGGGTCACCAGATAAATATCGGAGTGCCGGAATGGTTATCAGAACCACCGGGAAAGTAATGGGCCTTATTGGGCCCTAGGGGCGAGAGAGGGCAGCAACCAAGGGCTGGCTGCGCGCCCCCATGGGCCTAGTCCGAATTGGACTAGGGGGAGGGGCGGCGCCCCTCTTTCCTTCTCCGCTCCCTCTCCTTCCTTCTTCTCCTAGTTGGACTAGGAAAGGGGGGATCGAACTCCTACTAGGAGTAGGATTGCCCCCCTTGGGCGTGCCCTATGAGGCTGGCCGCCCCGCCCCCTTGCTCCTTTATATACGGGGTAGGGGGGCAACCTAGAGGACACAAGATAACAGTTGTTTTAGCCGTGTGCGGAGCCCCCTCCACAGATTCCACCTCAGGTCGTATTGTCACAGTGCTTAGGCGAAGCCCTGCGCGGATCACATCATCAACACCGTCGCCACGTCATCGTGCTGACAGAACTCTCCCTCATCCTCAACTGGATCAAGAGCTCGAGGGACATCATCGTGCTGAACGTGTGCTGAACATGCAGGTGTCGTACGTTCGGTACATGGATTGGTTGGATCGTGAAGATGTTCGACTACAACAACCACGTTACTAAACGCTTCCGCTTTCGATCTATGAGGGAACGTGGACATACTCTCCACCTCGTTGCTATGCTTATCCTAGATAGATCTTGCTTGATCGTAGGAAAATTTTGAAATACTACGTTCCCCAATAGTGGCATCATGAGCCAGGTCTATGCGTAGATGATATGCACGAGTAGAACACAAAGAGTTGCGGGCGATAATAGTCACACTGCATACCAGCATGTCATACTTCGATTCGGCGGTATTGTTGGATGAAGCAGCCCGGACCGACATTACATGACCGCGTTCATCAGGCTGGTTCTATCGACGTGCTTTGCACATATGTGGCTGGCGGGTGTCAGTTTCTCCAACTTTAGTTGAATCGAGTGTGACTATGCACGGTCCTTGTTGAAGGTTAAAACAACACACTTGACGAAAAATCATTGTGGTTTTGATGTGTAGGTAAGAACGGTTCTTACTAGAAGCCCATAGCAGCCACGTAAAACTTGCAACAACAAAGTAGAGGACGTCGAACTTGTTTTTGCAGGGCATGTTGTGATGTGATATGGTCAAGACGTGATGAGTTATACGTTATCGTATGAGATGATCATGTTTTTTAAATTATCGGCAACCAGCAGGAGCCTTATGGTTGTCTCTTTGTTGTATGAATTGCGAAAGCCATGTAATTGCTTTACTTTATCCCTATGAGTTAGCAATAGTAGTCGTAGCAATAGTTGGCGAGACGACCACGATGCTACGATGAAGATCATGGTATCAAGTCAGTGACGATGGAGATCATGATGATGCTTTCGAGATGGAGATCAAAAGCACAAGATGATGATGGCCATATCATTTTGATTGCATGTGATGTTTATCTTATTATGCATCTTATTTTGCTTAGTACGGTGGTAGCATTATAAGATGATTCCTTACAAAATTTCAAGGTACAAGTGTTCTCCTTGAGTATGCACCATTGCGGCTGTTCGTCATGCCGAGACACCATGTGATGATCGGGTGTGATAAGCTCTACGTTCACATACAGCGGGTGTAAGACGGTTTTGCACATGCAGAATACTCGGGTTAAACATGACGAGTTTAGCATAGCATGTACAAACATGACCTTGGAACACTGGAGACCGAAAGGTCAAGCGTGAATCATATAGAAGATATGATCAACATAATATGTTCACCATTGAAAACTAATCCATCTCACGTGATAATCGGACATGGTTTAGTTGATTTGGATCACGTGATCATTTAGATGACTTGAGGGATGTCTATCTAAGTGGGAGTTCTTTAGTAATATGATTAATTGAACTCTAATTTATCATGAACTTAGTCCTGATAGTATTTGCAAATTATGTTGTAGATCAATAGCTCACGTTGTAGCTCCCCTATGTTTTTAATATGTTCCTAGAGAAAAACTAAGTTGAAAGATGTTAGTAGCAATGTTGCGGACTAGGTCCATGATCTGAGATTATCCGGATTGCTGCACAGAAGTATTATGTCCTTGATGCACCGCTAGGTGACAAAACTATTGCAGGAGCAGATGCAAACATTATGAACATTTGGCAGAGCTCGATATGATGTCTACTTAATACTTTAGTGCACCATGATTTATGGCTTAGAACCGGGACTTCAAAATTGTTTTGAACGCCATGGAGCATATGAGATGTTCCAATAGCTGAAATTGGTATTTCAGACTCATGCCCATGTCGAGAGGTATGAGACCTCTAAGAAATACTTTGCCTACAATATGGAGGAGAATAGCTCAGCTAGTGAGCATGTGCTCTGAATGTCTGGGTACTCCAATCACATGAATCAAGTGGGAGTTAATCTTCCAGATAAGATAGTGATTGACAGAGTTCTCTAGTGACTATCACCAAGATACTAGAACATTGTGATGAACTATAATATGCAAGGGATGACAAAAACGATTCCCGAGCTCTTCGCGATGCTGAAATCAGCGAAGGTAGAAATCAGGAAAGGGCATCAAGTGTTGATGGTTAAACAAGACCACTAGTTTCAAGAAAATGGGCTAGGGAAAGAAAGGGAACTTCAAGAAGAATGGCAAGCAAGTTGCCACTCCCGAGAATAAGCCCAAAGCTAGACCCAAGCCTGAAACTGAGTGCTTCTACTCCAAAGGAAATGGTCCCTGGAAGTGGGACTACCCCAAATATTTGGCGGATAAGAAGGATGGCGAAGTGAACAAAGCTATATTTGATATACATGTTATTGATGTGTACCTCACTAGTGCTCGTAGTAGCCCCTGGGTATTTGATACCTATTCGGTTGCTAAAATTAGTAACTTGAAACAGGAGTTGCAGAATAAACAGATACTAAGTTGAGGGTGAGGTGACGATGTGTGTTGGAAGTAGTTCTAATATTGATATGATCATCATTGCACACTCCCTATACTTTAGGGATTAGTGTTAAACCTAAATAAATGTTATTTGATGTGTGCGTTGACCATGAACAAGATTAGATCATGTTTATTGCAATACGATTATTCATTTAAGTCAGAGAATAATTGTTATTCTGTTTACATGAATAAAACCTTCTATGGTCATACACCCAAGCTGAATATTTTATTGAATCTCAATCATAGTAATACACATATTCATAATATTGAAGCCAAAAGATGCAGAGTTGATAATGATAGTGCAACATACTTGTGGCACTGCCATTTAGGTCATATTGGTGTAAAGCGCATGAAGAAACTCCATGCTGATGGACATTTGCAATCACTTGATTATGAATCATTTGATACTTGTGAACCATGCCTCATGGGCAAGATGACTAAAACTCCGTTCTCCAGAACAATGGAGCGAGAAACTGACTTATTCTAAATCATACATGCTGATGTATGCGGTCCAATGAGTGTTGAGACTCACGGCGGGTATCGTCATTTTTTGACCTTCACATATGATTTGAATAGATATGGGTATATCTACTTGATGAAACACAAGTCTATAACATTTGAAAAGTTCAAAGAATTTTAGAGTGAAGTAGAGAATCGTTGTAACAAGAAAATAAAGTTTCTATGATCTGATTGTGGAGGAAAATATTTGAGTTATGAGTTTGGTCTTCATTTGAAACAATGTGGAATAGTTTCACAACTCACGCCACCTGGAACACCACAGCGTAATGGTGTGTCTGAACGTCGTAATCGTACTTTATTAGATATGGTGCGATCTATGATGTCTCTTACCGATTTACCACTATTGTTTTGGGGTTATGCTTTAGAGACAACTACATTCACGTTAAATAGGGCACCATCCAAATCCGTTGAGACGACACCTTATGAACTGTGGTTTGGCAAGAAACCCAAGTTGTCGTTTCTTAAAAGTTTGGGGCTGCGATGCTTATGTGAAAAAGCTTCAACCTGATAAGCTCGAACCGAAGTCGGAAAATGTGTCTTCATACGATACCCAAAGGAAACTGTTGGATACACCTTCTATCGCAGATCCGAAGGCAAGATTTTTTTGCTAAGAATGGATCCTTTCTAGAGAAGGCGTTTCTCTTGAAAGAAGTGAGTGGGAGGAAAGTGGAACTTGATGAGGTAATTGTACGTCCTCCCGAATTGGAAAGTAGTTCACCATACAAATTAGTTCCAGTGATTCCTACACCAGTTATTGACGAAGCTAATGATGATGATCATGAAACTTCAGATCAAGTTACTACTGAACCTCGTAGGTCAACCATAGTACGTTCCGCACCAGAGTGGTACGGTAATCCTGTTCTGGAAGTCAAGTTAGTAGACCATGATGGACCTACGAACTATGAGGAAGCGATGATGAGCCCAGATTCCGCAAAATGGCTTGAGGCCATGAAATATGAGATGGGATCCATGTATGAGAACAAAGTGTGGACTTTGGTTAACTTGCCTGATGATCGGCAAGCCTTTGAAAATAAATTGATCTTTAAGAGGAAGACTGAGGCCGATGGTAATGTCACTATCTACAACGCTCGACTTGTTGCGAAATCTTTTCAACAAGTTCAAGGAGTTTACTATGATGAGACTTTCTCACCCGTAGCGATGCTTAAGTCTGTTCGAATCATGTTAGCAATTGTCACATTTCATGATTATGAAATCTAGCAAATGGATGTCAAAACTACATTCCTTAATGGATATCTCAAAGAAGAGTTGTATATGATGCAACCAAAAGGTTTTGTCGATCCTAAAGGTGCTAACAAAGTGTGCAAACTCCGGCGATCCATCTTTGGACTGGTGCAAGCATCTCAGAGTTGGAATATATGCTTTGATGAGGTGATCAAAGCATATGGTTTTATTCAGACTTTTGGAGAAGCCTTTATTTACAAGAAAGTGAGTGGGAGCACTACAACATTTCTGATAAGTATATGTGAATGACATATTATTGATCGGAAATTATGTATAATTTTTTGGAAAGCATAAAGGATAGTTTAAAAGGAGTTTTTTTCAATAAAAAACCTTGGTGAAGTTGCTTACATATTGGGCATCAAGGTCTATAGAGATAGATCAAGACGCTTGGTAATACTTTCGATAAGTTCAAACCTTGATAAGATTTTGAAGTAGTTCAAAATGAATTAGTCAAAGAAGGAGTTCTTGCCTTAATTGTAAGGTATAAAGTTGAGTAAGACTCAAAACCCAACCACAACAGAAAAATAGAGAGAGAATGAAAGTCATTCCCTATGCCTCAGACATAGGTTCTATAAAGTATGCCATGCTGTGTACGAAACATGTTGTGTACCTTACCATGAGTTTGGCAAGGTGGTACAATAGTGATCCAGGAGTAAATCACTGGACATCGGCCAAAATTATCCTTAGTAACTGGAGGACTAAGGAAATGTTTCTCGATTATGGAGGTGATAAAGCGTTCTTCGTAAAGGGTTACGCCGATGCAAGCTTTAACACTAATCCAGATGACTCAAAGTATCAATCTGGATGTGTATTGAACGTGGGAGCAATTAGCTAGAGTAGCTCCATGCAAATCATTATAGACATAGAAATTTGCGAAATGCATACGGATCCAAATGTGACTAAACTTCTCTCAGAAAGCAAAACATGATCACACCTTAGTACTCATTGGGTGTCATGAAGGAAATATGCCCTAGAGGCAATAATAAAGTTGTTATCTATATTTCCTTATATCATGATAAATGTTTATTATTCATGCTAGAATTGTATTAACCGGAAACTTAGTACATGTGTGAATACATAGACAAAACAGAGTGTCCCTAGTATGCCTCTACTAGACTAGCTCATTGATCAAAGATGGTTATGTTTCCTAACCATAGACATGAGTTTTCATTTGATCAACGGGATCACATCATTAGGAGAATGATGTGATGGACAAGACCCATCCGTTAGCTTAGCACTATGATCGTTTAGTTTTACTGCTATTGCTTTCTTCATGACTTATACATGTTCCTATGACTATGAGATTATGCAACTCCCGAATACCGTAGGAACACCTTGTGTGCTATCAAACGTCACAACGTAACTGGGTGATCATAAAGATGCTCTACAGGTGTCTCCGAAAGTGTTCGTGGTGTTGGCATAGATCAAGACTAGGATTTGTCACTCCGAGTGTCAGAGAGGTATCTCTGGGCCCTCTCGGTAATGCACATCATAATAAGCCTTGCAAGCAAAAGACTAATGAGTTAGTCACGAGATGATGTATTACGGAACGAGTAAAGAGACTTGCCGGTAACGAGATTGAACTAGGTATAGAGATACCGACGATCGAATCTCGGGCAAGTAACATACCAATGACAAAAGGAACAACGTATGTTGTTATGCGGTTTGACCGATAAAGATCTTCGTAGAATATGTAGGAGCCAATATGAGCATCCAGGTTCCGCTATTGGTTATTGACCGGAGATGAGTCTCGGTCATGTCTACATAGTTCTCGAACCCGTAGGGTCCGCAAGCTTAACGTTTGATGACGATCGGTATTATGAGTTTATGAGTTTTGATGTACCGAAGGAGTTCGGAGTCCCGGATGATACCGGGGACATGACGAGGAGTCTCAAAATGGTCGAGACGTAAAGATCGATATATTGGACGACTATATTCGGACATCGGAAAGGTTCCGAGTGATTCGGGTATTTTTCGGAGTATATGGGCCTTATTGGGCCATACGTGAATAGAGGAGAAAGGCCAAAAGGAAGGAGGCGCGCGCCCCCCTCTGGTCCGAATTGGACAAGGGGTGCAGCCCCCTTTTCCTTCTCCCTCTCCACCTCTTTCCTTCTCTCCTACTCCGGAAAGGAAAGGGGAATCCTACTAGGACTTGGGAGTCCTAGTAGGACTCCCCACACTTGGCGCGCCCCCTCTAGGGCCGGCCTCTCCCTTGCTCCTTTATATACGGGGGCAGAGGCACCCTAGGACACACAAGTTGAATTGTTCTAGCCGTGTGCGGTGCCCCCCTCCACAGAAACACACCTCGGTCATACCGTTGCAGTGCTTAGGCGAAGCCCTGCGCCGGTAGATACATCATATCCGTCACCACGCCGTCGTGCTGACGAAACTCTCCCGTGAAGCTCAGCTGGATCAAGAGCTCGTGGGACGTCATCAAGCTGAACGTGTGCTGAACGCGGAGGTGCCGTGCGTTTGGTGCTTGATCGGTTGGATCGCGAAGAAGTTCGACTACATCAACCGCGTCACTTGACGCTTCCGCTTCCGGTCTACGAGGGTACGTAGACACACTCTTCCCTCTCGTTGCTATGCATCTGGTAGATAGATCTTGCGTGATCGTAGGAAAATTTTAAAATACTACGTTCCCCAACAGTGGCATCATGAGCCAGGTCTATGCGTAGATGATATGCACGAGTAGAACACAATGAGTTGTGGGCGATACTAGTCATACTGCTTACCAGCATGTCATACTTTGCTTCGGTGGTATTGTGAGATGAAGCGGCCCGGACCGACATTACGCGTACGCTTACGCGAGACTGGTTTCACCGTTACGAGCACTCGTTGCTTAAAGGTGACTGGCGGGTGTCTGTGTCTCTCACTTTAACTGAATCAAGTGTGGCTACGCCCGGTCCTTGTGAAGGTTGAAACAACACATACTTGACGAAACATCGTTGTGGTTTTTGTATGCGTAGGTAAGAACGGTTCTTGCTAAGCCCGTAGCAGCCACGTAAAACTTGCAACAACAAAGTAGAGGACGTCTAACTTGTTTTTGCAGGGCATGTTGTGATGTGATATGGTCAAGACATGATGAGTTATACGGTTTTGTATGAGATGATCATGTTTTGTAATGTTATCGGCAACTGGCAGGAGCCATATAGTTGTCGCTTTATTGTATGAAATGCAATAGCCATGTAATTGCTTTACTTTATCACTAAGCGGTAGCGATAGTCGTAGAAGCAATAGTTGGCGAGACGACAACGATGCTACGATGGAGATCAATGTGTCGCGCCGGTGACGAAGGTGATCATGACGGTGCTTTGGAGATGGAGATCAAAAGCACAAGATGATGATGGCCATATCATGTCACATATTTTGATTTGCATGTGATGTTTATCTTATTATGCTTCTTATTTTGCTTAGAATGACGGTAGCATTATAAGATGATCCCTTACAAAATTTCAAGGTACAAGTGTTCTCCCTGAGTATGCACCGTTGCGAAAGTTCTTCGTGCTGAGACACCACGTGATGATCGGGTGTAATAAGCTCTACGTTCAAATAAAACGGGTGTAAGCCAGTTTTGCACACGCAGAATACTCGGGTTAAACTTGACGAGCCTAGCATATGCAGATATGGCCTCGGAACACTGGAGACCGAAAGGTCGAGCGTGAATCATATAGTAGATATGATCAACATAAGATGTTCACCATTGAAACTACTCCATCTCACGTGATGATCGGACATGGTTTAGTTGATTTGGATCACGTGATCATTTAGATGACTAGAGGGATGTCTATCTAAGTGGGAGTTCTTAAGTAATATGATTAAATTGAACTTTAATTTATCATGAACTTAGTCCTGGTAGTATTAGCATATCTATGTTGTATATCAATAGCTCGCGATGTTTCTCCCCGTTTATTTTTTATATGTTCCTAGAGAAAACTAAGTTGAAAGATGTTAGTAGCAATGATGCGGAATTGTTCCGTGATCTGAGGATTATCCTCATTGCTGCACAGAGAATTATGTCATTGATGCACCGCTAGGTGACAGACCTATTGCAGGAGCAGATGTAGACATTATGAACATTTTGACAAAAACTCGGTATGATGACTACTTGATAGTTTAAGTGCACCATGCTTTACGGCTTAGAACCGGGACTTCAAAAATGTTTTGAACACCACGGAGCATATAAGATGTTCCAAGAGTTGAAATTAGTATTTCATACTCATGCCCGTGTCGAGAGGTATAAGACTTCTGACAATACTTTGCCTACAAGATGGAGGAGAATAGCTCAACCAGTGAGCATGTGCTCAGATTGTTTGGGTACTACAATTACTTGAATCAAGTGGGAGTTAATCTTCCAGATAAGATAGTAACTGACAAAGTTCTCTAGTCACTATCACCAAGTTAGTAGAACTTCGTGATGAACTATAATATGCAAGGGATGACGAAAGGAATTCCCGAGCTGTTCGCGATGCTGAAGTCGGCGAAGGTAGAAATCATGAAAAAGCATCAAGTGTTGATGGTTAACAAGACCACTTGTTTCAAGTAAAGGGCAAAGAAATAGAAGGGGAACTTCAAGAAGAATGACAAGCAAGTTGTCACTCCCGTGAAGAAACCCAAAGCTAAAACTCAAGCCTGAAACTAAGTGCTTCTACTGCAAAGGAAATGGTCACTGGAAGTGGAACTGCCCTAGATACTTGGCGGATAAGAAGGATGGCAAAGTGAACAAAGGTATATTTTGATATACAGATTATTGATGTGTACTTTACTAGTGTTCATAGCAACCCCTGGGTATTTGATACCGGTTCTGTTGCTAAAATTAGTAACTCGAAACGAGAATTGCAGAATGAACAGAGACTAGTTAAAGGTGAAGTGACGATGTGTGTTGGAAGTGGTTCCAAGATTGATATGATCATCATCGCACACTCCCTATACTTTCGGGATTAGTGTAAAACCTAAATAAATGTTATTTGGCATTTGTGTTGAGCATGAATATGATTTGATCATATTTGTTGCAATACGGTTATTCATTTAAAGTCATAGAATAATTGTTATTCTGTTTACATGAATAAAACCTTCGATGGTCATACACCCAATGAAAATAGTTTGTTGGATCTCGATCGTGGTGATACACATATTCATAATATTGAAGCCAAAGATGCAAGGTTAATAATGATAGTGCAACTTATTTGTGGCATCGCCGTTTAGGTCATAATGGTTTAAAGCGCATGAAGAAACTCCATAGTGATGGACTTTTCGAATCACTTGATTATGAATCACTTGGTACTTGCGAACCATGCCTCATGGGCAAGATGACTAAAACTCTGTTCTCCGGAACAATGGAGCGAGCAACAGATTTGTTGGAGATCATACATACAGATGTACGTGGACCAATGAGTGTTGAAGCTCGCGGCGGGTATCGTTATTTTCTGACATTCACTGATGATTTGAGCAGATATGGGTATATCTACTTAATGAAGCACAAGTCTGAAACATTTGAAAAGTTCAAAGAATTTCAGAGTGAAGTGGAGAATCATCGTAACAAGAAAATAAAAGTTTCTACGATATGATCGTAGAGGTAAAATATTTGAGTTAGCGAGTTTGGCCTTCAGTAAAAACAATGTGAAATAGTTTCACTACTCACGCCACTTGGAACACCATAGTGTAATGGTGTGTCTGAACGTCATAACCGTACTTTATTATATATGGTGTGATCGATGATGTCTCTTACCGATCTAACACTATCGCTTTTGGGGTTATGCATTAGAGACAGCTACATTCACGTTAAATAGGGCACCATCTAAATCCGTGGAGATGACACCGTATGAACTGTGGTTTGACGAGAAACCTAAGCTGTCATTTCTTTAAGTTTGGGACTGCGATGCTTATGTGAAAAAGTTTCAACATGATAAGCTCAAACCCAAATTGGAGAAGTAAATCTTCGTAGGATACCCAAAAGAAACTGTTGGGTACACCTTCTATCACAGATCCGAAGGCAAGGTCTTTGTTGCTAAGAGTGGATCCTTTCTAGAGAAGAAGTTTCTCTAGAAAGAAGTGAGTGGGAGGAAAGTAGAACTTGATGAGGTAATTGTACCTTCTCCCGAATTGGAAAGTGGAACATCACAGAAACTAGTTCGAGTGATTCCTACAACAATTAGTGAGGAAGCTAATGATGATGATCATGAAACTTCAGATCAAGTTTCTGCTGAACTTCGTAGATCAACCAGAGCTCGTTCCGCATCAGAGTGGTGCAGCAACCCGGTTCTGGAAGTCATGTTACTGGACCATGATGAACCTACGAACTATGAGGAAGCGATGATGAGCCCAGATTCCGCAAAATGGCTTGAGGCCATGAAATCTGAGATGGGATCCATGTATGAGAACAAAGTGTGGACTTTGGTTGACTTGCCCGATGATCGGCAAGCCATCAAAAATAAATGGATCTTCAAGAGGAAGACTGACGCTGACGGTAATGTTACTGTTTACAAAGCTCGACTTGTTGTGAAAGTGTTTCAACAAGTTCAAGGAGTTGACTACGATGAGACTTTCTCACCCGTAGCGATGCTTAAGTCTGTCCGAATCATGTTAGCAATAGCCGCATTTTATGAAATCTGGCAAATGGATATCAAAACTGCATTCCTTAATGGATTTAGTAAAGAAGACTTGTATATGATGCAACTAGAAGGTTTTGCCAATCCTAAAGGTGCTAACAAAATGTGCAAGCTCCAGCGATCCATCTATGGACTGGTGCAAGCATCTCGGAGTTGGAATATACGCTTTGATAAGTTGATCAAAGCATATAGATTTATACAGACTTGCGGTGAAGCCTGTATTTACAAGAAGTGAGTGGGAGCACTACAACCTTTCTGATAAGTATATGTGAATGACATATTGTCGATCGGAAATGATGTAGAATTTTCTGGAAAGCATAAAGGAGTGTTTGAAAGGAGTTTTTCAAAGAAAGACCTTGGTGAAGCTGCTTACATATTGGGCATCAAGATCTATAGAGATAGATCAAGACGCTTGATAAGACTTTCGATGAGTACATACCTTGATAAGATTTTGAAGTAGTTCAAAATGGATCAGCCAAAGAAGGAGTTCTTGCCTGACTTGTAAGGTGTGAAGTTGAGTAAGACTCAAAGCCAGACCATGGCAGAAAAATATAGAGAGAATGAAAGTCATTCCCTATGCCTCAGCCATAGGTTCTATAAAGTATGCCATGCTGTGTACCAAACATGTTGTGTACCTTGCCATGAGTTTGTCAAGGGGGTACAATAGTGATCCAGGAGTAGATCACTGTACAGCGGTCAAAATTATCCTTAGTAACTGGATGTCTAAGGAAATGTTTCTCGATTATGGAGGTGATAAAGAGTTCGTCGTAAAGGGTTACGCCGATGCAAGCTTTGACACTAAATCCAGATGACTCTAAGTATCAATCTGGATGCGTATTGAAAGTGGGAGCAATTAGCTAGAGTAGATCTATGCAGAGCATTGTAGACATAGAAATTTGCGAAATACATACGGATCTGAATGTGACAGACCCGTTGACTAAACTTCTCTCACAAGAAAAACATGATCACACCTTATTACTCTTGGGTATTGATCACATAGCGATGTGAACTAGATTATTGACTCTAGTAAACCCTTTGGGTGTTGGTCACATGGCGATGTGAACTATGGGTGTTATTCACATAACGATGTGAACTATCGGTATTAAATCACATGGCGATGTGAGCTAGATTATTGACTCTAGTGCAAGTGGGAGACTGAAGGAAATATGCCCTAGAGGCAATAATAAAGTTGTTATCTATATTTCCTTATATCATGATAAATGTTTATTATTCATGCTAGAATTGTAGTAACCGGAAACTTAGTACATGTGTGAATACATAGACAAAACAGAGTGTCCCTAGTATGCCTCTACAAGACTAGCTCATTGATCAAAGATGGTTATGTTTCCTAACCATAGACATGAGTTGTCATTTGATCAACGGGATCACATCATTAGGAGAATGATGTGATGGACAAGACCCATCCATTAGCTTAGCACTATGATCGTTTAGTTTTACTGCTATTGCTTTCTTCATGACTTATACATGTTCCTATGACTATGAGATTATGCAACTCCCGAATACCGTAGGAACACCTTGTGTGCTATCAAACGTCACAACGTAACTGGGTGATCATAAAGATGCTCTACAGGTGTCTCCGAAAGTGTTCGTGGTGTTGGCATAGATCAAGACTAGGATTTGTCACTCCGAGTGTCGGAGAGGTATCTCTGGGCCCTCTCGGTAATGCACATCATAATAAGCCTTGCAAGCAAAAGACTAATGAGTTAGTCACGAGATGATGTATTATGGAACGAGTAAAGAGACTTTCCGGTAACGAGATTGAACTAGGTATAGAGATACCGACGATCGAATCTCGGGCAAGTAACATACCAATGACAAAAGGAACAACGTATGTTGTTATGCGGTTTGACCGATAAAGATCTTCGTAGAATATGTAGGAGCCAATATGAGCATCCAGGTTCCGCTATTGGTTATTGACCGGAGATGAGTCTCGGTCATGTCTACATAGTTCTCGAACCCGTAGGGTCCGCACGCTTAACGTTTGATGACGATCGGTATTATGAGTTGATGAGTTTTGATGTACCGAAGGAGTTCGGAGTCCCGGATGAGACCGGGGAAATGACGAGGAGTCTCGAAATGGTCGAGACGTAAAGATCGATATATTGGACGACTATATTCGGACATCGGAAAGGTTCCGAGTGATTCGGGTATTTTTCGGAGTATATGGGCCTTATTGGGCCATACGGGAATAGAGGAGAAAGGCCAAAAGGAAGGAGGCGCGCGCCCCCCTCTGGTCCGAATTGGACAAGGGGTGCAGCCCCCTTTTCCTTCTCCCTCTCCACCTCTTTCCTTCTCTCCTACTCCGGAAAGGAAAGGGGAATCCTACTAGGACTTGGGAGTCCTAGTAGGACTCCCCACACTTGGCGCGCCCCCTCTAGGGCCGACCTCTCCCTTGCTCCTTTATATACGGGGGCAGAGGCACCCTAGGACACACAAGTTGAATTGTTCTAGCCGTGTGCGGTGCCCCCCTCCACAGAAACACACCTCGGTCATACCGTTGCAGTGCTTAGGCGAAGCCCTGCACCGGTAGATACATCATATCCGTCACCACGCCGTCGTGCTGACGAAACTCTCCCGTGAAGCTCAGCTGGATCAAGAGCTAGTGGGACGTCATCAAGCTGAACGTGTGCTGAACGCGGAGGTGTCGTGCGTTTGGTGCTTGATTGGTTGGATCGCGAAGAAGTTCGACTACATCAACCGCGTTACTTGACGGTTCCGCTTCCGGTCTACGAGGGTACGTAGACACACTCTTCCCTCTCGTTGCTATGCATCTGGTAGATAGATCTTGCGTGATCGTAGGAAAATTTTATAATACTACGTTCCCCAACATGTCAATCACATGGCGATCTGAACTAGATTATTGACTCTAGTAAACCCTTTGGGTGTTGGTCACATGGCGATGTGAACTATGGGTCTTAATCACATCATGATGTGAACTATCAGTGTTAAATCACATGGCGATGTTTACTAGATTATTGACTCTAGTGCAAGTGGGAGACTAGATGAAATATGCCCTAGAGGAAATAATAAAGTTGTCATTTTATATTTCCTTATATCATGATAAATGTATTTTAATTTAACCGGAAACTTGATACATGTGTGAATACATAGACAAAACAGAGTGTCCCTAGTATGCCTCTACTAGACTAGCTTGTTAATCAAAGATGGTTGAGTTTCCTAACCATAGACATGTGTTGTCATTTGATGAACGGGATCACATCATTAGGAGAATGATGTGATGGACAAGACCCATCTGTTAGCTTAGCATAATGATCATTTAGTTTTATTGCTATTGCTTTCTTCATGACTTATACATGTTCCGCTGACAATGAGATTATGCAACTCCCGAACACCAGAGGAACACCTTGTGTGCTATCAAACGTCACAACGTATCTGGGTGATTATAAAGATGCTCTAAAGGTGTTTCCAAAAGTGTTTGTGGTGTTGGAATAGATTAATATTAGGATTTGTCACTCCGAGTTTTGGAGAGGTATCTCTGGGCCCTCTCGGTAATACACATCATAGTAAGCCTTGTAAGCAAATGACTAAAGAGTTAGTCATGAGATTATGTATTACGGAACGAGTAAAGAGACTTATAGGTAATGAGATTGAACTAGGTATGATGATACCGACGATTGAGTCTCGGGCAAGTAACACACCGATGACAAAGGGAACAACGTATGTTGTTATGCGGTTGGACCGATAAAGATCTTCGTAGAATATGTAGGAGACGATATGAGCATCCAGGTTCTGTTATTGGTTATTGACCGGAGATGTGTCTTGGTCATGTCTACATAGTTCTCGAACCCGTAGGGTCCGCACGCTTAACGTTCGATGATGATTTTATGAGTTATGTGTTTTTGATGACCAAAGATTGTTTGGAGTCCTGGATGAGATCACGGACATGACAAGGATTCTCTAAATGGTCAAGACATAAAGAATGATATATTGGATGATGTTATTTCCACACGGGATGAGTTTCGGGGGTCACCGGATAAGTATCGGATTGCTGGAAGGGTTATCGAAACCATCGGGGAAGTAGTGGGCCTTAGGGGAGGGAGAGGGCAGGAGCCAAGGGCTGGCCGCGCGCCCCCCATGGGTCTATTCCGAATTGGACTGGGGGGAGGGGCGGCGCCCCCTCTTTCCTTCTCCTCTCCCTCTCCTTCCTTCTTCTCCTAGTTGGACTAGGAAAGGTGGGATCCAACTCCTTCAAGGAGTAGGATTGCCCCCCTTGGGCGCGCCCTATGAAGCCAACAAGCCTCCCCCTTGCTCCTTTATATATGGGGGCAGGGGCACACTAGAGGACACAAGTTACCAATTGTTTTAGCCGTGTGCGGTGCCCCTCTCCACAGATTCCACCTCGGGTCATATTGTCGTAGTGCTTAGGCGAAGTCCTGCGTGGATCACATCATCAACACCATCACTACGCCGTCGTGCTGACAGAACTGTCCCTCGTCCTCAACTGGATCAAGAGCTCGAGGGACGTCATCATGCTAAACGTGTGCTGAACACGAGGTGCCGTATGTTCGGTACTTGGATCGGTTGGACCGTGAAGACATTCGACTACATCAACCGTGTTACTAAACACTTCCACATTCGGTCTACGAGGGTACGTGAACACACTCTCCCCGCTCATTTCTATGCTTCTCCTAGATAGATCTTGCGTGAATGAACCTTGTAGTCCAAACCATTAGCGACTTGTATCAATTCGGCGTCCATAGACTCTAAATTAGCCTACAAGTTTAATAAGAAAGGATTGTTGCATTAGCCGCAAATTAGACGAGGAAATGAAATGGTGTAATGGAAATTACTGCTTTTTTGAATAAAGAGATGAAACTGGGATAGCCGCCTCCATGCTTTGCCAGAAGCTCATACTATTCAGTGGAATCCTTTTGCATCACCGCTTGATCCAAGAATTTGGTGATGTATCAACTGTATCAAATAGCCAGGAATAAGAGGAGTTCAAAGGAATTATAAGTTGCGAAATAATGTACCCCGAGAACTTACTCGACGTACGGCCGCACTTCTGTTAGGTTGTTGAAGATATCAATGAAATGGTTCGTCATTCTTCGACATCCAATGCTATTTGTTTCGAAGCACTGGCTGGTGCGAGCTTCTCTTTGAATAGGTTGAGGTTTGATCCACCTTTTTTACGGTCGCCAGCATTGTACCGAGGCTTCAGATTGTGCAAATGATGATTTTTGGTTTCGTAGTGTGATGTCATGAATTTTTCTGCCTCCTTAGTAATGAATGCCTCTGCCATCGATTCTTCAATTATACGTTATTTTTTTTTTCATGTTGCTCGAAGTGTCTACTGCATCCTCTTAGTTGCGTAGCACCAAAGATTTTACATGCCCCCCCCCCCAATCTTGCCTCGGTCGGGAGATGCAAAATCAAATCCTAAATTGGATTAAAGAAGCCCGATGGAAAGATCTTCTCTAACTTGCAGACCAACTCCGGCGCCAACTCTTCCATTTCATATTGCGCGCCAGGTGATAGTTCTTTCGCACAAAGAACATGGAAGAAATATCTCAGCTCTACCAGTACTAGCCATTCATCCTCAGGGATAAAGCCACACAACATCACCAGCATTACCCGCTCAAGCCATATGTCCCAATAATGACTCTTGAGACGAAATATTGTTAATTTTTAAAGACTCACTCCCCTCTTCAGATTTTCTGCATACCCATAGGGGAACATCAACTGCATTTTCACCCACAAGATAATTTCCCTCATAGCTGGCCTTCCTAGATTGAACCATGCGTTTAGCTTCGTCCAGCTTTGCTTTCCTTTCAGTTGTCGCTTGTTTCGTAACGGTCAGTAACATAGAGCCTCCTGATCGACCCTAGCTTTAGGATTATCCTTTGACTTCCCCTCTATGTCGAACAATGTACCGTAAAGGTCATCGGTGATATTCTTTTCATTGTGCATCACGTCGATGTTGTGTGGACAAAGGAGGTCTTTGAAGTAAGAAAGATCCCACAAGCATGTCTTGTGAGTCGAGGCGTGTTGTGAATTATACCCCTTGAAATACCCTGGACACTATGTATCTGGCTCAAGAGCCTTTAACTGATCTAGGGTCTATTGGCCTATCAACACAGGCAGTGCAGAGTTTTTGACAACTCTACCTTTGATGAAGTTCTTCTTGTGTTTTCTGAACTTATGGCGAGGATCCAGGAACTATGAAGTTTTGTTTGCTACCAGCGTCGTATGTCTTGAACCCATTATCCCAAGCTTCTTGTAATTCATCCTTAAGCGGCCGCATGTACACATTCATATTCTTCCCCAGATAGTTGGGCCCTAGAATTATCAACATCAGGAAAATGTTCTTTCTTTGCATAATCTGTTCGGGGGGGTGATACGTCTCCAATGTATCTATAATTTTTTATTGTTCCATGCTATTATATTATCTATTTTGGATGTTTAATGGGCATTATTATACACTTTTATATTATTTTTGGGATTAACCTACTAACCCAACGCCAAGTGCAAATTGATGTTTTTTTGCCTATTTCAGTGTTTCGCAAAAAACGAATATCAAACGGAGTCCAAACGGAGTCCAACCTTCGGGAGAGTCGTTTATGGAAAAAATGCAACACAGAAGACTTGGAGTACACGTCAGGGAAGAAACAAGGCGGCCATGAGGGGGGAGGGCGCGTCCAGGGTGGGTAGGCGCGCCCCCACCCTCGTGGGCCACCTGTTGCTCCACCGACGTGCCTCTTCCTCCTATATATATCCATGTACCCTGAAAACATCCGAGAGCACCACGAAACCCTAATTCCACCACCACAACCTTCTGTACCCGTGAGATCCCATCTTGAGGTCTGTTCCGGAGCTGCACCGGAGGGGAATCGATCATGGAGGGCTTCTACATCAACACCATAGCCTCTCTGATGAGTTGTGAGTAGTTTACCACAGACCTTCAGGTCCATGGTTATTAGCTAGAAGGCTTCTTCTCTCTGTTTGGATCTCAATACAAAGTCCTGCTCGATCTGCTTGGAGATCTATTCGATGTAATTCTTTTTGCTGTTTGTTTGTCGAGATCCGATGAATTATGGGTTTATGATCAAGATTATCTATGAACAATATTTGATTCTTCTCTGAATTCTTATATGCATGATTAAAATAACTTTGCAAGTCTCTTCGAATTATCAGTTTGGTTTGGCCTACTAGATTGATCGTTCTTGCAATGGGAGAAGTGCTTAGCTTTGGGTTCAATCTTGCGGTGTCCTTTCCCAATGATAGCAGGGGCAGCAAGGAACGTATTGTATTGTTGCCATCGAGGATAAAATGATGGGGCTTATATCATATTGCATGAGTTTATCCCTCTACATCATGTCATCTTGCTTAAGGCATTACCCTGTTCTTATGAACTTAATACTCTAGTTGCATGCTGGATAGGGGTCGATGTGTGTAGTAATAGTAGTAGACGCATAACAGATTCGGTCTACTTGTCATAGACGTGATGCTTATATACATGATCATGCCTCGATATTATCATAACTATGCTCTTTTCTATCAATTGCTCGACAGTAATTTGTTCACCCAGCATAGAATCTGCTATCTTGAGTGAAGCCACCAGGGAAACCTATGGCCCCCGGGTCTATCTTCTATCATATCAATCTTCCATCAACTATTTATCTTTACTTACTTTTATTTTGCAATCTTTACTTTTCAATCTATACACCAAAAATACTATCCTATTATCTCTATCAGATCTCACTTTTGCAAGAGACCGAGAAGGGATTGATAACCCCTTTATCGCATTGGTTGCAAGGTTCTTATTTGTTTGTGCAGGTACGAGGAACTTGCGTGTAGTATCCTACTGGATTGATACCTTGGTTCTCAAAAACTAAGGGAAATACTTACGCTACTTTGCTGCATCACCCTTTCCTCTTCAAGGGAAAACCGATGCATGCTCAAGAGGTAGCAAGAAGGATTTTTGGCGCCTTTGCCGGGGAGAACTACGCACAAGACACATACCAAGTACCCATCACAAACTCTTATCCATCACATTACATTATTTGTCATTTGCCTCTCGTTCCCCTCTCCCCCACTTCTAAAACGATTTTCGAAAACCTTTGCCTTTTCTTGGCCTTCTTCCCGTATGTATCTTTGTTTGTGTTACCATGTTCCTTCTATTTGCTAGCATATTTTCTTGTTAAAAATCTATTGATATGGATCCACTTAAAGTGTTCTACTTGGATCATCTTTGATCCTTATGTGCTCGTGCTGAAACCCCAACTAGCCTAGTTGATGGGAAATCTTTAGATGAGCATGCTCATTTTGTGCGTCTCCATTTGTCTAAAAAGGGGAGACTCTTATGGGATCAAATAAACAGATTGTTGTGTTATGCTTGGAATCTTTGTGAAATTTATGATTTTACTTGTTGCTCTAAGAACCCTGAAAAGCACCTTCCCTACCTATGTGAGTTTAATGATAATGAATTCTTATCTTCCCATGCAAAGGGTGTTTATAGTTACTACGATATTGAACAAATTGAAGAATTTGTTGCTTTTAAGGGTGCTTATGAAGTTGCTTCTTTGATTGAAAAGTATGATATTACTATCTATGAATTTGAAAATTTTGACATACTTAAATATTGCTATGAAAACTATGCTCATAATGTCTATGTCAAAGAATTTATTGGAAGAATGACCGCTGCTTTGGAAGAAAATAGCGATATGCATGAATCTATAGATAATTATGATTCTGATGATTTGATTGAAATACCCCTTTATGAACATGATGCTTGCTATTCTTGTGGCCATGATGCCAATATTTATGAAGATGAATTTGCTATTGTTCCTTATGTTAAACATGAGATTGTTGCTATTGCACCCATACTTGTTAGTTCCTTTGATGACAAGCATGATTGCAATGATGTTATTATAAATTCTATGAATATCAATTGTGTTAATGATATGCAAAACCCTAAGCTTGGGGATGCTAGTATTGCTATGTCCACTACTTGTTGCAATGATCATGATAGGGGCGATTCTTCTTATGATCTTGAAAATTTATTTAAGCCCCATGATGAATACGAGATTGATAATAATGTCTGAAATAATACTGCAAGTGGGTTTGGAAGAGTGTCAACTTTAGATCCTACATATTTGGAGAATGTTCAATCTTTTGGAATTTTTGTTAAAAGTGGGTTTGGAGAGGTCATGACTTTAGTTAATGTTAATCCCACTATTTTGGAAGAGTGTCAACTTCGCATGCATGTGGATCGTGTTGAGAATATGTTTTGTGATAGCTATATTTTTGAATTTGCTTATGATCCTACATGAAATTATTATGAGAGAGGAAAATATGGTTGTATAAATCTTCATATTACTAAATTACCTCTCTTCATGTTGAGATTGATCTTGTTTCTTTCTTCTTCCTTGCATATGCTAGATCTTGCTTGTATTGCTAATTTGTTTTCCTATAAAATGCCTATGCATAGTAAGTATGTTAGACTTAGATGTGATTTTCACATGCTTTATGATGCTCTCTTTGTGGTTCAATTCTTATCTTTCATGTGAGCATCATTGAATTCTCAAGCCTATCTTAATGGCTATAACGATAGCGCTTGTTGGGAGGCAACCCAATTTTATTTTCTTCGCTTTTACTTATGTTTAGTAATACATAATGCATCTATCTTCCGTTTAGATGTGGTTTTCTGTTTTAGTTAGTGTTTGTGCCAAGTATAACCTTTGGGAAGACTTGGGTGAAGTCTTTGTGATCATGCTGTAAAAACAGAAACTTTAGCACCCACGAGATTAGCTACCATTTTTTTTACTGGAGAGTACTTATAGGTTGATTCTTTTTGTAGATGATTAATATACAAATTCCTAAAGTCCACCAACTTATTTAAGAATATTTAGAGTTACATAAGTATTCGAAATTTACAGATTGCTACAGACTGTTCTATTTTTTATAGATTTCTGTTTTTCGTGTGTTGTTTGCTTATTTTGATGAATCTATGAGTAGTATCGGGGGGTATGAACCATATAGAAGTTGGAATACAGTAGGTTTAACAACAATATAAATAAAGAATGAGTTCAATATAGTACCTTAAAGTGGTGGTTCGTTTTCTTATACTAACGGAGCTCACGAGATGTTCTGTTAAGTTTTGTGTTGTGAAGTTTTCAAGTTTTTGGGTAAGGATTTGATGGACTATGGAACAAAGAGTAGCAAGAGCCTAAGCTTGGGGATGCCCAAGGCACTCCAAGGTAAAATTCAAGGACAACCAAAATCCTAGGCTTGGGGATGCCCTGGGAAGGCATCCCCTCTTTCGTCTTCGTCTATCGGTAACTTTACTTGAGACTATTTTTATTCACCACATGATATGTGTTTTGCTTGGAGTGTCATGTATAATTTGAGTCTTTTATTTTTAGTTTACCACAATAATCCTTTATGTACACACCGTTTGAGAGAGACACACTTGAATCATAATTTATTAGAATACTCTATGTGCTTCACTTATATCTTTTGAGCTAGATAGTTTTGCTCTAGTGCTTCACTTATATCTTTTTAGAGCACGTTGGTGGTTTTATTTTATAGAAATTAATGATCTCTCATGCTTCACTTATATTATTTTGGGAGTCCTTTAGAACAGCATGGTAATTTGCTTTGGTTATATAATTAGTCCTAATATGATAGGCATCCAAGATGGGTATAATAAAAACTTTCATATAAAGTGCATTGAATACTAAGAGAAGTTTGATACTTGATGATTGTTTTCAGATATGAGGATGGTGATATTAGAGTCATGCTAGTAGAGTAGTTGTGAATTTGATAAATACTTGTGTTGAGGTTTGCACGTCCCGTAGCATGCACGTATGGTAACCGTTGTGTGAAAAATTTGAAGCATGAGGTATTACATTGATTGTCATCCTTTGTGTGGAGGTCGGGATCGTGCGATGGTTAACTCCTACCAACCCTTCCCCTAGGAGCATATGTGTAGTACTTTGTTTTGATTACTTGTAGATTTTTGGAATAAGTATGTGAGTTCTTTGTGACTAATGTTGAGTCAATGGATTATACGCACTCTCACCCATCCACCATTGCTAGCCTCTCTTGTACCGCGCAACTTTCACCGGTACCATATACCTTCCTCAAAACAGCCACAATACCAACCTATCATGGCATTTCCATAGCCATTCCGAGATATATTGCCATGCAAATTTCCACCGTTTCGTTTATTATGACATGCTTCATCATTGCCATATTGCCATGCATGATCATGTAGTTGACATCGTATTTGTGGCTAGGACACCATGCATAATCTTTTATACATGTCACTCTTGATTCATCGCACATCCCGGTACACCGCTAGAGGCATTCATATAGAGTCATATTTTTTTCTAGTATCGATTCTTAATATCGAGTTGTAAGTAAATAGAAGTGTGGTGATCGTCATTATTAGAGCATTGTCCCGAAAAAAGGCCGAAAAAATGAAAGTCCAAAGAACAGAAAAAAGGCCAAAAAAGGCCCCAAAAAAGAAATAAAAAAGGGGACAATGCTACTATCTCATTTCCACAATTGTGATTCAAAGTAGCACCATGATCTTCATGATAGAGAGTCTCTTGTTTAGTCACTTTCATATACTAGTGGGAATTTTCATTATAAAACTTGGCTTGTATATTCCAACGATGGGCTTCCTCAAATGCCCTAGGTCTTCGTGAGCAAGCAAGTTGGATGCACACCCACTTAGTTTCTTTTGTTGAGCTTTCATACATTTATAGCTCTAGTGCATCCCTTGCATGGCAATCCCTACCCACTCACATTGATATCTGTTGATGGGCATCTCCATAGCCCATTGATACGCCTAGTTGATGTGAGACCATCTTCCTCTTTTGTCTTCTCCACAACCACCACTCTATTCCACCTATAGTGCTATATCCATGGCTCACGCTCATGTATTGCTTGAAAGTTGAAAAAGTTTGAAAAAAATTAAGTATGAAACAATTGCTTGAATGAAACCGGGGTTGTGCATGATTTGGGTATTTTGTGTGACGAAGATGGAACATAGCCAAACTATATGATTTTGTAGGGATAGACTTTCTTTGGCCATGTAATTTTGAGAATACATAATTAATTTGTTAGTATGCTTGAAGTATTATTATTCTTATGTCAATATTAAACTTTTGTCTTGAATCTTTAGGATCTGAACATTCATGCCACAATAAAGAAATTTACATTGAGAATTATCTCGGGTAGAATTCCACATCAAAAAGTCTGTTTTTATCATTTACCTACTCGAGGTCGAGCATGAATTAAGCTTGGGGATGCTTGATACATCTCCAACGTATCTACAATTTTTAATTATTCCATTCTATTATATTATCTATTTGGATGTTTAATTGGCTTTATGATATAATTTTATATTATTTTTGGGACTAAACTACTAACCAAAGGCCTAGTGCAAATTGCCATTTTTGCCTATTTCAGTGTTTCGCAGAAAAGGAATATCAAATAGAGTCCAACGGGATGAAACCTTCGGGAGAGTCGTTTTTGGAACAAATACAACACAGAAGAATTGGAGTACACGTCGGGGAAGAAACAAGGCGGCCACGAGGGGGGAGGGCGCGCCCCCCACCCTCGTGGGCCACCTGTTGCTCCACCAACGTGCCTCTTCCTCCTATATATATCCATGTACCCTGAAAACATCCGATAGCACCACGAAACCCTAATTCCACCGCCGCAACCTTCTGTACCCGTGAGATCCCATGTTGGGGCCTGTTTCGGAGCTCCACCTGAGGGGAAATCGATCATGGAGGGCTTCTACATCAACACCATAGCCTCTCCGATGAGTTGTGTGTAGTTTACCACAGACCTTCGGGTCCATAGTTATTAGCTACATGGCTTCTTCTCTCTCTTTGGATCTCAATACAAGGTTCTCCTCAATCTTCTTGGAAATCTATTTGATGTAATTCTTTTTATGGTGTGTTTGTCGAGATCCGATGAATTGTGGGTTTATGATCAGGATTATCTAGGAACAATATTTGATTCTTCTCTGAATTCTTATATGCATGATTAAAATATATTTGCAAGTCTCTTTGAATTATCATTTTGGTTTGGCCTACTAGATTGATCATTCTTGCAATGGGAGAAGTGCATAGCTTTGGGTTCAATCTTGTGCTGTTCTTTCCCAGTGACAGCAAGGGCAGCAAGGCACGTATTGTATTGTTGCCATCGAGGATAGAAAGATGGGGTTTATATCATATTGCATGAGTTTATCCCTCTACATCATGTCATCTTGCTTAAGGCATTACTCTATTCTTATGAACTTAATACTCTAGATGCATGCTGGATAGCGGTTGATGTGTGGAGTAATAGTAGTAGATGCAAAATCGTTTCGGTCTACTTGTCACGGACGTGATGCCTATATACATGATCATGCCTAGATATTCTCATAACTATGCGCTTCTCTATCAATTGCTGGACAGTAATTTGTTCACCCACCGTAGAATCTGCTATCTTGAGAGAAGCCACTAGTGAAACGTATGGCCCTCGGGTCTATCTTCTATCATATCAATCTTCCATCAACTACTTATCTTTACTTTAATTTTATTTTGCAATCTTTACTTTTCAATCTATACAACAAAAATACCAAAAATATTATCCTATTATCTCTATTAGATCTCACTTTTGCAAGTGGTCGAGAAGGGATTGACAACCCCTTTATCGCGTTGGTTGCAAGGTTCTTATTTGTTTGTGCAGGTACAAGGAACTTGCGTGTAGTCTCCTACTGGATTGATACCTTGGTTCTCATAAACAGAGGGAAATACTTACGCAACTTTGCTGCATCACCATTTCCTCTTCAAAGGAAAACCAACGCATGCTCAAGAGGTAGCAGGGGGGCGGGATTGAGTGGAATGACAAATACATGCCAACAACTGTATTGGGTTGCTGTCAGACCAAAAACATTGAACCCATCCGTGCTGATGGCGACTCAAGGATGCCTTGGATCTGCCGCCTTTTGGTCATGTAATGCATCGAAGTGCTTCCACGCAGAACCATCCGATGTCTGTAGCATCATCTGATTCCCATCTGCATCTAGTTCGGTTCTTCTGCCCATTTTATGCCATGTCATCTCTCTGGCCATCTCTTCGACCATGAAAAGACGTTGAAGTCTTGGTATGATTGGTATATGCCGAAGAACATTAACGGGGACTTTGGGCTACCTCTTCTCACCCATACCGTTGTCTACCACAACATACCTAGAAGACTTGCAAATGGGACAATAGTTCAAGCCTAAATAAGGCACATCCTTTCTCACAGGTATCTATCTTATCATAGGGTGTCTTAAGTGCACAGAGGATTTTGTCCGACTAGTATAGGTTGTCATCATCACGTCGTAGCATTCTCTGCCCAAGTTGAATTGAGCGTTTAGAGCCATTAATTGTGAGATGGCATCTCGCTGACAAACCTCAGTGTGCTCATGGAGATGACGTTTTGAAGACTCATTGAAGGTCTTTGCAGATTCCTCCTTCTCATCGTCTGAATCCTGAGCATCATCAAAGTCTTGCACCATGAATTCCATCCCGGTACCATGCTCGTCGATGCGACAATGAACTACCTCTGCTTTGGCACATTGGACAGACTCATCATGAAATGTCCACACCGTATAACCGGGAGTAAAACCGCACTTATGCAGGTCTTTACCCACTTCATCCTCTGTCCTCTTCTGAAAGTTGTCGCACCGAACACACGGGCACCGGGTTTTTCTCCGACCATTTGCAAATGCGGCTCTCACAAACCCCTTGAATTTTGTTACCATTCATTGGTCATGTCTTTCTGACTAGTGTGACCTATGTACATCCACGCACAATCACTCATCTTGTGTAGCTACTGGACACACAAGATATACATATATAT
>LR738709.1:245635733-245691288 GCA_902687465.1 Secale cereale | reverse complement strand
GGCAGTGCCCCGGCGGCCGGCGGCGTCCCCCTCCCCTCCCCGCTTCCTTGCGCGGCAGCGCCCCTGCGGCCGACGGCGACCCCCACCCCTCCCCGCCTTCTTCCGCGACAGCGCTCCGGCGGCCGGCGGCGACCCCCACCCCTCCCCGCCTTCTTCCGCGGCCAGTAGCGCAGAGCGCGCGCCGAGCAGCCGGCGATGCAGTCCGTCGGCGAGGATTCTTCTGCGGCGGCGTTTAGGAAGCGACGCCGCCCCTCACCTTCGCCCCAACACCACCTGGGGGATCTGCCGCTGAAGCATCCAGCCTCGGTTATGCATGACAGGGGAAAGAGAACTGCAAGGATACCTTCTCCATCGCATTCGTCGTGGATGCGAACTGCAATGGTGCACATCCAGCCTTCTCCCGCAACAATGGCAAAAGTTGAAAAAGCCCATGAGTTCCTGCAGCGGAGGTGGACTACACGCTAATAGCAGCCAGAGCTGCATCTGCAGAAGGAGAGAACTGCATATGATGTAAGAAAATCACATACCCAACCCCCACATCCAGTGTGCAGTGCCGTTTTTATCCCCATGCAGTGTCCCTCTTGCGTCGACTGCAGTCCCATGTATCTCCCAGTAGAAAACAGAAAAAGATACTTCGAAAAATAAAAAATGCTATATGGCTCAAAATTGCAGTCCACCATGACTTACATATGTACAGCGTTGTGCCTAAAACTGAAGTGCATTGTTTCTTCATGTTAACTAACAGTGTCCCTGCTATAGAATGACAAATTGAAGTGCAATTTCTTACAGTTGCAAAATATAATGATATATAGTACGAAAGATGCAGTTCATTTCACTGTTGACGTGCATAAAAAGCTTTGGCTTAATACTGTGCAGGAAATTACTATGCCTCCAAAACAGAATATGCCTCGATTCATTTACGACCCAAAGCCCTTGAACTCCATTGGAAGAGAAGAGTGGGAGATGCCTGGATGGATAACACCTGAAATACCTAGGGGTTTCTTTAACACAACAAACAGAACTGCGTACTCCATGGAGGAAGATGTAGAGGATAAAGATGAAAACAGTGAACCAAACATCATTCGAGACGGAGAAGGCAGTGAAGCAAAAAGCGCGCAAGATGAGGAGGACGACGACGATCTGGTCTTCATGGGGGAGCACGCGCAGAAAGATGATGAGGAGGATGATGATGAAGAGCAAATCATAACAGTTATGCAGCCAAGGTACACGCGTGTCTTTGAAACATTTGGCCAGCAGATCAGAACGGATGATATAGCACCTCCACAAGCCAATGTTGAAACCCAGCAAGTTCGGCAAGTTCATGAGCAAACGATTCATCGACAAAGAGACAGTGGAATTCCACCCAGGCCGCCTACTGCACACCAAAAGAATTGGAAGCAGAATCAAGGAGAGCCGCAAGCAACCAAAAAAGTAAAGTTCTCAACACTTATGCCTCCTCGCGATCCTAAATTACACAGATCTGTTGTCACCCCTCCATGCCCAATAAACATTGGTGAGCTGCAAACACCGTTAGAGAAAAAACAGTACACGCATGTAAGCTTCCTTGCCTAAATACTGCAGTTCAGTTACGCATTCTTTCAGCTTGTGCATTCTCATTAACAAAAAAAAAACATTCCATATTGTGTGTGCAGGATGAGAACATGCTCCAAGAACTTGTGCCTGTGAAAGGTATGCAATTCACATCACACGCTGCGGCGCGAGAATTCTACAACACGTATGCGAGGCATGCAGGCTTCGGCACACGCAAAAACGGCAGATACAGAACAAACAGATACATAGTGTGCTCAAAGGAAGGCAGAAGCAAGGAAACTATCACTGATTATGACAGAAAGCGAGATAAAACATCAAAGAGGACTGGCTGCAAGGCGGGAATGAGATTGAAAAAAATCAAGGATGTGTTTGTGATAGAAGAGATTGAGCTCAATCACAACCACACGATGATTGACAGCCCGGCTATGCTTCTGCACATGCACTCGCATAAGACGGATGATCCATTACTTGATAAACTAGTGAAGGACATGTAGAGCGACAACCTGACGCACACGCAGATGATGTCAACCCTGTCAAGGATGTCAGGAGGGCTGCACTTTATGGGGCGCACCAGCCGTGGCTGGCTGAACAGGTACGTTCACTAAACAAAAAACGATATCTCGTCTATTTCATGCAGTTCTCTTGTGCATTTTCTGTGTGTCTCTAATGCTGCAAGTGTATTATTATTTCGAACTGCAGGAAGCACCAATTCGCAAGGGAGGAAACATAAGACGATGTGAAGAAACTCATGGCTTTCTTTGTGAAGATGCAGCAAATAAACCCGGAGTTTTTCTATGATTACGACAAAGATGTCGATAACTGTGTGCGGAACATATTCTGGGCGAACGCGAGCTGCAGGGGATCGTACGAAGATTTTGGAGATTGTGTCACATTTGACACGACCTACAAGACCAACAAGTTCCACATGCCTCTGGCCGTCTTCGTTGGAGTCAACCACCACCTCCAAAGTACAATATTCATTGTGGCTCTCATCAGAGACGAAACAATACCGACTTTCGAGTGGGTGTTCCGAACGTTCTTGCGTTGCATGAACAACAAGCGGCCAATCTGCATACTCACAGGTATGCTGGAAAAAAAAGAATGGGTTTAAATAACAATGCAGTTCACTACCAAGTTTTGTAGTCAATTTCTTCCATCCAATGAAAAAAGAAGAAAAAGGATATGCAGTTCTCTCAATAACTCACTGCTTGATTTTTTCAAAAACATGCAGATCAATGCCCCTCCATGGATGCCGCGATAAAAAGTACGCTAATAGGCACGCTGCACAAGTTATGTCGTTGGCATATACTGAAAAAAATACAAGGATCACCTGTCCTTGCTGTACAAAGCGTATGAGACATTCAAGGATGAGCTGACCTCCGTACTCAACCACCCGCTGTGTCACACCCTGCATTTTGTAACATGTTATTTGCATCAATGAAGCATGAAAAATTTGGACCAGCAATTTTTTTTGGCATTGGCTTTTATTTGGAATTGAGTTTTTCTTCCTGTGTTTTTCATGTGCTCATTATAGTCAACTGCTACCTCTTGTAGAATTCATCTCCTTACCCAAAACTTCTGCCCAATGATCATGCCAAGTGCTATATGGCACTATAGTATTTTCTTATAAAATTAATTTGGCCAAAATGTATTTTTTAAAATTTAGTATTCCAAAAATCCCTGAATTGAGGTTTGCACTGCAAGTGCTTGATTTAGGGTGAGAAAATTATTTCAAAAAGTGTATTTGAGACCTAGTAGTCATAGGACTCCTAGAAACCACAAAAGTATAATTTTAAAAGTTATTTTCCTATTTTATTTAAAAGCTTTTTCTTAAGGCCAGAAATGGTCTTTAATAGGGAAAAATTATTTAAGTATTTCAAAAATATTTGCCAAAATTCAGGGAGACTCATAGGACATATATTGTCCATATATAAGAGTTTCAACACTTGGTCATGTTCAAAATAATGGGCTAATCCCTCTAAAACCCTTTCTGGATATTTCAAGCTTTTGAAATATTTACAAAGGAAATATTCTCTAAAAATTCCAGGGAAATTCTATCATGTCATATATGACATATTTGATGATCTTGCCAAGCCCCATGCCTTGGGAAGCAAGATAACACCCTCAAAACCCTTCATAACCATCATGTCCATATTGAAGTTTGAGCACCTTTACATTGCCAAACTTATCCAAATGCCCTCAAACTTGGTGCACATGCTAGAACGGCCTAATAAGGCATCTAGACCAAATGGAACAAGATTTGGAGTAGGGCAACTTGATCAGAATACCTCAAAACCATTTCTGTTCAAATTCAAATTTGAACAACTTTACGTTACCAACTTTTGCCCTGGAGCTTCAAACTTTGTGGGCATGATCAATACCCCAAATGATGAAACTACACCAAGTGGTGCATCAAGGGGAGATGATTAGCTTGACTTAAACATGATGAAGTCATTTCTGTTGATTTCTAGGGTTCACCAAAGTTACATTGGCTAGTTTCTTCAAATGAGCCCAAATTTGGTGAAACATCCTATTCCCATATGACTTTCAATCCTGTTAAGTGCCATGGCTAGTGGAGATCATTTGCTTGTCCAAAACTCGATCAAACACCTTCTACCATTTTACCAAAACTATCATCTTGACCCCTTTTACTATTTGCTTTTGCCTCAACTTTCTACCACAGCCTCACCTAGTTACATTCTATCTCCAGTAACTTCCCCATGTCCACAGCTCCATGATTGAGGGGTGAAAACCCTAAGTTAACTTGCTGGACAGCCAAATTCCACCCATTTACCAGCTTCACACCTCCCTCGTTGATCATCCGGAGCATCCAAGGCCACACCTGAGTTATTTACCTTGTGCTGGACCCCCCAGACAGGGCGGACACGCCCAGAGAGCCAATGGCATGCCATGGCATGCGATAAGCACGCTCCAAAGGGCGCTACAGTGCGCACCCGCACTGTAGCTTCGCCCAATCGCTTGCCTCCGACCACCTCGTGCTCCCCCCTCGCGCCAAACGATGCACCTCGACGTCCGCGACCTCCCCTGGCGCTGTCCCCCTCCTCCTTCTCCCTCAAGTGGCCGCCCTCGCACGCGCGCTGGCCGCCCGCGAGCTCCAACCTCTGGCCTCACACGCGCACGCCCTCTGGAGCATTCCTCGCTCCTCCTCCTCCCTCTACTAGGCGTAGACCTTGTCCATGATTGTCCCCAACTCGAACACGAGCGCCTGCACGGCCTCTGGCCTCGCCCGTGACCTCGCCGGCGCACGAGTCCACGGTGGACCGGGGCTCGGCTATATAAGCATGCCCCGAGCCTCTCCAGCAGCACCCATCTCCTCCCCGTACTTCTAGTAGCACACCAGTACCACCCATTCGCCCTCAAAGAGCCTCAGTGCTCGGGATCGACCGGAGCTCTGCCGCGTCGGGCAACCGGAGATCTCGCGGTACAACCTCCCTCCGCCCCAACTCTCGCTCGATCTGGAGCCAGCAGACCTCACTGACCCATTCCCCTCCTTCTCCCACTCCTATTGCAGCCCGGAGCGAGCCAGCCAGGATCATTCTGACGCTCCTCCGCTGTTCCACCTCGCAGCCGACGAACCTGGCCCCTCCGGCGGCCAACTCCAGCACCACTACATCCGCAACTCCTTCCGGAGCACGACCGTGCCCTCAGTTTGCCCCGCAGGGCCCGGAATCGCCGCCGGTGATCTCGCCGCCCCTCTGGTCGTGAGGTTGAAGATGACAGGTGGGCCCCGCATGTCATCCTCACCGCTCTCTCTCCCCTCTCTGCCACTGACCGCCGGGCCCCGCCCGTCAGGTTCAAAAACCTGGCGCGCGCGCTGGCTCCCGTGCGGTGGGCTATTCGCCCTGGGCCATGCACTGTGGCCGTTCTGGCCCAGTGGCACAGTGCCTTTTCTCTTTTTCTTTTTCTGTGATTATTTCAAATAATCTCACAGAAATAAATATTTGTCCAAATGAATTAATTCCAACTCCTAAAAACTTGTAAAATTCCAACCTATTTAATGGTGTCACTTTCACACATATCCATGAACCTTTTCTGTTCTGTTCAAATTTAAATTCAAGTTTGAACAATAAAACTTTTGTTCAAAAATCCTTAGATTCCATTCTGCAACTCCAAAACTCCAACTAAGAATTTTTGCCATCTTAGCTTTCCCTCTAGTATTTAACAAGAATAAGTTGACATTTTTTTGAGCACTTTGATTTTTCTGTTTTTATTGTGGTCTTATTTTCCCGTTGTTATTTTGCGACGTTTAGATACCGTATTTGACGAGGTTGCTGAAGAATAAGAAGGGGAAGGATTTGAAGACTTTGAAGACCAAGCCAATCCAGGCAAGCAGCCCTTTGACCATGATACACTTGTGTTCTTCGGAACCCGTTTGTTTCCAAAATGCATGATGATAAGAGTTATGGTGGTGACCTAGTTTAAAACCACCACATGATGCATGCTTTGCTCTTGATCTTGCTATGTGCTAGATGCCATGCAAATGACTAGTAGTGATGCTTAGAGATGCATGTGTGCCATGATTCCTTCGTGGTTGCATTCTTTCTAAAACCCCATCGGGTGCCACTTATGCCCGGGGGAAAAAGATGATGAGATGGGTAACCACTTGATGACGAAGTGGTGTACCAAGACAAGTGTGTGTGATGTTTTCCAAACGGATTGGTTTAAGTTGCGACCGTTATTCCAACCCTACATGTGCAACCACTCTACCCCTTATGGGATGGGGCTTTATTGATTACTTAGGCCAATACTAGCATGGTGCCCGCATTACTAGTGACGGGAAGACTTGAGGTCTCGGGACGGGGTCGTGCTTGGATAGACGACCATGACTGTTTTCACAGGGCACCGGACACACCGTTGGTCCCTTCGTGTACGCGTGACATTGAAAATAGGGCAAGTCCCATGATCTATTGTTATACTCGAGGGCTGTGCACCAACGAGTGGACTCTATGTTAGTGTCGTCTAAGGAAAGATAATAACCGGGTGCTACCCCCGAGTACTTGAGGTACTGCGGGATCGTGGGTGACACGAAAGCTTCCCATATCTTGTGGGTAAAGTGCGCAACCTCTGCAGAGTGTAAAACTATTCGAATAGCCGTGTCCACGGTCAAGGACAGTTGGGTAACCGCTCTTGGGCTACGTCCAATGTTTGCGAAACCTTGGGTGTGTGTGTAGGTTGAGTCAAGGTGGTGACTTGACTCGTTGAGTTGTATCATATTCATGTTGATATCGGTAACCTGTCCTCGAGGTTACGAGAAATTATTGATGCATATACTTGATGGTAGAATATTTGTTCTAGCTCGTAGCTAGATTGCTCATTGTTGTTCAATTGCATTGTTACTTTGAACCAAATCATGGGTTGCTTGCGAGTACATTCAAAGTACTCATTGGCTTACCACTGGTTATTTAATTGGCCTGGCATGGAGGAACAGGAATATGAAGAAGAGTTCTATGGAGACGAACATGCGAACTAGGAAGCTATCCCAGTCAGAATGCATGTAGGGTTAAGGCAGATGGCATGGGTTCTACTTATCATCGAAGACTTACGCTATTTGAGTTACTTGCTATTCAGCCCGTGAGGCTTTATCTATGTAAGACTTGGCCATAATGGCCATAATTTGTGTAAGACGGTATGTATGGATGTAAGACTCTTGTTATTCAGCTTCTGTGTGTTCAGTGAGCATTGATCTCTGGGATCACTGTACACGTGCATTCTGTGATCTCGACTTCTAAGTCGGGGTCCCCACAGAGCTGGTATCAGAGCCATCCTAACTGTAGGAAGCCTTAGTTAGCATGGGCGTTAGTTAGATGAGACCCCTTTTCAAAAACCTTCTGAACCTCTCTTCTTTTCTAAACCTTACCAACCTGAGATTTCATCAGCTTATTAACCTCTCCTATTCCACCTTTGTAGATGGCCGCCGTACCTGAAGAGCACCTGACCACTGGGTTTCCCTTGCTTCTCGAGGATAGCCTCCAGGAGTGCCAGTTCCATCGAGCACCCATCCTCACCTACCTTGAGCATTGGGTTAGCGACACTGAGGTGGAGTACCATGTGGAAGTGATCGTGAAGGCAAACGATCCTCCCACAAGTTGGTTCTTTGAGGGACCCCAGATGGAAACACTACCTCTCGCTGTCGAGGCTGCTGCACTCAAGGCACTAACCCGTCTCCGCGAGCTTCTTCCGGAGATGGCAGCCAAGATGACAACCCGCTTCTTGCCTTACCGGAAGGAAGGTGAAGATGAAAGCAGCGCACTAGCCCCTCCATTGAAGGAAGGACTCCCGCTTCGATTCCAGACCTACTTCAGTCTATGTCCCGACAGCTTGGCACAAGATTTGGCCGCGGAATCAATGAAGCTCCGAGAAGAACTTCACAAGACCAAGGCACTTCTTCGTCGAGCACAAGAGAAGACAGATAGGATCTAGAAGGAAGGTGCGCCTCCAGGACAATCCGCTATCGCATACCGAGGCGGAAGGCCCTCAGGAGATGTGTCTTCCAAGGATGAAGAACCACCTCGGCGACGCCGCATGACGGCAAGAGAATATCGCAAGCTTTTCTCGGCACCACCGAAAAAGCACCGTCGTATCCAACTCCTCCACTCCCCACACACTCAAGTGACAAGGGGGCTCAGACAGATGAAGACAAGGAGGAATACCCAGAAGAGCCAGAATACGCGACCGAGCATTCCGCCGCTTAGGCATTATTCGCTACTCGGATATGCCAGTTTGTGACCTCTACGGTAGGATAGGTCGTGTAACCCCTATGCGCAGTCGAGTCCTTGTATGGTTCATATGAAACCATCTAGTGTTTGCATTTGTTGTGTTTGGATGTATGTCATATTCTTCCTTCGGGAATATGTAAACGACTGCATCACCCGCTTGGATTTTAATGAATGTGTTTTGGCCTTTCGGCCCTTGCATGATTTGATTAGTGTCACACCCACCCCCTTACTAGGCACCCATCTATATTGCTTTCCCTCTTCCGAGTCATGAGACCTTTTACCGCTCCAATAGGATGCCTGTTGTAACTCGTACTGGTACCTCTACCCAGCAGCCTAAAGCCGGAGCATCCGCTCAATCAAAGGCATGCCACGACCAAACTAACGACCAAGCTCCACCACCACCACCTCCTCCGAACATGGACATGGCTCAGCTTCTCCAAGCTTTCCGAGAGGAACGCCAAGCCAACACCGCAGACCTTCAGTTGATTGCTCAAGTTGTCACCAAAAACCGCCAGCCGACGGGGAATGGCAATGGACATTCCACATTGGCAGAGTTCAAGAAGCATGCACCGCCAACTTTCATCGAGACTGCTGAACCCCTGGATGCAGACGACTCGGTCCGCACCATTGAGGACTTGCTGGAACTAGTCGGATGCATCGAAGACCGCGAGAAGGTGGCTTATGCAGCCCACTGCCTCGGGGGGACTGCTAGAGCTTGGTGGGATGGATTCAAGGTCATGCATGCTGGACAAGACATCACTTGGGACAACTTCAAGGCAGAATTCCGCAAAGCCCACATTCCTTCTGGAATCATGGCTATCAAAAAGCGTGAATTCCGAGCCCTGAAACAAGGAAGTGGCACTGTCAAGGAGTACATGCAGAAGTTCAGTGGTCTATCAAGGTATGCCCCTGAAGATGTCAGCACTGATGCTGCAAAAAGGGAGCGCTTCATGGAAGGCCTCAATCAGACTCTGCAATACTCGCTTGTCGTGTGCGACTGCCCGACCTTCCCTGACCTGGTGAACAAAGCACTTATGCTTGAAGACAAGCGGCGTGCTCTGGAAGACACTCGCAAGCGCAAGATGGTCAGCAAGGGAAGTTCCAGCAACCAGAAGCCTCGCCCGTGGCAGTCAGCCCCGGCCAAGACAATCTATCAGCAACCAAGAGCTCCTGCACCTCGTACCAACTATCAGCCTCAGTAGTATGCCAACCCAAGGCCAGCTTTCAACCCCAATAACAGTGGTGGCAACAAGATCAACAATCCAAACCAAGTCACTTGCTTTGGATGTGGTCAGTCAAGACACATCTCAAGGGTGTGCCCCAACAAGAAGCCTGATGCCCCGCGCCCCAATGCGCAGAACCCAGGACAAGGCCGCGGGATGCCACCAAGGAACCCAGCTCCTCGCAACCCGCCTAACCATGGGAAGGGGCATGTGAATCACGTCACTGCTGAAGAAGCGCAGGAAGACCCGAACGTCGTGCTGGGTACGTTCCTTGTCAACTCAGCACCTGCAACTGTCTTGTTTGATTCTGGAGCCACGCATTCATTTGTCACTCAAAGATATGCATTAAAAAGTGGCATGACCCCTACACCCCTGAATAACCCCATGGTGATACAAACCCCCGGAGCGGAGATGAGAGCCAAGATAGGCTGTAAGGGAGTCAGTATTACCATTAAGAGTGTAGACTTCCTAGCGGACCTTATCATCCTAAGATCGCAAGGCTTGGATGTGATCCTAGGGATGGATTGGCTCAGTAAGCACCAAGGCTTATTAGACTGTGCCAATCGGACTGTCACTGTGACCAATGACCAAGGAGTCGAAGTTAAGTTTGCTCCCAACTCCTCTTCCGCTCAAGCCGTTCAAGTTAACTGTCTGTCTAAAGTTGGGCTAGAGCAAGTACCGGTGGTATGCGAGTATCCTGATGTCTTTCCGGATGAGCTATCGGGAATGCCCCCTGACCGTGACATTGAGTTCATCATCGGGCTCGTGCCCGGGGCAGGACCCATCTATAAGAAGCCTTATAGAATGGGGACGGAAGAATTAGCCGAGTTGAAGAAGCAACTGGAAGAGCAGCTGAGGAAGGGATTTATCCGCCCAAGTGCCTCCCCTTGGGGATCGTCTGTTCTGTTTGCGGCAAAGAGGGACAGTACCATGCGCTTATGCATTGACTATCGTTCCCTCAATGAAGTTACAATCAAGAACAAATATCCACTTCCCAAGATTGAAGATCTGTTTGATCAGCTCAGCGGAGCCAAGGTGTTCTCCAAGATCAACCTCAGATCTGGGTACTACCAGCTGAAGATCAGACCCCAAGATATTCCGAAGACGGCATTCGTGACCCGATATGGCCTGTACGAGTGCACGGTCATGTCCTTTGGGTTAACCAATGCCCTAGCTTACTTCATGTATCTCATGAATAAAGTCTTCATGGAATATTTGGACAAGTTTGTTGTTGTCTTCATCGATGACATTCTTGTCTTCTCGAAGACGGAGGAAGAACACGAGCAACATTTGAGGATGGTCCTAGGCAAGCTTCGGGAGCACCAACTATATGCCAAATTCAGCAAGTGTGAGTTCTGGCTGCATAAAGTTGGATTCTTAGGTCATGTCTTGACCGAAGAAGGATTATCAGTTGATCCCGCGAAGATCGAAGCTGTGACCCAATGGCAATCTCCAACGACCGTCAAGGAAGTCAGAAGCTTCCTCTGACTTGCGGGCTATTACCGCAAATTCGTGGAAGGATTCTCTAGCATTGCCCGGCCGATGACTCAGCTCCTCAAGAAGGACAAGAAGTTCGACTGGACGCCAAAATGCGAAGAGAGCTTCCAAGAGCTCATGAAGAGATTGACCACCGCCCTAGTCCTGGCAACACCTGATATTCACAAGGAGTTCGTGATATATTGTGATGCCCCTCGAACCGGATTGGGAAATGTCCTGATGCAGGAAGGCTGAGTCATAGCATACCTCTCCAGGCAGCTACGACCTCATGAGGAGAACTACGCTACTCACGATCTTGAGTTGGCGGCAGTGGTTCATGCCTTGAAGACATGGCGGCATTACCTCCTAGGGAAACGGTTTGAGATATACACAGACCACAAAAGTCTGAAGTACATTTTCACCCAAAAGGAATTGAACATGAGGCAGCGTAGATGGTTGGAACTCATCAAATATTATGACCTCGGTGTTCAATATCACCCCGGGAAGGCTAACGTGGTGGCCGATGCCTTAAGCAAGAAGGCTTGCTCCTTGAATGCCATAATTCAAAAGAGGCAGCCAGCCCTGTTTAAGGAGCTCGAACAATTCAGTTTGGAATTGGTCACCCCTGGATTTCTGGATCATTTGGAAGTCAGACCAACCCTGATGGACGAAGTCAAGAAGGCGCAAGGTGGGCATGCAAGCATTGAAGGCATCAAGAAGAAGATGAAGCTAGGCAAGGCCCCAGGATTCTCCGAGGACGAGCACGGGATTGTTTGGTACAAAGGCCGCATATGCGTACCAAACAAGATGGAGTTGAAGAACCTGATCCTGCAAGAAGCCCACGACACTCCGTATTCCATCCACCCTGGAGGAACCAAGATGTATCAAGACTTGAAGGAAAGATTCCGGTGGCACGGGATGAAAAGAGAGATTGCAACCTATGTTGCAAAGTGTGATGTGTGCCAAAGGGTCAAGGCTGAATATCAGCGACCCGCTGGATTGCTCCAACCACTCAAGGTTCCCGAGTGGAAGTGGGATAAAGTCGGAATGGACTTCATCACTGGATTACCAAGGTCGAATAGAGGACATGACTCCATCTGGGTCATAGTCGACCATTTGACCAAGGTGGCCCATTTCATTCCTGTCAAGACTACCTATTCAGGCAACCAGTTGGCAACTCTCTATATCAACCAAATCGTGAGCCTCCACAGCGTTCCCAAGGAAATTGTGTCAGATCGAGGCACTGAGTTTACTTCAAGGTTCTGGAAAAGATTCCAAGAAGTCTTGGGAACCAAGTTGTCTTTCAGCACAGCTTTCCACCCATAGACCGGAGGTCAGACGGATCGAGTAAATCAAATTCTCGAAGACATGCTCCGAGCCTGTGTCTTGGCGTATGGAGCCAAGTGGGAAGATTGTCTCCCTTTTGCCGAGTTCTCCTATAACAACAGTTACCAGTCGAGCCTTCAGATGGCACCATTTGAGGTGTTGTACGGACGCAGATGTCGCACACCCCTCAACTGGTCAGAGACTGGAGAAGGGCTAGTTATTGGACCGGATATTCTCCGCGAAGCAGAAGAGCAAGTCCAACTAGTCAGAGAGCGTTTGAAGGCAGCCAAGTCAAGGCAGAAGAGCTATGCTAACACTCACCGTCGGGACATGAGTTTCCGTGTCGTAGACCATGTGTACCTGCGAGTAACCCCTCTAAAGGGAACCAAGCGTTTACACGTTAAAGGGAAACTTGCACCAAGATTCATTGGCCCTTTCAAGATCACCGACCGACGAGGAGAAGTGGCTTACCAGTTGGAACTACCACCTGAGCTATCCGATGTGCACAACGTATTCCACGTGTCACAATTCCGGAAATGTCTCTAAGTTCCGGACAAGCCTAATCTCTACAACGATGTTGATCACCAAGCCATTGATCTGCAGCCTGATTTGACCTACCGCGAGAAGCCCATTCGCATTCTGGATGAAGCCGAACGACGGACGCGTAGCCGCACCATCAAGTACTTCAAGGTCCAGTGGAGCAACCACACGGAAGCAGAAGCAACCTGGGAACGTGAAGACTATCTTAGATCCGAGTATCCCGATCTCTTTTAAGACCTAGTTTAGGAATCTCGGGGACGAGATTCTTGTAAGGGGGGTAGGTCTGTCACACCCTGCATTTTGTAACATGTTATTTGCATCAATGAAGCATGAAAATTTGGACCAGCAAATTTTTTTGGCATCATTTGGCATTTATTTGGAATTGAGTTTTTCTTCCTGTGTTTTTCATGTGCTCATTATAGTCAACTGCTACCTCTTGTAGAATTCATCTCCTTACCCAAAACTTCTGCCCAATGATCATGCCAAGTGCTATATAGCAGTATAGTATTTTCTTATAAAATTAATTTGGCCAAAATGTATTTTTTAAAATTTAGTATTCCAAGAACCCCTGAATTGAGGTTTGCACTGCAAGTGCTTGATTTAGGGTGAGAAAATTATTTCAAAAAGTATATTTGAGACCTAGTAGTCATAGGACTCCCAGAAACCACAAAAGTATAATTTTAAAAGTTATTTTCCTATTTTATTTAAAGCTTGTTCTTAAGGCCACAAATGGTCTTTAATAGGGAAAAATGATTTAAGTATTTCATAAATATTTGCCAAAATTCAGGGAGACTCATAGGACATATATTGTCCATATATAAGAGTTTCAACACTTGGTCATGTTCAAAATAATGGGCTAATCCCTCTAAAACCCTTTCTGGATATTTCAAGCTTTTGAAATATTTACAAAGGAAATATTCTCTAAAAATTCCAGGGAGATTCTATCATGTCATATATGACATATTTGATGATCTTGCCAAGCCCTGTGCCTTGGGAAGCAAGATAACACCCTCAAAACCCTTCATAACCATTCTGTCCATATCTGAAGTTTGAGCAACTTTACATTGCCAAACTTATCCAAATGCCCTTAAACATGATGCACATGCTAGAATGGCCTAATAAGGCATCTAGACCAAATGGCACAAGATTTGGAGTAGGGCAACTTGATCAGAATACCTCAAAACCATTTCTGTTCAAATTCAAATTTGAACAACTTTACATTACCAACTTTTTACCTGGAGCTTCAAACTTTGTGGGCATGATCAATACCCCAAATGATGAAACTACACCAAGTGGTGCATCAAGGGGAGAGGATTAGCTGGACTTAAACATGATGAAGTCATTTCTGTTGATTTCTAGGGTTCACCAAAGTTACATTGGCTAGTTTCTTCAAATGAGCCCAAATTTGGTGAAACACCCTATTCCCATATGACTTTCAATCCTGTTAAGTGCCATGGCTAGTGGAGATCATTTGCTTGTCCAAAACTCTATCAAACACCTTCTGCCATTTTACCAAAACTATCATCTTGACCCCTTTTACTATTTTCTTTTGCCTCAACTTTCTACCACTGCCTCACCTAGTTACATTCTATCTCCAGTAACTTCCCCATGTCCACAGCTCCATGATTGAGGGGTGAAAACCCTAAGTTAACTTGCTGGACAGCCAAATTCCACCCATTTACCAGCTTCACTCCTCCCTCGTTGATCATCCAGAGCATCCAAGGCCACACCTGAGTTATTTACCTTGTGCTGGACCCCCCAGACACGGCGGACACGCCCAGAGAGCCAATGGCATGCCATGGCATGCGATAAGCACGCTCCAGAGCGCGCTACAGTGCGCACCCGCACTGTATCTTCGCCCAATCGCTCGCCTCCGACCACCTCGTGCTCCCCTCTCGCGCCAAACGATGCACCTCGACGTCCGCGACCTCCCCCGACGCTGTCCCCCTCCTCCTTCTCCCTCCAGTGGCCGCCCTCGCACGCGCGCTGGCCGCCCGCGAGCTCCAACCTCTGGCCTCACACGCGCACGCCCTCTGGAGCATTCCCCGCTCCTCCTCTTCCCTCTACTAGGCATAGACCTCGTCCATGATCGTTCCCAACTCGAACACGAGCGCCTGCACGGCCTCTGGCCTCGCCCGTGACCTCGCCGGCGCACGAGTCCACGGTGGACCGGGGCTCGGCTATATAAGCACGCCCCGAGCCTCTCTAGCAGCACCCATCTCCTCCCCGTACTTCCAGTTGCACACCAGCACCACCCATTCTCCCTCAAAGAGCCTCAGTGCTCGGGATCGACCGGAGCTCCGACGCGTCGGGCAACCGGAGATCTCACGGTACAGCCTCCCTCCGCCCCAACTCTCGCTCGATCTGGAGCCAGCAGACCTCACTGACCCATTCCCCTCCTTCTCCCACTCCTATTGCAACCCGGAGCGAGCCAGTCAGGATCTTCCCGACGCTCCTCCACCGTTCCACCTCGCCGACGACGAACCTGGCCCCTCCGGCGGCCAACTCCAGCACCACTACATCCGCGACTCCTTACTGAGCACGACCGTGCCCTCAGTTTGCCCCGCCGTGCCCGGAATCGCCACCGGTGAGCTCGCCGCCCCTCTAGCCGTGAGGTTGAAGATGACAGGCGGGCCCCGCCTATCATCCTCACCGCTCTCTCTCTCCCCTCTCTGCCACTGACCGCCGGCCCCGCCTGTCAGGTTCAAAAACCTGGCGCGCGCGCGCTGGCTCCCGTGCGGTGGGCTATTCGCCCTGGGCCGTGCACTGTGGCCGTTCTGGCCAAGTGGCACAGTGCCTTTTCTCTTTTTATTTTTCTGTGATTATTTCAAATAATTTCACAGAAATAAATATTTGTCCAAATGAATTAATTCCAACTCCAAAAAACTTGTAAAATTCCAACCTATTTAATGGTGTCACTTTCACACATATCCATGAACCTTTTCTGTTATGTTCAAATTTAAATTCAAGTTTGAACAATAAAACTTCTGTTCAAAAATCCTTAGATTCCATTCTGCAACTCCAAAACTCCAACTAAGAATTTTTGCCATCTTAGCTTTCCCTCTAGTATTTAACAAGAATAAGTCGACATTTTTCTGAGCACTTTGATTTTTTTGTTTTTATTATGGTCTTATTTTCCCATTGTTATTTTGCGACGTTTAGATACCGTATTTGACGAGGTTGCTGAAGAAGAAGAAGGGGAAGGATTTGAAGACTTTGAAGACCAAGCCAATCTTGGCAAGCAGCCCTTTGACCATGATACACTTGTGTTCTGCGGAACCCGTTTGTTTCCAAAATGCATGATGATAAGAGTTATGGTGGTGACCTAGTTTAAAACCACCACATGATGCATGCTTTGCTCTTGATCTTGCTATGTGCTAGATGCCATGCAAATGACTAGTAGTGATGCTTAGAGATGCATGTGTGCCATGATTCCTTCGTGGTTGCATTCTTTCTAAAACCCCATCGGGTGCCACTTATGCCCGAGGGGAAAAGATGATGAGATGGGTAACCACTTGATGACGAAGTGGTGTACCAAGACAAGTGTATGTGATGTTTTTCAAACGGATTGGTTTAAGTTGCAACCGTTATTCTAACCCTACATGTGCAATCACTCTAACCCTTATGGGATGGGGCTTTATTGATTACTGAGGCCGACGATACGACCAAAACGTATCTATAATTTCTGCTTGCTCCATGCTTCTTTTTTGTGATATTGCTATGATATTGATGCACTTCCATACACTTTTGATCATATTTGGACTAACCTATTAACTCAGTGCACCACAGTGCCAGTTCCTGTTTTCTGCTGTTTTTCTATTTCAGGTTTCCCCCATATTAAAAGTGCTCCAAAAATTCCAGGAAAAATATAGGAAAAATCAGCGTACATGAAGCTTCGCGAAGAACCAAAGATGGGCCAGAGGGGAGGCCCAGGCGGCCACCTGGCGCGGCCCCACCCCTGGCCGCGCCAGGGGAGCGCCTGGGGCCCCTGCTCCGCCTCTGGCTGCCCCCTTCGCATATATATCCCTCTCGTCCCGAAACCCTCGAGGACAGAACCCTTTTTCACGATCTCGCCTTTGTTCCGCCACCGCAGCGCTTCCAAGATCGGGAGCATCAGGAGAACTCTTCCCAGCACCCTGCCGGAGGAGAGAACCACCACCGGGAGCTTCTCCACCACCATGGACGCTTCCCGGATGAGTCGTGAGTAGTCCACCTTGGACCATGGGTCCATGATCAATAGCTATGTGATGTTCTCCTCCCCTCTTTGCTCTTCATGGTTTAGACCTCGTGAGCTGCCCTACATGATCGAGGCACATATGTAATCTTTCTGCTGTTGCTTTGCTGAGTTTGCTGGGATCTGATGGATTATGAGACTATGTTCAGATTGTGTTTGAGTAATATATTTGATTCACCTCTTTTATATCTTTTTTCTTGAGTAATTCTTGCATGTTCTCCATTGTTGTTTATTGCTTTGGCCGAGTAGTAGGTAGTAACTCCAAGAGGGAGCGTTATGCTTGATTGTGGGTTCATGCCCCCTGATGACTAGCTTGAGTGACAGAAACATGAGTCTAGGGGATGTGCTGTTGCCACAAGGGAGAAAACAACGGTGCTGGTACTTGCGGGTGCAAGGATTGTTTACTTTACGCAAAGTTCTTTTAATGCAGTTGTCTGTTGCTTTGAGTTTATACTTTGGGTGGGATTCGCAACTTAATACCAGCGAGATGTTCTGGATAGATATCTCAAGGTGGATGATTAGTAGTAGATGCAGATGGATTTCGGTCTACTTGCCTTGGCGTACCGCCCATGCTTTTGAGCCTCTACCTTTCTTTGCAGCATAGTTAGCATTGGTTTGCTCACATAATCCTGTCAATTGCCCAGCTGTAATTTGTATACCTCGCTTTGTTGTTTTATCGTCTTTTGGGAGAGAGACATCACTAGTGAACATTGATATGTCCAAAACGTATCTATAATTTCTGCTTGCTCCATGCTTCTTTTGTGTGATATTGCTATGATATTGATGCACTTCCATACACTTTTGATCATATTTGGACTAACCTATTAACTCAGTGAACCACAGTGCCAGTTCCTGTTTTCTGCTGTTTTTCTATTTCAGGTTTCCCCCATATTAAAAGTGCTCCAAAAATTCCAGGAAAAATATAGGAAAAATCAGCGTACAGGAAGCTTCGCGAAGAACCAAAGATGGGCCAGAGGGGAGCCAGGGGAGGCCCAGGCGGCCACCTGGCGCGGCCCCACCCCTGGCCGCGCCAGGGGGCGCCTGGGGCCCCTGCTCCGCCTCTGGCTGCCCCCCTTCGCATATATATCCCTCTCGTCCCGAAACCCTCGAGGAGAGAACCCTTTTTCGCGATCTCGCCTCTGTTCCGCCGCCGCAGCGCTTCCAAGATCGGGAGCATCAGGAGAACTCTTCCCGGCACCCTGCCGGAGGGGAGAACCACCACCGGGAGCTTCTCCACCACCATGGACGCTTCCCGGATGAGTCGTGAGCAGTCCACCTTGGACCATGGGTCCATGATCAGTAGCTATGTGATGTTCTCCTCCCCTCTTTGCTCTACATGGTTTAGACCTCGTGAGCTGCCCTACATGATCGAGGCACATATGTAATCTTTCTGATGTTGCTTTGCTGAGTTTGCTGGGATCTGATGGATTATGAGACTATGTTCAGATTGTGTTTGAGTAATATATTTGATTCACCTCTTTTATATCTTTGTTCTTGAGTAATTCTTGCATGTTCTCCATTGCTTTTTATTGCTTTGGCCGAGTATTAGTTAGTAACTCCAAGAGGGAGCGTTATGCTTGATTGTAGGTTCATGCCCCTTGATGACTAGCTTGAGTGACAGAAACATCAGTCTAGGGGATGTGCTGTTGCCACAAGGGAGAAAACAACGGTGCTTGTACTTGCGGGTGCAAGGATTGTTTACTTTACGGAAAGTTCTTTTAATGCAGTTGTCTGTTGCTTTGAGCTTACACTTTGGGTGGGATTCGGAACTTAATACCAGCGAGATGTTCTGGATAGATATCTCAAGGTGGATGATTAGTAGTAGATGCAGATGGATTTCGGTCTACTTGCCTTGGCGTACCGCCCATGCTTTTGAGCCTCTACCTTTCTTTGCAGCATAGTTAGCATTGGTTTGCGCACATAATCCTGTCAATTGCCCAGCTGTAATTTGTTTACCTCGCTTTGCTGTTTTATCGTCTTTTGGGAGAGAGACATCACTAGTGAACATCATGGGACCCCGGTCCATATTACCACCGCTGATCACACCTTATATTTACTTCCTATTTTTATTTCCTAGTTGCAGTCACAGCTATCATTATTATCTCTTGTGTTTGATCCTTTGTAAACAACAAGGCCGGAGGGATTGACAACCTCTCTGTACTCGTTGGGAGCAAAGTTATCTGTATCTGTGTGCAGGTCCCGTCAACCGCTAAGTTTCTGGCGCCGTTGACACCTACTTGTCGACCCTCGGAGTCTCACGGGATTCGATCCTTGGTATCTTTGCCAAGGGAAATTTGCCGCTACGCTACATCTCAACCTTCCACTTGGGGTAACCAATGAGGGGCGAGAAGCCATCAAGCAAGTTTCTGGCGCCGTTGCTGGGGACTCCACTCTTCAAGATAGGGGAGTTGCACGCTATCTTTTATCTTTGCTTTTTAGTCTTGTTAGTTTACCTTTCAGTTTTTGCTTTAGTGTCCCTTACCACAAATCAAAAAAATAGTTATCTTGCTTGCTGCTGCTATGGGTTCCACCGAGAACACCAAGTTGCGTGACTTCACTAGTCATAACAACAATGACTTTATCTGCACGCCTATTGCTACACCTGCCACTTCAGCGCCTTCTTATGAGATTAAACCTGCTTTGCTGAACCTAGTTATGAAAGATCAATTCTCCAGTGCTGGAGATGATGCTTCTTTGCACTTAAATAATTTTGTTGAGCTCTGTGATATGCAAAAGTACAAAGAAGTAGATGGTGGTATTGTTAAGCTTAAGCTTTTTCCTTTCTCCTTGAGAAGAGGAGCTAAAATCTGGTTTCAATCCTTGCCTAGGAATAGTATAGATTCTTGGGACAAGTGCAAGGATGCCTTTATTGGGAAGTACTACCCCCCTGCTAAAATTATCCAATTAAGGAGTAACATAATGAATTTTAAACAATTGGATGATGAACACGTTGCCCAAGCTTGGGAACACATGAAATGTCTTGTCAAGAACTTCCCTAATCATGGTTTGACTACTTGGATGGTTATCCAAACTTTTTATGCAGGCTTGAACTTTACCTCGCGGAACTTGTTTGATTCGGCCGCGGGAGGAACCTTTATGTCAACTACACTTGGTGCTGCCACGAAACTTCTCGACAAGATGATGACCAATTATTCCCAATGGCACACCGAACGCGCTCCAACAGGTAGGAAGGTAAACTCTGTCGAGGAGATTTCCTCCCTAAATGAAAAAGTTGACTTGATCATGTCTCTACTTTCCAAGCAATCTTCTATTGATCCTCATGATGTTCCTTTAAATTCTTTGATTGCTCAAGATCAAGTAGATGTGAACTTTATCTCTAGAAACAATTTCAATAACAATGCTTATAGGAGTAATTTTGGTAGCAACCCTAGACAGTTCCCCTCTAATTCCTATGGGAACAACAATGCTTATCCTAGAACCAAGAACTCCACTTCTGAACTAGAGATTATGCTTAAGGACTTCATCACTACCCAAAAGGCCTTCAATAAGAGTGTAGAAGAAAAACTAGACAAACTAGATAATCTCTCTTCGAAGGTAGACAATTTAGGCCATGAGGTAGAGTTTCTTAAAATTAGAACTTCTCCTCTTGAGGAGAGGAAGACCACTCCTATGAATGCTATTCAAGTGCAAATTAATGAAAACATTAGGATGATGGCTAAACTTAAAGAGAGATGGGCTAGATAAAAGGAGGAAGAAGATAGAATTAAGAGCCTTCCTACCCACCACACTGTTGCTACTATTCAAGTTGTTGAGGATATCCAAACTCTTAGCAACCAATGCACTCCCACTACAAGGATACCCCTCATAAAGCAACAAATATTCTACAACGTTTTAACCATACGTTGCAAAATTCACAGTAGATACGGATATAAGCATTGTAGCATATGCGTTGTAGTACACAGACGGCAACCATCCAGAACTCTAAATAAAGGCCCATGCACTAACCCAGCCTCTTATCTAGCACGGCCCAAGTTGGCTTTACGGTTATAATCTAGGTCATTCCCTGACCTCAGACTCCCTATTCTTCACGACCCTATAGGCTGCCACGCCGGCGGCCGCCCCTCATCCTATCTGCATCCTGGAGCGCCGCCCCTCACCACTCCCGTGCGATCCTCCTCCCCGGCACGCCGCCCCTCACCAATCACCTGCGACCTTCCATCCCGGCGCATCGTCCCTCGTCAACATTCCCCTGCGACCCTGCTTCCCGGTGCGCCGCCCCTCGTCAGTCCACCCATACGATCATTTGCCTCTACTATACCTCCGCACGGGAGCCGGCGGCTATGGGGAGAATTGCCGCTACAGCCACCCTCGGGATAAAGCTGTCGTGGTGAGTCCGACTGCTTCTCCTCTCCCAATTTTGTTCCCCCATTTTGTTCTGCTTCACTTCAGTCTAGTTGTAAATTGCTACTTACGACTTACTAGACCCTGATGATGACCGACAGGTTGAATTATGGCTGGTTGGTGCGGAGAGGAGATTCAAGCCGAAGCCCCTTAATGTGATTCTAGTTATGGCTTAGGAGCCTGTCACCAGCCCATGGAAGTGCAAATTGATTGTGCAGTCCTTTGTTGATGTCGTTGATTGTGTGGTAGATTTATTGTAAATTAATGCTTGTTGTCTTAGTGTTGTGTTTGATGTTGATGATTCAAAGTTCCACTTTCTGCTTACGTCCCAAGTTGTCGGCCCGATCAGTCATATGGTCATACTTCTATTGGGAAAATGCTTTTTACCTTATTATTACAGCTCAAGTAGGTAGCCGTACTCACTTGTGCCAGTACATTGTTGTAGAAGTGAGAAGTTCTGTAGAAGTGAGAACATCCGCGAGTGCTATATCAGCGAGCACGGCCATCTACTCAGGTCTGACCACCATAACTTTGATCTTTTATAGTTGTTATACAGTGGGCTCTGTTCTTTCTAATCAAATCTACTCGGTGGATTAATTGGCCGCATCATCCTGCATCCACCCATGGTATAAGCACAAGTCTACTAAATTGCATGCATTATAGTAGCCTAATTAACTTGAATGTGTGACGTTTGAGTTTGTGTGCCAATGCCTGCATTTTTGCAGATCCACGATTATTTAATATCAGCATGGTGGATATTACTTTATACTCGGCAGTTAATACAATTATATACATATAGTCAGCCTGTGTGATGCATGTGCAAAAGCATGAGCTCACAGTGTAAAAATATGATGGTCCTTAAAGTTTGGTAGATTTTCTTGTATCTTTCTTAATATATTGAGGCACATCTCAAATTATAATTATTTGTGCAATTTATAAAAATGATGTCACTATGTATCAGAGAAAACATACGTTGTTCTATTGTATTTGCAGCACACAAATTATCTCGGTTTCTTTTCAGTTTCAAAGAAAACAAATGCTTAGTTTACCTAATTAGTAATGTGTATCGGTGCAGGTATGTGGCATGCAAGCAGAGGAGAGGATGAACTTAACAATTACAAATTCGACCTCATATTTAATCTGACAAGGTCAGTTTCTTCATAATTTGTTTCGTTGAAGGTGAAAATATATGTGCCATCAGGCGTACTTAGTGTTTCTATCATCATATTGACGATTTAGTTCTTAGACCTAATTTATTGCAATTTATAATGACACACAAATCTTTGTGCCTGTTGTCTGTAAATATAAGAAATTTTCCACCAATCATTTTTGGTTTCTTCTCTTAACTACATCAGACCAAGGCCACCATCATGAAAATGAGTGTGCCAATGAGCATCTGGTAGACATGGTCATGGCTTAACAAATGAAGAACATTGTTTTGAGGCTCTAAGAAGGCTGCAATTGAGGAAGGAAAAACACAACAACAATTATCTATGGTGGTGATAATCTAATAGGTCATGTAGAAGCTTTGTTTTCGAGTCGAATGACTAGTCGTTACATGAAGGTCGACTCAACCTGTCGACTCGAATCATTGGATGAGTCGAGCGACTCGATCGACTAGTTGTGACTAGTCTCGACTAGCCAGCGCTACTGCGCTAGCAACAAACACACATGCATGTTAACCCGTGGTGCAAGGATACAAATTGCAGGCCACCCTCTCAAATTAAAATCCTTCTAGCCTTACCTAGCACTAGTCAAAGTATTATTTGTGCCATGCAGAAGTATTCATGGAAAGAAGTTTGCACATGTACATTTCATCTCTCTTTTTTCTCCAACAACTTAGAATGTTATCCCATTATTGTGCTAGAGTTTTCTACCATGTGATAACAGAATTAAACTCCTTGACATGTCCTTTGGTATATATATACTAGGAATTTATAGGGTGTTGACAGTGTATACTTTAGGCAAAAAGGGAGGCAATGTACATGGTGAAACATACTGGATGGCTCGAAGAAATCCTACCGTGTAAAATATTTGACATATTAGATATGTATATAGAGTCGAATATACGGTTGTATATATACATTAAGAAGTTTTCTGCAAGGTCACTAATATCAACTGAATATTTTGTGATGGTCTCATACATTTCTACATGTATGAATTTCTCATCAAGTATGTGTTGCTAATTATTCACTATCAAATTTTAGTCACGATTTGTTTTGGGTGTTTTTTTTTGTTTATTGTATAACGAATTTGGAGTGACTAGGCATTCTAATAAGCGTATTATTATTCCGCAGCACTTCCTTTCACCAACGTCATCAGTTGGGGAGTAATCTCGTCTCGAAGCGTACATAATTTCTCTCTAATTTTTCTTTTTCTTAAAGAGAAATAGCATAAGGAGAAACCATTCTGATGTCACATCTGACCTAACAATTTCACATCACCATAGTAGTTATTTCTTGCTTACAATTGGTGGAAACACAAAAATGTTAGCCCGTGCATGGGTTGATGACTAGTGTGCATAGTGGAACAACCTTAATTACTGGCCTTTTTTACCATGTTCGAAGAAAATTCTGTATGTTATGTTGCAAAGGCTGGAAGGAGGATCCTTGCATTGTTGAAAAACAATATAATTGTGAATTTCTATTGTACGATGACAGAAACTTAAATCATAAATCAGATATTTACAAGCTAAGCTTTTGGAGTTTATTCATGGTTACCACCGCATTAATATTTGTTATTTTTATGCAATGTGCAATGGATTTAGAATCCACCAGATTACTATTTTGACTTCATAGATAAAGTCCACATTATTCAGTTGGTGTAGATGAATTTTTAGAGTTTGCATATATAGATATACCAGCAAATACAATGGCTAATATCATGCCTTTGTCACTTCTTGCATCATGTCAAATGCATTGTGAGTTAACAATTTATTTGTGTTTTTTTGTCTGTAGATTCAAAAGATAAATGGATGATTATATGGGGGTGTGGCAAGTATACTTCTGTGATGATGATGATCCTATTCATGATGATGATGATGGAGGCTTTCCATTTTAATTAAGTTGTGGGGGGTGTTCTTGTTGGATGATGTTCCGTTAAGTTTTTGATAAGTTGTATGGATGTTGATGGATGCCCTCAGTTTGGGTTTCGTTGTCAAGAAAATATTTAGATTATGCATCACACTTGGATGATGTCCTCGTGTAATATCCATTACTGTAATCCAACAATTTTGTCTAATATATGATTTCTTCCTCTCGTGAGTATATTCTTTTGTTTCTGTTCACTTGAAATACATAATTATCAGCATTACATGTAGTTATTTTAATTGCTGGCAATAATGATAATAATAATAATAATAATAATAATAATATATACGCAACACATGAAGTGTTGAAAATTCTTCATTGCAAGCAATGTGATCCTGATTCCTATGCATTAAGCACCAACGTATATAAGTGTTGCACAAGTATGTTTAATGTGTTGCATTCTTGCAACGGTCCCTTTTACCAACGACAGTATAAGTGTTGCACTATGCGCCAGCAACACTGGATAAGGCAACGCATCCCGAACCGTTGGTAAATACACTTACAACGCATATATGGACTTTTAGATACGGAAAAAAGCGTTGCTATAGTAGGGGTCGTGTTGTAGTGTCCTAGTCCCATTGGACCTATTAATGGTGATGCTATGACCTCAACCGTAGAAGAAGAAACTCCTATGACCATAGAAGCTACCAAATAAGTGAGCCTAAAGGACACCACTACCAATTTACTTGATAGTTGTGACCTTAATTTTGATAATTGCACCCTTTCTGAAGTTATTGGTTTTCTTCACAAGATGTCTAGAGATCCCCACACTAGCACACTTAATCTTGCCTTCACGGAGCATATCACTAATGCTCTTATCAAAGCTAGGGAGGAGAAGCTTAGGGTAGAAGCCTCCATACCTAGAAAGCTAGAAGATAGTTGGGATCCTATGATTAAAATTAAGTTGAATAACTTCTCTTGCTATGCTTTATGTGATGTTGGAGCTAGTACCTCCGTTATGCCCAAAAGAATGTATGATATGTTTGAATTGAAACCTTTTGATCCTTGTTCTTTTGGTGTTCGTCTTGTTGATTCTTCTGTAAAGAAACCTTTGGGGAAGATCGCCGATGTTCTTATCATTGTCAATGACAATTATGTTCCCGTTGATTTTACTATGATGGATATTGAATGTGAACCTTAATGTCCAATTATTTTGGGACGTCCTTTTCTTCGCACCGTTGGTGCTATCATTGACATGAAAGAGGGGAATATAAAATTCCAATTCCCTCTCAATAAAGGGATGGAACACTTCCCTAGAAAGAAGATTAAGTTGCCTTTTGAGTCCGTTACACGGGCTAGCTATTCTCTTACTCTTGATAAAACTTGATCTTCTCTTTTTGCATCATGCCTAGCTTAAAAGCATAAAAGAAAGCGCTTTTGGGAGGCAGCCCACAACGAATTAGGTTTTATTTTGCTTTTGTTGTGTCTTGATGTTTGTTACTACAGTAGCATCATCATTGTATCTTTTCTTTTCAGCTTTGTGCCAAGTTTAGCCTCCGATTGCAAGAAAGTTCAAAAGTTGTGACGTGCTGTGCAGAAAACAGATTATGTCCTTGTACAGATAAATTCGAATAAAATCGCAAGATCATCTTTTTGATCTGAATTTTTTTGACAGCATGCTCTATACAATTGGCTTTCGAGCGTCTGTTCTGAGTTTTTTGATTTGAGTTGCAGAGGTGCCCCGAAAAAATTATTTACTACCTGCTGGTCTGTTTTTCACAGATTCTGTCCTGTTTTGCCTTTTCTTCGTTTTGCAAACCTTGAGCTTGCTTTTTCTTTGCAAAAACCTTTTGGCAATCTTGAGAAACAGTAGCTCTTCAAGATTATTTTTATTTCCAGTAGGGAAAAATTATTTTATTGTGGGTACTAACCTCGCTAATCAGATTATGATGAGTTATGTATGAAGGGAGTTTTCAAGTGTGCGAGGGAAGATGATAAAAGAAGATTCAGGAGGGTCAAACGCTCAAGCTTGGGGATGCCCCCGTGCACCCCCAAGAAATATTCAAGAAGACTCAAGCGTCTAAGCTTGGGGATGCCCCCATGCATCCCCTTATCCATCAAAAATTATCAGTTCGTCTTTCGTTCCACTATAATTTTATCACTTCATGCGTTATGTGCTATGCTTGGAGCGTCTTGCTCTTAGTTTCTTTTTTTAGTTTTCTTTAGCTTTGCTTTCTGTTCATAACAAGTTAGAACCCAGCTTTCTTTGTGTGGGAGAGAAACACGCTCCACTTCAACCTAGAACACAACATAGGATTTTCATGCTTATCTTTGTTGTGTGTGTTCTTTGTCTTTCCATAGCTGATGTCATGTTTAGCTCTTAGTTTTCATGCTTTTCTTTTTAAAGAGCTTTTGTTTAGTTGGTTGCTGAACTCTCTTGAGTTTTCATGTTTATCTTGTTAAGAGAGTTTGCCTGTTGCACTGAGTTGTGTGTCTTAACTTAAAGTAGGTAATTGAGGTTGCTATTTAATTTTAGTAGTAACTTGCAATAGTTTTGAGGTATTGCCATGAGTAATGTCTGAACTTTCGGTGTCAAGAGCTTTAGCCTATTAGTGATAGATGTCGTATTTTGGGCAATCCGTGTTTATTTTCGAAAACCTACAAAATAGTTGAGAACTTTAGCTACTAGATGGATCAATAATCTTTGGAGGGATCGAATATTAGAGTACACTCACGTACCATGAGTCAAGGATGCGCAATGATAACCAAACCCCCATACACTCCTCCTCGGGGTACTTGTCTCTTTGTGAACCTCCTAATTAGATTGAGAATTACCGATAATAAGTGCATGAGTTCTTCGGACTAATGTGAGTATTCGAAAGTTGACACTTCCACCTAGCCATATTTTTCTAGCCTCTTCCGTACCGTGCATTGCCCTTTATCACCTCGAGAGTTGGCTCATACTTCGCCGGTGCATCCAAATCCTTGGCACGATACGCTCTGTCATCATCAGCCTCGTTATATCCTTCCTCAAACCAGCCACCATACCTACCTATCTGTGATGGCCTGGCTTAATAGGGATGATAGACTACTCATATCAATAAGGAATTCCTTCTTTTCCGGGAGCCCATTCGGATAGAACTCCAAAGTTAAGTGTGCTCAGCTTGAAGTAGTTTCAGGATGGGTGACCGACCGGGAAGTTGCTCTCGGGTGCGCACGAGTGAGGACAAAGTGCGCAGATAAGACTAGTATTGATATGTGAGGACAGTCTAGATCCCGCCAGGAGTAACGACCACCGGCGGGTGTGTCCAGGGTGTTACAAGTTGGTATCAGAGCCGACCCTCGCGGTTACACGGATGTTTGCAGACAGTTTGCAGTCATGTTGTGCATGACGTTTGTGACCCGTCGTGGCACACGACATGGCACATGTGCTGTCCTGGAAGCACAGACGGTTGTGCCAAGAGGGAACGTTCCTGTGGCCCGACGAGGACGTCGGTTCCTCTGAGTGAGGGTGTATGTGATGGCCTGGCTTAATATGGATGATAGACTACTCATATCAATAAGGAATTCCTTCTTTTCCGGGAGCCCATTCGGATAGAACTCCAAAGTTAAGCGTGCTCAGCTTGGAGTAGTTTCAGGATGGGTGACCGACCGGGAAGTTGCTCCCGGGTGCACACGAGTGAGGACAAAGTGCGCAGAAAAGACTAGTATTGATATGTGAGGCCAGTCTAGATCCCGCCAGGAGTAACGACCACCGGCGGGTGTGTCCGGGGTGTTACACTATCAAGGCATTTCGATAGCCTTTCCGAGATACATTGCCATGCAACATCCATCTTCTCATGACTTGATCTTCATGTCATACATGCTTTTTGCTTGATCGATGAGCCGCATGCTAGTTGGGCCTTGCTACATGACGCGCTAGTATCATTGCATATCCTGCTACACCGGCAGAGGCATACATTTGCATACATCATGATAGTTTCATTTTCTTTATGTAGAGTACTTTTGTAAAGTGTGAAAGATCTTCTATACTTCTTGTAATATATAGAGTGTTGCCCCTAAAGTGAGGAAAAGATCCCAAAGAGGAAAAAAATCAAAAGATCCCAAAAAGGACAAATAAGAATTAAATAGAAAGAGCCATTAAGGCCACAAAAAAATAAAAAAATAGAAAAAAGAGAAAAAGAAATAAAAAGAGAGAAGGGGGCACACTACTATTCCTTTTGAGAGATCCACACTCGTACTCCATCTTATACCTTGTACTCCATAGAGATTATCATTCATGAATATAGCTATGTGGGGACCTTCACACTATAGAACTTGGCTTGTATATTCCAATGATGAGCCTCCTCAAAAGAGCTCTAGGTCTTCTTGAGCGAGCAAGTTGGATGCACCCCCACTAGTTGCATTGGAGAGCTTACCTTAGCTCATATGTGCATCCGTTGCATGGCAATCCCTACTCCTCACATCATATCTATCATTTGGCTTTCTCTCGCCTATGATTGTCCTCATTGATGTGAGCCTTTCACACCTTTTTTTTGTCTTCCCCCTTCATCATTTTTCTCTCTTTGCCATCCTAAGTGTCAACTTTCTTGCTTACGCTCATCCATTGCATGAGTGCTCAAAATATCGAAAGGGAGTGGATCATTTTGACTTGTACCTGGCTAGTGGTCTGGGGATGAGTCAAGATAAGATTCCTAAGAAGACCAAGTGTGAAACTTTAGTAGATTAAGTTCTCAACAATACAAAAACTATGTTTTACTCTCTCGTATATCCCTATCCCCTTTCTTGCACGCAAACACCATTTGGAGACATTCGAGTCACGGGCAGCGAGAGCTCTTGCACCTTTATGTTCTTATGTTGCTTGTTACAATGCTAATATAGACTCTTGCTTGTTATGACTTGTATTGAATTACATGCCTTGATTGCTTTACTTAAAAAGTTCTTATATGGTTGTAAGCATGTCACCACAGAAATTATGCTTGTTATCATTTACCTACTCGAGGACGAGCAGGAATTAAGCTTGGGGATGTTGATACGTCCAAAACGTATCTATAATTTCTGCTTGCTCCATGCTTCTTTTGTGTGATATTGCTATGATATTGATGCACTTCCATTCACTTTTGATCATATTTGGACTAACCTATTAACTCAGTGCACCACAGTGCCAGTTCCTGTTTTCTATTGTTTTTCTATTTCAGGTTTCCCACATATTAAAAGTGCTCCAAAAATTCCAGGAAAAATATAGGAAAAATCAGCGTACAGGAAGCTTCGCGAAGAACCAAAGATGGGCCAGAGGGGAGCCAGGGGAGGCCCAGGCGGCCTCCTGGCGCGGCCCCACCCCTGGCCATGCCAGGGGGGCTCCTGGGGCCCCTGCTCCGCCTCTGGCTGCCCCCCTTCGCATATATATCCCTCTCGTCCCGAAACCCTCGAGGACAGAACCCTTTTTCGCGATCTCGCCTCTGTTCCGCCACCGCAGCGCTTCCAAGATCGGGAGCATCAGGAGAACTCTTCCCGGCACCCTGCCAGAGGGTAGAACCACCACCGGGAGCTTCTCCACCACCATGGACGCTTCCCGGATGAGTCCTGAGTAGTCCACCTTGGACCATGGGTCCATGATCAGTAGCTATGTGATGTTCTCCTCCCCTCTTTGCTCTTCATGGTTTAGACCTTGTGAGCTGCCCTACATGATCGAGGCACATATGTAATCTTTCTGATGTTGCTTTGCTGAGTTTGCTGGGATCTGATGGATTATGAGACTATGTTCAGATTGTGTTTGAGTAATATATTTGATTCACCTCTTTTATATCTTTGTTCTTGAGTAATTCTTGCATGTTCTCCGTTGCTTTTTATTGCTTTGGCCGAGTATTAGTTAGTAACTCCAAGAGGGAGCGTTATGCTTGATTGTAGGTTCATGCCCCTTGATGACTAGCTTGAGTGACAGAAACATCAGTCTAGGGGATGTGCTGTTGCCACAAGGGAGAAAACAACGGTGCTTGTACTTGCGGGTGCAAGGATTGTTTACTTTACGGAAAGTTCTTTTAATGGAGTTGTCTGTTGCTTTGAGCTTACACTTTGGGTGGGATTCGGAACTTAATACCAGCGAGATGTTCTGGATAGATATCTCAAGGTGGATGATTAGTAGTAGATGCAGATGGATTTCGGTCTACTTGCCTTGGCGTACCGCCCATGCTTTTGAGCCTCTACCTTTCTTTGCAGCATAGTTAGCATTGGTTTGCGCACATAATCCTGTCAATTGCCCAGCTGTAATTTGTTTACCTCGCTTTGCTGTTTTATCGTCTTTTGGGAGAGAGACATCACTAGTGAACATCATGGGACCCCGGTCCATATTACCACCGCTGATCACACCTTCTATTTACTTCCTGTTTTTATTTCCTAGTTGCAGTCATAGCTATCATTATTATCTCTTGTGTTTGATCCTTTGTAAACAACAAGGCCGGAGGGATTGACAACCTCTCCGTACTCGTTGGGAGCAAAGTTATCTGTATCTGTGTGCAGGTCCCGTCAACCGCTAAGTCTGGCGCCGTTGACACCTACTTGTCGACCCTCGGAGTCTCACAGGATTCGATCCTTGGTATCTTTGCCAAGGGAAATTTGCCGATACGCTACATCTCAACCTTCCACTTGGGGTAACCAACGAGGGGCGAGAAGCCATCAAGCAAGTTTCTGGCGCCGTTGCCGGGGACTCCACTCTTCAGGATAGGGGAGTTGCACACTATCTTTTATCTTTGCTTTTTAGTCTTGTTAGTTTACCTTTCAGTTTTTGCTTTAGTGTCCCTTACCAAAAATCACAAAAATAGGTATCTTGCTTTTAGTTGGCATTATGTCTGGTCCTTTTTCCTTTGGTGAGGCAGAAGTGCTCACCTTTAAACAAAGAGGTGGTGAAAGTCTAAAAGATGCTTGGTATAGAATTAATGATTCTCAAAAAGAGCCACCAAGAAGCAATCTGCTACTATCCTGCTTAGATATTTTTATGTTGGAATTACTTCTTGGAATAGGTTTATTCTAGATTCTGCTATCAATGGAAATTTCCTAGAAGCCCCAGTTTGGGAATCTCTTAGTATTATGGAAAATCTTGTTGGAAATCCCCCTGTTATTAGCATTCAAGAGGACATTACCCTAGCTCACATTATGAAAAAACTTGAAAAGATAGAGCTAGAGATGCCAAGCATTAATAAGATAAATGAGTTGGACCGTAAGATCCAAGGGAATTTGAATAGGCTTGATAGCTCCATGCATAAAATTCTCAAAACTTTGGAGACCATCAAATCCCATGACTTGGATTCTTCTAGGGTAGACAAGATTGAGGAAATCTTTGACACTTTAGGAACTACTTTCTCCTCAATCAAAGCCAAAAAGGTAGAAACTCCGGCAAAGAAGGAACCTAAGTTCGTTTACGTTCCAAAGGCTCCTCGTTCCAAAAGTAATCCATCTATTGCCAAAGGGGTTGAAACTGTGAAGACTTTGGAAGAAATACCTCTCTTTGATAAATTAATAAATGAATCTCCCATTGACTTTCCACCTTTTGGTTTTCACCCTAGAAGTATCTTTATTAGGCCTTTATTTGAAAGTCCTCTTAAGACTAGTTGTACTATTGAAGAGCTTTTTGATGATCTTGATGATGGTTCAATTGATACAACTTGATCTTTTTGCATCATGCCTAGCTTAAAGGCATAAAAGAAAGCGCTTTTGGGAGGCAGCCCACAACGAATTAGGTTATATTTTGCTTTTGTTGTGTCTTGATGTTTGTTACTACAGTAGCATCATCATTGTATCTTTTCTTTTCAGCTTTATGCCAAGTTTAGCCTCTGATTGCAAGAAAGTTCAAAAGTTGTGACGTGCTGTCCAGAAAACAGATTCTGTCCTTGGACATAAATATTCGAATAAAATCACCAGATCGTCTTTTTGATCTGAATTTTTTTGACAGCATGCTCTATACAATTGTCTTTCGAGTGTCTATTCTGAGTTTTTTGATTTGAGTTGCAGAAGTGCCCCCAACAAATTATTTACTACCTGCTGGTCTGTTTTTCACAGATTCTGTCCTGTTTTGCCTTTTCTTCGTTTTGCAAACCTTGAGCTTGCTTTTTCTTTGCAAAAACCTTTTGGCAATCTTGAGAAACAGTAGCTCTTCAAGATTATCTTTATTTCCAGTAGAGAAAAAATTATTTTATTGTGGGTACTAACCTCGCTAATCAGATTATGATGAGTTATGTATGAAGGGAGTTTTCAAGTGTGCGAGGGAAGATGATAAAAGAAGATTCAGGAGGGTCAAACGCTCAAGCTTAGGGATGCCCCCGTGCACCCCCAAGAAATATTCAAGAAGACTCAAGCGTCTAAGCTTGGGGATGCCCCCATGCATCCCCTTCTCCATCAACAATTATCAGTTCGCCTTTCGTTCCACTATAATTTATCACTTCATGCGTTATGTGCTATGCTTGGAGCGTCTTGCTCTTAGTTTCTTTTTTTAGTTTTCTTTAGCTTTGCTTGCTGTTCATAACAAGTTAGAAACCAGCTTTCTTTGTGTGGGAGAGAAACACGCTCCACTTCAACCTAGAACACAACATAGGATTTTCATGCTTATCTTTGCTGTGTGTGTTCTTTGTCTTTCCATAGCTGCTGTTTAGCTCTTAGTTTTCATGCTTTTCTTTTTATAGAGCTTTTGTTTAGTTGGTTGCTGAACTCTCTTGAGTTTTCATGTTTATCTTGTTAAGAGAGTTTGCCTGTTGCACTGAGTTGTGTGTCTTAACTTAAAGTAGGTAATTGAGGTTGCTATTTAATTTTAGTAGTAACTTGCAATAGTTTTGAGGTATTGCCATGAGTAATGTCTGAACTTTTGGTGTCAAGAGCTTTAGCCTATTAGTGATAGATGTCGTATTTTGGGCAATCCGTGTTTATTTTCAAAAACCTACAAAATAGTTGAGAACTTTAGCTACTAGATGGATCACTAATCTTTGGTGGGATCGAATATTAGAGTACACTCACGTACCATGAGTCGAGGATGCGCAAGGATAACCAAACCCCCATACACTCCTCCTCGGGGTACTTGTCTCTTTGTGAACCTCCTAATTAGATTGAGAGTTACCGATAATAAGTGCATGGGTTCTTCGGACTAATGTGAGTATTCGAAAGTTGACACTTCCACCTAGCCATATTTTTCTAGCCTCTTTGGTACCGTGCATTGCCCTTTCTCACCTCGAGAGTTGGCGCATACTTCGCCGGTGCATCCAAATCCTTGGCACGATACGCTCTATCATCATAAGCCTCATTATATCCTTCCTCAAAACAGCCACCATACCTACCTATCAAGGCATTTCCAGAGCCTTTCCGAGATACATTGCCATGCAACATCCATCTTCTCATGACTTGATCTTCATGTCATACATGCTTTTTGCTTGATCGATGAGCCGCATGCTAGTTGGCCCTTGCCCTAATAATTGCTACATGACGCGCTAGTAACATTGCATATCATGCTACACCGGCAGAGGCATACATTTGCATACATCATGATAGTTTCATTTTCTTTATGTTGAGTACTTTTGTAACGGGTGAAAGATCTTCTATACTTCTTGTAATATATAGAGTGTTGCCCCTAAAGTGAGGAAAAGATCCCAAAGAGGACAAAATCAAAAGATCCCAAAGAGGACAAATGAGAGTTAAATAGAAAGAGCCATTGAGGCCACAAAAAAAAGAGAAAAAAGAGAAAAAGAAATAAAAAGAGAAAAGGGGGCACACTACTATTCCTTTTGAGAGATCCACACTCGTACTCCATCTTATACCTTGTACTCCATAGAGATTATCATTCATGCAAATAGCTATGTGGGGACCTTCACACTATAGAACCTGGCTCGTATATTCCAATGATGAGCCTCCTCAATAGAGCTCTAGGTCTTCTTGAGCGAGCAAGTTGGATGCACCCCCACTAGTTCCATTGGAGAGCTTACCTTAGCTCATATGTGCATCCGTTGCATGGCAATCCCTACTCCTCACATCATATCTATCATTTGGCTTTCTCTCGCCTATGATTGTCCTCATTGATGTGAGCCTTTCACACCTTTTTTGTCTTCCCCCTTCATCATTTTTCTCTCTTTGCCATCCTAAGTGTCAACTTTCTTGCTTACGCTCATCCATTGCATGAGTGCTCAAAATATCGAAAGGGAGTGGATCATTTTGACTTGTACCTGGCTAGTGGTCTAGGGATGAGTCAAGATAAGATTCCAAAGAAGACCAAGTGTGAAACTTTAGTAGATTAAGTTCTCAACAATACAAAAACTATGCTTTACTCTCTCGTATATCCCTATCCCCTTTCTTGAATGCAAACACCATTTGGAGACATTCGAGTCACGGACAGCGAGAGCTCTTGCACCTTTATGTTCTTATGTTGCTTGTTACAATGCTAATATAGACTCTTGCTTGTTATGACGTGAATTGAATTACATGCCTTGATTGCTTTACTTAAAAAGTTCTTATATGGTTGGTAGCATGTCACCACATAAATTATGCTTGTTATCATTTACCTACTCGAGGACGAGCAGGAATTAAGCTTGGGGATGTTGATACGTCCAAAACGTATCTATAATTTCTGCTTGCTCCATGCTTCTTTTGTGTGATATTGCTATGATATTGATGCACTTCCATACACTTTTGATCATATTTGGACTAACCTATTAACTCAGTGCACCATAGTGCCAGTTCCTGTTTTCTGCTGTTTTTCTATTTCAGGTTTCCCCCATATTAAAAGTGCTCCAAAAATTTCAGGAAAAATATAGTAAAAATCAGCATATAGGAAGCTTCGCGAAGAACCAAAGATGGGCCAGAGGGGAGCCAGGGGAGGCCCAGGCGGCCACCTGGGGCCCCTGCTCCGCCTCTGGCTGCCCCCCTTCGCATATATATCCCTCTCGTCCCGAAACCCTCGAGGACAGAACCCTTTTTCGCGATCTCGCCTCTGTTCCGCCGCCACAGCGCTTCCAAGATCGGGAGCATCAGGAGAACTCTTCCCGGCACCCTGCCGGAGGGGAGAACCACCACCGGGAGCTTCTCCACCACCATGGACGCTTCCCGGATGAGTTGTGAGTAGTCCACCTTGGACCATGGGTCCATGATCAGTAGCTATGTGATGTTCTCCTCCCCTCTTTGCTCTTCATGGTTTAGACCTCGTGAGCTGCCCTACATGATTGAGGCACATATATAATCTTTCTGTTGTTGCCTTGCTGAGTTTGCTGGGATCTGATGGATTATGAGACTATGTTCAGATTGTGTTTGAGTAATATATTTGATTCACCTCTTTTATATCTTTGTTCTTGAGTAATTCGTGCATGTTCTCCGTTGCTGTTTATTGCTTGGGTCGAGTAGTAGGTAGTAACTCCAAGAGGGAGCGTTATGCTTGATTGTGGGTTCATGCCCCCTGATGACTAGCTTGAGTGACAGAAACATGAGTCTAGGGGATGTGCTGTTGCCACAAGGGAGAAAACAACTGTGCTTGTACTTGTGGGTGCAAGGATTGTTTACTTTACGCAAAGTTCTTTTAATGCAGTTGTCTGTTGCTTTGAGTTTACACTTTGGGTGGGATTCGCAACTTAATACCAGCGAGATGTTCTGGATAGATATCTCAAGGTGGATGATTAGTAGTAGATGCAAATGGATTTCGGTCTACTTGCCTTGGCGTACCGCCCATGCTTTTGAGCCTCTACCTTTCTTTGCAGCATAGTTAGCATTGGTTTGCGCACGTAATCCTGTCAATTGCCCAGCTGTAATTTGTTTACCTCACTTTGCTGTATTATCGTCCTTGGGAGAGAGACATCACTAGTGAACATCATGGGACCTCGGTCCATATTACCACCGCTGATCACACCTTCTATTTACTTCCTGTTTTTGTTTCCTAGTTGCAGTCATAGCTATCATTATTATCTCTTGTGTTTGATCCTTTGTAAACAACAAGGCCGGAGGGATTGACAACCTCTCTGTACTCGGTGGGAGCAAAGTTATCTGTATCTGTGTGCAGGTCCCGTCAACCGCTAAGTCTGGCGCCGTTGACACCTACTTGTCGACCCTCGGAGTCTCACGGGATTCGATCCTTGGTATCTTTGCCAAGGGAAATTTGCCGCTACGCTACATCTCAACCTTCCACTTGGGGTAACCAACGAGGGGAGAGAAGCCATCAGCCGATACTAGCATGGTGCCCGCATTACTAGTGACGGGAAGACTTGAGGTCTATCCCGGGACGGGGTCGTGCTTGGATAGACGACCATGACTGTTTTCACAGGGCACCGGACACACCGTTGGTCCCTTCGTGTACGCGTGACATTGAAAATAGGGCAAGTCCCATGATCTATTGTTGTACTCGAGGGCTGTGCACCAACAAGTGGACTCTATGTTAGTGTCGTCTAAGGAAAGATAATGATCGGGTGCTTCCCCCGAGTACTTGAGGTATTGCGGGATCGTGGGTGACACGAAAGCTTCCCGGATCTTGTTGGTAAAGTGCGCAACCTCTGCAGAGTGTAAAACTATTCGAATAGCCGTGTCCATGGTCAAGGACAGTTGGGTAACCGCTCTTGGGCTACGTCCAATGTTTGCGAAACCTTGGGTGTGTGTGTATGTTGAGTCAAGGTGGTGACTTGACTCGTTGAGTTGTATCATATTCATGTTGATATCGGTAACCTGTCCTCGAGGTTACGAGAAATTATTGATGCATATACTTGATGGTAGAATATTTGTTCTAGCTCGTAGCTAGATTGCTCATTGTTGTTCAATTGCATTGTTACTTTGAACCAAATCATGGGTTGCTTGCGAGTACATTGAAAGTACTCATTGGCTTGCCACTGGTTATTTAATTGGCCAGGCATGGAGGAACAGGAATATGAAGAAGAGTTCTATGGAGACGAACATGCGAACTAGGAAGCTATCCCAGTCAGAATGCCTGTAGGGTTAAGGCAGATGGCATGGGTTCTACTTATCATCGAAGACTTCCGCTATTTGAGTTACTTGCTATTCAGCCCGTGAGGCTTTATCTATGTAAGACTTGGCCATAATGGCCATAATTTGTGTAAGACGGTATGTATGGAGATAAGACTCTTGTTATTCAGCTTCTGTGTGTTCAGTGAGCATTGATCTCTGGGATCACTGTACACGTGCCTTCGATGATCTCGACTTCTAAGTCGGGGTCCCCACACGCTGATGCCATCAGAGTTTGAACGCGCTTGGCATGAGCTCGTGGACAAGTATAACCTGCAAAATGATGAGATTATGAAGGCGCTCTGGACAGACCGAATAGAATGGATATCAACTTACTACAAGGAGGTGTTCTGTGCACGGATGACGTCGACACAGAGAAGTGAAAGCATGAACCGGATCTTGAAGAGGAACTTTGTCAAGGAAAGACACGACCTACACATCTTTGCATCGCAGGTGGACAGGTGCATCTAGACAAGGAAGGGCGTCGAGCACGCGGAGACCATAGCTAACGAGGTATATAAACAGACCAAAGTTTTTAAGCTGGATGAGCAATTAATAAAACACTACTCGCTTTCTTGATTTTTGCTGTGAAAAACAACTACTTAACTGGTTTTCTTTGTTTCACAGACAGAAATAAAGACTACTACTCAGTTTGGTTTCGAGGTTCAGCTCTCCAAGATTTACACCAGGGCGGTCTTTGCTGACTTCAAGCAAACGCACTACCGCAGCACTGCATTCAGATCAGAGCAATCCCCTGACAACCTGACGAAATATTTGGTGCGCCACTACAACCGGTCTGATGATTTTGATTGGGCAAGACACGAGTTCCAGGTAGTTGCTGATGTGACGAACGGTATCTACGAATGCGAATGCAAGCTATGGACACACACAGGTCAATGAGACAGGAAACAAAAAATAAGCACACAGAAAACATAATGGAGTTCACTTATTGCTGGTAGCAAAAAAGAGATGAAAACAAAAAAAAACTTAGTGAAGTTCACTAGAACAGTAGACCCAGGACCTATTTATAATGCAGTTCACAAAACCAAAAATTAAAAAAATGTTGCATATTTATGCGAAGTTTGCTGAGACGAATAACCAAAAAAAATCTTTTGCTGCAGGCCTGTTCTGCGTGCACATCATTTGCATGTTGGATCAGCTGCGGGTGGACAAGATACCTGAAGAGTACATATTGAATAGATACACACGGAACGCACGCCAAAATCCAACTTTCGACCGCAGAGACTATGAGCAAACTGCTCCAGATGGGAGTTCGATGTTCTGCCATAGGAGACTACATGCAGAAACAGCGATGGACCTGGCGAACAGGGGTGTCAAATCGGATAGAGGGTACAACAGAGCTTTAGCTGGGATGAGAGAACTCATACAAGAAGTGAACGTAATAAACGAAGAAGAAGAAGCAGAGAAGATCATGGATGCGCAGGGTGAAGAACAAGGAGAGGAGCGCGAACATGCTGCTGATGGTGCAGCTCATAATATGGATGACACAATTCTTCCCCCACCTGTTTCAAACACAAAAGTGAGAAAGAAAGACAGCAAATCAGCCAATAAAAAAGCTGCAGCAAATGAAAAAAGTCCTGAAAAAAATAGCAGGCCTGAGCCAGCACTAGACAGCGGAGGAAGACCACTGGGGGTAAGGATGTGTAAATCATGCAATAAGATTGCGGGACACAACTCAAGAACATGTAAGGAGAGGCTGAAAAAAATCCAGGCTGAAAATGCCACCACAAATCACCGAGCTGACCAACAAGATGATATGACAAAGAGAAGACTATGTAGTGTCTGCAACAAGAGAGAGAAGCATAACGCGAGAACTTGTCCAAATAGAACAGAAAAAAGAGATGAAGAAGATGACGAAGAAGATGCTGACAGAGAAGAGAACGAGGAAGCGAGCGAAGCTGATGTAACTGAAGAGGAAGATGAAGAAGAAGAAGACGAAGATGAGGAAGAAGAAGAAGAAGATGAAGACATCAAAGAACCATCATCAAAAATGAGGGGGAGAGACAGAACGCAGAATCCAGCGCGTAGGCAAGCATCGCAGTCGCACGGTCGCGTTACGAGGGGTAATGCGAACAACAAGAGCAAGACAGAAGCAGCAACAAACATTGAAACAAATGCAGTGCAAAATTTGAGAAGAAGCAGCGGGAAAAGGACATAGATCAACACATATACAGTTTTACATTTTAAAGATATATTAACTTCATCCTTTATATATATCGTATCGTATATAATATATATAGCTTGTGTTCAGTGGACTGCAAAAAAAAAGTCAACATGTAATATTGAAGTTCAAAATGAATAGATATAACATATGCCATATATACTTTGTGATCAATGTGCTGTGGGGGGTATGCTTGATAAAATGCAGTTCTCTTCTATATGAAAGAAATAATATGAGAATGTCATTCTCAGAATGCGGTTCTCTTCTGTATGAAAACCCTGAGATCAGAATGTCATTTTGAGAATGCAGTTCTCTTCGTCGTATAGAATCTGAGATGGCCGTGAATCAATATAGAATGCACTTAGAAAAGAAAAAAATATAGAGTCAGACTAGGCTTCACGTACAGTGTAGTGCATGTGTGGTGCGTTTAAAGCTTACAGTGCAGTACGCTTCGAGTACACAGTGCAGTGCGCTTAGTGCAAAAAATGTAAAAAATTGAGCTCTCCCTTAGCAGACACGGTTGATTTTCTGTCTTCTAATACAATTTTTCAAAAAATTTGAAACTCGACGACAAACACGTTAAATTCGTCTTTGCAGTCCCATGTGATAAGGTGAGATGCAGTGCGGATGCGTATATTTAAAAAAACTTGGCTGCTACTCATATAAGTGAATGCAGTGCGCTGCGAACATGTTACAATTCACAAGGAGGAGTTGGCTGAAAGATCCATTATGTACATATTTGACATTGTCCCTGTCTGCCACAAAAAGAAAAACACAAAAACTAACTAGACCGTTATATACAAAAGCACAAAGCATGGTGTGAACAGTTTTGCAGATCGAGAACTACACACAGCGACCATAGATACTGTTTACAGAAAGTTCTGGAGCACACACGAAAAGACATGAACACACATAAAAAAAAGATCTGCTATCATTTATGCCTCATCCTGCTCATGCGAATCCAGTTTTGGAGAAACGCCAAGAGAAATGCAGAGATTTCTTAGATCCTCCGGGAACTCGGTGACTACGACCATGTTTTCAGGGTGGAACAGGATCTGGAACAAAAACTCAGCCTTCCAATCCTGAAGAATAGCTTCCCGCGATGAAGAAAAAAAACAAATATACAACATCATCTACAAAAAAGAAACTGACAAAAAAATATCAAGGAATGAGGGATTATTATTGGGTTAAAAAAGATACTTTCATTACGCTTTGCGAATTTCACAACAAAGCTTTTGCCGTCATAAAACTGAGCCATCTTCAGAACAAAAAAGCCACACTCATTAGGGCCCTGCTCAGGGGAGCCCAAAAAGCTAGCTTTCTTTGAAACATCGACCCAGTCTACCGACTGCTTTCTCTTGTACTCCTTTTCTCCATAAACCTTCTTCAACAATGTAGTCATCCTGATCATCTGGTGGAAATAAAAAAACAAAAATACACATCACAACAAAAATTGTTCAACACGCGCACGCATGAAAACAAGAAGAAAGGTGAAAAAGGAAAAAAATTACCATTTCAGTGCGGTCGCTGTGGTATTCAGACTTATGCCACCTCGTCGTTTGATCAACCGGTCCGCTGTACCTCCTAGTGTCATGAATGTCAAGGGTCTCGTGGTGCCTATTCATTGTGTATAGCAAATAATGCTGGTCTTTCATCCGTGGTAACAGAATCTGATTTTGTTTCATCAAATTTGTTATGCGTTTGATGAGTGAAAAAGGATTACTGGAAAAAATTGGGAGAGAAAATAAGTACATAAGGCTGAACAAAAGCAAATCCGATAACTTACTAATTTGCAATCAAGAAGGTTCTCGTCATCACGAACATAAAGTTTGAACTGCTTTGCTGCATCGTCAATGTTAAACTTGTCGCGGACAAAAGGCAACACAACGTTTCCATATTCATCTCTATCCGCGTGATCATTCATTTGAAGCACATACTGCGTGTGGGTAATTCACAAAAGAACGTTAATGCAGTTCCCCTTAAGATGTTCGCTCCGACGCTTAATCAAAAAACGGATCACGCTTCTCTAAAAACAGTATGCAGTTCACAATTCTCCCCATAATTTATTTCATTTAAGATACATGGGTTAAACACAAAAAAATAAATGTATGCAGTTCAGTACATTCTAAAACAAATTATTATGCACTATTTACTGCAGTTCACTCGAGCAGAAAAAAAGAAAAAAAGGAAAAAAGAGAAATACCGTGATAAACAAAGGGGATAGCAGAACGCGTTCGCCAGATCGATAAACCACATTCATATGCTCGTCATTCTTCCAGTACCTGATGATATGATCCATCAATTCTGAGTCCATGAAACCACCTCTGGTGAAAGTTAAGAACATGTAGTCCACATTCACAGTGTAGACTTCGATAGGATCCCTGTGCATGAAAAGCGTGCACCTGCACAAAAGAAACGGCGAAGGTGGGGGGGTTAGGAGCACAAAAGCAAAAACACAGAAGAGCATTACACACATTAAAAATCAAAAAGCGAAAAAACTAACGAAAAAAGAACTGACTCGCTGTATTTCTGCCTGAATGGTGTGCTCGTGATGAGTTGCAAGACTTTCCTCATCTGCGCATGATAGCTGAATCTCGCAGGATTCAACTTCTGTACAGGAGATCGAAACTTTGATGGCTTCTGCACAGGCCTCTTATTTGATAGAATTAGTGCCTCGCTGTCAGTCGGGCGTTCCACAGCTGCGCTCCTGGTCCTCCTAGGCACTGGTGGTGGCCTCTCAAAATCATCATCACTATCTTCAGCATTCGGAGGGCTCACTGCTTTCTTCCCATGCTTGACATTGACAGGAGATTTCTCAAGAGCTTTTTCATTCGAAGTGCCGGCGCCACTCCTCAACCTCTTACACACAGGTTCTTTCACAAGCTTAACGGGGGGTTCATCAAGGACAAGTTTCTGAATCGTTGGAGTGTGAACCTGAGTTTCAAACAAGGAAATACCACCTTGGTGTGCACCTTCGTCAAAGCCTGCACAAAAAAATGGATAATGAGCGAAATGAAAAAGAATCATCAAGTTCACTAAGGAAAGTCATTTTAACATGCGAATGGGGTTTTACTAAAAAGCTTAACAAAAGAAGTGGACCTCCCCTCTCTGTATCAATGAAGTTCACTTAATAAAAAGGGTGTGTGACTGAAAAAAATGTAATAACCTTCTTTAAAAATTAAAAGTGATGTCAGGTCAAGACAGCAATGCGACGAGGTCAGCCAACTATAGAGCATCGCCTTCCTGATGTAGCCAATGTGCTCCTTCCCAAACTTGGCAATCATTTCACCATCCCAGGTCTGCATGAATAGGAACATGTAAAATCCACAATCATGCCTGCAAGAAAACCAACATAAACACATTACTAATTCAGTTCACTCAATAATGAAGTGCTACTGATGTTAGTAAAACAATGCAGCTCCATACACACAAAAACCCGAGGGAGAACAACCAATAACACATTAGTAATGCAGTTCGCTCAAGGGAAAAGGTGCTTCTAATTTAGTAAAAACAATGCAGCTCACTTACACAAAAAAACTGAAGGATGAAAAAGAAAAAAAGGAGAACAAGTACAAACTCGTTTCCCTGTTGCGGGACATTAATATGAGTCGGCGCAAAGCCGTCAAGGGTGGGAGGGTTCAACGGCTCATCGCAGCTTGCGCTGCCATCTTTCCAAACTTTTTTGATGTTCCTGACCATTTTCCTGAAGACAAGATTTGCAGGAGCACTGTCGGCCTCGTTCAATGAGTCGAGAAACTCAAAACGCTTCTCTCGCAGGTTCAAAGTGACCGAGCAGTAGTGACCTATCGCGTCCTTCATTGTTGCGGGAGGAGGGTCAAATATTGCAAACATAATCTGAAATAAAAAAAAGAATAAAAGTAACCAGATGAGAAAATAGAAAAACAGAAAACTTTTTTTCAAGATGACGAAAATGGTCAAAATGCGTTACCAAGTTTTTCTTGTCCACACGTTCCTCTGCGCTTGAAGAAAACATCCTTTTCAAAGCCCTATTTGTGGCACCGCCATTCCAAATGGAATTCTGCAAAAAAGACAAAACCAGAGAGTTAATGAAAATGCTTATAGCACAAATAAAAATTGGAAGAGGGATAAAATATAAATTAATGAAAATGCTTACACATAGGTTGTACGGGACAATCATCGTTTGAGATCATTTGAACCTCTCAGCTAACATAGAGACGCCAATGTTTGCGAGGCGCGTGCTCAGCATTCCATACGACCAAAAAGACTCGCCAACATGACCGATAGTAATATCACCAAACTCGCCCTTGAACGCAACTAGATGCCTTCAGACAAGAAGAAAAAAGCCCAGCAAAAAGTGATAAGATGGGTGTCCCTGAAAAAATAACATATTAAATAAACAGGGGTGTAAGAGAAAAAATGTCATACTTCTTCTTCTTATCCCTCCTAGCCCTCGTAACAGCGTCATATAACTCATTGTATCTTCTCATAAGAGCAGGATCAACCCTCAAAGGAGTAACAACAGGTAATTCCTCATCTGCATACAGAGTCGGAACGATATCAGATAATAAAACACACACGGTCCATTTCGCCCCCGGGAAAGAACAAAAATAATGCAGTTCGCTTACCTTCGGTTTCAGAATAAACTTCCTGCGGCTGCTCATATACATCTTCGCTGAGCGTCAAGTGATCCAGCCCGATAATATCATCGTCAAGCGGCGCTTGATTGCTCATGTCCTGAGAGAGTCTTGGCTGTTCCTCTTCAGAAACAATCGAAACTACCTCAGCAGGGACTTTTGTTGTCTCGGCTGGGAAAGCCAAATTCCCAACAGATTGCTTGGGGGCGCGAGGGACGACACAAAATTTCTCAGGCACCTCATCGCCAAGCAACAAAACAGTAGGCCCAACAACACCATCAATGCCGGCGGATGTCCCCGCATCGTCAAATCCGACTCTAGGAGTTCCTTTTGTCTCTTCTGCAATTTCAACTCTAACACCAGGAGCTCCTTCTCTCTCTTCATGCTTATCACAATCCACGATATCCTCCCTTCCTTCTCTCTCTTGTGCCTTATCAGCCTCAACAGGACACTCCCCTCCTTCTCTACCTTCTGCCTTATCAACCTCCGCATCAGGCTCCTCCCCTCCTCTCCCTTCCACATTATCATCCTCAATGTTGCGCTCCGCTTGGATTTCAACATTTAATCCGCAGTTCTGATGAGTTAAAAAATAAAAAACATTACACAAAAAAGATAGAATCCAGTTCACTAATAAAACGGACCATGAATCTCCCATGAAAAATAAAAAATAAAACACAAAATGCAAAATTCTCTATACTCACCAGAGAAGCGTCGCCTTCCATCTCTTTACACTTGTCAGCCTCCTCGTCCTTGCCAGCGTCACCCTCTGCCTCCTTCCCATGTATTTCCACGTTTGATTTGGCATCCTAAAAAACAAAAAACATAAATAAAACTATTATCCAAATCTGCAGTTCTACAACTAAAAAACCAACACCAGATCATGCAGTTCACTGCTAAAAAAGATGATGCTTCTTCTCTAAACAACAACTGCAATGCACTACCACTACTGGTGCACAAATACAAAAAAGTTAAAAACTGCAGTTCGCTGCCACTGCTGGTGCAAAAATATAATTGTTTGTTTTGGACACTACAAAAAATTAAACAATGAAGTTCACTGTAACAAAAAAAAGGAAGAAATCAAACCTTGTCGTTGACGCCTTCGTCAAGAGGATTCTCTTTGGCAGCTTCGTCAACGGGGGACAATGGCCTGTCAAACAAATAATCAGAATCAACACCGTGGTGGTCCTGGTGGTCATCATCACGACAAGCGTTAGCCTTAGAAGATTCTCCTCCACACTACGAAAAGAACAAAAGGATGCGAAAAACAAATAGTCAATGCAACAAACACACAGAAAAAATAGATAACAAATATGGGTAAAAAAACTGTTCACATATGAAAAAAAGACATACATCCACATCTGCGGGGTCAGGCAAAGAAGGCCGGACAACATCTTCATGCCTGTTCATTTCCTTCACAAATGCCTCAGCTTCCTGCTCATTCCTAGCACACTTGTCGTCCTGAGACTGCTTAAACTGAACGAATGAAGACCTGATATTCGTAACTGTCTGCTTAAGGAATTCAAGCTGCCCACGGTCAAAGTTATGAGCGGCCTCGATTTCTGCTTCAGAAGGGCCTCTGCCTTCAGGAAACAATCCAGCAATATTCCTCATCCTGGACGGATGTTGGGAAATCACTAGTTCAATTGATGACCCTGTCAAGAAGCTCATCGACCTGAACAAATTTATTGCGATCAGCAGAAGCCTGGCCAGAAAAACCTCCAGCAGCTGCCCTAGCAAAACCACGACCCCGTCGAATTGGAGCCGCCCTAGAAACAGGCTCACAAAACATTTCAGGCACTTCGGCAACTGCAGTCCGCTTGTACACAATGTCCGCTTCCGCCTTCCACTAAAAAAATTAACAAAAAAAGAGATGCAGTTCACAAAAAAAAGTACATAAGAGGTTCACATTTAGCATGCGCGAAAAAAAGGAATAAAACAAACACAAAGGCTGGCTATGCACTGACCGGCAGCTTGCCAAACTTGTAAGAGTCCAAGTGTATCTTTCCCCTGACAATAATGTCGGCGTTGTGAATCTTCTTCAACTGCACATGGGACAGTATTGCAGCGCGTGGCGTGCGTCTATCCATAACCGATACTTTTCGAAGATTCAACGAATCCAGGTACATGAACAGGGGCACGATGGTGCAACCCTCAGCGCAGTTCTGCTTGCTCCCTTTAGAATTCCACTTGTACACAGCGGCCTGCAGCTCGTCGACAACAAGCTGACAAAAGTCCATGCTAGCCATAGATGCAAAATCCATGTTTTCAACCATAGCAGCTACCCTGGACAACCGAGTTGCGGGGCTGGGACAAAGCAAGCACTGGAAAACAATGAGAGCGAAAAACCTTCACAGTCTTATTAACCTTCGCAGGGTCCGCAGCCAGCGTGCGAAGTAAAATAAGCAGGTCCTTCGCATCTATGCTACGAGAACGGTTGAAACCAAGTTCATCCTTCAGATTAGCCAGCGAATCATCATGGCCACTGGCAGCAAGCCTGGGAGCAGTGTGAGAACCCATAGGGAAATCAAAAATGTGATGGACAGCCTCACGATTGATTTCCAGAACCTTGTTTGACCCGCAGTCCAATCTCATCGTATCAGGGTCGATCTTTCCCATCAGCTTGCACATCAGAACACGAGAAACATTCTTCTCTAATTTCAGGTCGAAGACAATGCCAAAACCTGCTTGCCGCACCAAAGTTCTGTGCGCCTCACCCAACAAAGCGACAGCTTTGATTATGTTTGGAATGGATAGCCGATCAGTCTTGTTGAAACGCCATTCATGCGCAACATCATCTTCAGACCTCTTCCTCTTGGTACTCTTAGCAGTCTACAAAAAAAAGAATAAAAAATGCAGTTCACATCAGCAAACTCATGCCAAACAACTTAAAAAACAGAAGAAAAAATAAATAAACAGCGTATACCTTACTAACATCAACATCCTCCTCATCAGAATCACTGTCCAGCGCATCTTCAGCTGCATTTTCCCGCGCAAGCTTAGATCGACGCTCAGAATCAACACCAGAGTGATCGTCCACGCGTCTCCGCTTTCCTTGAATCCCATCCACATCAACCTCAGCATAATTAGGTCTCTTTGAGTAATCAACACGCGGGCTCCGGCGTGGAGAATTTAAACCTTCCTCTGCAACAGTATTGAGTTTTCTCTTCACAGGATTCTTTGCGGGGGCAAACTTAGCAGACTTCTTTGAATCTGCAATCCTCCTTCCTATCTCCTTACCCTCCTCAAACTTTACTTGCTTCGCCCTATGAGCCTTCACAAAAGTATTACCGAGCGCAATCGCTTTCTGCCTTTTCCTCTCAACATCAGCTGCAATCTGATCAGGGACCATCCAATCCTGTGTAACTGGTTCTGTGCCATCAACAGATTGCGACTGGGTTTCACTCAATTCAGGTGGAATGCTGCCCTGATCAGATGTACCGCCACCGACAACATCGGCTGTGAAATAACGTGTAATCAAATACTTAACACCACCACCCCCGGACACACCAGGAGATAAAACTGTGGGTGACAAAAACATAAGAAAGATATGTGTGTGAGAGGGGGACCTGAACTTAATGCAGCTCATATCAACTTGGAAACACAAATGTAGAAATGCAGTGCTCTTTTTCAGCAGTTTATGTTTAACAATTAAAACATAACAGTAAACCTAAAAATGCAGTTCATGTCGCTTGAATATCGTATTGACGCGTGTCTGAAAATGGACATTGGTAAAGGGATATATGATGCAGCGCACTAATTCGTTCAGTGACCAATTGACCACATATAAAAAAGAAGTGTGCTTAGATATACAAAACAAAATAAATTTATGCAGTTCTATGAGAGGCAAAAACTAAAACTTAATGCAGCTTATATCATTTGGCAACCGCATAGTGGATAGACAAAAAAATGGGCCTTGGTAAAGGAATCTAAGATGCAGTGCACTATTTCATTCAACAAAGAATTAAATTGACCCAGATGGGGAAGCCGTTCTAACTGGTGAGGCATCAATTGGGGAGGAAGAAGCCATGTTGTGTCTGCAATCAGAAAGGGATAATAATTAAACCCTAGACAGCAAACCCCAAAAACAGGCAGAGAAAAACTTTTAATCCATAGGGCGTTGCAATTTCAAGCATACAAAACAAACATAAGAAGAGGATGCTAGCTCGAAAAATAACCCTAGCACAAGATCTGGAACGGGTTGGGGGCAATTTGGGGCTCACCGTGAGACGATGTGACGGCCGGACGAGGCGGGTGCGGACGGCGACGGCGGAGGAAGTGCCCTACGGACGGCGACGGCTGCGGGCGTCATCGCTGTCCACCACGAGGGAGCCCCTACGGACGGTGGCGGCTGCGGGCGTCCTCGCTCTCCACCACGAGAGCACGAGGGCAGGGGGATTTCTGTGCGGGTGCGGGGGAGAGGAAGAGGAAGGGGCCAAGGGGGGCTGCTAGAAACATAGAAGAAAAAGAGAGACTTAATGAATAAAAGGCCGACAGGCCCACAGGTCATAGACAAAAAAAATTAAAAAAACGTCTCAGTTGTAACACGATGCAGTTCGCTTACAGAAAACGGCTCGGCTTCTGAAGCGATGTAGTTCGCTTACGGAAAACGATTTGGTTCGCCTGCCCGAAATAAATGCGCCCACTATCGCCCGAAGCGTCGCGCGCCCGCTCCTCTATCCGACCGGTTGCAAGCCGCGCGAAGGCCACGATCATCACGAACCCACGATCGCCAACACGGTTGGGGGACGAGATCGTGGCCTCGGCAGATGTTGCTGCCGCTCCCCTTTAAATCCCGCGCTCCATTAGCCTGATCGTTCGCACAAACACACGACGCTGCCCTTCCTCCTCCTGTTCCTCCTCTTTCCAGCCATGTCATTCACCAAGACCTACGGCAATGTCCATGCGCACAGAAAGACCAAGCTCAAGGTGATCTACACCAACGACGTGGACGCCATGGCGACGTATGTCGAAGAGTACAAGGCAGTTCTCCAGCGGCGCCGCCAGAAGATCGTCGGCATCGACCTCGAGTACACACCCAACAAGAGCAGAGCGGCCCTGATTCAACTCTCCATTGGCAAGTACCACCCAGTGCTTCTTTTCCAAGTATGTGGTACAATGGGCGAGAGATGCATCCCCTTCGATAGGTTCCTCGGCGACCAAAGGTAAGCAATTCTATCTGCCGAGTATGTGTTGCAGTTCTATATGTCTCTGTATGCAGTTCCGAAAAGTATAACTTGCGGTTCACTTCCCTTAGGTTCGAGTTCGCTGGTTTCTGCATCGAGCAGGACAAGGAGAAGCTTTCACGCTGCAACCTCCACATCCCCAACTTCGTCGACATTCAGGCGAACTAGAGGGTGCCTGATGGAACGAAGCCACTGGACTCACTTGGCGATGTAGCTGCTGCCATCATCGACGACGAATACGCAGACATGAAAACAAAGATGAGAGACCACGACCACAGCTTGTGGACTTCGATTCTCAGCACGAGGCACATCGAGTATGCTGCCAAGGACGCCTACACTGCGTTCGAGGTATGGAACCGAATCAACACAGTGTAGAAAGGCCTCGCGCGCTTTGAAAAAGAGAAGACCAGGAAGCGCCCGAGGTCATCCTGGAGGGTGGCGGGCAAGGGGGATCAACTTCCACCTCCAACTCCAACGGGTGGAACTTGTGACGCAGGCCAGATGATGATAGCCAAGGATTCCTATCACAAGTGCTCGATTTGTTTCCTTCTGCTTATGTTGATTAGTTTGCTTTCGTTCTAATTTGCTTTGGCACAATGTTTGCTTATGTTGCATTAGTTTGCTTGATGATGTACTTTGTTAATTATGAGCGCAGAACCTTGGTTTGTATCTATCAACAATATGCAGTTCTCAGTAGTCTGCTTTCAGTATGTATATTGCTTCAAACTGCTGCTGTAGCTAGGATACACATAAAAAACAATCTATCAAAGCAGTTCACAGAGAGTATTCTTTCACAAAACTGTTGCTATTATAATGGTTGATGCAGTCCTCTTTTATTAAAAAACTCTAGTTCCGTATGTGGATTAAAAAGAAAGAAAGCTCAGTGGCTGTTTCCAGTATGTATATTCTTCAACTGTTGCTGCTGATAGGATGCAGATGAAAAACTATATGTGAAAAGCAGTTCACTTATACTCAGAATTCTTATAGGAAATACACTAGAATCCACACAAAAATGTCAAATTATTACAACAAAATTGTCTCATACTGCTGCTGCTCAAGCAAGACTGATCTAAAGCAAATTTAACTTGATTTCCAAACACTTTGCATGCCTATAAAACATAGCAATGACAACATCCCCAGCCTGAAGACCAGCTTCCTCCACAAATTCCTTCCAGCCATCTTTGAGAACCAAACAATCATCAGAGCCAACAGAATACATAACATCAACATCATGATATCCATTCTTGCTAAGCAAGACCAAATTAACACAGCTTTCTGTTACCCTGACTAGACCAGAAGGGAATTTCTGCAAGCAAAACAACAAGAACAGAAAAAATAAGAACAAATAAGAAAAATATTACAATCTTCAGAAACTAAATTGATGCTACAATCTTCATAAAAAATATTGATGTCAACATATAATAATATTGACTAGACAAAATTGCTGCTGCTCCTATAATGTTCATAATAAAACTTCTGTGTGAAAAGCAGTTCAGTTATACTTAGTGAAAAATATTTCTTTAGAAACTAATACTGCTACAAAAATTCAGATAGTGTTAATTACAAACAACACATGAAAAAGACTATGCGAGAAATACATACCCATGAATCACTGACATCATCGTCAGTCATCTGATGGACGAATGGAGCCCGAAATCCAATACCTGAAGAATAGAGAAGGGAACAGAGCGCGCTGTGCCGCTGCCTCTGGTTCAGAACCAACCCTTCAGAAAAAACGCATGTCTCCAGCATGGGCTCCAACCTTGCCAGGCAGCCGCACGCGCAATTCATTGCCAGGCGTAGGGTCTGGTTGGGAAAAAACAGATCGAGGAAGAGTGGCGCCGCCAGGGATAAGGTGAGATGGGAGCCGCCAGGGATAAGGTGGGAGGGGAGCCAATTGACCCAACAATATATATATGTAAAGACACAACACAAAAAAAACGACAAATAAAGCAGTGCGGTTACATAACAATGTGCATTTCAATTTGCATGTTACTGCAGTCCACCGCGCTTGACCAAGCAAAAAAACTTATTAAACTAGTCCCCCACCCCCCGTGGCTGTAATGCAGTTCATACAGGCTCGCATTGCATATTAATGCAGTTCACCGCACTACAATATTCACCGCGCATTGCATATTACTGCAGTTCACCCCTCCACGATTCGCAGACGAAAAATACAGCCTGCAATGCAGTTCTAACAACTATATAATGCACAAAATCTCAAAAAATATCTTGAGTAATGACCAGAGCCAGTGGCGCCCGCAAGAACACAAAAAACATGGACAAAAGTTAAATTCTTCAAAATTAACAAGTTAATCCGCTGCAATTCATACGGATAGGATCAAGGCAGCACATAATTGCCGAAAACAACAGAAAATTACATAAAAAACACAACAATTTTGATCCGGACGGGGAAGGACAGAGAACTTGACGTTTTTGCGCTAGAACAGAGAGATACTCGACCAATTATACTAAAATTTCAATCCTATTAGCAAATTAATCTGTCGCGGAATAACACAAACATGAACGCGAAATTAGTAACACACTAGGACCACGCTATAAAATCGAATATGAACAGCCAGCAGGATGCGAAACTCCTGCACGAGCGGAAGAACAGACGCAGATCCGCCAAATCAAACGATTTCCGTCGTTTTCTCGCTGAATTGCGTGTTTAATCACATATAAAATTAGCGCACACACAAAAAACAACAGAAATCGATCAAACTAGCCAGAAACGCTGCTCCATGAAGGTTTCCTACTGCCCCTCTATGTGGTTCGCAACAGAAGAAGGAAGCAGTGCGCATAGCTTTCCAATGCAGTATTACAATGCAGTTCAGAAGTGTTATGAGAATATTATTCTCATAATGTTATGAGAATAGACCGGCTGTATATATATATATATATATATATATATATATATATATATATATATATATATATATATATATATATATATATATATATCAGTGCTATACAAACGGTTTTTAACCCCTTTCCGCGATGACATTTGGAACCGTTTCCAAGTGAGTGTGGGCGATAGGGTTCCTTCCCACACTACCCATAAATCGTCGGGGATAGGCCCTCTTGGGACACCAAATGAGCTCATGTGCGATCGGGCGAGGCATCGAAACCTAATCATTTCCGTCGGTATGTACATCCCACACGGTGAATCCCAGAAAATCATTTCCATAGGCATGTACATCCCACACGGTGAATCCCAGAAAAACATTTCCGTAGGTATGTATATCACACACAGTCAATCCAGGGAATACATTTCTGTTCTTATGTACATCCCACATAGTCAATCCAGGGAAAATGTTTTCGTTCGTATGTATATCACACATAGTCAATCCAAGGAATATGTTTCCACTCTTATGTACAACCCACACAGTCAACCCAAGGAAAATGTTTCCATTCGTATGTAAATACCACACAGTTTTATGTGTAGGCTCGTGTGTGAATGGTGTAACTATCACACACACTCGGCCTTGGTTAACTGTTTGCTTTTATCAACTACTCCCTCTGTAAACAAATATAAGAGCGTTTAGATCACTAAAATAGGTATCTAAACACTCTTATATTAGTTTACGGAGGGAGTATATCACACACGATTTGATGAAGAAAACTATGTGGCGTTGGGCTATCCATCACAAGCGCTTTTACTGCTAGAACCGTTTGCAAAGTTCCATGTTCAGGAAGAACCTGCTTTGCACGGGCCAACTTGAAAAGTGCCTCCTCCTTTGCTAACACCATCTTAGCAAAGTCTGATTTAAAAAATCTGAGCTCATTCTCCACCTTCCACTTTTTATCCCGCATCTTCAAATATTTTTCAGTGTTGACAACAGTTTCTCTATGCCTACGTCTGTTCTCTTCCTCATACATGCTCCAGAGCTTCACTAGGCACATCTTCAAAGACTCTGGCCACTCTTGATCAACCCACTCCAAGTAAGAACACTTCCGTTCATCCTATAATATTCAAAACTAGATCAGTAACAATTGTAGGGGAAATGGGTTTATAGCAACATAGAAAATCACCAATGCTTATTTTGAAAAACTGAAGAAACATGTTAATTATGACATGTCTTCTAAAAAAGATCAGTGTGCAAATGAATTAATTGCTACTAAGACAACAACCAGATTCTGGAACATTAGAAGTTATAACTAACTACAACAACACTACAAGTTCTAGCTCATGTACAATAAATAACAAATTGAATGTTTTATGAGGAAGGTAAATATAACTGCAACAGCATAGCAACAGTGTTCGGATGACAGCAAATTGATACTAATAGGTGTGTACATGCACAAATTTAGTAACATAGAACCAATAGCACTAAGGCTGTACACTATGTATGCCAAAACTTGTGTAAAGAAAACTGCTGCTACATCTCGTACCGGTGCCCTGCACTGGCGAGCCGATGCTGCGGAAAAAAATTAGGGACATGGACTCCGGAACACGTAGTTGCTCCGATGCCCAGTTCCTTCGTGCCATAAAGATTTAGTATTTTACTACTTGGCTACTCGGATGTGTGGGCGAAAGTTGGCTGCACAAACTGCTAAAGCGGTGTCAATTTTTTTCTAATGGCACCGCTGCACAAACAATTTAAGATACTAGGTTCAAACTGTGACACTGTCTTAGGATGCGTTTGATTGAAGGTGTGGTATGAATGGGTTGGGACCGTGACAGTGTCTGAATCACATCTAACAAATGATTTGTAACAACGAAAGAGGGTCTAACCTTCTCTGCATATGCCAGAAACTTTCTCCCACTGTCCACAGATTCAAAAACAACTAGCTTTGCGCATGGAGATTGATGGTGACAACGAGCAGATAGATCTTCAGCCACCCTCTCCATTTGTTGCCACTGATGGTCCTAGGTACAAGAGGAAGAAATGACTCAAATCGACTGCCCTGTAAAATCCTTCATTCCATGTCATAGCCTGAGAGAGAGAAGAGAGGCATACCCGGGTGGTGAAGGAGTCGTCACCGGAGGAGGAACCACTGGAGAGGTCTTCGAAGAAGACCATGGCGACCCCGGCGGTAGGATGCGAGACGGCGAGAGCGAGGAAGTGGCTATAGCTTAGGAAGGAAGGAAGGAAGGAGGAAATAGGGGAAATGTGACTTGTGGTCGGGGAGAAAAAGGGGTGGGGAAGGGGGAGGGCGGGGGTTGATATTTTGGCGGTAGGCCAAAATTTTGGAAATGTGGAGGGAAACTTTGCGCGCGGTATCGCCGGGCAATTCACTTTGAATGATTATGTGCATCACAAACGATTCTTCTGGTTTACGTGCATGGAATGGGTTTGATAATTCAAATTTTGGTGGAAATTTCCGCGGGTACGTCATTGCATAAGTTAACATCGCTTGCTAATTTGGGCACACAAAAGAGCGTATAACAGACATACCACACTTACTGAATCGAGCTATTTTAGTAATTAAACAGAGCCAGTTGACCTAAACATTGCTCTAACAAAAGACCAGCATTAAAATCAAAGACTAAGTATGCATTATTTTAACAAATCCACCGCCGCGCCGGCCTATGCATCGCCGGTGTGAGATGAGACGTCGATGAATTGTCTTGGCGACATACCGCCGTTGGTGGACTCCGCGTCCCCCCTACTGAAGTCGACCGCGTCCTCGACCGCGTCCTCAAGGTTGTAGTACTCGTAGTAGTGGCTGCGCCAAAGCTCGCGTTGGTACTCCACCGCCGATTCCTCGACGGATATACTCTTCTCTACCTCGACCTCGGCAACGCGCAACTCGTCCTCCCGGCGCTCCCCGCATCCAGCATCTCCAGCTCCCGCTCGGCGACCTCATGAGGAAGCAGGTACTCCATGGCCACCTCCGCCTTTTCGGACATGGGTTGCATGCTGGAGTCAGAGGTGGCCTGGAATATCTTGGCGTGTGCATCCTCGATCTTGGCGTGGATGGCGGGCCATGGCGACATCGGCGGCACGGATGGCAGCTCGAGCGCTCTCCGCGTCTGCATCCGCCGTCGCAGCAGCAGATGCAACCATCTCGGCTGCCGTAGACGCCCTCTCAGCGGAAGCGGCCGCGCTCAATGCGGATGCGGCGGCACTCTCGGACTAGGCGGCCGCGCTCTCGGTGCAGGCGGTGGTGCTCGAGGGGGGGG
>LR738709.1:245586773-245635640 GCA_902687465.1 Secale cereale | reverse complement strand
GGACACGACCATCCTACGGGCCTTCACGAAGCGTTTCCACAACATCATCTTTCCAAGAAGGGGCTGGGGGAATGGGGATCGGGATTCGTGGATTTGGGGGTTACCAGCATTGGAGCAGACGAACTGGTGAAGCTTAAGGAGGGAAACTTAAATAGACACACATATTTTCATCGCAAACAGTTCCTAGAAAACAACAGTGTGTGATGTTGTAGATATTTTTTATCAAAATCTGACATGTTTTTATGCATACATTATCGCAAAAGTTTTGCACCTTTTTTGAGGGTTCTTTTACACCACCGTTTGCGATTAGGGTTTCGGACGAAAACTCATCTGTTACAAAGGGATTACATTTATTTGAACTTATTTGAACTCCAGACTTTTTGTCTTTTCAAAATGCACCATTCAAAGCCACATCATCAATTTTCAACCCTTTCTGACTTCATTTGGTATTTCCATGCATTTACTGATTTTTAAAGCTAAATGACCCTGAAATTGAAAAGCACTACAAATGAACTCTGAAAAGGTTGAAAGTTGGCATGGTATCATCATTTCACCCACATAGCATGTGCTAAAAAGTTGAGAGGGTTACGGCAAAAACTGGATGCACTTCGTGTATAAAATGGACAATCTCTTTCGAAGTATGAGGGTTTCGGACGAAAGCTCATCTGTTACAAAGCGATTTCATGTTTTGAACTTATTTGAACTGCAGACTTTTTGTGTGTTGAAAATGCACCATTCAAAGCCACATCATCAATTTTCAACCATCGTTGACATCATTTAGTACTTTTCATGCATTTACTGTTTTTTTCTGCTAAATGACCTTGAAATTGAAAGCATGACCAATGAACTCTAAAAAGGTTGAAAGTTGGCATGGCATCATCATTTCACCCACATAGCATGTGCTAAAAATTTGAGAGGGTTACGGCAAAAACTGGATGCACTTCGTGTATAAAATGGACAATCTCTTTCGAAGTATCGCTGTTACAAAGGGATTTCATTTTTTTGAACTTATTTGAACTCTAGACTTTTTTGTGTTCAAAATGCACCATTCAGAACCACATAGTCAATTTTCAACCCTTTTTCACTTCATTTGGTATTTTCATGCATTTACTAATTTTTTGAGCTAAATGACCCTGTAATCGAAAAGCATTACAAATGAACTCCGAAAAGGTTGAAGTTGGCATGGTATCATCATTTCGCCTACATAGCATGTGCTAAGAAGATGAGAGGGTTACGGCAAAAACTGGATGCATTTCGTGTACAAAATGGACAATCTCTTTCGATGTATTAGGGTTTCATACGAAAAATCATCTGTTACTAAGGTACTCCAGACTTTTTCTGTGTTCAAAATGCACCATTCAGAGCCACATCATCAATTTTGAAACATTTTTGACTTCATTTTGTATTTTCATGCATTTGCTGATTTTTTAAGCTAAATGACCCTGAAATTGAAAGGCACTACAAATGAACTCTGAAAAGACTGAAAGTTGGCATGGTATCACCATTTCACCCACATAGCACATGCTAAAAAGTTTAGAGAGTTACAGAAAAAACTGGACGCACTTCGTGTACAAAATTGACAATCTCTTTCGAAGTATCAGGGTATCGGACGAAAACTCATCTGTTACAAAGGGATTTCATATATTTCAACTTATTTGAACTGCAAACTTTTTGCGTGTTCAAAATGCACCATTCAAAGCCACATCTTCAATTTTCAACCCTTTCTGACTTCGTTTGGTATTTTCATGCATTGATTGATTTTTTTTAAAGCTAAATGACCCTGAAATTGAAAAGCATTACAAATGAATTCTGAAAAGGTTGAAAGTTGGAATGATATAATCATATCCCCCACATAGCATTCTAACATATAAGGAGCCTAGCCGACCCGCTCACACGATGCTCCCCCGATTTGGGCTCTTTCCGGTCGTCCGATATGTTAGAATGCTATGTGGGGGATATGATTATATGTTACCGACCCTCTCTTCTTGTGCGGGGATGCCCGTTGGCGACCCGCTCACACATATAATGCTCAGTTGACCAAAAAGAGAGGCTCCGTCGCTACCGCGAGCCAGGGGATGCCCGTTGGCGACCCTCTATGCAGGAAGCCGGCGTGGACCACAGCGCCAACAAGTCGCTAGGAGGAGCCCCGTACGCCAGCCGAGCGAGCACCGGTGGCGAGGTCGGCCTCGCTGCTCCATCCCAGCAGGTCGGCCGAGCTACTCCCCCCCCCCCACACACACCGGCCTACCGGACCTCCCCTGCTCGTCCACCCCAGCAAGAAGATGCTACCTCCTCAACCGCTGGTCGTGGGTCGAGAAGAGGCTGTGAAGTGAGCAGCTACTCGGTGTCGGACAGAGACTATGGATGTGAATGGCGGCAGCGGCTGACGAGAGAGGATGGAGGAGAAGGAGAGGGGTGCTGCACCGTGGATCCAGGTACACTTTTCTTTTGGATTAGAGGGAGTATAACATATTATCTTTGTGCTCTTCGGATTTCAGTATACACTTGCGAAATAAACATGTCATTAATATCGTTGCCTAAGAATTATTTGTTTTGGATTCTAATTTGTTCTGCAGAGATTGATATAGAAGAGATATATACACAAATTTCCAAAGGTGCGACATGTTTTACTGTCCAAGCCTCCAAGGTAATTCTCAAGAATTTGTGTGCTTGCTTGGCCACTGTGAAAATGCATATGGTCCAATTTGGTTACTTTTGATGGGTTTTGAACGTGCACCAATTTGGTCACTTTTCAGATTCACTTAGATAGCATCGTCTTGTCCCTGAGCAGGAAAATGAAGGTCACCAATACTGTGTGGCAGGCTGAAGGACGCCTGCCTCTGTGCCCCTCCCCAAACAACATGGTCTGCTTCAGCTTGCAGGTTTCCACTTTCTCTATTCTCATTGCTTTTATTGGATCAGTGTAGTGATCCACACTGAACGTGCATTAAAATGTTTTTGCTGGGGCATTTGTGCACCAAGCCAATTGGTCTGCTTTGTTGGAACAATTGATTGATAGTATCTTCGTTGGGAGTTATGCCAGGAGCAGGCATTGGGTGGTATATTTAATACATTGTTCGCGCCGCCGAGACTTGGCTGGGAAAGTTTATGCCCTTTATGTATATTAATGTTTAGCAAAAGACACGGATATCTTAATTTTGTGGAGATGCATAGCAGCTCCTTAGGTAGAGGTATGTAATTAGTCATTTTAAACTATTAGTTCATCTTCAAAAAAAATATTAATGTTCGGGTAGTGTATCTAAGGTTAGGATCTTTCTACATTGCACAACCAAGTTTCCAGCCTAAAAATATTTAGCCTTCTATCTAAAATGTTATTAGTTTCCATTACCCTGCTTGATGTTACATGGTGTTCAGGAAAGAATTATGGGCCATTTTGTCTTGAAGCATGAGAATGATAATATCAACTCAGTTGGGGATGATAAAAAAATTAATAAATACATGAGATGTGATTAATGAAACAGGAAAATGTCGTCTTCTCTCGATTATGCATCTGTGAAATAAAGTTTAGTGTACATGGTCATTGTACATCTGAAGGGCAACTTTACAGGTCATGTTTTTCCCCATTTTCAGTTCACATGATCAGTGCCTCCTCTTTATACTATGACTGCTCCAATTGGATTATATCTCAAACTTCTCTTGTTCGTATGCTGAGATTCTCCTAGCGAGTGGCAATGGTACATACTACCTCATCTTCTTTTTTCTTTGCATTTTTTGTTGATTGGAAGGAGTGGATTACTGCCGCCATTTTCTTGAATGAAATGAAGAGATGCAAGATATGTATGTTGTCATGTCAGTTATTTTGTTTTGCAACAAAATCAATAGTTCATGTATTCCCCGAGCAAGATTTATGTCTAAACTTATGTATGCTTCAGAGATTTTCTTATTATGTTTCAATTTGAGAGACTTGTGCCACAGAGGCGATGAACATGTGGTGCTTATTTTGCATTTGTTGATTATGGAATTTTGATGAAGCGATGTTTATTGGAATAGCTGGTGCTCAGTTTTGGTTCTTTTTGAAAAAAATAGTCGGATAGTGATATTAATGAAATATAGCATTTTTTCATACAAGTTGTTGGTACAATTTGCACGCAAATAAATTTCCATCACTATCTGCTTTATCAGTTAAAAACACAAACATGTTGTTTGAGGTGCATCTGTCGGTTGTAACAAAGATGGGCGTGTGATGATGCAATGCTGACCATGGAGCACAGCTTCAAGATATGTATCGCAACTTAGAGACTTACACATTGCCGCTTGGTCCTACCATCTTGCAAGTGGTGGTCGATGCTTTAGGGGTGAACCATTGATGAAGCCCTTTTTTTCTTTAATCTATGTGACGGTGTCCCTTACCATAAATACTTGTTATGTGTATTCAATAGAAATGATGTTTTAGGCATGTTTTATAGTTACTCCCTCTGTAAACTAATATAAGAGCGTTTAGAACACTACTTTAGTGATAGTGTTCTAAATGCTCTTATATTAGTTTACAGAGCGTATAAAACAGATGTCATAGATGATACCTATTGCTATTATGGAGACGTTTCGAACTATTGTTCATCTGCTATTCAATGTTTGATGCTCATTCATTATTTTTATACAGAGGGGCTAAAGCTCCAATCAGACAAGTTTGATCAAACTTAAAGCTTAGCTAATGAATATATTTTGAAAGCACTCATGATTTTAAAGATACATATATTTTTTTAAACAAAAGCCTGTGTATCTTTTGCTCAAACATAGTTACTGAAAAAATACAAATATTTTCAATGCGAACATGTCAGCAAATATTTTGTGCTGTCAAATTAAAATGTGTATATACATCTCATTGTAGACAACAATCCACCATATTTCCTATTAAAGAGGATTAAACCATGGATATGTTTTTCATCGCGCACATGGATTTACTGTGCCTTTGCGCCATTTGGCGCAACGGGTCCACTAATATGCTAAAAAGTTGAGAGGGTTACGGCAAAAATTAGATGCATTTCGTGTACAAAATGGACAATCTCTTTTGAAGTATCAGGGTTTCATACGAAAACTGATCTGTTACAAAGATATTTTATTTTTTAACTTATTTGAACTCCAGACTTTTTGTGTGTTCAAAATGCACCATTCAGAGCCACATTATTAATTTTCAACCCTTTCTGACTTCATTTGGTATTTTTCATGCATTTACTGATTTTTTAAAGTTAAATGACCTTGAAATTGAAAAGCACTACAAATGAAATTTGAAAAGGTTGAAAGTTGGCATGGTATCATCATTTCACCCACATAGCATATGCTAAAAAGTTGAGAGGGTTAGAAAAAAACTGGACGCACTTTGTGTACAAAATGGACAATCTCTTTTGAATTATCAGGGTTTCAGATGACAACTCATCTGTTACAAAGGGATTTCATTTATTTGAACTTATTTGAACTCCAGACTTTTTGTATGTTCAAAATGCATCATTAAAAGCCACATCATCAATTTTCAACCCTTTCTGACTTCATTTGACCTTATAAAGACATTTAAGTGACTTTCTAGCCATTTAATGAACGTAATTAAAGTTTAAACTACATCTACCCACTACGGCTAACAATAATGGTTTGAAAAATCATATTTTTGTGTACTTGTGTGCGAGTTAAAAAATCTCCAGACCATGGAAAAAAAGATCTAGCAAGACAACCAGCGCCCACATGATTGGCACTCTTTTTCTCGCCTCGAGGTTTGGAAGTTTAATGGCGGGGGTTATTAATCAGACATGGTTCTATATTGGAAACCGTCAGCTATTATGTTCACACACGGATTCTAATGCGACAATTGTGTGTAATACAAGCTACAGTACTCGTAAATTCCGACGATAGGCGTGTGTACTATTCCCATCGATCTAGATTCTGGCCGCCAATAAATACTACCTTGCTCACGTCGTCCGCCTGCATTCTCATCTATGTCCTACCCTCGCTTGCCCCCCTCTCTCTCCCTCTCTCAAAGCTCTGCCATGGCGACGTCGATTTGCCCACGCGCCGACGAGGAGTCGCCACTGATACATCTCCAATGTATCTACTTTTCCAAACACTTTTGCCCTTGTTTTGGACTCTAACTTGCATAATTTGAATGGAACTAACCCGGACTGACGTTGTTTTCAGCAGAATTTCCATGGAGTTATTTTTGTGAAGAAATAAAAGTTCTCGGAATGACCTAAAAATCCACGGAGAATATTTTTGGAATATATAAAAATACTAGCAAAAGAATCAAGACCAGGGGGCCCACACCCTGTCCACGAGGGTGGGGGCGCGCCTGCATCCCCTGGGCGCGCCCCCCTGTCTCGTGGGCCCCCTGAGGCTCCACCGACCTCGACTCCAACTCCATATATTCACTTTCGGAGAAAAAAATCAGAGAGAAGGATTCATCGCGTTTTAAGATACGGAGCCGCCGCCATGCCCTAATCTCACTCGGGAGCGCTGATCTAGAGTCCGTTCGGGGCTCCGATGAGTGGAGATCGTCGCCGTCGTCATCATCAACCTTCCTCCATAACCGATTTCATGATGCTCACTGTCGTGCATGAGTAATTCCATCGTAGGCTTGCTGGACGGTGATGGGTTGGATGAGATTTACCATGTAATCGAGTTACATTTGTTAGGGTTTGATCCCTAGTATCCATTATGTTCTAAGATTGATGTTGCTATGCTTAATGCTTGTCACTAGGGCCCGAGTGCCATGATTTCAAATCTGAACCTATTATATTTTCATGAATATATGCCAGTTCTTGATCCTATCTTGCAAGTCAATAGTCACCTACTATGTGTTATGATCCGGCAACCCCGAAGTGACAATAATTGGGACCACTCTCGGTGATGACCGTAGTTTGAGGAGTTCATGTGTTCACTAAGTGTTAATGCTTTGGTCCGGTACTCTATTAAAAAGAGGCCTTAATATCCCTTAGTTTCCAATAGGACCCCGTTGCCACGGGAGGGTAGGACAAAAGATGTCATGCATGTTTTTTTTCCATAAGCACGTATGACTATATTCGGAATACATGCCTACATTACATTGATGAACTGAAGCTAGTTCTGTGTCACCCTATGTTATAACTATTACATGAGGAATCGCATCCGACATAATTATCCATCACTGATACAATGCCTACGAGCTTTTCACATATTGATCTTTGCTCAGTTACTTTTCTATTGCCACTGTTACAATTACTACAAAACTGCTACTGTTACTTTTGCCACCGTTACCGTTTGCTGCAGATATTAAGTCTTTCAGGTGTGGTTGAATTGTCAACTCAACTGCTAATACTTGAGAATATTCTTTGGCTCCCCTTGTGTCAAATCAATAAATTTGGGTTGAATACTCTACCCTCGAAAACTGTTGTGATCCCCTATACTTGTGGGTTATTAAAACTATTTTTTGGCGCCTTTGCGAGGGAACATAGCTATATTCTTTGAGTCACTTGGGATTTATATCTGTTGATCACTATGAAGAACCTGAAAGACGTAAAAACCAAGATTTATCCCTCAACTACGAGGGGAGGTAAGGAACTGCCATCTAGCTCTGCGCTTGATTCACCTTCTGTTATGAGTAAATTTGCGACACCTACACCTGCTATTGAATCTGATATGTCGCATGTTCCCGATGATGCCACTTCTGCTATGCATGATACTTATGATGAAACTACTTCTATGCTTGAGAATATTGTGCCACTAGGTGAATTTCTTGATGAACAACTTGCTAGGGCTAGAGAGAATGAAATTATTGAAACTGATAATATTGATGAAAGTGATGATGAAGATTCTCCCCCTAGATATGAATTGCCTATTGTGCCTAAGGGTTATGTTATGGATGAAGAAACTGCTAGAGATCTTTTAGCTTGCAAAGATAGATATGATCTTAAGAAACTGTTAGCTAAGCTGAAGGAAAAGTCTTTGAATGCTAGAACGAAATATGACCCTGCTTTTGCTACTTCACCTACCCGTATTTCTGATCAGGATTATGATTTCTCTATCGATCCTGAGTTAATTACTTTGGTTGAATCTGATCCTTTCCATGGCTTTGAATCTGAAACTGTTGTGGCACATCTTACTAAATTGAATGATATAGCCACCCTATTCACCAACGAGGAAAAAATTCGTTATTATTATATCCTTAAGCTATTTCCGTTCTCGTTAAAGGGTGATGCTAAAACATGGATTAATTCTCTTGATCCTAGTTGTGTGCGTAGTCCCCATGATATGATTTATTACTTCTCTGCTAAATGTTTTCCTGCTCATAAGAAACAAGCTGCCTTAAGGGAAATATATAATTTTGTGCAAATTGAAGAAGAGAGTCTCCCACAAGCTTGGGGGAGGCTTCTTCGATTACTTAATGTTTTTCCTGATCATCCTCTTAAGAAAAATGAAATACTTGATATCTTTTATAATGGACTAACCAATGCTTCCAGGGAAAAAACTGTTGATCAAGCTGAATTGCTATTAAATAATATGTTGAGTAATGAAAATAATTGGACACTTCCTGAACCAACTCCTAAGCCAACTCCGAAGAAAAGGGGTATTCTATTTCTCAGTCCAGAAGATATGCAAGAGGCAAAGAAATATATGAAAGAAAAGGGTATTAAAGCTGAATATGTTAAGAATTTACCACCTATTGAAGAAATACATGGTCTTGATAACCCGACACAGGTAGTAAAGGTAAATTATCTCTATACATTCGATGAAGGTGATATCCCTCGTAATAAGTCTGCTAGCCAATGCTTAGATGGGTTTGACAATTTTATTGTTAAACAAGAAAACTTCAATGCTTATGTTAGAAGACAATTGAAACGTAATGCTTATATGATTGAACAGTTGAGTGATTATATGTCTAGAGTTAAAGGTGAACATAAACTCATTAGTAAACATGCCTCTATGGTTACCACTCAGGTAGAACAAGTACTTAAAGCACAAAATGATTTGCTTAATGAATTAAATAATAAGAAAAATGATAATGCTGTTAGAGTTATGACTAGAGGGGATAGAATGACTCAGGAACCTCTTTATCCTGAGGGCTGCCCTAAGAGAATTGAGCAAGATTCTTAGAGAATTAATGTTGATGCACCTTGTCCTTCTAAGAAGAAGAAAAAGAAAAATGATAGGACTTTGCATGCTTCTAGTGAATCCGTTGTTGACTCACCTGAGAATCCCAATGGTATTTCTATTTCTGATGGTGAATCACAATCTAGTAATGAACATGAACCTAGTGATAATGTTAACAATGATGTTCATGATGATGCTCAACCTAGCAATAACGATGATGTAGAGATTGAACCTGCTATTGATCTTGCTAACCCACAATCAAAGAATCAACATTATGATAAAAGAGACTTCATTGCTAGGAAGCATGGTAAAGAAAGAAAACCATGGGATCAGAAACCCATGACTTTTCCTCCTAAAAGGATGATGAGGATTTTGAGCGCTTTGCTGGAATGATTAGACCTATCTTTTTGCGTATGCATTTGACATATATGCTTAAAAAAAATCCTTATGCTAAGTATATGAAAGATATTGTTACAAATAAAATAAAGATACCGGAAGTTGAAAGTTCCACCATGCTTGCCAATTATACTTTTAAAGGTGGAATACGAAAGAAACTAGGAAATCCAGGAGTACCAACTATACCATGCTCCATTGGAAGAAACTATGTTAAAACTATTTATGTGATCTTGGAGCCGGTGTTAGTGTTATGCCTCTCTCTTTGTATTGTAGACTTGATTTGAATAAGTTGACATCTACTGAAATATCTTTGCAAATGGCCGATAAATCAACTGCTATACCTGTCGGTATTTGTGAGGATGTGCCTGTTGTGGTTGCAAACATTACTATTTTAACAGACTTTATTATTCTTGATATTCCCGAGGACAATAGTATGTCGATTATCCTTGGTAGACCCTTTTTGAATACTGCAGGGGCTGTTATTGATTGCAACAAAGGCAATGTCACTTTTCATGTTAATGGTAATGAGCATACGGTACACTTTTCGAGTAAACAACCTCAAGTCCACAGAATCAATTTTATTGGAAAAATTTCAACGATCACTATTGGAGGTTTTGAATTCCCTCTTCCTACTGTCAAGAAGAAATTTGATATTCTTATTGTTGGGGACATACATATCCCCATTGAGGTAACCTAGTGTTATTCGAAAATTCTTCGGTTTCATGTTATTCGGAAAGAGTTTGTTAATAAGACATGATCAACCTTGTTAGTGGATTCCTTTTGATGAGCATGAGATGGATGAAGTTAGAAAGCACAACTCTCTGTACCCTCTTTTTACTTTTTGTTATTTAGATTAAATAAAGCAAAAGTACTCCCTCTGTCCCAAAATAAGTGTCTCAAGCTTAGTACAACTTTGTACTAGAGCTAGTACAAAGTTGAGACAGTTATTTTGGGACGGAGGGAGTAGTATTTTCTGTCTGTTTTTTGAATTATCCTTGCAATAAAAATATCCCAAAAATAAAAGTTCTCCAAATGTCCCGAAAATGAAATATTATTTTTTGTACAATATTAAAAATATTTGGCAGTGATAACACATCAGGGGGCCACACCACCTGGCAACGAGGGTCCAGGGTGCGCCCACCTGCCACATGGGCCCCACGTGGACCCCCTCCACTTATTCCAGCACCCACACACTTCATCTTCTTCCAGAAAAAAATCCTCCCATAGCTCAAACCCGTTTTCTCGCTCATCTTGCTGCCATTTTCAATCTCCTTGCTCAAAACTCCATTCACAAAAATGTTTGGGGAGAATGTTATTCGGTATGTAGCTCCTCCAATGGTCCAATTAGTTTTTGTTCTAGTGCTTTATTTATTGCAATTTTTGCTGCTAAGGTGACCCTGTTCTTGAGCTTGCATGTCAAATTTATGTGGTCCCAAGTAGTTCTAATGCATGATATAGTCTTTAGGCACTTGTGGAAGCAGTTGCTATCAATCTTGTTGAGTTTTGGTTCACCTTTATTTTGAGTCCGTAAATGTTCAGAAATTTTTCAGAGAAAAATGGATAGGAAAATCTACCAAGGTGGTTCCTCAAGGAAGCAAATACCAAGGCTTGCGATACGTGAGCCGAACGATGAACCACCGAGGGAAACTCAAGTGCGGCCTTGTGAATGTCCGCCAGAGGAGTTTATGGTCCAGGTAGGCATCAAGGAAGAATTTGACACGTATGTGCGTAATGCTGATCTTGAGGACTTCGGGTCAGATAAGTGCCCATAGTACCACTACCTAACTGATTCCTTTGTGAGAAGATTTAAATTTACATCCTCACGCAATTCTCACACTGTTTTATTTGATCTTTATGATAAATCATATACCATGGACTTAGAAGATTTTAATGATGCTTGTAAGCTCCCGCAGTGGGGTAATATTAGTGAACCTCGCAAATCTAAATATAAAGACTTTCTTGCTAGTATCACTGTGGGGGAATCTAGAGAAATCACACAAGCTACCATATGAAGCATTCATTTCCCTTCCATACATTATTTTGCTCTCTTCGTTGGTAGATGCATTAACGGTAAATATGAGGCTTGCCACATGTGCGTTCTAGATCTTTGTGTCCTCAAGAGTGCGGTATTAGGTGATAGACAATATAACTTGGGGGACATTGTTGCATGAAGATCACATCTTAACGTTTTAAGTGGAGATTTGTTTGGTGGAATTTATGCAACTCGTGTGGCTAATTATCTCCGCGTAACCATACATGAAAATGATATGAAGTTGCCTCCTGCTTATCTAGATTATCATGCTATGGTTCGCCATCAGTTTGTTGAGAGGAATGAACAATTTCTCTAGTACCGACTTGTAATGCCCCGGATGTAATACTTTCCCTTTTCGGCAATATATATATATATATATATATATATATATATATATATATATATATATATATATATATATATATATATATATATATATATATATATATATATATATATATTTGGTTCCATCTATTCCATTTCGGGTTCTTTGTCTTTTCGGGTTTTCGTCGTTTTGTCGTGTTGCGTGTGTGCATTCATCCTTATCATGTTGTCATGTGCATCACATTGCATTTGTGTTGACGTTTGCATTCGGTCCCACTCGTTTCTTTCCGTTGTCCGTTTCGAGTTCCGGAGCTCCCTCACGTGTCCGTGGCATCCCCGAGGCCTACTTTGGTGTTTGGCCGTGTAACGTTTCCTGTTTGGCGTGAGACTTGTCGTGTGTTGTTGTTTTGGTGTGTGTAACCCGCCTGTCAAATCTCGTCGCATTTGGAGTTCGTTTGGTGCTCCAACAGTTACTTTCGTGGGCTGAAAGTACCCCCCCTCTTTGAGGCCCAAGACACCCCTCCAACAGCCCACCAAACCAACCCAAACCCCTCCCTTCATCTAGGCCATCCAATTCTGATCCCGTGGCCGAAAACCTTACCTCATTTGGACAACCCTAGCTCCTTGTGCCTATATAAACGTCCATCTCCCCAAAAATTTGCGTCCAGAAAATCCTATGCTTCCACAGTGCGCCGCCGGTGCTTCCACCATTGAATCCCGGTGCTTCCACCGTTGAAAATCCGTGCTTCCGACGTCCCAAGAAACCAAGCTTCCGTAGTGCTGCGGTCGCGCTTCAGAACCGCCGCCGGTGCTTCCGACCCGACGCGCGGGCTCGCGACTTCTTCTTCAACCTCCGATCCGCGCCGCCTTCGCCGGAGACCTCGCCGCCGTCGCCGTTCCCTCGCCGCCGCGGCCTTCCCTCGCCTCACCGGCCTCCTCCGCCACCGGGCCGGCCGCCTCCGCCGCCTCGCCGGCCGGCCAGCCGCCACCGGAGCCGCGCCCTGCCCGCCGCTCGCAGGTGCCATCGCCGGCCGCCTCTTCCCCCCGCGCCCATCGCCGACCGGGTCCCTCCGCCGCCGGCCCCCGTCTCCAACCCCGCCGGCCCCTTCTCCGGCCAGGTCACCGCCGGCCCTGCCCGCTTCGGCCGCCGCGAGGGCTGGGAGCGCCGCCGCCGTCCCCTGGCGTTCGAGGCGCCCGAGCCCCCGAGCTCCGCCAGATCCGATCGACCGGGGGGCCTAACGGGCCAGACCCGCGAACCCCGGCCCGGTCCGCTTCGGTCTCTCAGCCCGATCCGCGTCGCCGATCCAACCCGCGGCCCGTTTGACTTCCGCGCTGGACCCGGTTGACCCCGTTTGACCCTGAGGTTGTCCCAAATTCTGCTAAGTCCCTGTTATTTTCGATGTCTGATGCTGTTTTGCAACGTGGATAACTTTTTGTGTGATGGTCCGATTTGAGCAAATGATATGTCAAAATGATCTTGGAGACATGTACTACGTTTTGTTCCATTGTGCCATGCATGTTTGAGGTCATCTAGATGTCTTAATCTTCATGAGAAGAGTGCTACTTGTTATAAACTGCTGTTTGTAGTTGTTTTCATGCCATCTTTGCAATGTGATAACTTGGTGCATGTTTATCTAAATGATGCAAATGAGATGTCCACGTGTTCATCATGTTATGCTCTACATGTTGGGTGCTTTAGCTTGCATGATAGATTTCATCTTGCCATGTTTATCTCCTTTGCAAAGTGCTATGTGGCTGTTTTGTCGTTAAACTTGTTATGAGATGCCTCGTAGAGGAGCTCGTTGCTATTGATGTGTTTGTCCCCTTGATGCATGCTTAGGTGTTTTGGATTCACCATCATGTGTACTTTGCTGTGGTGCAAACCACTTGTCTTGTTTAGTTTTGAGGTGACTTAAACTTGCTCTCAAAGATGCCATGATGAAACTGCTGTTTCAACACTTAGTGAAATTTCACTAAGTCTGGAATCTGTAATTTCCAGATGCCATGTTTGCTTGTTGTTCTAGGCCAATCCATGATAGTTTTGGGGTGACTCTTGATGATTCCTTGTTGTATATATTGTTGGCTATCTATTCATGCTCTCACATGCTTATTTGAGTGGCTGTAGCATATTTAACTCTTGCTCCCAAGTTGGAACAAATTACTGCTGTCAGGATTTTCTTGTCAAGTTCTATATGTCATAGCTTGTTGCTATTGATCCATGGCTCCTTTGGGGATGCTCCAATGGACTTGTTTGCTGTAGGAGATGTCTAGTTAATGTCCATGCTCCTTGCCATGATGTTTGAGTGTTGTAGACTATTTATCTCTTGCCCCGAAGTTGCCATGTGGCTGTTATTTTCAGCTTGTGCATGTTTATTATTTCGGGTGTAACTTTAGCCCGTGGCTCCGTTTTGAGCAAGTCCTATATGAAACTTGTGTGAATTTTCATGTAGATTCATAATATCCTATTGTTAACATGTTTTGAAGCGTTTTTGCTTGATGCATATTGTTGTGCTATAACATTGTGCTTCCTAAGTAGACTTTCTGTGCTTCCATAGTGCATCTGTTTTGCTTCCATAGTGCATCAGTCATGCATCCAGTAATTTTTCTGCGCATTGCATCTTGTTTGATTCGTTGCCTTGTGTTCTTGTGTTTGAGTAGTGCCGGAAGCTGAGACCGAGTACGAGTACGAGCACCAGGTTACTACCGATGTTGAGAACGAGGACCCCTCTTACGATCCCATTGACAACTCTTCAGGCAAGATGACCGAACCCCGATAACATTACTATCTTTGCCTATTTCTAGAAGTCTCAATCTATAGTTTTGCCTCGATGCCCATGTTTTTCCTGTCAGCCTCCTATTGTGACCATGAACCTGTTTAACCACCCTACCTATGCAAACCATTGATTGGCTATACGTAGGCTTCGCTCAGCCCCTCTTATAGCATTGTTAGTTACAGGTGAAGATTGAAGATTCTTGCTTCATGTTGAAGCTTGTTGGGATATCACACTATATTAATTATTAAATGAAATCATCTATATATTGGTAATGGGTGGAAGGCTAAGCCTTTTGCTTGGTGATTTGTTCCACTCATGCCGCCTTAGGAACCGTATAAACCGGTGTTATGTTCCTTGATTATGCGTTCCTCACACGGTTGGGGTTATGGGACCCCCTCGATAAACCGCTAGGTGCTAAGTCTTTTCCAGCAAGCCCCAACATTGGTACTATTCACCTAAACAACTAAAAACTTACCGAGGGAGTAATTAACCCGAGGATTAATTAATTCAACCCCCCTGGGCCAGTGCTCGATTTGAGTGTTGGTCCAAACTTGAGTCGTGTGCGGTACCCCCCTTGGCAACTTGGGTTTTTGGTCACTGTACGCTGTGCTCATCCGGTCGTGGCCTGAGACTAGATACGCGCGGCTACTATCAGGGTGTCGGCACGCCGGGAGGATTTGCTGGATTAGCCTTACCTTAGTCGGAGTATCTTGAGCACGGGATTCCGAGGATACTCGGGCCTTCCCACTTTGGAGTTGCGACTCCACGGATCGTGGGCTTGTCATGGGCCAAGTTGGAACACCCCTGCAGGGTTATGAACTTTCGAAAGCCGTGCCCGCGGTTATGTGGCAGATGGGAGCTTGTTAATATCCGGTTTTAGAAAACTTGACATCATGTTCCAATACACTACTAGCGTGAGTACCGTGACGGTCATTTTCCGAAAGGGATTCGGGAAGTGAACGCGGTTGGGTTATGTTTGACTTGCTTTAGTTAGGATCACTTCGTGATCATCTCTCGACTGAGGCACCTTCTCTTCTCGCTCTCTTTTACGTAAGCTAGGCTAGTGCTGCTGCAACCTCTTGTTCTTTCTTCAGCCTTGTTCCACACCCAAGGCTTGGATAGTCGTGTTACTCGGGAACGGGATTGCTGAGTCCTCTGTGGCTCACAATTACTTCACCACACCAGATGCAGGTACGATGGTGAGCTACACAGGCGATGGCACTGAGCTAGACTGGGAGTACGACGAGGAGCGTAACCGTTACTACGTGAACTATCCGGTTGATCAGTAGAGCTTCTACTAGGATTAGATCTAGACCTGTGGTTTAATGTTATGTTTGGTATCTTGTCATTTGGATCTTTACCCTTAGATGGGCTGTGATGTTCATTTGAATGATGTTTGAACATGTAATGAATTTGTGTGACGTGGCGAGTATAAGCCAACTATCTTTTCAGTTTCCCATCCCTATTTTTACATGAGTTGTGCAAAGGTACCAAACTTGCGATCATTCCAGAATGGGCTTATATCTTTAAGTCGTGCCTCGACACGTAGGAGATATAGTCCCATCCTAGGCATTACAAGTTGGTATTCAGAGCCTTCTCCGACCTAGAAGCCCCCACTGTTTGATCGAATCGTTGACGGTCGAGTCTAGGCACACACTGAAAATGTTTTGACTCCTATATTTATATCGAAGAGTAGGATTTCTTTGCTCCTCATCTATTTTCATTCTGGTGAGGACTCCTGACGACTACTCTTGCCTCTTCTACTTTCAAAAATTGCACCAATTTTTTTTAGGAATCTCGCAAGTATTGTGGGATTGTTTCGATGTCCTTGTGACGAGAATATTGTTCTCGATGCCTCCTGACATTAGGGGTTGTGGCAGTGTCCCGGGGAGTTGAGCTTCGGGGTATTGTCGTCACAAGCATATCGCGACAGTACTAGAATACTTAAGACGGCCGACATCGAAAACTCTCCTATACGGTTAGTGGCAAGATAACCCCGACATCACCCAGTACTGGGGAGGTAGTTCGGGAGTATTGCCATAGCTTTATATAGTGGATGCTTTTCGAAGGTCCGAGGTAGACGGTTTCCGAGAAAGACTGGTTATGTGTTGAAGGATGGATACAGCTGGATGTAGGTTTAGAGTTGATTGCGCGGTGCTTCCCCTGTATCCCCAACACCTGATTGCTTAACTGGAAACTTTCGGAAATTAATAGGTGGGTTTATCCAGTAGATCGTAGGCATTCTTCCAACGAATGCAGGTTAGCGAGTTCGGGGTTCTACATTGAGTGAAGTGGTTTTATGGCCGATGTTCCGATCGGGAGTTGCATCTTAAAGGGTCCTTGGCTATGCTGATCCGGGGATTGCAAAACCCTTTCGTAACGCGTTTATAAGCTTGCTGCACAAAGATGTCGAACGAAGCTCCTATCTTGTGTTTGTTCCATCTGTACCTTGTGTTTTTCGTATTTATCTTTTGTCTCCCAGTGGCTTCTCGTGAAGATTGTTGTTATCATTAAACCGAGAATTTCATTCGTTCCTCTTGTTCAAATTATTCTTGTGAAGACTATGTTGCATTTCTATCCGTTGTTTCAGCTTATACCTTCTTTCAATCAAATTGCTGATTGGTGGTCATCTCTTTCAGGATGGCTCCGAAACGGGTTCCCAACGCTAACCCAGAGGGTGAAGATGTTCCAGATCGTCCTCCTTCCCCTCCTCCTCCGTCTGAGGCTTGGAGAGCGATTATGCAAACTACAAACCAGAACACCCAGATGTTGATGCAGATGATGCAACAAATACAAGCAAATCAAGCAAATTAGGGTGCTCCAGGGAACCAAGGCAATTTCTTCAACCAGCAGCACCATGCTACGCTCAACCAGTTCTTGGCCAATCAACCAATGGCTTTCAGTTACCGTGTCGACCCTCTCGATGCTGAAGATTGGATTACCGATATCAAAAAGCATTTTGAGTGCAGCAACGTAAGGCCTGAGGACTATGTGAAATTTGCAGCCTTCCAACTCAAGGACCAAGCAGCTGACTGGTGGCAGCAGTACAAAGACTCCAGAGAAGGGCGTGTGATCTCTTGGGATGATTTCTGCAAGGACTTTCGCTCTCACCACATTCCAACAAGTGTCATCGAGGGTATGCGTGAGCAATTCCGCAACCGGAAGCAGGGCTCTATGACTGTCTACCAGTATAATGTCAAGTTCCAAAACCTTGTCCGCTATGCCAAGCAAGACATACCAGATGCCAAGAGCAAGATCTATCAGTTCCGTGGAGGTCTCAAGGATGAACTTCAACTTGCTCTCACCTTGTTCGAGCCCGATGAGTTCGACAAATTCTATAACATGGCGCTTAAGCAAGAGGCAGCCCAGCTCAAGATGGAGGCTTCCAAAAAGAAGATTCGAGATGCCGTTCACTCCTCCTCATCTTCTCAAGTGGCCGCGAAACAACAGAAATTTTGGCTTCCTCCTCCTCCAGTGATCCGAGCTCCCTACAACAGCAACAAGAACTCTGGTGGACGTGGTTTCTCCCACCCACCCAACCCGAGCAACCAGTCGAAGAATCAGTTTCAGCCTCAAGGTTCCAAGTCAAGTGGTTCTCATTTCCGTCCTCTCTCAGAAGTGGTCTGCAACAAGTGTGGCCAAAAGGGTCATTATGCTAACAGATGTCCGAACCCAAGGCGCCTTCCGCCTCCTCCACCTGTCAGCACAGCTATTGTCAAGCATAATCCAAAGTCTGCAAGGGTGAATCTGATGAATGCAGCGCAAGCGGAGAATTCTTCTGATGTGATTTTGGGTAACCTCTCAGTTAACTCTTTTCCTGCAAAAGTCTTGTTTGATTCAGGTGCTTCACATTCTTTCATGTCAAGACCTTTTGCATTGTCACATGATATGCCATTGCAAGCTTTGCCTAGACCGATGTCTGTGCTTTCTCCGGGTTTTCTTATGAACTCCAACAACTTTGCTCCGAATGTGTCTATTCGCATGGGTGATTATCGCTTTTGGCTAATCCGGTTATTCTCGGCAATTCCGACATCGACCTTATCCTCGGAATGGACTGGCTTTCTCAACATGATGCTCAAATTGACTATACACAGAAGGAAGTCAAGATTACTCATTCCGATGATGATGTGATTATCTTCGCCTCCAGGGATAACACAATCAGGCTTTTCTCTCTCAACGACAAGGGTGAAATGAATGCCATATCACAAATTCCGGTGGTTAACGAATACGAAGACGTCTTTCCTGAAGAACTTCCAGGCATGCATCCACACCGTCAAGTGGAATTCGTCATTGAACTCGAGCCTGGTACTGAGCCAGCATGTCGGCGACCGTACAAGCTCTCTCCTGGAGAATTGAAGGAGTTGAAGAAGAAGCTTGATGAACAAGAACATTTGGGTCTGATCAGGCCTAGTACGTCTCCTTGGGGCTGTGGTGTCTTATTTGTCAAGAAGAAGGATGGCACGGAGCGCCTTTGAGTCGATTACCGGCCATTGAACAAGAAGACAATAAAGAACAAGTATCCGCTCCCCAACATCAACGAACTGTTTGAGCAGCTCAAAGGAGCTAAAGTGTTCTCTAAGCTCGATCTCCGAATGGGCTATCACCAAATTCGCATTCGCGAGGAAGATATCCACAAGACTGCCTTCAGAACGAGCTACGGCTCATATGACTATACAGTCATGTCCTTTGGTCTCGCTAATGCTCCACCTACCTTCTCGAGAATGATGCACTACATCTTCAACCCCTACACCGGCGAGTTTGTGCTTGTGTATCTGGATGACATTTTGGTATTTTCCAAGAATGAAGAAGATCACGAAAAGCACCTCCGTCTGGTTCTCGACAGACTCCGTGAACATAAGTTCTATGCCAAGTTCTCCAAGTGTGAATTTTGGATCGATAAGGTCTTGTATCTGGGCCATATCATCTCCGCTGACGGTATTGCGGTAAACCCCGAGATAGTTGAAGCAATTATCAACTGGGAAGCTCCTCAGAACGTCCAGCAACTCCGAAGCTTTCTTGGTCTTGCCAGCTATTGTAGAAGGTTCGTTGAGAACTTCTCCAAGATTGCCAAGCCTCTTTCCAACTTGCTACAGAAGAATGTCAAGTACTACTGCTCTCCAGATTGTGAAGTGGCATTCAAAACTCTCAAAGAAAAGCTCGTCTCTGCTCCAGTTCTTACTGCTCCAGATGAGTCCAAGCCCTACGAAGTATTCTGTGATGCTTCTCTTCAAGGACTTGGTGGTGTGCTTATGCAGGACAAGAGAATCGTGGCATACACTTCTCGTTAGCTGAAGCCAAGTGAGAAGAACTACCCCACACATGATCTTGAACTAGCAGCTATGGTACATGCTTTGATTACATGGAGACATCTTCTGTTGGGCAGAAAAGTCGACATCTTCACCGATCACAAGAGCTTGAAGTACATCTTCACACAGCCGAATCTGAACCTCCGCCAGACTCGTTGGGTCAAAATGATCCAAGAGTATGATCCCAGCATCGAATACACTCCTGGCAAGGCGAATGTGATTGCAGATGCTTTGAGCAGAAAGGCATATTGCAACAGCCTTCTTATCAAGCCGTTCCAGCCCGAGCTTTGTGAAGCATTCAGGAAGCTCAACCTCCAAGTTGTTCCGCAAGGTTTTCTTGCAAATCTTCAAGTTGCTCCTACCTTGGAAGATCAGATCCGTGCGGCCCAACTCAGTGATGCTATGGTGCAGAAAGTGAAACATGGTATTGCAAAGGGTACGCCTAAATACAAGTGCTATCGCGTTGATGAGAGAGATACCTTGTTCTTCGAGGACAGACTTGTGGTTCCCAAAGGTGATCTCAGGAAGCTCATAATGGAAGAAGCACATGATTCTCTCCTTTCCATTCATCCTGGCAGTTCCAAGATGTACCAAGACCTCAAGCAATCTTACTGGTGGACACGCGTGAAAAGGGAGATTGCCCAATTCGTGAACGAATGTGATGTCTGCAGAAGAGTAAAATCAGAGCATCAACGTCCAGCCGGTCTTCTCCAACCTCTTCCTATTCCCGAGTGGAAATTCGACCACATTGAAATGGATTTCGTCACTGGCTTTCCTAAGTCCAAGAGAGCGAATGATTCTATCTTCGTGGTGATTGACAAGCTTACCAAAGTCGCTCACTTCCTTCCAGTCAAAGAATCCATCAATGCAGCTCAACTGTCAGAATTGTACACTTCCAGAATTGTGTCCTTACATGGCATCCCTCAAGTTATCTCCTCAGACCGTGGAAGTTTGTTCACTTCTAAGTGTTGGGACTCCTTTCAGTCTGCCATGGGCACTAAGATCAGGTTCAGCACTGCTTTTCACCCTCAGACTAGTGGTCAAGTCGAGCGAGTGAATCAGATTCTAGAAGACATGCTCAGAGCCTGTGTCATATCTTTTGGCATGAAATGGGAAGATTGCCTTCCCTTTGCCGAGTTCTCTTACAACAACAGCTTCCAAGCAAGTGCCGGCAAAGCTCCGTTTGAAATCCCCTATGGCAGAAAGTTCCGTACCCCTCTCAACTGGTCCGAGACTGGTGAACGTCAACTTCTTGGCAATGACTTGATCTCAGAAGCCGAAGAAATGTGCAAAGTCATACGTGAGAATCTCAAGGCCGCTCAGTCGCGTCAGAAGAGCTACTATGATGGCAAGCATCGTGATTTGGCCTTCAACATTGGGGATCATGTCTATCTCCGTGTTTCTCCACTGAAAGGCACCCAAAGATTCGGTATCAAAGGAAAGCTTGCTCCTAGATACTTCAGGCCTTTCAAGATCCTTGGCAAAATAGGCGATCTAGCCTATCAACTTGAGCTCCCTTCCAACTTTGCCAATGTTCATGATGTGTTTCATGTGTCTCAACTCCGCAAGTGTTTCAAGATTCCTGAACGAATGATTCCGTTTGAAGAGATTGATCTTCAACAAGATTTGTCTTACGAGAGCATCCCGTTGCTATTCTCGAAGAAACCGAGCGCAAGACCCGCAACAAGTCCATCAAATTCTTGAAAGTTAAGTGGTCACACCATACCGACCGAGAAGCTACGTGGGAACGAGAAGATCATCTTCGTTCCGAGTACCCTTCCTTTTTCGAGTCCTAGATCTCGGGACGAGATCTTTTTGTAGTAGAGGAGAGTTGTAATGCCCTGGATGTAATACTTTCCCTTTTGGGCAATATATATATATCTTTGGTTCCATCTATTCCATTTCGGGTTCTTTGTCTTTTCGGGTTTTCGTCGTTTTGTCGTGTTGCCTGTGTGCATTCATCCTTATCATGTTGTCATGTGCATCGCATTGCATTTGTGTTGACGTTTGCATTCGGTCCCATTCGTTTCTTTCCGTTGTCCGTTTCGAGTTCCGGAGCTCCCTCACGTGTCCGTGGCATCCCCGAGGCCTACTTTGGTGTTTGGCCGTGTAACGTTTCCGGTTTGGCGTGAGACTTGTCGTGTGTTGTTGTTTTGGTGTGTGTAACCCGCCTGTCAAATCTCGTCGCGTTTGGAGTTCGTTTGGTGCTCCAACAGTTATTTTCGTGGGCTGAAAGTACCCCCCCTCTTTGAGGCCCAAGACACCCCTCCAACAGCCCACCAAACCAACCCAAACCCCTCCCTTCATATAGGCCATCCAATTCTGATCGCGTGGCCGAAAACCTCACCTCATTTGGACAACCCTAGCTCCTTGTGCCTATATAAACGTCCATCTCCCCAAAAAAATTGCGGCCAGAAAATCCTATGCTTCCACAGTGCGCCGCCGGTGCTTCCACCGTTGAATCCCGGTGCTTCCACCGTTGAAAATCCGTGCTTCCGACGTCCCAGAAAACCATGCTTCCGTAGTGCTGCGGTCGCGCTTTCGAACCGCCGCCGGTGCTTCCGACCCGACGCGCGGGCCCGCGACTTCTTCTTCAACCTCCGATCCGCGCCGCCTTCGCCGGAGACCTCGCCGCCGTCGCCGTTCCCTCGCCGCCGCGGCCTTCCCTCGCCTCATCGGCCTCCTCCGCCGCCGGGCCGGCCGCCTCAGCCGCCTCGCCGGCCGGCCAGCCGCCACCGGAGCCGCGCCCTGCCCGCCGCTCACAGGTGCCACCGCCGGCCGCCTCTTCCCCCGGCGCCCACCGCCGCCCGGGTCCCTCCGCCGCCGGCCCCCGTCTCCAACCCCGCCGGCCCCTTCTCCAGCCAGGCCGCCGCCGGCCCTGCCCGCTCCGGCCGCCGCGAGGGCTGGGAGCGCCGCCGCCGTCCCCTGGCGCTCGAGGCGCCTGGGCCCCCGACCTCCGCCAGATCCGATCGACCGGGGGGCCTAATGGGCCGGACCCGCGAACCCCGGCCCGCTCCGCTTCGGTCCCTCAGCCCGATCCGCGTCGCCGATCCAACCCGCGGCCCGTTTGACTTCTGCGCCGGACCCGGTTGACCCCGTTTGACCCTGAGGTTGTCCCAAATTCTGCTAAGTCCCTGTTATTTTCGATGTCTGATGCTGTTTTGCAACGTGGATAACTTTTTGTGTGATGGTCCGATTTGAGCAAATGATATGTCAAAATGATCGTGGAGACATGTACTACGTTTTGTTCCATTGTGCCATGCATGTTTGAGGTCATCTAGATGTCTTAATCTTCATGAGAAGAGTGCTACTTGTTATAAACTGCTGTTTGTAGTTGTTTTCATGCCATCTTTGCAATGTGATAACTTGGTGCATGTTTATCCAAATGATGCAAATGAGATGTCCACGTGTTCATCATGTTATGCTCTACATGTTGGGTGCTTTAGCTTGCATGATAGATTTCATCTTGCCATGTTTATCTCCTTTGCAAAGTGCTATGTGGCTGTTTTGTCGTTAAACTTGTTACGAGATGCCTCGTAGAGGAGCTCGTTGCTATTGATGTGTTTGTCCCCTTGATGCATGCTTAGGTGTTTTGGATTCACCATCATGTGTACTTTGTTGTGGTACAAACCACTTGTCTTGTTTAGTTTTGAGGTGACTTAAACTTGCCCTCAAAGATGCCATGATGAAACTGTTGTACTAGGCATTGGGATGAACCAGAGGTGTCCAGTAGTGAATGGAGGCGGCACCGTCACAGACAGGATAATCCGGCGGGCGCAGAGGCGCAAGCTCAGGAGGCAGCAAACCGGGTTAGATCCGCGGCCCGCGAGGAGATCCGCCAAACGACGCCGGTTCACACAACCACAGCGGAGACAGGAGTCACGACGAGTTCTTTTGGGGTGCAGTGTCTTGTCCCCGCTTTACGAAGCGTGAAATTGCCCAAAGATTTCAAGGGCCCGCGTAAAGTGCCTAACTACACAGCAGATTTGGCTCCAGAAGCTTGGGTTAAGAGTTACGAGATGGCTATGGAAATTCTGGATGTGGATGAAGCGGCTTGCGCGAAGTACTTTACCATGATGCTTGAGGGTACAGCCCGGACCTGGTTAAATGGCTTACCACCTAATTCCATCGGATCATGGGAAGAGTTACGCCGCCAGTTTATGAAAAATTTCAAGGACACGTGCAAGCAGCCGATGTCAGTGGTGGACCTAGCTGCATGTATACAAGGAGAGCAGGAGCCCACGAGTGCATGGGTCCGGCGAGTGTCAGAAATCTTGCACTCTTCGAACGGTATCAATCCCAGTACGGCAATAGTGACACTGGAAAACAATTGCCGGTTCGAGTCTCTGAAGTTGAAACTGGGACGGCTCAAACGGGATTGTAATGATATGGGAACTCTCATGAGTGCTTTGGTAAAGTACGGGGACTCCGACAACACCAAGTGCCCAGAAGCGGATGGAGATAAATCTGGAAAGGCAAATAAACCCGGTAAACCGGCGCAGGCTAATCCGGTCGGAACAAGCTTCTTAGGCAAGTGAAAGGCAGAGGGTGGTTCTGACTTCGTGGCCAACACCCAAGTCCAAGGGAGTTTTCAACGCAACAAGGGTAAACCGCCCCCACAAACCGGCGGGGGGTTCGTTAGTTGGGAGCAAGAGTTGAATGGGCCTTGCCCGAAACACGGATCAAAGGACCATCCAGCTAAACATACCTGGGGAGAATGCAAGGCCATGATGGAGGCCATGAACCGGGTCAGATCTAACAACAGGCCACCAGGCGGGGGATCAGGCCCCGGGTTTTATGGTCCGGGTCATCAGGGGAACGACTCCAGATCAGGATATCGTGGCAACAACAATGGTTACAATAACCAAGGCAACCATCAGTATGGTCAGGGCGATTACAATAACCAAGGCAACCATCAGTATGGTCAGGGCGGTTACAATAACCAAGGCAACCATCAGTATGGTCAGGGCGGTCACAATAACCAAAACAACCAACAGCAAAGCCAGGGTAATAGCAACAATCAAGGCAATCAGCAGCGTCAACAGCAGCCGCAATCCGGATATCAGAGTAATCCAAAGGAGCTGAGCAGTGGACAGTATCATGTGTTCACTACGAGTTTGTGCAAAAGGGATCAAAAAATCTTGAAGCGGGCGGTCCATGCGGTTGAACCGGAGACACCGCGATTCCTGCGCTAGTCGGAGCAACCTATTGTGTTGAGCAGAGAGGATCACCCGCCGCGAGTTGATAATCCGGGCCAATTGGCCTTAGTGGTAGAACCACAGGTGGGGGGCTACAAATTCACCAAAGTTCTCATGGACGGCGGTAGCAGCATCAATATATTGTACTATGACACTTTCCGTCGCATGGGGCTGACAGATAAGAAGCTAAGGCAGTCAAACACGGTGTTTCATGGAGTAGTGCCAGGTAAATCAGCTTACCCGGTTGGGAAAATTGACCTAGAAGTTACCTTTGGAGATGAACAGGATTCCAGGTCGGAGATGATAACCTTTGAAGTTGTCAAGATCTGGAGCCCGTATCATGCCTTGTTCAGACGACCGGTTTACACCAAGTTTATGGTTAGGCCGTGCTATGTTTATCTGCAGCTCAAAATGCCGGGTCACAAAGGAACCATCACGGTTCATGGGAGTCGCAAGATTGCGTTGGAGTGCGAAGAAGGAGACGCTGCCTATGCGGAGGCAGTATGTGCTACAGAGGAGTTGAAGTTTTACAAAGACAATGTTGATCCGGCAGATATGTCCCCGTTGAAGAAGCCAACTATAGAGCATGATCCGGCGTTGAAATTCAAGTCTGCTGAGGAAACCAAGCAAGTTGACTTTGTGCTAGGCGATTCATCCAAGCAGTTCACTATCAGCGCTAACCTTGATCCTAAATAGGAAAGCGCGGTCATCGAGTTCATCCGTGAGAATCGGGATATCTTTGCATGGAAACCTTCTGACATGCCAGGTATACCGAGGGAACTCGCTGAGCACAGTCTTAACATTGATCCGAAGTTTAAACCAGTCAAGCAATATCTGCGCCGCTTCAACGAAGAAAGGCACGAGGCTATAGGAGAAGAAGTGGCCAGACTTTTGGCTACAGGGTTCATCGTTGAAGTTTTCCATCTGGAGTGGTTGGCTAATCCGGTATTGGTATTAAAGAAAAATGGAAAGTGGAGAATGTGTGTGGATTACACAGAGCTAAACAAAGCTTGTCCAACCGACCCTTTTGCTCTCCCTCGTATTGATCAGATCATTGATGCTACGGCGGGATGTGAGCGGCTAAGTTTTTTGGATGCATATTCAGGCTATCACCAGATCAAGATGGCAGTTAAAGATCAGGAGAAGACGACCTTCATAACTCCTTTTGGTGCTTTTTGCTATGTGTCAATGCCTTTTGGGCTCAAGAGTGCCCAAGCAACTTACCAGCGTTGCGTACAGAATTGTCTGAAGGGGCAGATAGGGAGAAATGTTCATGCTTATGTGGATGATATTGTGGTGAAATCAAGGAAGGAGGAGACGCTGATAGAGGACATCAAGCAGACCTTCGACAACCTTCGAGCTTATAAAATGATGCTTAATCCAGAAAAGTGTGCTTTCGGTGTTCCGGCGGGCAAACTCCTTGGATTCTTGGTGTGAAACAGAGGAATAGAAGCCAACCCAGAGAAGATCAAGGCAATCACGTCTTTGACTAAACCGGCTTGCATCAATGATGTTCAGCGTATCGTTGGCCGGATCACAGCATTGAGCCGGTTCATCAGCCGTCTGGGAGAGAAGGCAATTCCGCTTTATTAGATGCTGAAAAAGACAGACCGGTTTATATGGAGTGATGAGGCAAACGCTGCGTTTGAGGATTTGAAGCGGCAACTGTCAGAGCCACCGGTCCTTGCTGCCCCTGTTGATAATGAGCCATTGCTGTTATACATCGCCGCCAATGCACGGGCAGTCAGCGTGGCAATTGTTGTTGAGCGCAAGGAAGCAGGAAAGGAATATCCGGTTCAACGTCCAGTCTATTATGTCAGTGAAGTTCTTATTGAATCCAAACAAAGGTACCCTGTAACACCCCAAAAATTTAATCTTGTTCTATTAATTAGAATTTTTGTCAGAAAGATTTAATTTCTATTTTCTGGCTTTTCTATTAATTTCAGAGCTACTTCTTTTCTCTGGATTTTAATTTTTTTTCCCTCTTATCTGAAACTTTTGGATAATATTGAGGGGCTTGAATGCTTTCTTAAAACATTTGATTTTTATTGGGTATGCAAGTGGAAGCATTTTTATAATACTTTTGCCAAGCATCAATTCTTTTAAAATGGCTTTTCCATTCTTTCAAGGGCTCCCTTTGCACTGCAACCTATTTAAATATTTCTTTAAAAATTCCACCAAAATTTGGAGATGACAGTAGATGCATATCACTCATTTTTATGCAAAAATCCAGCTTTGTGTTTTATAAATTTTGAGCAAAACATCCTCTTTTTCATTCTGGTCCAGTTTGGTATTTTGCACTGCAACCCTATTTTAAATTCCTCTAGTGATCTTGGGATCTTTCCTGCTATTAGTGCTTGCTACCAAACCCTTAAGTCCAGGATATTGGACCCATTTGAATAATTTTGGTCCATGCAATAATAGCCTACATTTTTTGTCCAGATTTGGTTTTCTCAAAAACTTGCACTAACAAGTTTCTAGTTTTGCCAAACTAACCTTGCCACCATCACCTACACCCAAAGAGACCCCAACCTGGAGTTTTTGGCCACCAGAAGAGATGCCTAGATGCACTTGGCATTTTATCAAGCAGTTTAGGAGCATGGCCAGATTTGGCATGCTTTTAGACTTGCATTACGAAGTTGCTCTAATGACCTTGCCAGCTTGTCATATAGATTAGTCTTGCCCTAAATCCCACCCCTGCTAAACCTCGTGTGCATTATAATCCCTGGGAGTGCCCTGGCATTTCACCGAGCACCTACCGTGCATGCCCGGAGCGCGAGCAGAGCGCGCGTTTTGCACGTGCTCGCGTCCGAGCCGACACGCCCCTGGATAAGCCTCCCCGAGCTCGTCCTAATCCTCTCCCTCTCGCCGCGTCACGCCAGAAGCCTCGTCCACCTCTGGCACCCCACAGCGCCGCCGCAGCGAGCTCTCTTGGCGGCATGCCTTCGGCCGCAGCACGCCCCTGCCGCGGCAGCACCGCCCAAACCATCTCCGCTCGCCAGCTGCCTCCTTGTGCAGTGCCTCGTCCGTCCGCTAGCTCCTGACGCCGTCCCCGACCTCGACGCGTCGCCCTGCTAGCTACAGAACGGCGGTACACCGGCGTTCTTATCCGCAGCCGCGGGAACCGACCTCCCCCGCCTATAAAAGGAGCCCCCGGACTCGTCCAGACCCTCAGGCGACCTCAGGCCATCTCTCTTGAGCCCCCGTAGCCAGCAATCGTCGGAGAGAGGCCGTCTTCCTCGTCTCCGGTACCTTCGGCCGCCGCCGCATTCCAGGGCCGTGCGTCGCAGGCAGAGCTTTCCCCCGCCCATCCAGTGCCACCATACTCCTCCCCTAGACCACGCGGAGCTTCCCAACCCCTCAAACACGACCAAGAACCGCCGTAGCTCGAGACCCCAAATCATCCCGAGGCGCCGTCCGCCGTAGAGCTCGCCGCCGGCGACTCCCTCCACCCCCGCGGACCTAGCAACCACTGGGAGGATCGCCCTGGAGCGGCGGATCCTTTCCCACCCTCGGATGGCTCCTAGGAGCCGTCGTCCGCCGGCGAGGATCGTCGGGCCTCCGCCCCGGCTCGGCCGCGGGAGGAAGGAGAAGGGCGACTGGTCAAATATGACCAGTGGACCCAAGGGCCCCACCCGTCTGTGACTCCAGGCTCGGCTGAACGTTTTAAGTGAAAGCGTAAAGCCCGAAGTACGTCTCCCCTTCTCTGGAAGCGTATTCTTAGACGATGCGTTTTCCTTTTTCTGGTTTTTAATAAAACAGATTTTGACTAAACTTTGACTGGGCATATCTTTTTAAATAAAACTCCAAATGAGTTGATTCTTTTTCCTACCTCTCTCAAATTTCACCTAGTTTATTTTAAGATTTATTTCAAAAATAATTAGGACAACTTTCTGTACTGTTTTTAAAGTTTGTGTTAATTTGAGCATTTTCAAAAATAGGATTTGGAGGGAAGATCAAAACTTTCAAAAGTTTTGGAGTGCACCTCACCTCTCTGCACCTTGAAGGCAAGCATCTTGAACTCCATTATGACATAAGCTGTGTGTTGTTTGCTAGAACATATGAACTCCATCAATATGCTAAAATGGAGTAGCGTTATTTCATGTGGAAGTCATACTCTTGCATATCAATATATGGTGAAAATCTTTTCTGTTATATGTGTGATATTGGTGACAGTAGCCACTCCATGCCACATATGCCTGGTGATAGTTCGGATGGAGTCCAAAGGAAGATTGTGTTCCGGTGAACACAACCACGTGACGGACATCTCGTTGTGGCGAGGATGTGCAGTGAGGCATGATGGGGCATGAGGGGTGGTGACCCTGTCAGGAAAACTGTGGAAAGTATCTGTTGTGCTAACCATGCAGGGAACACATAAGCCTCCTGAGTCGACCATAGATCGAGTCTTGTTCCAGTAACCTCCATGCTTGTTTTCGTACTACCACTTGTCCCTGCCGCGGGCAGGGTACGGTTCAGTAAGTTGTCAACCCCTTTCTTGGCACACACCGTACAGAGAGGCCATGGTGGAAGATACCGGGTGCATCCGGTAGGCATGCCACATGGTCCGGGGGCATGGGTGTTTCCGGTTGGGGCCGAGAGGGGGGCACCCCTTAGTAGCGCGCGATATAAATTTGATCCCATGCTAATCGAGGTTGTAGCCTCCCCGCTTAGAGTTTTGCTTAACAAGTGTCATGGGTGATTCCAGGCACCGGTAAGTTAAGCTGGTGTGTGCTGGTTGGGTGTGTTTTCAATTCAAAGACCGTAAGAGGAATTAGTCCCGGTGGACTAAAGGAATCCGTTACTCGTGGGTAAAGAGTACACCCTCTGCAGAGTTTATATCTATTCGAATAGCCGTATCCGCGGTTAAGGACTACAGTCTGGGATGGGTCAAGTGTCGGTCTTAGCGTCGGTCTTCGGAGGAAAACTTCTAAACCAGAATATTGATCATGACGTGTGACGAATGATGATTGTGATTATTATTATTGTGGACTAACCATTTATATTGTTGTTGAATTGGTGAGTATCCCTAGGATGGTTCTACCTCCAGAATACTCATTGTGATTATTATTATATAAGCCCTTTATGTGGTGTCGCTGAGACGCCCGACTGTGGCATACTTGTTATTTATTTTCTTTATAAGCCCTTTATGTGGTGTCGCTGAGACGCCCGACTGTGGCATACTTGTTATTTATTTTCTTTATAAGCCCTTTATGTGGTGTCGCCCAGACGCCCGACTGTGGCATGCTTGTTATTTAATTTCCTTATAAGCCCTTTATGTGGCGTCGCTCAGACACCCGACTGTGGCATGTTGATTATTTATTTTCCTTATAAGCCCTTTAGGTGGCATCGCTCTGACGCCCGACTGTGGCACGCATGTGATTTATTTTTCTTATAAGCCCTTTATGTGGCGTCGCTCAGACGCCCGACTGAGGCATGCCTTATATTATTATCCTTTCGAGGCGTCGCTTCAGACACCCGATCGGTTTATTTTATCTTCATTCTCTGATTGCTTATCCCTGTTTAATACTAATGACCTGCTCATGTGCATCATGAATTTAATTCTGGGACTGACTAAGTGATCGCGGATTATTTCAGTGCATGATTATCACCTGCTATGTTATACCTGTTTTCATGATGTTTGCGAGTACATTCAAAGTACTCACTGGCTTGTCCCTGGCTATTGTCTTGGCCAGACCTCTTGCTTGGAAAGGAGCACACGACGACAGCCCCGGAACCTAGGCAATGGAGATAGCAGACGCGCGAAGATAGGAGTTATCTAGGTCAGCTGTTCCTGTGGGAAGTGGAGTCCCATAGACGCTGATGATCCGCAAACCGCTTCCGCCGTCAACCATTAGAAACCTTTTGTTGTACTCGTGGACCAGAATGGTCTTGTACTACATATTTTATATTTTGCTTGGAATATCTGTATCAAGATTGTGTCTCATCAGCTAACAGTAATCCTGGGGCTGGTGAGCACAAGGACCATTGACTGGGAAATTTATATCCTGGAAAACCGGTCCTGACAACCTTGGTATCAGAGCCAGGCTGACCATTGGCTAATCCTATCTTGGCCGGGTCAATGAACCTAGGTTAACCCACCCACCAGACCTTAACCTCACCACAATCAAGCCTATCCTACCCGATAGCCCACACTGTGACCCCGACAACTTTTGGCAGTCAGTGCCCAACCTATCAGACTAGCCCAGTAAGCTACACACCCGTGATCGACACCTGAGTTGCCCCATTCGCAAGTGTGCGAAGGAAGACTCCATTTTCTTTATATAAAGGGAGCGTTTGCCCCAACCGACAACCACAGTAATACCTCGCATTTTGCGATATATATATCTGTGACAATGACCCCGACCACCAGAGAACAGAACCGGCAATTAATAATGCCCCCACAACACGACATGTCATCCTGCCCAGATGCTATACATAAGGCCACTCCGTGACCTTACCAAGCATCCCTCACCTTGTGCACTGCCTTCACAGCCAATTGTTTCTCAGGTCGCACCTTGGGATTCATATAAAGACCCCAGATGCAACCCCGAGGGATTTTTGTGAGATTTTGACCACAGTACTATGGGTTTTCTCCAGCCATCCTGGTACAACCTATTCAAATCGATGGTCACTCTCATATTGTACAGCCAGGCACACCCCGTAGGTAGACCCAAACCAAGACCCTACGGAAGCTCCCTTCATCAGGAAAATCCATGCCCACTCCAATAATGACCATAAAGATTGCGGCGTATGGAGCGGTTACCCGTCTTCAATTTATGGTACCCTATGCCAGTGAACGTGGCTATTATTATTGCCCCGAATAGTGCAGCAGCCAGAGAAGCCGCGTCCTTTCCCTAGACCTGAGAAGAGAAAGGTCCGATGCTGAATAAGCTGGTGCACTATCTCATCGCTCGAGAGCGCTTGACCCAGCAAGTGATGGATTTTCTCCAGACCCTTGCTGTGTAAAACCCTAGTCGCCATTAGTAGACCCCTGAGGCCAGACTAAGAGAGACGCATTTTGTGAGTCCCCCATCCACTCCCAGTAGACGAAGGATATATCCCACTGCAGGGAATAATTCCTCGTGAAATATAGCTTATTACCTGAACCGTTAGCGCCGTGGCTATATCAGTTGTGTAGAGTTTGACTGCTTATTGTGATAGCTGTGTTATGCTTTAATTTTTTTTTTAGAATATTGCATTGGTTGAAGTTTTTTCTTGTGATTACAAAAAAATTGATTGTTTTTATTTATAGCAAATTTCCTAGTAAGGTTTTTTCTTCTTAAAAGACCACCGCCATGAAAAATGTTTTTCCTTAATAAAAATTTGTTTTGCATGCCCTCTCGTTATATAACTCACAGACCACGTGCACTTAATGCAAGACCCCGCGCGCTTTTATCACCTAATCAATTACCTCCCTAGTATACCACAGCTGCACATTAGTCAGCGATTTTTTTTCTATGACCCCGTCTTATCGTGTGTATAGTGTAATTGTTTTTCAGGTTGTGATTGCCGCGTGGTACGAGTAATATTCTTTTCAACTTTCGTCCTTTAGCAAATCTCGAGGACGAGATTTTTCTTAAGGGGGGTAGTGTTGTAACACCCCAAAAATTTAATCTTGTTCTATTAATTAGAATTTTGTCAGAAAGATTTAATTTCTATTTTCTGGCTTTTCTATTAATTTCAGAGCTACTTCTTTTCTCTGGATTTTAATTTTTTTTCACTCTTATCTGAAACTTTTGGATAATATTGAGGGGCTTGAATGCTTTCTTAAAAAATTTGATTTTTGTTGGGTATGCAAGTGGAAGCATTTTTATAATACTTTTGCCAAGCATCAATTCTTTTAAAATGGCTTTTCCATTCTTTCAAGGGCTCCCTTTGCACTGCAACCTATTTAAATATTTCTTTAAAAATTCCACCAAAATTTGGAGATGACAGTAGATGCATATCACTCATTTTTATGCAAAAATCCAGCTTTGTGTTTTATAAATTTTGAGCAAAACATCCTCTTTTTCATTCTGGTCCAGTTTGGTATTTTGCACTGCAACCCTATTTTAAATTCCTCTAGTGATCTTGGGATCTTTCCTGCTATTAGTGCTTGCTACCAAACCCTTAAGTCCAGGATATTGGACCCATTTGAATAATTTTGGTCCATGCAATAATAGCCTACATTTTCTGTCCAGATTTGGTTTTCTCAAAAACTTGCACTAACAAGTTTCTGGTTTTGCCAAACTAACCTTGCCACCATCACCTACACCCAAAGAGACCCCAACCTGGAGTTTTTGGCCACCAGAAGAGATGCCTAGATGCACTTGGCATTTTATCAAGCAGTTTAGGAGCATGGCCAGATTTGGCATGCTTTTAGACTTGCATTACGAAGTTGCTCTAATGACCTTGCCAGCTTGTCATATAGATTAGTCTTGCCCTAAATCCCACCCCTGCTAAACCTCGTGTGCATTATAATCCCTGGGAGTGCCCTGGCATTTCACCGAGCACCTACCGTGCATGCCCGGAGCGCGAGCAGAGCGCGCGTTTTGCACGTGCTCGCGTCCGAGCCGACACGCCCCTGGATAAGCCTCCCCGAGCTCGTCCTAATCCTCTCCCTCTCGCCGCGTCACGCCAGAAGCCTCGTCCACCTCTGGCACCCCACAGCGCCGCCGCAGCGAGCTCTCTTGGCGGCATGCCTTCGGCCGCAGCACGCCCCTGCCGCGGCAGCACCGCCCAAACCATCTCCGCTCGCCAGCTGCCTCCTTGTGCAGTGCCTCGTCCGTCCGCTAGCTCCTGACGCCGTCCCCGACCTCGACGCGTCGCCCTGCTAGCTACAGAACGGCGGTACACCGGCGTTCTTATCCGCAGCCGCGGGAACCGACCTCCCCCGCCTATAAAAGGAGCCCCCGGACTCGTCCAGACCCTCAGGCGACCTCAGGCCATCTCTCTTGAGCCCCCGTAACCAGCAATCGTCGGAGAGAGGCCGTCTTCCTCGTCTCCGGTAGCTTCGGCCGCCGCCGCATTCCAGGGCCGTGCGTCGTAGGCAGAGCTTCCCCCGCCCATCCAGTGCCACCATACTCCTCCCCTAGACCACGCGGAGCTTCCCAACCCCTCAAACACGACCAAGAACCGCCGTAGCTCGAGACCCCAAATCCTGCCGAGGCGCCGTCCGCCGCAGAGCTCGCCGCCGGCGACTCCCTCCACCCCCGCGGACCTAGCAACCACTGGGAGGATCGCCCTGGAGCGGCGGATCCTTTCCCACCCTCGGATGGCTCCTAGGAGCCGTCGTCCGCCGGCGAGGATCGTCGGGCCTCCGCCCCGGCTCGGCCACGGGAGGAAGGAGAAGGGCGACTGGTCAAATATAACCAGTGGACCCAAGGGCCCCACCCGTCTGTGACTCCAGGCTCGGCTGAACGTTTTAAGTGAAAGCGTAAAGCCCGAAGTACGTCTCCCCTTCTCTGGAAGCGTATTCTTAGACGATGCGTTTTCCTTTTTCTGGTTTTTAATAAAACAGATTTTGACTAAACTTTGACTGGGCATATCTTTTTAAATAAAACTCCAAATGAGTTGATTCTTTTTCCTACCTCTCTCAAATTTCACCTAGTTTATTTTAAGATTTATTTAAAAAATAATTAGGACAACTTTCTGTACTATTTTTAAAGTTTGTGTTAATTTGAGCATTTTCAAAAATAGGATTTGGAGGGAAGATCAAAACTTTCAAAAGTTTTGGAGTGCACCTCACCTCTCTGCACCTTGAAGGCAAGCATCTTGAACTCCATTATGACATAAGCTGTGTGTTGTTTGCTAGAACATATGAACTCCATCAATATGCTAAAATGGAGTAGCGTTATTTCATGTGGAAGTCATACTCTTGCATATCAATATATGGTGAAAATCTTTTCTGTTATATGTGTGATATTGGTGACAGTAGCCACTTCTCATGCCACATATGCCTGGTGATAGTTCGGATGGAGTCCAAAGGAAGATTGTGTTCTGGTGAACACAACCACGTGACGGACATCTCGTTGTGGCGAGGATGTGCAGTGAGGCATGATGGGGCATGAGGGGTGGTGACCCTGTCAGGAAAACTGTGGAAAGTATCTGTTGTGCTAACCATGCAGGGAACACATAAGCCTCCTGAGTCGACCATAGATCGAGTCTTGTTCCAGTAACCCCCATGCTTGTTTTCGTACTACCACTTGTCCCTGCCGCGGGCAGGGTACGGTTCAGTAAGTTGTCAACCCCTTTCTTGGCACACACCGTACAGAGAGGCCATGGTGGAAGATACCGGATGCATCCGGTAGGCATGCCACATGGTCCGGGGGCATGGGTGTTTCCGGTTGGGGCCGAGAGGGGGGCACCCCTTAGTAGCGCGCGATATAAATTTGATCCCATGCTAATCGAGGTTGTAGCCTCCCCGCTTAGAGTTTTGCTTAACAAGTGTCATGGGTGATTCCAGGCACCGGTAAGTTAAGCTGGTGTGTGCTGGTTGGGTGTGTTTTCAATTCAAAGACCGTAAGAGGAATTAGTCCCGGTGGACTAAAGGAATCCGTTACTCGTGGGTAAAGAGTACACCCTCTGCAGAGTTTATATCTATTCGAATAGCCGTATCCACGGTTAAGGACTACAGTCTGGGATGGGTCAAGTGTCGGTCTTAGCGTCGGTCTTCGGAGGAAAACTTCTAAACCAGAATATTGATCATGACGTGTGACGAATGATGATTGTGATTATTATTATTGTGGACTAACCATTTATATTGTTGTTGAATTGTTGAGTATCCCTAGGATGGTTCTACCTCCAGAATACTCATTGTGATTATTATTATATAAGCCCTTTATGTGGTGTCGCTGAGACGCCCGACTGTGGCATACTTGTTATTTATTTTCTTTATAAGCCCTTTATGTGGTATCGCTGAGACGCCCGACTGTGGCATACTTGTTATTTATTTTCTTTATAAGCCCTTTATGTGGTGTCGCCCAGACGCCCGACTGTGCCATGCTTGTTATTTAATTTCCTTATAAGCCCTTTATGTGGCGTCGCTCAGACACCCGACTGTGGCATGTTGATTATTTATTTTCCTTATAAGACCTTTAGGTGGCATCGCTCTGACGCCCGACTGTGGCACGCATGTGATTTATTTTTCTTATAAGCCCTTTATGTGGCGTCGCTCAGACGCCCGACTGAGGCATGCCTTATATTATTATCCTTTCGAGGCGTCGCTTCAGACACCCGATCGGTTTATTTTATCTTCATTCTCTGATTGCTTATCCCTGTTTAATACTAATGACCTGCTCATGTGCATCATGAATTTTATTCTGGGACTGACTAAGTGATCGCGGATTATTTCAGTGCATGATTATCACCTGCTATGTTATACCTATTTTCATGATGTTTGCGAGTACATTCAAAGTACTCACTGGCTTGTCCCTGGCTATTGTCTTGGCCAGACCTCTTGCTTGGAAAGGAGCACATGACGACAGCCCCGGAACCTAGGCAATGGAGATAGCAGACGCGCGAAGATAGGAGTTATCCAGGTCAGCTGTTCCTGTGGGAAGTGGAGTCCCATAGACGCTGATGATCCGCAAACCGCTTCCGCCGTCAACCATTAGAAACCTTTTGTTGTACTCATGGACCAGAATGGTCTTGTACTACATATTTTATATTTTGCTTGGAATATCTGTATCAAGATTGTGTCTCATCAGCTAACAGTAATCCTGGGGCTGGTGAGCACAAGGACCATTGACTGGGAAATTTATATCCTGGAAAACCGGTCCTGACATACCCGCATTGGCAGAAGCTGGTATATGGCGTGTTTATGGCAAACCGGAAGTTGAAGCATTATTTCCAAGGCCACCCAATAACTGTTGTCAGTTCAGCACCATTGGGGGATATAATCCAGAACAGGGAAGCTACTGGCAGAGTGGCGAAGTGGGCCATTGAGCTTAGCCCACACGGATTGAAGTATGTTCCACGCACCGCTATCAAATCCCAAGCATTGGTGGATTTCATCAATGATTGGACATAACTGCAAGCACCAGAGGAGAAGCCGGATCTTACATACTGGACGATTCACTTTGACGGTTCAAAGCAATTAGAAGGCTCGGGGGCTGGAGTGGTGTTAACTTCCCTGCGAGGAGACAAGTTTTGTTATGTCCTTCATCTAATGTTTCCTTGTACTAACAACGCAGAAGAATATGAGGCATTGCTTCATGGCCTGCGGATGGCTAAGGAGATGAATTTGAGCCGGGTCAAGTGTTTTGGTGATTCAGATTTAGGGGCACAACAAGTATCCGGCAAGTGGGATTCAAGAGACCCCCTCATGGCAGCTTACAGACGAGAAGCTGAAGCAGTCGCGGGATATTTCAAAGGATATCAGGTGGATTACATAGACCGGCGGAAAAATGAAGCGGCCGATGCTCTAAGCCGGCTGGGTTCTCAACGTAAACCGGTGCCACCAAATACTTTTTTGGATGAGCTACACTGTCCATCAGTTCAGGTCCCGTCGGAAGAGGATTTGGCTGTTCCTGATCCGGAGGCACAGTTGGTTGCGGCACTTCATGTTATTCCGGATTGGACGCTCCCGTACTTGGCATATCTAAGCCGTGGAGAGTTGCCAGGTGATGAGATTGAAGCAAGACAGATAATCCGGCGCTCCAAATCCATGACAATCGTAAACGGAGAACTTCACCATCGAAGTGTTTCTGGAGCATTTCAGCGGTGTGTGTCGTCTGAGGAAGGTTGTGATATCCTTCGTGAGATCCATGAAGGGGATTGTGGTCATCATGCCGGTTCAAAATCCTTGGTGGCCAAAGCTTTTCGACATGGGTTCTATTGGCTGACAGCCCATGCCGATGCGGAGGATCTAGTCTGGAGGTGCGATGCTTGTCAGAAATTTTCATGACGTGCTCTTGTTCCGGCACAAGAGCTCTAGATGATACCGATTACTTGGCCATTTGCGACTTGGGGGCTCGATATGGTTGGGCCTTTCAAACGATCCCAGGATCAAAAAACTCATCTGCTGGTTGCTGTGGATAAATTTACAAAGTGGATTGAGGCAGAGCCTGTGAGCAAGTGTGATGCGGCAACAGCGGTTAAATTCATCAAAAAGGTAATTTTCCGGTTTGCCTTTCCACACAGCATCATCACAGACAATGGCACCAATTTATCTAAAGGAAAGATGGAAGAGTTTTGTCAACGAGAGCATATTCATCTAGATGTATCTTCTGTAGCTCACCCTCAATCCAATGGTCAAGCTGAAAGAGCAAATCAGGAGATTTTGCGGGGTATCAAGCCCCGACTTATGACTCCCCTGCAAAGAACACCAGGGTGCTGGGTTGAGGAGTTACCTTCTGTCCTCTGGAGCATCAATACTACGCCGAACCGGTCCACAGGTTATACACCTTTCATCATGGTGTATGGTGCTGAAGCGGTCCTTCCAAGTGATATCCGTCATGATTCACCACGGGTGACAGCTTATGTTGAAGCGGCCAATGAGCGGGCAAGACAAGACAGCTTGGACCGGCTAGATGAAGAGCGTGACATAGCAGCAGCACTGTCGTGGAATTAACACGTCAGATGTCCGGTTTACGGACTTAGTGGTGAGGCCGCGCATCTATGTAGTAGCTTGAGAGGGGTTGAGCGGAATCGAGAGACGCGATGCAAGACACGGATTTAGACAGCTTCGGGCCCCGGGAAACATCATCCGGTAATAACCCTGTGATGTCCTGGCTTATTAGGGATGATAGACTACTCATATCAATAAGGAATTCCTTCTTTTCTGGGAGCCCATTCGGATAAAACTCCAAAGTTAAGCGTGCTCAGCTTGGAGAAGTTTCAGGATGGGTGACCGACCGGGAAGTTGCTCCCGGGTGCGCATGAGTGAGGACAAAGTGTGCAGAAAAGACTAGTATTGATATGTGAGGCCAGTCTAGATCCCGCCAGGAGTAACGACCACGCTTAACTTTGGAGTTCTATCCGAATGGGCTCCCAGAAAAGAAGGAATTCCTTATTGATATGAGTAGTCTATCATCCCTAATAAGCCAGGACATCACATACACCCTCACTCAGAGGAACCGACGTCCTCGTCGGGCCACAGGAACGTTCCCTCTTGGCACAACCGTCTGTGCTTCCAGGACAGCACATGTGCCATGCCGTGTGCCACGACGGGTCACAAACGTCATGCACAACATGACTGCAAACTGTCCGCAAACATCCGTGTAACCGCGAGGGTCGGCTCTGATACCAACTTGTAACGCCCAGGATGGAGTTATACCTCCTACGTGTCGAGGCACGACTTAAAGGCATAAGTCCATCCTAGAATGATCTCAAGTTTGGTATCTTTGCACGACTCATGTAAAAGAGGGATTAAATTGCAAAAGGTGATAGTTGGCTTACACTCGCCACTTCACACAATACAACACATAAGCAATACATCATTCAAAACATCACAACCCGACTACGGGTGAAGATCCAAAGAAAGATACCAAAACAACATAAAGCCACAGGTCAGGATCGAATCCTAGTAGAAACCACTACTGATCGTCGAAACGTCACAAGCAAACGGCCACACTCTTCAACGAGCTTCCAGTGAAGAACTTGAACCAACTCCTGCATCAAACTCGGCTGAACCTGCATCTGGTGTGGTGAAGTAACTGTGAGCCACAGAGGACTCAGCAATCCCGTTCCCGGCTAACAAGACTATTTAAGCCTAGGGTGTGGACAAGGCTGAAGAAAAGAATATGAGGTGAAGGAACAAACAAGAGTCTGCAGCAGCAACTAGCACTAACTTACGTAATAGAGAGCGAGAAGAGAAGAGCATCGGTCGAAAGATGATCACGAAGTGATCCTAACTAAAGCCGGTCAAACATAACCCCACCGTGTTCAACTCCCGAATCCCTATTCGGAAATTGACAGTCACGGTACACACGCTGGTAGTGTATTGAAACATTGTGTCAAGTTATCTACAACCGGAATTAACAAGCTCCCATCTGCCACATAACCGCGGGCACGGCTTTCGAAAGTTCAAACCCTGCAGGGGTGTTCCAACTTGGCCCATCACAAGCCCACGATCCGCGGAGTCGCAACTCCATAGTTGGGAAAACCCGAGTATTCTCGGAATCCCATGCTCAAGTTAAACCGAACTAAGGTAAGGCTAATCCAGCAAATCCTCCCGGCGTGTCGACACCCTGATAGGTAGCCGCGCGTATCTAGTCTCAGGACACGACCGGATGGGCGATTCTACAGGTTTTTACCAAACCTTCAGTTTCCTCGAGGTGGCCCCGCAGAACCCCCGTTTCGGACCAACACTCATGTGGAGCACTGGCCCGGGGTTGTAGAATTAAAATAAAAGGGATAGCTAGTCCACATGCAAGTTTTTATTAGTTATTAGGCAAATAGTACCAAAGGTTGGGACTTGCTGGAAAAGACTTAGCACTTAGCGGTTTATCAAGGGGGTCCCATACACCCCAACCGTGTTAGGAACGCAAAATCAAGGAACATAACACCGGTTTATACGGTTCCTAACGGCATGAGTGGAACAAAACACCAAGCAAAAGGCTTAACCTTCCACCCTGCCAGTATATAGATGATTTCATTTTAAGCATTTATATAGTGTGATATAACCCAACCAAACTTCAACATGAAGCAAGCATCTTCGATCTTCACCTGCAACTAGCAATGCTATAAGAAGGGCTGAGCAAAGCGTACTTAGCCAAGCAACGGTTTGCATAGGTAGGGTGGTTAAACATGGCAATTGGTTACAAGTAGGAGGCTGACAAGAAAGACATGGGCATCGAGGCAAAACTATAGATCGAGACTTCTAGCAATAGGCAAAAATAGTAATGGTATCCGGGTTCGGTCATCTTGTCTGGGATTCCACAAAGGAGAAGAACGGATCCAAGAAGAAGACGAAGAAGAAGCCTCACAACTCCGGAACGAAACCGAAGCTAAAAAGAGAAGCAACCGGAGAGAAAGAAACAACACGGTAAACACACAAGCATAAACATGGCATACGATGCACAAGCAAGCATGATGCATGTCCGGTTTAAATATGCATGGCATGGCAAAGTGCACAAACAAATACTACAAGTTAAGTGGAGATCAATATGCAACGAGTTGCATATTGACGAAACACCACATATTAATTATTTAGTTGACTCTCATTATTTACAAGACAAGTTTAAATGTTTTTAACATGGCAAGAGGTGAAGCATAAAGAAACTATACTATCTAGACATTTTAAATGAGGCCGGAAATAACAACAACATATCCGGAAAATCCCCATGAGCATGTTTAATAATTATAAGCAACAACAATTAACATTCAAAGGTTGTTAACATGATGCGGATGATATGATCAAGTTTATGCAATTTTTAATTAAAAGGTTAACTTAAAGGAGATATGAAGTATTGTCACCGTGGTGGAATGAAAAAGGGTGCCACGGCAATGATCCGAAAATGATGCAACGCAACATATCGGTACCGGTAACTCGTTGAAAGTCCGGTGCAAAAGATAGATGGCGTGGGTGAGTCAAACGAGATGAAGGTGGGCGATCCCGTTGCCGGGTTCCCAAGAGTCGGTGACGAGGCAACCGAGGAACATGACAAAAGGTGGAACGGGCACGAAGCACACACGAGAGACATTTCATACAACACAAGCATCACACGGGTCACGGGTACGTCTCGGGGTTATACCTTTGAAGCGTGCGTTTCGGGGCGGTTCGAGACGTAGAGGAAGGAGTCGTTCACGCGATTCGTAGAGGAAGTAGACGTTCCGTAGAGGGAAGTAGTCGTTCACATCCCGTAGAGGTACACGGGGCGACGGTAGGGGTACTTGTCCATGAAGTCGTTCTCGTCCGTAGTTGTTCACGGTTCTCCCGCGACGGTAGACGTTCGGGCGACGGTAGTGGTACTTGCGGCGTCGTGGTACTCGTTCACGTAGTCGTACACGGATGTAGTTGTTCACTTCTCCGAAGGGTACTTGTCGCGTCGTCTTGTGTCGGCGTTCTCGTATCGTAGAGGTACACGCGGTCTTCGGCTACGGTAGATGTACTTGTCGTTTCGCCGTGTAGAGGTACTTGGCGCTTCTCCATAGGTGCTGGGATATCAACCACAGCCACAACAACAAAAACAGCAGCAAAGGCAGCAGCGACAAGGCGAACAAAACACAGTAGCAGCAGCGGTCTTAGCGGCGCCGGGAAAAACAAAGGCAGAAAAACGGCACGGCGAGCGACGGTACGAAGTGGCTGCAGCTCCTGGAGACGGGCGCCGGTTGTGCTCGAGGAGGGGCCGCACGGGGTCCCTTGGCTGGATGGCGCGGAGAGGCCGGAGAGGAGGGACGCCAGGGCGCTCGGAGGTGGGCCAGCTCGCGGGGCGACGGAGATCCCGCAAGGCGACGAGGAGGCCGGCGTCGGGAGGAGTGAGGGCTCTCGGGGAGCTGCTCTGCTGCGTCCACGGCGAGGAGGCCAGGCCGCGCGGCAGGAGGAGCAAGAGGCCAGGGCGGTCGCGGCCTTGGCGCGTCGGGCTGGAGGCGCGGCGCCGCTGTGACGGCCGGGCGAACGGGCGTCGAGGCACTCGGGGCCAGAGGCGAGGGAGCTCGAGGGAGAAGAGGGATTCGGGCTGAGCGAGCGAGAGGGGCGAGGGAAAGGGATCGGGATCGGGGGAACGAGGGTGAGGAGAGGGGATGCGGGAGGAGGAGGCCCAACGAAGGAGCGGGCGAGGGAGGTCGAGGGATTCGGTCGCTACGGGGTGGCGGCGCACAGGGGGAGCGAGGGGAGAGCGCTCGGCCTGAGCTAGGGTTAGGAAGGCTGCGAAGGAGTTGGGCCAGAGAAACTTGGGCCTTAGGAGGAAGGAGGCTGACTTGGGCCTGGCTAAAAGGAGGAGGCCCAGATGGCTGGAATCTGCTCTTCTTATTATTTCTTAAACAGAAATGAAAGAGAGAGAGAGAGCAAAATAAAAAGAAAAGAGGCAAAGAACGGAAAAATAAAATATGGAACATTTTTATAAGGCTTTACGGGATATTACCAACCCAACAAAAATAGTTCCAACACAAAGGAAGTGCAAACTAAAACATTTAGCTTGCAAATAAAAGGAGTTTAGATTTTTGGAGGAGCCTCGAAACAACGGAAAGAAAATTATCGGCAAGATTTTGAAGGTGAAACTCGAAGTGAAAAGACATGGGGAAAATTATGCAAGTGTGTTATGGTGATTCCGAAGCAATGGAATATTTATTAATATAGCTCCATAATATTTGGAGGATATGTTATAAAGAGAAGTCACCTTCCCTCGATTTAAATGGACCGAAGGTCCACACGATTTATTTAGGTTGAGATGCAAAAATTTAAAAGACATGATGGCATGATGACATGATGCAATGCAAAAAAATAAATAACACAAGCACAAAGAACACACGGGCAACCCGGAACATCTGGAACTTCTGGAATCTTCTGAAATCTTCTGGGACGTCGGTCTCGGGCGTCACAACTCTCCCACACTAACAGAGGATCTCGACCCGAGATCCTAGAGATATCACCGGGTAAAAACGGAAGAGGAAGAGGTAAAACAAAGTTGCTTCTTTGACAGACGAGTGAAACCAAGGAACCTTGAGAGGTTGAGCAAATTGAAAGAAGAATGCCACGGAGATTAACGAAGATGAAAACTTCGGTAAGCAGGAGGAACAAGGAACATAACAAGAACCTTGTAGGTTGAAAGACATGAAACAGAGCTCACGAACCAAAAGAATATGAAACTGCAAGGGTATAACCAAGGAAGAAGAATGACAGAATTTGGACAGCACTTCGTCTGTAAATGGAAGGAAAAGAACAAAAACTTGAGTAGATGTAGTGATACTTGATGAAAATCAACAATATATTGCCTCCGAAACAATTAAAAGAATGGCACAAGGGGTAAGAAAGATTCAGACAGCACTCCGGTTAAAAGAGAGGCAAAACTAGATAAGATGATGGAACTTGAATGGAGAATACAACACTCCGGTTAAATGATAAGCAAGGGAAAGAACATGATCTTGAAAAGAAAACAAGATGATGGTGCCAAGAGAGCAATATCACAAAGCCTCCGGTAATGAAAGAATAGAATATAGATCCACGAAAGAAATGAATGGAGAAGAAAATGACAACTTCTCTCAGAAATGAATTAGGAAATCCTCCTTACGGAGAAGGGTTGAACAGAGTTGTTGGAAATTCAACAACGAAACGAATAAGCTTGGTGTGGGCTTATGGAAAACATCTCAAAATTATGAGGTGACTACCGGCCACTAACGGAAAACAATTGATTGGATTGATATCAACAAGGAGATGAAAAACTTATCTCCCCGGAATGATAAATGAAGAACTTGGGTCATTTATAAGCACCATAATAGCAACAATTCTCAAGGAAAGCTTTTAGGTGAAATACAACCCAAATCACTCCAACAGATACAAATGAGGGGTTGAAGGATCTTCTCAAAAGAAAGAAATGATGGTTTTTAATTATCTCATTCTTGACAACTTGTGAATCATGAAACATGAAGGAATTGCCAAAAATGACATAACACCACCAGAAAAGATAAGGTAGAAGGATTGCAATTTGAATGCATGAAGAAGAATGCTTGAGCTCCAACAAGAATCTTGATGAAGACTACGAGGATGAATTAAATCATGATGAACCACCATGAGAACTCCGGTAATGAAAGCATGAGAAGTGAAAGATGAAAATAATAAGATTCAAGGCCTGCGATGAATTAGATGAAGCTTTGAAATGATATAATTGAAACAACATGGATCTCCGGAAAACAAGATGAAGAATTTAGAACCGAGAATATGATATGATAAACAAGCTCCAGACAAAAGAATTAAATTACCTTGAAGGAATAAGAATAAGAATTATGTCATGCATCTCCTTCACCAATTTAAATTGATGACAACCAAAGGATTTGGCATACTACTTATTCTCGTTGGAAAGGATTAAAAGAGATCTAGCACAACCTTGGATAAGTATTCAACAAAGCACCGGTAGGATTATGAAAAGAACAATGAATTGAAATGATAACAACGGAAGAGAAATCTTGAAAGAACCACCGTAAGAATATGGAGACGAACGAAGAGGCATCAATGAAGAATAGTTGGAGGTTGAAGTTGAAAACTGAGAACGAAGAAATATTCTGAAATGATAGCCTTCGGAGGAACACAAAGAAAGAATTCATGAAATTCTTCGGATGGTTAAAAAGAATTCCTCACAATCAAAACGATAATGAGGATGGCATGAAGCTAGAACCACGAATCTTGAAGGAAACGGGCCAAGATTTAAGAGAAACACTTCTCCGGTCTCCAAATGCTGAGAATGAAGACGAGAAATGCCATGAAAAATTGTTGAGCACTCCGGAATGAAGAATTAAGAGATTGGACCAATGATGAACAAGAATTTGAAAGTAAACTTGGAGAAGGCATGTGACTGATGGAAAACATTATTACGTCACACTTTGACAAGAATTCTCCGGAAAAGAAGAGTCAGGTAAGATCCTGGGAAAAGACCTGTGGGTTAAGGCCCACTTAAAGAAACCACCGTAGAAAAAGATAGCTGAAGAGATATTGCACCGGTTGAATTAAATGGCTTGAATAAGATGACAATCCTCAGAAATAGCTTGAACGGAATAAGAATGGAATTATGAATCTTCAGCACTCCGGATATGAATAGCAAGAGGAGAATGATTAATTGGTGCACCGGAATAATAAAGCATGATGAAAAGAGGAAAAGGATAAGATCAACACCGAATGTTTGCGGACAGTTTGCAGTCATGTTGTGCATGACGTTTGTGACCCGTCGTGGCACACGGCATGGCCCATGTGCTGTCCTGGAAGCACAGACGGTTGTGCCAAGAGGGAACGTTCCTGTGGCCCGACGAGGACGTCGGTTCCTCTGAGTGAGGGTGTATGTGATGTCCTGGCTTATTAGGGATGATACACTACTCATATCAATAAGGAATTCCTTCTTTTCTGGGAGCCCATTCGGATAGAACTCCAAAGTTAAGCGTGCTCAGCTTGGAGTAGTTTCAGGATGGGTGACCGACCGGGAAGTTGCTCCCGGGTGCGCATGAGTGAGGACAAAGTGTGCAGAAAAGACTAGTATTGATATGTGAGGCCAGTCTAGATCCCGCCAGGAGTAACGACCACCGGCGGGTGTGTCCGGGGCGTTACAAACCCTACGTGCTGTTTGAGGCTAGGTCCCATTATGATCCTTGTGGTGTCGCCGGTAAACCGGCTCTTTGTGTCTAACCCTAGAAACTTGTCTAAACTTCTCCTCTAAACTTGTCTTTTGTCTAACTTGTCTCAAACCTCTCCTCTAAAACTTATCTCTTGTCTAACTTGTGAGAGCCTATCTAAACTTGTCCTCTTTGGGGAGCCCTGCCCCTCCTTATATATGTTGAAGGGGCGGGTTTACATGACTAGTCCTAGTAGGACTAGGATTGATCTATTACAAGGAGTCCTAGTCTTGCTTCCTTTATGGAGAATATTCCTTGTGCTTTCTTTCATAAACCGGCCCACAATTAATATGAACCGGCCTTCTGGGCCTTGGGCTTTGTCATCCATGATCCGCCTGTCGGGTCACCAGTAACTTGCCAAATATAAACCATCTTAAGAAAAATGCCAAGTCCGGCCGGGTTATAATTCCGGCCGGTTCATACCGCGGGGGTATATCCCCGACATTAGCCCCCAAGTTTATCTTGGATGTGTCCATGGTAAACTTATGCTGCAAAATAAACACAATAGCGAATCTGATAGGTTGTGCTCCGGGTTAAGAATTCTTGTAAACCGGCACCTGATCATCTTTAAGTCCTTGTCCTTCCTTCTTCTAGAAAATCCGGGTCAACAGACCAACTTCATAATCAACTTGCTTGCATAAGAAATATTGTAAATAAAGATCCATTTGAATCGGCCTTCCAATGTTCTGACTTGACAAAAATATTGGTCTTTGAAATATTCAACTGATATCCAGCCGGCTCAAAGATGTAGAACTTGCCGGTTTATGATTGCCAAAATTGCCGGGTCACACAATGTAATCTGATTTGTCAGAACTGAAAATTTGAAGATGTTCCTCCTTTATATGCATATTACCTATAGCCCCCAAGTGTCGGGTCATTATGTAATAATGAGCAGGGACTTTGTATATACTCTATTGAAAACAGCCTTGTATAATCTTGAAGAAATCCGGATTGTTCATCCCAATCACTATGAAACTGAATATTCCATATTATGTAGCCCCCAAGTGCCGGGTTATTATGCAATAATGAGAAGGGACTTTGTAGATATAATCATTGAAGACAACATTATATGATGTAACTTCCATCGTGGGGTTTGAACCCACGTCCACAAGGCTAAGAGCTTTGTGCTTACCAACTGAGCAGTGGACCCTTCAATATAATGAATGAATACTTGTCTACCTTGAATTGTTGACAGGAGCGATTGGTAGCCCCCAAGTTCCGTTTTAGCTACGTTTAGAAGGTGAACCGGTACTTCCAGATAAAGCAAATGATCTTTCCATTAGCCCCCAAGTGTCAAGTAGACAACTTGCTTGTGTGCTTGAGACTTTGTCTTTGAATTGCTGCTGTTTACTGCTTCAACTGCCCATTATCCCCCAAGTGTCAAGTAGACAACTTGCTTGTGTGCTTGAGACTTGTGTATTTGATGTAATCTCAGTCTGAATAATGTAGCCCCCAAGTGCCGGGTTGTAAGCCTGCAGCGACTCGGGACTTTTCCTTTATAGAATAAATCACTTTCATTGATGGAATAATATCCATTGCGCTTAAAGCGACTTTGAAGACCTCAATCATAATATTGATAACCATAATAGGAATCCAGCCATGTTTGGCTATTAAAGAATATAATCCGGTTTGAAGACCGGTTCCAATGATGTTTGATCACAATCGGGCCGGGTTTAATAAACACCGGTCATTATTTTGTCACATACTGGCGACTTATAATCAAAACCAGGCCGGTTTAATAAACACCGGTCATTATAACTGATCATGTACTGCCATTATGTATTTAAAAACAAGATATTTCATACCTGTGATCAAGTATGCTTGATCTTCGTAATCCGGCGAAATTTGCAATTTCCTGAGGGAGTTTTTGATAGATCCAATAATAATTCCGGGCATGATAACAGACACCGGTTCACTTTGTTCAGAAATTTCTGGCTTTGTTGCCTGATAGATGATCCGGGTTATAATGAACACCGGTTTATTTGGTCTAATATACATGATCCAGACTTTCAATTTGATAGATATGTGGTCAACTTGTGTAGCTGTTCCACTCGGTTTAAAAGGTTATAGAACACAAAAACACCAAAAAACACGCAATTTTTGCAAATAAGACCCTGTAGTCGAGGCTTTTTCAAAGAGCTGCCAGGCTCAAAGCAAGGTTCAGCCAATCAATGGATGCGGGTACCATCCATGGGGCCTAGCCAATCACTGAACGTGGAATTATCCAACTTTTCAGAGGGCCGAAAGAACCGTATAAAAATTATTCCGATCACTGGGACGCGGATTGGCCGACACTCCCAGGGGGCCTAGCCAATCACTGAACGTGGAATTATCCAACTTTTCAGAGGGCCGAAAGAATCGTATCTATTATTCCGATCACTGGGACGCGGATTGGCCGACACTCCCAGGGGGCCTCCAGGGTTCCTCCTGAACCGGTGGGTCAATCTAAACCAATCACTGAACGTGGTACTATCCAACTTTTCAGAGGGTCGAAAGAAAAATTATTCCGATCACTGGGACGCGGATTG
>LR738709.1:245250549-245586763 GCA_902687465.1 Secale cereale | reverse complement strand
GGCCTCCAGGGTTCCTCCTGAACCGGTGGGTCAATCTAAACTAATCACTGAATGTGGACTTGTCCAACTTTTTCAGAGGGTTGAAAGAACTATGAAACTAATCCGATCACTGGGAGTGGATGATACCACCCCCAGAGGGCCTCCAGGGTTCCTCCTGAACCGGTGGGTCAATGCAAAACCAATCACTGAACGTGGATTTATCCAACTTTTCAGAGGGTCGAAAGAACAATGAAACCAATCCGATCACTGGGAGTAGATGATACCAGCTCCCAGAGGGCCTCCAGGGTTCCTCCTGAACCGGTGGGTCATTTGTGAAGTCTTCTCTCCTTGAACCGGATATAATCTCATGTTCTTGAGAGTTCTATTGCTTCTTTGTGCATATGCCCTGCACAACCAGATAGACTGATCAAAGCATCTTATTTTCTTAAAAAATAATATATAATAAGAGAAATAATATTCTTGATGGATATCACCTGAATGAATTTGAACCGGTACGTTGAATAGACCGGATCACAGGTTGGATAGTAAAACGACCGCCGCATCAGAAATCGCGCAGACATATGAATCGGCCGCGGTATTGTAAGCCGGCGGAGATGAACGAGTTATCCTCCGTGTTGTAAACCGGTGCGGACGCGTGAACCGGCCGTCCGTTCACGTCGTTGTAGAATATGGCCTGATTTGTTTGAAGAACAGATGGGCCGTCCGGTGCGGTCGCGAGAGACAGCCGCGTCGTTGTAAATCGGTGCTGTAGTGTGAGACGGCCATGGCGTTGTAAACCGATGCTTGAATCCGTGGAATCACGACGATCACCTGTGTTGAACAATATTTGGCGTTCCTCCGTCTCCATGGTTTATCACCACTTTGTGATGAGTACCTTTCCTGTGCAAAAGATATGGCAGGGCGAGGAATTTTTGCTCGGTTGAGTTTAATATGCGTGAAAAACAAAATAGGATAGATATCACCTGGTTTTCCTTGTCTAAACTTTTCCTCTAAACTTGTCTAAATCTCTAAATTTGTTGGTCTGTGATTTATCAACAGGACTTCCGCAGATATCACAGCCACCGGATCAAGACCAGGATGTTCCAGGAGGGAGATTTGGTACTCCGGCTCATCCAAGACCAAACAGACATGCAAAAACTATCCCCGCCTTGGGAAGGGCCCTTCGTGGTCAGCAAGAATCTACACAACGGTTCATATTACCTAGTGGACGTTCGAGAATACAAGGACTCACGGACATCGGAGGAAGAGACAAAGAGGCCGTGGAACATCGCCCTCTTGCGGCCCTACTATACCTGGGCCTTGAGCTCTGCTGTATCCTATGTACATATTATGATTAATGAATAAACCGACACCCTCGATAAACCAGGGGATCAACCTTTTTTCCAATATAAATATCTTATGGTGATATCCATCTAAAATTTATTTCTCTTACTATATATCATTTTCATTAAGAAAATAAGATGCTTTGATCAGTCTATCTGGTTATGCAGGACAACTCCCATATAGGTACTCTGCCGCTATAATCACTAAAGGGCTTCCTGTTCAAACATAGGTCGTATTCGAACCAAAGAGAACATAGCCATTCCTGTTCAAACATAGGTCGTATTCGAACCAAAGAGAACATAGCAAAGGCCACTAGGGGGCTACAGAATCCTAGCTTAGCCCCTATGGTCTGGTTTATATGATCGTATTCGAATCATAAGCTCCTTGGATCGTATTCGAATCCATTGATTGGCTAAAGGTTTCAAGGCCACTAGGGGGCTACGGATCGTATTCGAATCCTAGCTTAGCCCCTATGGTCTGGTTTATATGATCGTATTCGAATCATAAGCTCCTTGGATCGTATTCGAATCCATTGCTTGGCTAAAATTTCGCGGTCACTAGTGGGCTACGGATCGTATTCGAATCCTAGCTTAGCCCCTGGTGATCCGGTTTACTGATCGTATTCGAATCAGAAGTCTCGATTTGGAGCCTGTCAGCTCGCAAAAAGCCTCGACTACATGGTTTTATTTGCAAACCTGTGTTTTTGTGTTTGTGTTCTCATGTGTTTCTATGATTTTTTGATCCGGAGTGGGACAACTTCAAAGTTGACCACATATCTTCAAAAATTTGGACATAGAGTTCCAGCATTATTTAAACCGGTAGCTTCTGTAAACGCGGAATTATTATTGGGTCTATCCCAACAGAGCCAAGAGCTCCCTCGGAAAACTACAAAGTTCGCCGGATTAGGATATCAAGCATACTTAATCCAAGGTATGAAATTCTTTTCGGTATAACGCAGACATTCATTTGATATATATGAGAACGATTTAATCGGTCCGGCGGTAAAACCGCTAGGACATCTTTTTAATGTTGTCTATGCAGATACAGACAATATGAAAGGTAAACTATAGCAGGAAAAGAATTTAAATTGGCAGACGCCAAAGAAAAAGTTGGAACATCCGGATCAAAACAGTAATGTTTCGAGCTATCCTATTACAAGGCATCACAAGCCTGAACGGATTAAAAGTTTTTTCTCGACAGACAGAATACATCAGCTATAAAGTTAAATTGTGTGGCCTATGCTTCCTCCTGCTGCGACGGCTGAGGATCGACTCGTTCCGGAGCTTCTTCACCTTCCTGAAGCGGCTGAAAGTCAGGAACGCGCCAATCAATCTTTGATAAAGCACGGAAGTACATCTCTTCATTAATGAGATCAGACGGATCAACATTTGGGGCGAAAGTGTGGGGGCGCACTGGTGGGATTAGATTTTCGGTATCATAAACCGGCCGATCCACCCGCTCATTCTTTAAATCGTACGCCGGATGATACCTGGTCGAGTATGATTCGGCAGCAAGCTTGCTAGAGAGAGGACACATCTCCTTAGTCAAAACATGAAGGTCTTTGCCAGTGAAGGCCGATCCATCTTCCTTGGTGCTGGGGTACCCATTCATGGCTTCTTCCGGATCAAAATCCAGAACCCACGCCTTAGCTCTAGTCAGCGCTACAAGTGAACCGGCTCGGGCAGCAGACTTCTTCACCTCTTCCAAGCGTGCAGGCAAGATAGACAACCTCTCCAGAGTACCTTGGATAGTGGTGGGGGCCGGTTTATTAAAAGACATCGCACTTATAATCCTTTGAGCGCCGGAATACAGCTGCTCAACCAGAGTATAAGAGGCCTTGAGTTTCTTCCGGAGATCATCCCCAAGATGGGTGACGCGTCGCCCTGCATATGGATAATACAATTAAGACGGAACGAATTAAAAGTTGCAGAGATGAAAAGCACATACAAGTTAAGTATTTACCAAAGACAGCAGAAGTCATAAGTTCTATTTGCCGCTTTAAACTGGTCAACTCTTCTGTAACCGGATTAAGAGCTTCCTCAGCATCCTTTGCTCTCTTTTCAAGAGTGTTCTTCTACACCTCCCAGGTTGACCGTTCTGATTCAAAATATTTCTTCAAATGTTCAGCAGTGGTTAAGCTCAGCGCCAGATCTTTTTTGGCCTTGGCAGCAGCAGATTCAGTTTCAGCAAGTCTATTCCGGAGTTCAATTATTTCTTCAGCCCTCCGGTTCAAATCAGCCTGCAAGGGAAATCAAGTGGAATAAGGGACACAATTCAGACAAGTCTCAAGCACATAACCAAGTTATCCACTTGACACTTGGGGGCTAATGGGCAATTGAAGTATCAAAGAGTGACAATTAAACACAAGTCTCAAGCACACAAACAAGTTGTCTACTTGACACTTGGGGGCTAATGGGCAGTTGAAACATCAAAAGAAAGATTTAGACAAGTCCCAGGCACATAAACCGAGCTATGCCCCTGGCACTTGGGGGCTAATGTAAGATTGTTTTCTCACATTTGAAAGTACCGGTTCACCTTCTAACATAGCTAAACTGGAACTTGGGGGCTACCATGATATAGACAGAAATACAACAAAGGAAAAAGCAAAAGACAAGTAAGATACCTTGTACTTGTCCTTCATCATGTTGACCAAGGCTGCTTCATAGTCCCGACTGGTATGCAGCCGGTTCAAATACCCGGAATAAAGCTCGTGGGCACTCAGCTCGGCGTAACTAGACAAGTCTGTACTCCATTTGCCCTTCTCTTGTTGGAGTTTCCCCGCTTTAGCAGTATGCTTGGCTAAAACAATGGGCTCAGCAGGAGCGGTATAACCTGTACCGGTTATTTGAATATCCGGAGAAGAGGCAGTGGCTGGTTGTGGAGTGGCAGTATGAACCGGTCTAGCGGGAGCCGAGCTAGTCCGAGGAGGGTTGGCCCGGGCAGGACTCGCCGGTTCATGGACATCTTCAGCGTTGGGATTCTCAGGAGCAGTGGCATAATTATGATCCATGGGAGCAGGATCTTCTAGCTGAACTATAGGCTCATTTTCTGGAGGGATGACTGTATCCGGATCAGCCGCCGGATCATCAGTGGCAGTCTCAGCAGCAGTTTTGCTGGCCTTTGCCCTTTTGCTAGGCTTAGGCTTGCTGAAAGGAATTGGAAAAGAAATCTGAGTCACAAAAGCAAATACAAAGATAAACCAGATGAGATAAAGGACTTACCCAGGGACCGTCTTTAGAGTTGGGACCTGTGTGGCAGTGGATTCGCTAGAAGAGGATAAAGGAGTCTCCTGATAATTAGGGTCAGACGGTTTAAGTGGTTTGCGTATAAGTCCAGCCTTGGGATGAAGAAGAGTTGGGGAAAGTAAAACCTCAGAGCGGCGTCTCCGGGCCGGAGTAAGAGATATTCCGGAAGACTCGACTACATGGCCACTATGGCGTGTAGTCCGGCGGGCTTCGTGTTGCTGCTTCTTCAAAAGAAAATTGGGGTCCAGTTGAGCGTAAGGATGAGAAAACTGATATTTCCGGACTACCCGACGAATTTTTGGTGGAGGTGGTTCTGAATCTGAAGAAAGAGTGATTACCTCAGTTTCTGCCGCTTTATCCCCTTCAGCCAAATCCTGTGAAAAAGACACTATTAACATAAATAGGGATAAAAGAATAATGAAGCATATCAGGATTGATTCATACCTCAGAGTCCGGATCATCTTCTTCAACATGTGAACCGGAGCCAGCAGCCGCCTTTCTCTTCTTAACAACGAAGGTTTTCCGGCGCGGCTGTTTGCCTGACTTATCCTGAGGTTTCCTTTTCCAGAAAGGATCGTCGACCTGTGCAAAAGATGAGAGATAAATGGAAGATAATTTAAATGAACGGATTAAAAACAAACAGAAGAGATTAAGGCTTACCGCAGGCAGTTTGTTCTTCTTATAGTATGGAGCCAATCCGGTTTGGCTACATTCTTCAAAAGAGATGTTGATCATTTTCTTGGCAGATTCAATGACTTCCGTTTCAGAAAGCGTTACCTTGGAAAACCGCTGAGGATCATCCGGCTTTCCGGTATACTGATACATCAAACCGGATCGCCGGCTCAGAGGGAGGATACTCCAAGCAAGCCAGCAACGCATAAAATCAACTCCAGTTAATCCGTTGGCCATAAAGGCCTTGAGCTTGGCGAGTTGAGAAGCGAACCGGGGCCGTTCTGAGGAGCTAAGGCGTTGCGGCAGTGGATGATCTTCAGGAATGCGATGTTCGCGATAACTCGGCAGTGGGTTCTCTCCTTCAGGTGAAGTATCGTGGCAATAGAACCAAGATTTGTTCCAATCTTTGGGGTGTGTATGGAGAGCAGCGTGAGGAAAGACCGCATCTCTTCTCTTTTGAATGCTAACCCCACCTAGTTCTTGATGAGGTCCACCAGTAAATTCAGTTCGCCGGTTCAAATGGAAAAAAATCCCGGAACAAATCGACTGATGGCTCCTCTTGAAGATATACCTCGGAGAAGACTTGGAAATCGCAGATATTTGATATAGAATTTGGGCCTATGTCCTGAGGATGAATCTGAAAGGCGGCAAGTACGCCCCAGAAGAACTTTGAACCGGGAGGACTAAAGCCCCGGGCTATATGATCAAAGAAAACAATAACTTCCCCTTCTTTGGGAGTAGGGAGGCATTCATTTCCTGGAGCCCGCCATTTCAGAACTGCTTGAGGGCCTAGAGTGCCAACTGCATCAGCATTAGCTAAATCTTCTTCCGTAATGATGGAAGGGACCCAGTCGCAAGAAACGAACTGCTTGGCAGACATATTAGCAGAAGAAAAGTGCTGAAAAGGTGAAGCATAACATCCGGATTATTCAAGTACAGAGGCATAAACCGGATCACATGTGCAAAATCACAGCGACGGTTTAGACAAGGGACTAATGGCATTGACAATCCGGAAGCAGGCAGGAAACGAGCTGCTACCGGTTTATGACAACAAAAAAGAAAGAAGCTAAACCGTCAAGTTCATGGTTGATACGTTGTAGAAGCAATGCATGATTTACTAAACCGGCAAGTATCTTACAGATCTATGAGGATGAAGAAACATGTTTTTACAAGAAGCTAAGATAAAACAGATCTGACCGGTAAGAAAAAGAGGAAATTTATGCAGATCTATAACAGAAGAGCTGCGGGAGTCTTATACAGAGCAAATGGATCTAAGGGTGAACTGAGAAGTATAGATCTAAGCATAAAGTTATGGAGCAGGAGCAAGTTTTCGAAGATAAATCTAAGGTTAAAACTACTACGAGCATGGCGTACAGGATGAACAGCCGAAGCTTTTGAGGTCTAATGGCGGAGGCATGGAAGAACCCTAAGCTATAGATCTACAGCGAGGGAAAAAGAGATACTTGAGGCAGAAGGAAACGACAGGCGACGAGTTATCTGGTCGCGTTCAGGTTGATGCAGCGGCCGGACTTGCTGGCGACGGCGAGCTTGACGGTCGACGGCGGAAGCTCGGGTGCGGAGACGGAGGAAGAAGAAGCAGAAGGGGAAAGAGATGGGCCTCAGCGGTATTTATAGGCCGAGGAGAGACGAAATGGTAAGCGCGGGATTTGAGGAAGAAAGAGATTGGATAAAGATTCCCTGTCGCCTCGATTCTCGGGATGGCCTTTAAAGCAAAGATAATAAACAGCTGTGTGCGATAAATGTGGAAGTGATGTCACGATCGAATCAAGTGATTTCTAGGGATGACATCATCGCTGGTTTACAAAAACTAAGAGGATACAAGAAAGAAGGTTATGCAAGATTGAGAAGAGTGACATGAACAAGTTCAAATCATTCTGGGGCCTAATGTCAGGGATATTACTAGCAGGTGTAAACCGGCTAGGGTAAACTGGATTATGGTAATATAGTTGTATAATTGTAAACTCAGTAGAGATTACGGACCATGAAGGTTTAGGGCCCATGTGTAGAGTTACGGTTTGTAAACCGTCTTGTCATGTAACTTGAGACACAAGGAAGAAACAACAAAGACCGAAGCGGACACAATTATGAGCCGGCCTCGGGACTCTGTAAACCGGACCGGGCGTCACCTCTATATAAAGGGACGACCCGGCGACGGTTCAAGGACAAGCAACAACCCGTCTAGACGCAGGCAAGCAATCAACTCCCTGTTCATCGACGCCCAAGCAATACCAAACCAAACTAGACGTAGGCTTTTACCTTCATCGAAGGGGCCGAACTAGTATAAACCCTCTGTGACCTTTGTGTGCTTTTAACCCCTTCAAGCTAACCCGTGCGATGGTTCATCAACTAAGTCCGTTAAACCGGACATCTGCCATGCTAATTCCACGACAGCTCCCCTTGTGTCGAATCAATAAATTTGGGCTGAATACTCTACCCTCGAAAACGGTTCCGATCCCCTATACTTGTAGTTTATCTGCCACCCCCCGACAGCAGGCAAATCATGTAATGTAGTTGCGACGCCGTGTCGACAGCAGGAAAGCGCTGATGGATCTGCTCTCGCTCTGCGGCGCGCCGTGCCTCTCGCTCTACGGTGCTCCAATGGTCTCACCGTGTGGCGAGCCGTAGCCTATCGGCGCGGATGCGCCTAGCTTGCTCTGCGGCGCGCCATTGATCATGTTGTGCGGCGAGCTGCAGCGTGTCGGTGCTGACATGCTTATCTTGATCCACGGTGCTCAAGCGCCATGCGCCAAAGGTCTACTCAACCCTGGCGATGATGCGCATCACGGCGTCGTCCATCACGTTGCCGTGGAGCGCCTTGGCCTTGACGGGCATGGCACCTAATTGTTTTCCTCGTCGACGAGGTTGATGGCAGAGGTGGCACTTTTGGTGGGTTGGCATGCTTGGAAAAGGTGGAGGTGCTACAGGCTGCGCTTGTCGCCTCCATGCGTCGTGCGTTGCCTTGGTTTATGCACCATATCGCTGGGTGGCGGGAAACAGGTGAGGAAATGGCGGGAAACGGTGGCGTGTTCATAAAACGCCATCAATTAATGGAAACTTAGCATAGAAGGAACATCGAGCTAGCACAAGAAGTAGATGATGATCAGATGAACACAGACCACACTAGGGAACCCGTCGGTGATGAATTCATCAATCGCAAATGGTTGAATACTAGCAAGCGTTTTCCCACAACACACACAACTTATTCCATCACAAACAGGTCGGATGGATCAACTGTATGCCACGCATAGCACATTGTCAAAAAGTAATCGGTAGACCTTCTTTAACATGTGTTAAAAAAATTCAAAACAAGGACCTTGAGGTTAATTCTACTGATGGGATGTGTCATAAATGTCCTTAATGGACCTTTAAGATACATCCCATCAGTGGGATTAACATCAAGACAACTTCCCATCCAGTCACCCATCTCATGGCTGCTCCAGCCTGAGCACAATTAACTTGAGAGTTCTCTTAGAGGAGCTATTGGTGGAACATCTAGTCCTTGCTGATATAGGATGCCCTCTTCGCATCCTTATGGCGTACCCGGATGACCGCCCATCGCCCAATGGCAAATAGATGTTGTGTAGACAGAGCATATCACATACGTCTTATTAGAAGCAATCCTCTGTGTTATTATCGGTCGTCGCACACATTTGTGTTTACAGACCTGTTTGTCGCATATCACACACATGTTGTTATATTGAACCATTTCTATTCTCTCATCTCAATGCAAACAATTCATCCGAGTGAACAGCATGCCATATATCACACACACCTTGATCTGCCTGACCGTTTCTTTTGAGTTGCCTAATCACAAACAGTTCATCCGAGCGAACCATATGCTATATATCACACACACCTTCATCTGGCTGCCTGTTTCTTTTGTTCCTCCTCATCGCAAAAAGTTAATTGAACTGAACCGTATGCCCTGCATCGCACACGATACTAAAATCTGAACCGTGTTTGGTGCATCCTCTGTCGCAAACATTTTCACCTTTTTGACGGTTTTTACACCGCCATTTGCGATCATGGCATCGCACACAGTTTTGTCGAAGGGTCTCTTATTGTAGTGTCGCGTTAGCAGGATCCTGCAGTAGTGATAAATATATATATATATATATATATATATATATATATATATATATATATATATATATATATATATATATATATATATATACATCATGTATATGCATCAGTTAATCTAGTTTCTCAGTTTAATTACGTCCATGCAACCTACACCCTAATTGGTAAACATAGGTCCTAATCCCACCTGAGTATGTGTAGATTGCGTTATTTTCCCCATGCTCTGCCCCAGATCTGATGCAAAATTTCGGCAACTCCTCCCTGTTATTCTCCTGATACACGTCTCGGTAATAAACAGAGAGGATGTGTACCCGGAGAACAACAGGGAGGCACTGATTAAATTATTTGTGGGATCCGAATCAGAGCATATTGGAAAATAAACCCAATATACACATACTCGGGCTGCCCATGGATAATGTTGGACAATTGGAAAGAATAATGGTTATATATATGCAAATGCATGCATATTTATAACTGTAACCCTTTCGAACGGGATACACATACTTCTTACGCGACTGTAGTTACCTAACTAGTGTCATCGGCACGAAGACCGGAACAGAGCAAAGGAAGGGGGAGGAGGATATAGCTAGCTACCTGCTGCTCTCGGCGATGAGGGGATAGAGCAGAGGAGGGTAGCCGAGGGAGGAAGCAAGGGGCACCGGTGAGGATCTGCGAGGAGGGGGGATCCAAGGATGGATAGGTTAGTGACCGACGAGGGGAGGGATCTGGGGATCTCTACATTAACATTTTATTTTTCCTTTACATTTTCTACATCTTCTACTTATTTCACCTAACTAACCAAACTAAATTTAACTAATAGTAAACCTAAAGTTTAACTAATTCTAGACCTAACTAAGTAAGCTAAGTAACCCTAATTCCTAAAATCTTACTAACTACAACTAAACTACAATTTTTACAGCTTCTACAACTAACTACAACTAATAAACTAACTACAACTAAACTAGATTTCGCTAATTCTAAAATAGAACACTAAGATTACTAAAAGAGAGAAAAAATTGAAAAAAACAGAGAGGGGGATGTGGCTCACCAGAGTGGGGAAGTGGAGGCCGGCGTTGGTTGAGGTGGAGGAGGACGACGCTGGAGGTGTAGGTGGAGGAAGCCAGTGGCGGTGGCGGTGGGTTGGTGGAGGCAAGGGGTGGCGACATTAGAGGAGGGGGCCATGCCACCGGTGGTGGAGGAGAGTGTGCCGTCGACGATGGAGGAGGGTGCCGCGCTGGGACGGGATGGCTCCGACGGTCGGGGCCGGCACTACGGGGCGGGGTGGCGGCGCAAGACGGGGACGGCGATGCGCGCGGGGCAGGAGAGTATGTGAGAGAGAGTGGAGAGAGAGAAGGGATTGGGACGGGGCGGTGGGGTGTCGGGGGCGGCGGGTGGCCCGGCGGCGGCGGTGGGGCGTCGAGGGTGTCGGTGTCAAAACTGGCAAATCTCGGGTAGGGGGTCCCGGACTGTGCGTCTTAGGATCGAAGGTAACAGGAGGCAGGGGACACTTTGTTTACCCAGGTTCAGGCCCTCTTGATGGAGGTAATACCCTACTCCCTGCTTGATTGACTTTGATGAGTATAGGGGTTACAAGAGTTGATCTACCTCAAGATCGTAATGGCTAAACCCTAGATGTCTAGCATGTAGGATTATGAATGCCTCTACGGACTAAACCCTCTAGTTTATATAGACACCGGAGGGGCAAGGGTTGTACATAGTCGGTTTATAGGGGAAGAAATCTTCATATCCACACACGAAGCTTGCCTTCCACGCCAAGGAGAGTCCCATCCAGACACAGGGGAGAGTCTTCCATCTTGTACCTTCATGGCCCATAAGTCCGGCCCGTGTTACGTAGCCCAGAGGCCCGAGGACCCCGTAGTCAAGGACTCCCTCAGTAGCCCCTGAACCAGGCTTCAATGACGATGTGTCTGACGCGCAGATTGTCTTCGGCATTGCAAGGCGGGTTCCTCCTTTGAATACTTCAGGATAGCTAATCAACATTTAGCTATATCTGGCTCTATTTAAACAATTACTACCCGCTACCACAAGGGTATTACACTTAGTTAAAAAACATAATATGCCTTTACTGACAGCTTTTGCTAGCGAGACGTCAAGGTTGGCCTTTCCATCATTTCGAATCGTTTTTCAACTTTCCGTTTCGCGTTTCGAGATGCAACCTCCGGTGACACGTCTTATCAAAATAGAGATCGTGTCCCCTTATCACAGGATTTTCATCAATACGGACTTGGGTAATCCAACCATGCCGCCCGCACGACCCCTTGGGAACATGCGAGTTTTAAGGCTCGTTGGAGGGACGCTCTATATTCTCGACCCTTATAAGGGGATAGCAATCCACCTTTTCATCCCACGCCTTTCTTCTTCCTCATCTCATCCGCCCTCGAGCTCCAGCTCCCAAGCTTCGATTCCCCCCGTCCCCAGAAAACATTCTAGCCATGTCTGGATCCGGATCGCAGGGAAAGTGGATGCCGTCCTTCGTCACACAGGAGAACATCAAGGAGCTTCGAGAAGCGGGGTATTTAGCCGAGGCAACCGCCCATCGTCGTCCAGCCAAGAGATAGATCGTTCCTACTCCGGAGCCCCACAAGAGGGTAGTATTCATTCCTCTTTTCCTTTGCGGACTAGGGTTTCCCCTCCATCCCTTTGTCTGCATCCTTATGTTTTCCTACGGGCTACATTTCCATGATCTAGCCCCGAATTCTTTTCTCAACATCTCGGCGTTCATAATCGTGTGTGAGGCAGTCCTCCGCATCCCTTCCCATTTCGGCCTTTGGCTGAAGGTTTTCAATGTGAATCCAAAAGTGGTGGACAGATAACAAGCGGAGTGCGGCAGCGCTATGGTGAGCAGGCTCCCCAACGTCACTTGGCTCAAAGGCACCTTCATGGAGACCGTGAAGGGGTGGCAGCAGGAGTGGTTCTACCTCACGGAACTCCATGACTCCACATGGGCCGCTCCCCCTGAATTCAAGTTTGGGCCTCCCATGCGGCTGATAGCCTGGCTCAATAAGGGCCTAGACTAGGCATCATCCGATGAAGTGACGATGCTACAGAAGTGCATCAAGAATATGGTAGACAAAAATACCAGTCTCGCTAGCGTGATCCAGATAATGCTTTTCTGCCGGATTCTTCCTTGCCAGGACCGGACTCAGCACATGTGGGAGTTCGACCCAGGCGGTCCCCGGAAACTAAAGCGATTCTTTGGGACGAAGCACGAAGATATGTGGAAACTGATGTTCAAGACCCAAAAGAAGTGGCCGAAGATGACCGAAGACCTCGGGCTTGATTGTACTCACGCTGCGTCTCCCGTAAGTTTTCATGATAATTTATCTATTGTTGAATCCAAGGGGCATACTAAGCTTTCCATTCTTCCCATAGGGGTGGACGAAGAAAGCGGTGCGGATTCACTGTCCCGCTCCATTACCCGAAGACCCATCCATCACTCTATTAACGAGGATGCTGGTTCCGGCGCCATATCAGGCGTCGGAAAAGAAGGCCAAGAAGAAGGGCTAGGAGACCAAAAGCGGCCTCCGCCGTAAAGGTGCTTCGGACGTAGTGTCCGAAGATACCGAGACTCACTCCTCCCCTGATGCAGACGAAGGGGAGGAAGAAGAGAGTAATTCCCCCCCTATGGGGGAAAGAAGGAAAGTGGGGCATCACATATCTCGAGGCGAAGGTGTCTAAGAAAGGGAGGATCTCCCTCATGGATGAATCCGAATTATTCGCCGATGAGTGGCGCCCTAGGCCGAAGCCCCTGGCCGAATCGTAAGTGCCCCTGAAGGTATTTGTACTTATATACATTTCCGCCTTATGATTGTAGTGTACGCCTTATGATTGTAATGTATTGAATTACGTGCTGCAGCCCGGCTCGCATTCGCCCCCAACGATTCTTGTCTTCGGGGAATTTGCTGGATCCAAACGTGATGGATAGCAAGTCGCCTCCCCCGACATCCTCCCCCAATGCCATGGATAATGCCGAAGTGCTGTCCCGAAGGACCATTCCGGGTCGGGGAGAGGCACGGGGAAGCCGTCGAGCCGGCACCAGAGGGTAATACCTTAGTTGCTGGAAACCCGGGGGCACCGACCCCGATGGAGATTGGCGACAGGGGCCATGCCCAATTTGGCCCACAGTTGGACAGTATTCCGGAGACCCATGTGACTCCAGAATTAGGCGAGCGGCCTCCTTTGAAAGAAAGGAGTGCGCAAACTCTGCCAGCGACCTCTGTCAATCCAGAGGCGCTGGACCCATTGACGGAAGCACTTCAAAGTGCCGTCATTGTAGAAGAGCATTGTACCCTTATGGGCACGGTTGTTGAAAGAATTCGGTCTGCCAAAAGCGGATAGAATGAGGCTTATACTAGCCTTATGAGAGGCTATGATGTACGTAATATAATACCTTTTGGCTATATGAGAAAAAGGTGTCTGTGTATAAATAGTAGCCCCCGAGACTCTGTTCGGTGTTCGCGAAGAAAGGCCGAGCAGAGGATCTAAGTACTCATACAGGAGATTAACAGACATATCTATTTGAATAAAACAGGCTGCAATGCAGGCGTCAGCTTCCCATGCCGCCAAAGCATTTGAGCTGAGGCGAAAGTTGGATGAATGGCAAGGTATGAAATACTGAATATGTATCTGAAATAATATCAATCATAATTTGTCATCTTAGTGACTCCTATAACTCCGCTCACAGCTGACGCTTCTGAGGTCAAGACCCTCAAGAGCGCCCTGGCTGAGGCCAAGAAAAAGGCAGAGGAGGAACGAGTCGCCCGCCTAAAGCGTGAGTCAAGGGTGGAAGGAGTCCAACAAGAGCTCAAGGATGCTATAAGAAAATGTGAGTCCTTAGAGCGCAAAGTGTCGGATCAAAAATCCGAACATGCTAAGGCTCTCCAAAATGCTCAAGAGGCTCGGGCCGAGGCCCAAAACGCCTACAGAGAGATCCAGGAGGCGAGGCAAATTGCGGCTGGTAAGGCCTTTAATATGCAGATCAAATTCGTGAGGAAGAAATACATTTTACTGACCCGGATTTGGAGTTCCCCAGGAGAATTTGCGGACCTGCCTCGAAGTGTTGCCGAAGCTGTGGAGTTCTTCCGAGCCAAAGAGGGGAGCTCAACAGATAAAAAATGTTCTGGTCGCAGTACCTTGCGCCTGAGTATCCTATACACCTCAGCGATCAGCTGAAGCAGTTGTCCAAACTGCATAGGGTGGCCGGATTGGCCATGAGGAATTTTATAATTCGTCTGTGGCCCGCCGAGCCCATACCCAGGAGCTACTTCGAACTTGTGAGACGGCTTATCTGTGCCTGCCATCGGCTTGATATCGTGAAGCGGTCGGTTTGCATCGAAGGTGCGCGGATGGCCTTCGCCCGTGTCAAGGGGTAGTGGGCAAAGATGGATGTCGTCTAGCTCGTAACCGAAGGGCTGCCCGCAGCCAAAGAGCACCGCACGTCGGAGCGGTATTTCGATATTTTCCTAGAGGGACCCCACATTGTAGAGGGCCAATGTTTGAAGGACATTATGCTTGGATGAATGTGTCCACGTTGTCCAATCCTGCATTATGAAAGCAAGGCTTATGTATGATATGTTATTTTGTTTTAATTTGAAATATGTCCACTTGTGCGGCCGTTTACGATATCTGAGAGTTGGCCAGTCGTCGGCTTCAACCCCCACGTAGATAATATGGGGGTGTTCGGGATAACACCTAAACACACTTGACCCAGAGATTTGGTCCGTGATGGAGGTGTTAGTGCGGCGAACCAGGCAATCGGACTATATGGCTTTATAGCTCTCACTTAGCCATAAGACTTTTATAATAAAAATAGAGGCGCAACCCCTAGTATTGTTCGATTATCCGAACTTGAGTGTTGTAGACGCCCGACCGAGCGAATGCCAGACCATCGCGTATTGCGGAAAAAATCGCAAGAGATTTGTAGTCACCGAATAGCTGACCAGCTCTCTCCGCATCATGACAGTCAATTTTTGGCTCTCTCAACTAAGGTGTTTGACCGGATGAACCAGAAACACAATCGCAGTAGTTCTCCCTTTACTATCTTAGCCAAACAAGCGGAACGTAAGGTAGGAACCACAGGAGTCGGTCGATGCAACTATTGACCAAAGACATGATTCGGAGCCGATGCATATAATGCTATATTCGGGACGCCGAATGGCACTGTAAAAGTGTTTGGACTTTGTTTAGTAATAAAAAGACGTACGTGGCTTAACATAGCCCCTGGTGATTTAAGTCGCACCGAGGCGTACACAACAATCGTGTAGAAATATGGAAACATAGATTAAAAGGTAAGCCAATAGGTCAGGCCAGGACCTGTTTCCATTATAGTCTGATTGATACGTCAAAACGTATTGGTACAAAAAGGTGCACAAGGCTATTTTACATGCCGAGCAAAGGGGAAGGCTGTGCGCGGGTTTTTGCAAATGGTCGAGGCGGTCTTTAGAGACCCTTTGAGATACTCTGTCGTGCTGCTTGTCTCCTTGTTGTACTGTCCTTCGAGAGGATTATCACTGAGCGTTGTCAAGATAGGCCTTGAGAAGAGGCCTGAGAACCGTTGAAAAGGTGACACGGGTTGTAAGAAACCTGAAGATAGGTAGAGTTAAAAGAAAAAGGGAAAATATGGGTGTCCGGATATGGTCTAGTCGTATTGTGGACTTTATCCTTGTTGTGCGTCCATCTTTGCCCATGGTATCTTTAGAGTGTAATTATGTACGCGTGGCACGTAGACTGCGATTCAGTTTGGGATAAAACGGAGGCCGGATTGCTAACTGAGCTCCTGACGAGCTGGGCTATTGCTCTATGGTGTAGTCCTGACTCGTTTAATAGTGTCTGGGGGCTTGGTAGCTGATGTAGTGCTTGGCTTGATAAGGCCGCCCTGCACTTCTGCTGCCAGGGCCGCGATGTGCTCCTCGGTACAGAGGGATCGTTCCATGTTTCCATTGACTATTATAACACCGCGGGGGCCGGGAATCTTGAGTTTGTGGTAAGCATAGTGCGGGACCACGTTGAAGCGAGCGAACGCAGTTCGTCCGAGCAGTGCATGATAGCCACTGCGGAAGGGGACGATCTCGAAGATCAAGTCCTTGCTTCGGAAGTTATCCGGTGAACCAAAGATGACGTCCAATGTGATTGAGCCCGTACAGCGGGCCTCTACACCAGGTATTCCTCCTTTAAAGGTAGTTTTGGTGGGCTTGATCCTTGACGGGTCAATACCCATCTTGCGGACTATGTCTTGATGGAGCAGGTTAAGGCTTTTGCTGCCGTCCATGAGGACTCGTGTGAGGTGGAATCCACCGATGATTGGATCGAGGACTAGTGCGGCCGAGCCTCCGTGACGGATGCTGGTTGGATGGTCCCTACGATCAAAAGTGATCGGACAGGCTGACCATGGGTTGAATTTGGGGACGACTCGCTGTATCGCGCAGACGTCCCTTAACGCGCGCTTGCACTCTCGCTTGGGGATGTGGGTGACGTTTATCATATTCACCGTTTTTACTTCGGGGGGAAATTTCTTCTTACCTCCTATTTTTGGTGGACACGGCCCGTCATTGTCTTCGTCCTCGCTGGGTGACCCTTTCTCCCTTTGTTTGGTATTTAATTTACCGACCTGGTTAAAGACCCAACAACTTCGGTTGGTATGGTTGGCAGGCTTGTCGGGGGTGCCATGAATCTGGCAGGGTCGGTCGAGTATTTGGTCCAAGTTGGATGAGCCTTCATTATTTTTTTGAATGGCCTCTTCCGCTGACCGTACCTGGAGCCATTGAATCCCGTGTTGACCGTCGTGTCTTCGGTATTGTCGTTGTTGCTGCGGTGCTTGTGCTTGTTGCGTCGGGTCCTGCCGTTGTTATTTTTAGCTTCGGAAATGCCCGTCTCGCTTGTACTATTACCGCTACGGGCTAGCCAGCTGTCTTCGCGAACGCAAAAGCGGGTCATGAGTGCCGTGAGGGCTGCCATGGACTTTGTCTTTTCTTGGCCAAGTTGTCGGGCGAGCCATTCATCGCGAATGGTATTCTTAAAGGCCTCTAGGGCTTAGGCATCTGGACAATCGACAATCTGGTTCTTTTTAGTGAGAAACCTAGTCTAGAATTTTCTGGCGGACTCTCCGGGCTGCTGCACAATGTGACTGAGGTCATCGTCATCTGCAAAAGGAACATAGGTGCCTTGGAAGTTGTCTCTAAAGGCATCCTCCGGGTCTTCCCAACATCCAAGAGAATTTTCTGGAAGGCTATTTAACCAGTGTCGAGCTGGCCCCTTAAGCTTTAGGGGAAGGTATTTAATGGCGTGTAGATCATCACAGCAAGCCATGTGAATGTGGAGAAGAAAAACTTCAATCCATACCGTGGGATCTGTTGTGCCATCGTATGATTCGATGTTCACGGGTTTAAACCCTTCTAGGAATTGGTGCTCCATTACCTCATCGGTGAAGCATAGGGGCTGTGCGGCGCATCTATATCGGGCCACATCGCGGCGCAGTTCGGATGAAGTCCGTGGGTGGTCTTCGACCCGGGCATGGTTTTTCTTGTAGCGCCAGGATTGGTAACCGTCCTCTCGTGCCGGTGCATGCCCTAGTGATCCCTAAATGGATCTGGTCTGACCTTTTCTATTTTCGGGGTCCCGTCGTAGGTCGTATGTGTATCCTCGAGCTGTTGTTTCTCTGCTCATACATCGAGGTGGTGCAGGCTGGTGTTCGGCTTGAGTTGCCATTCTGTCCCGGCCACGTGGCGGTCGGTCAGGTTCGTCAGCCGCATTACGCGCGGCTGGTATGACCTCCGGCGCTTCGTCGTCGAATTGGGGTAGCAGCTTATGCTTCAGATAACTCTTTGTTTGGCGTTCAAGGATATACTCCTCAGCTGCTAGGACATCAGTCCACCTGTCATTGAGCAGTTCCTGGTCAGCTTAAAGCTGCTGCTGCTTCTTGCCGTCGCTATTAGCCAACGCTTAAAGCGTTCTTGTTCAAGAGGTTATTCTTGCAAGATAAAGTCTTCGTCGCCGAGGCTCACATCATCCTCAGAGACTAGCAGATAGTTAGTATCTTCCAAGTCTTCGCTCCCTGCTTTCTCGTCAGGGTCGACTTGCCCCTCCTCCCGATCATCCTGTTCGGATGGTGGTTCGATGGGGTCTTCTTGTTCTTCGGCGTGTTCCGGAGTATCATTTTCTCCCGTGCCGGTATCGCTTTCTTTTCCGTGACGTGAATTGGGGCGGTGCCGCCGACGTCGATGCTTCGACGGTATCTTAGGAGGTTCTTCCTCGACTGGATCCTTCTTACCATCGCCGTCGCCTAGTTCAGGTGTGTCCACCATGTACACATCGTACGAGGAAGTGGACATCCAGCATCCGGTGAACGACTGGTTTTGGGCCTGCTCCTCTCTGGCCTCGTTGTCTATACCGTCGATGTCTTCGGAGGCGTAGTCGAGCATGTTAGTTAACTCCTCGATGGTGGCTATGAAGTGGGTCGTGGGTGGGACATAAGGTTCCCTATTTTTAGCCCCTAGTACGGGCTGGGTGTAATTCGGAAGCGGTTGCTCTGTGATGGTGAGGGATCGCATTAAGTCCAGAGCCTCATTCAAGAGCGAGGTTTGGATGGGGACCAGAGTGCCTTGGCCGAGCTCGCAATACGTGGACTCAGAGAGTTCGGAGCTCGTGTCCGGAGAAGAGCCCGGCTTTGTGATAACTGTCAGCGGCGCTATCCACTCCGGTTCTCCAGTGTTGAGATTTATGGATGCATATAGTCCGGCGGGCTCGAGACTCCCGTCTTTGGACTGGGTGACGCGCTCCAGATCTAAGGTCAAAGTGGTGGTTGGAGAAACGAACCCTTGGAAGATCAAGTCACCTCGGATGTCAGTGACATAGTTCAAATTTCTGAAACTGATCTGGTGACCAGGGGCGTAGCTGTCTATCTGCTCCAGCGACCAAGTGAGTTGGCACGCAGCGCGAAGCCGCTGAACACGAAGATCTGGCCGGGGAGAAAAATCTCCTCCCTAGCGACGTTGTTGTAGATGATCGATGAAGCCATCAAGCCTTTCGACGACGGCACAGTGGAACTCTCAATGAAAGCACCAATGTCGGTGTCCAAACCGGCAGATCTCGGGTAGGAGGTCTCGGACTGTGCGTCTAAGGATCGAAGGTAACAAAAGGCAGGGGCACTTTGTTTACCCAGGTTCGGGCCCTCTTAATGGAGGTAATACCCTACTTCCTGCTTGATGGACATTGATGAGTAGAGGAGTTACAAGAGTTGATCTACCTCGAGATTGTAATGGCTAAACCCTAGATGTCTAGCATGTATGATTATGAATGCCTCTACGGACTAAACCCTCCGGTTTATATAGACACTGGAGGGGCTAGGGTTGTACATAGTCGGTTTACAGAGAAAGGAATCTTCATATCTGTCACAGCCTGATTTTTGGCCCTTTCTTTTTCTTTGGATTTTCTGAGATTTTTTGCTTGAGTTTTCTTTTTCCGTGGCTATGTGGTCTGGAAACTGAAGATGCCGACCTCTTCTTTCTTTCTAGGGTGGCTTGTCATCCTCATATACATCCCTAGACCTTCCCATTTTCATCTTGGCCCAACCCCAATATTATTTTTCTAGGGAATATTCCTTTTTCTATTAAAGGAATAACCCTGCCTGCCCCTAGGTTGTGAAGCAACCTATATTTCTATCACTCCTCAAATTCCCAAGTAATTCTCATAAATTGTTTGGGTCCTATCTTCATCAAATATGGCAAAACTCTTCATTGCCATGCTCTAAAATAATCCGCCAATATTCCTTTTCCTATTCTGCCCTAAATGGCACATTGTGAAGCAAGTGCTATTTATCTTTGCCCATTTGCCCCCAAATTTTTGGACACCTTTTCATGTCCATATCATCGCCTCATGCAAAATTTCATACTCATTTGCCTAGTAAATATGTTTCAGCTAATTTCCAAAGTTTCTGTCCAGAAAGAAACTTTGTGAAGGAGGTACAAGCTAGGCATATCAAAATGAGTTGAAATTTTAGTATGACCTCTATAACATCGAATCATGACTCTACACCAAAGTTGCGCTCATTCCTTGCATCCATGTGAGAACAACCTCAAATCTTTGTTTCTGTCCAAAATTTCAGTTTGTGAAGCAAGTATACTTTATATTGCTTCATTAGGGCTGAAACTTTTCCAGTACCTTCCCCCCTGTATGACCAATCTCCAAAAAATTTAGACTCAATTCATGCAGCCAATTTCCCTATGAAACTTTGCTAAGTTTTGGGTCGGTGGGGGATGTTTGTGAAGCAAGTACTATTTTGGATAGTCCAATTGGTACGAAACTTTTACAGCACCTTCATATGACCAAATAACCATGCCTTGCCAAATTTCAGCTCAAGTTAATGCTTCATGTGAGTGCACCATCTTAATTTAGTATTCTGAACAGATTTGACAGTTGCATAGAAACTATATTAAATCTTGATCCAAATCTCCTCAAACTCTCCAGCATTATAGTCCTTCCTAATCTAATGACCTCAGACAAATCCATTTGGCCCAATCACTTCCCTGTTGATCACCAGTGCACGGTCAAGTTTACTGCAGTAAACTTCAGAGCTAACTTATCATTTAACCACACAGTCTTTAACCGAGCTACCACCTCAGTTGCCAGCTACCCTGGAAGGACTAACCCCTTGACATAAGTTTACAACCATTGGCACCTTCTCCTCTCCAGCTCACGCGGTGACCACCTCTCTAGCATGCCATGGACGTGAGCTAGATGCCTTCTTGCTCGAGCCCCTCCCACTCTCATCGTCTTCGCGTGCGTGAGCGTGTCCGGAAGCTAGACCGCGTCGTCGCCGTCCCCCTAGACTCATCTCCCTCTCCCAAAGCCTCCTTGTCGGCGCTCGTCGCCTCTCGCCCACGGGAGCAGTTTGGCCGACAACGCATTAATGGTGCCCGACCTCTTCCTCCGCCCCTCCCTCGGCTCCTGGTGCCCCGTGTGTTCTGTAGCTTGTCCGCGTTCTCCGTCGTCATGTCCCCGTGCCTCCCGATGATCGCTGCCATTGCCAGGGCCTCGGCCATACGTGCCCGGCGGCACCCGAGCCCATGCCTCTCGCCCCGGCTATTAGTAGCCCTCCCATGACCTCCCGATCTCATCACTCGACCTCACTCACACCTCTAGCCCTCCCCGACCCCTTCGCTGAGCTCCAAGAGCTCCCGAGCCCTCCAATGGCTACCATGGCCGCCTCGATCCTCCTGCTAAATTCACATGGAGCCAAGCCCCTCCCACCGTTCCCTCACCTCCCTAGCACCACCCAGAGCCCGGTGGACCGCCTCTTCCCTTTAGCCCCTCCTCCGACGCCCCGTAGCCCCGTGTCACTCCTCTCCTGACCACCACCGTCCGTCGGCGTCGTGGCAATCTTCATCCCGGTTCACCCCGTCGGCCATGGATGGGATCAGTGTGTGTGTCTCGCCGCGCTGAGCTCATCCATGTGCTGAGCGCCACGGGAGATGGCATGAAGCTCCGGCAATAGCAGTCGGGAGCCGCACCTCTCCTCTGCCTGGAACGTGCGAGAAGGAGATGAAGACGATGACCCCCTGTGTGTGGGACCCGCTCGTCAGCCTCGCCTGCGTTGACCCGGTGCTGATGACATGGATAAGTGGACGTGCAGTTCTGACCGATACGTCCTCATCATCTGAAAGCGGATACTCTAGGTGCTTCAGCTTAGAATACGTTTTTGATATACTGAAAGCGTATTATCTCTCCCTGTCAGCCAGGAATGCATTTTCCCTACTGGTAAACATATTTTCAGAAAGACGTGTTCTGTTTTTCCAGCCGAGGGCCTATTTGTGATGATTTCTTTATAGATAGGTCCCTCCCAGAAATAACCCCTATATCTTTTTGATCCCAACTCCGAATCACGTGCTTCCAAAGCCCACTTCTTTGTCTCATCGAGCCCGTTCTGTTGGTAACATTTTCACTATGGTTTGACATATTAGAAATGACCACTTTGCCCTTTCCCGTAAACAGCCCCCTCAGAGAGAGAACTATTTCTAGCGAATCTTTCTGCGTGCTTTCCGCACTTCTTTCCGGAGTATTCTTCTTTCCTAGGCAAGCCACAACCGCAATTTGCATGATAGCTATGAAGTAGCATTGGTTTTCAACTTGAATCTTTAATAATTGTTTGTTTGTTTTGCTACTACTATCGTTGTTTCGGTTATGATATGGATCTGTGTTTACTTTCACGTTATGTTCATATGCACCTGGTTATCATGTACTAGTTGCTAGTATTTCTGTCGTATGCTATGATTGGTAGTAGTACCTATTGATGTTGGTGATGGTCTTCGGTGCACGACTGTCGTCTATTCTGAGTATCGGTGTCATGCATGTTCCTTTGCATCCAGTTGGTTAAATGTTTGCATTGTAATATCATTATGTTATCGCATGGTAGTTATTCTCGATGCTAGTGGTCATGATATGTTGTTGAAGTGTTATACTCGTAATATTCATGCTCGTCAGTATGCCATGCTCATCTGAATAAATGATTAAATGTTGTTGTTATGCTCGTTGATTATGGTTGCACATCCATGTTCATGTCGATATCAAGCTCATGCATTATAAGTTGAATAATGTTATTTTATTATGGCTCAGCTTATTGCATTCAAGTTTAACCGGATAATAATGAACTTGAACAAATGTTGGCTGAGTCATGGTGCCACCATATCGAGCTAACCAGTGCAGCCACACTTACCTTTATGGGAAGGTCCTAACTGGGTCTATTGTCATGCCTCTCGCCGGTGCCTCCAACGAGGGAAGGTTATGCGCGGGCCGTACCTTGGCCGGGTACGACAGCATAGGCCTTGTGTGCCTGTTGTTGTTATTTTGAGCTCATGTCCCAGTCTGGGACCGTTTATGTTTTGCCACGACAGTGGCCGTTGGTGCCTTTGGTAGGCACGAGGCCACCCATGACTTAGCCCAAAGGGGAGTTGGTCGGCGTGGCCGGGAGATTGTCATGGTAGTAGGACGGTTTTGTCGGAACGCCATTGGTCCACCCGAATGGGAGTGCGAGGCTGAAAGCACATTTGCTCCCTGGGTGGTTTTGGTAATTAATGACAACATACTTTGTGGTTGGACTAATGCCTTTATCAAGTTTGTTTCAGGAAATCCAATCACATTGGCATGGCAAAAGGACTAAAGAAGTGGACCCCTCAAAATGCTAAGGCAAGCATTGGCAAAAGCTCAAGACTCCATTTTTGGTTTAGTGATCCAAGATCACATTGAGTCCATAGGAAAAGCCAATACTATTAAAAGGGGATGAGGTTATGATGATGGTCTGGTTGCTCAAGTGCTTAGTGATATATCTCCTAAACTATCAGCAACTTTCACTGCCATATACACTCATAAGTAATCTCGGTGCCACCGATATTCCAAACTCAGTCACACCGAGATGAACCACCTCAGCCATAAGCCAAACCCTAGCAAAATCGGATATTCCGATTCTGAAATCGGTTTCACCGAAACATGGGCTGCCAAGCTTCTGTAACCTTCTGTCATCAAATCGGTGTCACCGAGATGATAAAGTCAGTCCCACCGAAACTGGCATGCTCTTTTCTTTGCTCGAATCGGACTAACCGAGAAGGTATTTTCGGTCCCACCGAAAACCCCAACGTTCACATTATTTGAACTTTCGGTCTCACCGAGTTGTCCACTTCGGTCCCACCGAGATTGCTCAAATATGTGTGTAACGGTTGGATTTTGTGTGGAGGCTATTTATACCCCTCCACCCCCTCTTCATTCATGGAGAGAGCCATCAGAAAGAACTACCACTCCTACCTTACATTTCTGAGAAGAGAACTACCTACCCTTGTGTTGAGATCAAGTTGCTCCACTCCCACCATATGAAACTTGATCTCTAACCTTCCCAAGTTGCTTTCCACTCAATCCTTTCTTCCACCACAGCCAAATCAGTGAGGAGAGTTGAGTGTTGGGGAGATTATCATTTGAAGCACTAGAGCAAGGAGTTCAGCATCATCTACAACATCTATTACATTTTGGAGGGTGGTGCCTCCTAGATTGGTTAGGTGTCGCTTGGGAGCCTCCGTCATCGAGATGTGGAGTTGAACCAAGAAGTTTGTAAGGGCAAGGAGATCACCTACTTCGTCAAGATCTACCCCGAGTAAGGCTAGCCCTTCGTGGGCGTAGGCCATGATGGAATAGACAAGGTTGCTTCTTTGTGGACCCTTCGTGGGTGGAGCCCTCCGTGGACTCGCGCAGCCATTACCCTCCGTGGGTTGAAGTCTCCATCAACGTGGATGTACGATAGCACTACCTATCGGAACCACGGGAAAAATCATTGCGTCTCCAAATTGCGTTTGATCTTCTCCACTTCTCTTTACTACTTGTGCAATTTACTTTCCGCTGCCCATACTCTAGAATTGCATGTGTAGTGTGCTACTTGACTTGTGTGTTATGCAAAATCTGCCAAAATCTGTCCTTGATAAAAGACAGAATTTTTATCTTGTCGAGTAGTCTAATCACCCCCCTCTAGACACTCTCACCTTCTTCGATCCCTCAATTGGTATCAGAGCTTTGGTCTCCATTGCTTTGGTTTACACACCATTGGAGGAAGATGGACGTGTCTACGTTTGGGAGTGTTAGCCATAGAGTGCCTATTCTTAATGGAGTGTCCTATAACTCATGGAGGTCTGAAATGCTTATTATCTTTAAGACGTACAATTTGTGCAAATATGTTGAGACCCCCTATGTGCCTCCATTTGACCCCTTGCACCCTACCATGGATGAAGAGCTTGATTTGCTTCGTAACCTTAGGACTGTAAATCTTATCATTAGAGGGTTACCCGATAACTTGCTTAAGCTCGTTACAAACTTTGAGTGTGCCTATGCTATGTAGAAGTTCTTGGAAGAACTTTATCCGGACTACTCTTTGAGAGGTCTTGATAAAATTCTATACAAGACTATTGAATTTGATATGATGCACCCCAATGATCCCAACTTTGATAAATGCTTCTTTGAGCTTCGTGATCTTATGAAAAAGAAGGGTGATCCCGATCTTATCAATGTTTTAATTAGAAATGCTCTTGCATTGCATTCCGAAGATTATTGTCACATTTACAAAACTAATGCAAGTAGTTATCAAATTGACCTAGGTGTTGATGATGAACAATCTATGGGTCAATATGATGATGAGCATGAGCATGATGATGATTACTCCGATTCGGACACCGAGCTAGACAAGATCATGAAGAGTCTCAATCTTATGGCAAACCTGAGAGACTACATGTCCGGCGGAAAAGAGTGGATTCTTGATAGTGGATGCACCGACCACATGACCGGAGACAAAGACATGTTTCGAGAGCTTGCAAAGAACGATGGTCCATGCAAGTATGTGACTTTTGGAGACAACTCCAAGGGTAAGGTACTTGGCCTTGGTAAGGTGGCCATATCTCATGATAGCTCTATTCAAAATGTCATGCTTGTAGAATCTCTTGGATACAATTTACTTTCCGTGTCTAGATTAGCTGACTTTGAATTCAATGTGCTATTCACCAAAGTAGATTGCCAAGTCTTTCGTCGTGACAATCAAAACATGGCGTTTACCGGTATCCGTAGAGGTGATCTATATATTGTTGATTTCAGTAAGAATGCCCAACCTAGAGCTTGTTTCATTGCTAAATCCTCTAAAGGTTGGTTATGGCATAGAAGGCTTGGACATGTTGGTATGCGTAATCTAGACAAGCTGATCAAAGGTGATCATATTCTTGGCGTTAAAGATGTTTTCTTTGACAAAGATAGACTTTGTAGTGCTTGTCAAGCAGGAAAACAAGTAGGTGGAAGTCATCCCGTGAAGAACATCATGACCACAAGGAGACCGCTTGAGCTTCTTCATATGGATCTCTTCGGTCCCAATGCTTACAAAAGCCTTGGTGGTAACTCCTTTGGTCTAGTTATAGTTGATGATTATTCCAGATTTACGTGGGTATTTTTCCTTAATGACAAATCGCAGGTTCAGAGAATCTTCAATGCCTTTGCCAAAAAGCCCCAAAATCAATTCGAGGTGAAGATCAAGAAAGTTCGGAGTGACAATGGAACGGAGTTCAAGAACGCCAATGTAGATTCTTTTCTCGATGAGGAAGGGATTCTACATGAGTTCTCGGCTACGTACACTCCTCAACAAAATGGAGTTGTTGAGAGGAAGAACCGAACGCTCATAGAGATGGCGAGAACGATGCTTGATGAATACAAGACACCGAAGCATTTTTGGGGGGAAGCGGTCGAGACAGCTTGTCATGCTATCAACAGGCTTTATCTTCACAAGCTCCTCGGCAAGACATCATACGAGCTCCTCACCGGTAACAAACCCCAAGTGGGATACTTTCGTGTCTTTGGTTCAAAATGCTATATCCTTGATAAGCATCGTCGGTCTAAATTTGCTCCTAAATCTCATGAAGGCTTTCTCCTTGGTTATGGATCAAACTCCCACACCTACCGTGTCTACAATAATTTCACCCGAAAGGTTGAAGAGACGGTAGACGTGAAGTTTGATGAATCTAATGGCTCGCAAGTAGAGCAAATGCCTATTGATGTAGGAGACAAGGACCCATCGGAAGCTATCCAAGATTTATCTATTGGAAAGATCCGTCCCATGGAAGTGAAGGAGAGTACCTCATCTACATATGTGGAGCCCCCTACCTCACGGCGAGATGAACCTCAAGGCAACATGGAGGCCTCCACAAGTGGAACTCACCAAGATGAGGAAGTGCAACAGAAGATCCACCACAACCTCCTTCTCCACCGCCTCAAGACAACACCAACAACAATGAAGAAGAAGAAGAGGAAGATGAAGATGATGAGGAAGCTCAGCCACAACCTCAACAAAAGCTATCCCGAGTCCGAGCAAGAGTGAAGAAAAATCATCCCGTGGAACAAATGATGAACGACATCAACTCCGGGAGAATTACTCGCTCTAAAACTCGCTTAGCTAACTTTTGTGAGTATTACTCATTTATCCCTAGTATTGAACCTATGAAGGTAGAAGAAGCACTTGAAGACCCGGATTGGGTGAACGCTATGCACGAAGAACTACACAACTTCGAGAGGAACAAGGTATGGACTTTGGTAGAGAAGCCCAAGGATGATCAAAACATCATTGGAACCAAATGGGTGTTTCGGAACAAGCAAGATGAAGATGGACAAGTCATCCGCAACAAGGCTCGTCTCGTAGCTCAAGGTTACACACAAGTCGAAGGTATGGACTATGGTGAGACCTATGCCCCCGTTGCTAGACTTGAGTCCATTCGCATTCTTCTTGCTTATGCCAATCACCATGATATTACTCTCTATCAAATGGATATCAAAAGTGCTTTCCTAAATGGTGAAATTGAGGAGGAAGTATTTGTGAAACAACCTCCCGGATTTGTGAATCCCAAAAAGCCTAATCATGTTTACAAGTTGCACAAAGCTCTTTATGGTCTTAAACAAGCTCCTAGAGCTTGGTACAAATGCTTGACTAGCTTTCTTCTTGAAAAAGGCTTTGAGATTGGAAAGATAGACTCAACGTTGTTCACGAAAAGGGTTAATGGTGAACTATTTGTGTGCCAAATATATGTTGATGATATTATCATTGGTTCAACTAACCCTCATTTTAGCAAGAAGTTTGGACAGCTCATGTCGGAGAAGTATGAGATGTCCATGATGAGTGAACTCAAATTCTTCCTTGGGTTGCAAATCAAGCAATCTAAGGAGGGTACCTTTGTCTCACAAACAAAGTACACCAAGGATCTCTTCAAGAAGTTCAACATGCAAGAAAGCAAAGGTATGAGTACCCCCATGCCTACAAGTGGACATAATGACTTGACAAAAGATGGAGAACCCGTTGATCAAAGGGTTTACCGATCTATGATTGGTTCTCTACTATATCTTTGTGCTTCTCGTCCTGACATAATGTTGAGTGTATGCATGTGTGCGCGATATCAAGCAGCCCCTAAAGAATGTCATCTTAAAGCTGTTAAAAGGATAGTGAGATATTTGATACACACACCAAACTTTGGCATTTGGTATCCTAAGAGGGCCTCTTTCGACCTTGTTGGCTATTCCGACTCGGACTATGCCGGTGACAAGGTTGATAGAAAGTCAACTTCGGGTACGTGTCAATTCCTTGGACGATCCCTTGTATCTTGGTCCTCCAAGAAACAAAATTCGGTATCATTATCCACTGCCGAAGCGGAATATATTGCTGCTGGTTCGTGTTGTGCTCAATTGCTATGGATGACACAAACGCTTAAGGATTATGGGATACATGTGAGACATGTTCCCTTGCTTTGTGACAATGAGAGTGCGATTAAAATTGGACACAATCCCGTGCAACACTCTCGAACGAAGCATATTGAAGTTCGTCACCATTTTATTCGTGATCATATTGCCAAGGGTGACATCAATCTTAAGCATGTTCGTACTGACAAACAACTCGCTGATATCTTTACAAAACCTCTTGATGAGAAGGTGTTTTGTCGCTTAAGGAGTGAGTTGAACATCATTGATGCTTCAAACTTGGAGTGAGAACTCCATTGATGCATGCAAGGCATGAGCCCACTTGACTAATCCTTGATATTTCTCTTATGATGGTGATCATATATCTTGGACACATTTGCCTCCTTGTATTGCATCTAACTCCTTGCAGGTACTTGGATGATCTACATTCCACAAGGTTACCACACACTCAAATCATGAGTAATCTTGTCATTGACCAAATATCTAGCCCTTTGGGATGTTGAGTTCAAGGAACAAAATTCCACATATCCTTTTTGACATCTTATACATCTAGTATTTCACTCTTGTCATCTTGGATATCCTTGAGTATTTCCTTGCTTGCCTAACCCATGTAGGAAGATGAACTACACAAGTAGAAATGGCGCTCCAACTTCACATTCAATGAGCACCTACATCAAGTTTACCTACATGAGCAAAGCAACAACAAGCCCAAGGTACGTTGTTCACATCTTTAAGGAGCTTTGCTCAAAGTCATGAGTACAAGCAGCTTCATAAGATGTGATCACATCGAATGCTTAATCAAAAAATGGCAACCCCATTTTGAGCTTAAATGATGAGTCTGACCTATGATCAAATGTCCTCATTCGACTCCTAAGTCAATATACTCAAACATAGGTGACCTTGTCGCCGATCTTTTTCTAGATGAAGTACATATGTTTTGAAGTCTTTCTATTCTCTCTTATGTTCTCTCATTGAGTTTTCATTTCAAAAAAAAAACTTCATCTAGGAATCTTTTTCATTTCTATTCTTCTGTCTTTGTGAATATCCTTCTGGCTCTGATCAATTCCTCGAAAATCTTTCACAAATTCATTGCAAATCCTAGACATACTTTCCTCGCAAAGTGAGCTGAATTGTTTCTGTATTTCCTTGGAATTAAACTCGGCGTCACCGATTTAAATATTTCAGTCTAACCGAAAAGGATCTATCCTAAGTCCCTGACTTTCGGACACACCGATCCAGCTCAATTCGGTGTCACCGATTTATTTCTTCCAGGATATCATCTTCTGCAGCTCCACTCAATGTTTCTCTATGCATGTTCCTATTTGCCCTGTTGTGATTCTTAAGGATCCCACTTCTTTCTTTCCATCTTCCCTGACCTTCCTAGTTTGCTGTCCTTTTCGGCACTTGATGTCAAAGGGGGAGAAGACTTAGGGGGAGAAGAGAAGATTTAGGGGGAGAAGAAGAGCAATCTTACCTTAAGGGGGAGAGAATCACATCAAAGCTTTGCTGTGTTTTACATTGGACATCACAATTGGCGTCATTGTCATTGGGCATCATTCCTTTGATTAATCTTCACAATTGATATCTTATGGAAAGCAAAATCTCTCAGAGTTCATTGAAAATCTTTTAGTTTCGGAGACATGTTTGCTGATTCAAGCTTGTGCTCAATATGAGACACTCTTTATACATGTCATCCCTGGCTTGGTACTCTTGATGTTCTTGCAGTTGGTTGAAGAAATACTCTTGTGTTATCTAACCTTGTTTTCCCAAGTTTATCTCTTCAGGTACAATGCCAAGGAACCTCAAGGTAAGTATATGCACTTTGCAGAATGTGCATGATGGTGACTTGCTTGTGAATACTTGTTTGCAAGAAATCACCATGCACATATGCATTATCACTCACTTCTTTTCATCTGCTCTGATGCATATAGCCAAGCTGCATGTAGCACATCTTGCTTATCTCTCCTGTGTGCTTGTGGTAGTCCAAAACCATAATTTATGAAAATCTTGCACACTTGTAGGGGGAGCCTATGTACTACATGTTTGTCAAAGCTTTCGTGATAATTCTGTCTTTCTTTCAATAAGCTTTGATGTCTTGTTTAGTGTGATTTTAGTGTGTTGCCATCAATTACCAAAAAGGGGGAGATTGAAAGCACATTTGCTCCCTGGGTGGTTTTGGTAATTAATGACAACATACTTTGTGGTTGGACTAATGCCTTTATCAAGTATGTTTCAGGAAATCCAATCACATTGGCATGGAAAAAGGACTAAAGAAGTGGACCCCTCAAAATGCTAAGGCAAGCATTGGCAAAAGCTCAAGACTCCATTTTTGGTTTAGTGATCCAAGATCACATTGAGTCCATAGGAAAAGCCAATACTATTAAAAGGGGATGAGGTTATGATGATGGTCTGGTTGCTCAAGTGCTTAGTGATACATCTCCTAAACTATCAGCAACTTTCACTGCCATATACACTCATAAGTAATCTCGGTCCCACCGATATTCCAAACTCAGTCACACCGAGATGAACCACCTCAGCCATAAGCCAAACCCTAGCAAAATCGGATATTCCGATTCTGAAATCGGTTTCACCGAAACATGGGCTGCCAAGCTTCTGTAACCTTCTGTCATCAAATCGGTGTCACCGAGATGATAAAGTCGGTCCCACCAAAACTGGCATGCTCTTGTCTTTGCTCGAATCGGACTAACCGAGATGGTATTTTCGGTCCCACCGAAAACCCCAACGTTCACATTATTTGAACTTTCGGTCTCACCGAGTTGTCCACTTCGGTCCCACCGAGATTGCTCAAATATGTGTGTAACGGTTGGATTTTGTGTGGAGGCTATTTATACCCCTCCACCCCCTCTTCATTCGTGGAGAGAGCCATCAGAAAGAACTACCACTCCTACCTTACATTTATGAGAAGAGAACTACCTACCCTTGTGTTGAGATCAAGTTGCTCCACTCCCACCATATGAAACTTGATCTCTAACCTTCCCAAGTTGCTTTCCACTCAATCCTTTCTTCCACCACAGCCAAATCAGTGAGGAGAGTTGAGTGTTGGGGAGATTATCATTTGAAGCACCAGAGCAAGGAGTTCATCATCATCTACAACATCTATTACCTTTTGGAGGGTGGTTCCTCCTAGATTGGTTAGGTGTCGCTTGGGAGCCTCCGTCATCGAGATGTGGAGTTGAACCAAGAAGTTTGTAAGGGCAAGTAGATCGCCTACTTCGTGAAGATCTACCCCGAGTAAGGCTAGCCCTCCGTGGGCGTAGGCCATGATGGAATAGACAAGGTTGCTTCTTCGTGGACCCTTCGTGGGTGGAGCCCTCCGTGGACTCGCGCAGCCGTTACCCTCCGTGGGTTGAAGTCTCCATCAACGTGGATGTACGATAGCACTACCTATCGGAACCACGGGAAAAATCATTGCGTCTCCAAATTGCGTTTGATCTTCTCCACTTCTCTTTACTACTTGTGCAATTTACTTTCCGCTGCCCATACTCTAGAATTGCATGTGTAGTGTGCTACTTGACTTGTGTGTTATGCAAAATCTGCCAAAATATGTCCTTGATAAAAGACAGAATTTTTATCTTGTCGAGTAGTCTAATCACCCCCCCTCTAGACACTCTCACCTTCTTCGATCCCTTAGAGGCCATGTGTTCTGTGGTGTGGGTACAGTGTGCTAACCTCCGCAGAGTGTGTATTTAATATATCGATAGCCTGGCCCATGGATGAGGGCCTAGTTCATATCGGTCACACTATGAGTCAACAATAATAATAATAACGTGCTTAATAACAACCACGGTTCGATGATGAGATAACTTGGTTATGTGATCCGTGAATGATCACCGTTTGGTTACGAGGTAACCCATTGAGCTAAGAGTGGTTCCCTTTGTGATCCGTGAAAGATCACCGTGGTATTGAGGATACCGAGTTGTTGGATATTCGTGATGTTGTGCGAGAATCGTGGGTAAAGATCAAGATCCTTGTGGTCATTTAATGATTACTACGGTATTGTTTATACCAAGCTTGATTTGATCCTGAGATGATCGTGTGATGTCCAAGGTTGGTAAGTGATGGATGTGATGGTTATGAGGTAACCTGTCGTGGATTTAGCACGATAGATGTCCTAGCGAAAGGACTTAGTCGTGAGGCCATCGCTACGGGTTAGCTTAAAGGGGTTAAAGTGGATGAAAGACAAAAGGATTTTATACTAGTTAGGCCCCTTCGATGAAGGTAAAAGCCTACGTCTAGTTTGGTGTGGTATTGCTTGGGCTTCGATGACCAGGGAGCGAATCCGCTTTGCCCATCTCTCGAGATGTTGTTGTCTTTCCTGAACCGTCGCCGGTTCGTCCCTTTATATAAGAGGTGACGCCCAGTCTGGTTTACAGAGTCCCGAGGCCGGCTCATAAATGTGTCCGCCTCGGTCTCTGCTCTTTCTATCTTACATCTTAAGTTACATAGTATGACGGTTTACAAATCATGGGCCCTAACATATGGGCTCTAAGCCTCTCGGGCTATAACTTTCTACTCCATACTCCGTTGGGCCTCTGATAATATAATCTTGATAACATAAACCGGACCCTCCTGGCCGGTTTATACCTGGTAGTAATATCCCTGACATTAGGCCCCAGATTGATTTGAACCTATTCATGTCAATCTCAAAAGTTTGGTACAGATTTTCCTGTCTGCAACTTCAGTACACTTGGTTAACCGGCATGACGTCATCCCCTCAAGTCGCTTTAAACCTCGTGACGCCATCCGCGCATTTAATGCATGTACCTGTTTCTTACCTTTATTTATTAAAGCTCCGAAGATCGAGGCGACAGCACCATCCATATCCGATTTTTGGTCTCCTTGATTCCTCTGACCTCCAGCCGTTTTATCTCCTCGACCTATAAATAGGGCCGAGGGTCATCTCTTTATTCCCCTTCGCTTTCTTCTTCCTCTGACCTCCAGCGCTCAAGCTCCGCCGCCGTCCTTCGAGCTCGTCGTCTTCACCAAGCCCGGCCGCTGCATCAACCTGAGCTTGTCCAGAGATTCGCCGCCGTCCTTCCACTTCCATTTCCGAAGGTGCGTTACTCCTTCTTCCCCATATATCTTAGTTCTAGGGTTTCGCCAGAGCTCGCAGATGAACCTCCGTTCTTCGCAGTTCATCACCATAGGTGGTTCCTAGCCGTAGATGTTAAACCTCTTAGGTCGACCTTCGTACGCATGACCCCACTCCGTCTTTATAATCTTAGTTCTCCCAATACTGCTAGTTAGACTACATCTGTAAAAACATTCGCTGCCTTCAACGAATATGACTTGAATTATCTTGATTTTTCCATATGCTGTAGATCCATATTTCACCACTGCTCATGTGAAAGATGTTTCTCACACTTTAGATTTGCAACTCATCTGCCTATGTCGACGGTTCAGCTTTAAACATGCGCCTCCTATGCCTGTGTTCCCGGTTTAGCTTTAGATCTATACCTCACCTGCTTGTGTTTGGCGGTTTTAATTTGTTCCTTTCAAACTTCATAATCCGGTAGCTGTTACATTCATAGTTATTCCGGATCAGTAGATACCATTAGTCCCCTGCTTAAACCGCCAATTAGATCAATGCCTTCATAGAACATGTCGGTTTATATCTGTGTGGATCATAAACCAGGTCTTGTATCGTATTTTTGAGCGTGCCCTCTTTGAAAAAGATGACTTCTGTGGCCAAGCAGTTTGTTGCCTGCAACTGGGTCCCATCCCGGATTACCAAGGATGATTTAGCAGAGGCAACCTCAATTGGCGCTTTAGGTCCCAAGGAGGTTCTGCACTGGAGGGCTCCCGGGAAAGAGTGTCCTCCCCAGCCTAAAGAGGGAGAGATTGTTGTCTTTTTTGATCACCTGGCCCGGGGCTTTAACCCTCCAGGGTCAAAAAATTTCCCTGATGTATTGGTAGAGTTTCAGCTCCATCCCCAAGACATAGGCCCCAACTCCGTATCAAACATCTGCAATTTCCAAGTCTTTTCTGAAGCCTATCTCCAAGAAGAGCCGTCTGTAGAGTTATTCCGGGACTTCTTCCATTTGAACCGCCGGACTGAATTTCATGATGGGCCAAACACTGAACTGGGCGGAATGAGTATCCAGAAGAGGAAGGATGTTAGCTTTCCTCATGCTACCCTTCATAGCAATCCCAAGAATTGGAACCAAACTTGGTTCTATTTTGTTGATACTTCACCAGAGGGAGAGAATCCACTGCCGGGCTACCGCTCTTATCATCCGATAGCGGATCACCCTTTCCCGCAGCGTCTGAGTGCCCAAGACCAGGCTCGATATGCCCCCCAACTTTCCAAACTCAGGGCTTTTGTAGCCAACGGTTTAACCGGCGTCGACTTTGTCCGTTGCTAGCTCTCGTGGAGCATTCTTCCATTAAGCCGGCATTCCGGGTTAATGTGCGAGTATACTGGCAACCCAAAGGACCCTCAGCGTCACACGGAGATGGTGCTTCCAGACAATGAAGTTACCGAATCTGCGAAGAAGATGCTGAATATACCTCTGGAGGAGTGCAGTCGGACCGGTTTAGGACCCTTCTGCATAAACAACAAACCGCCAACGGTAAGATTCTTCTGTCCCTTTCCCTTTGTTTTAATCCGTCCATACTGCTTGTTTTTAACATACTTTTATTCCTTTACGTAGGCCAACGACCCCTTCTAGAAACGGAAAGCCCAGGACAAACCGGCGAAACCAACTCGCAAGAAGAGCCTGGCTGTAAAGAAACACAAGAAAAGACCTGTCACTGCTTCCGGTTCGAACGCTGAAGAAGATGATCTGGCTTCTGAGGTACTGCTTGGTTCCTATGCGTGTTAACTTTCCATTGTCTATATTTATATTAACAATGACCTTTCCCAGGATCCGACAAAAAGGAGTAAAGCGGATGAAGTTGAGGTAATCTCTCTCTGCTCTGATTCAGAACCATTACCACCCAAAGTTCGTCGAGTAGTTCGGAAGTATCCAATTTCTCACCCTTATGCTCAACTGGACCCCCATTTTCTTTTGAAGAAGCAGCAGCATGAGGCTCGCCGCACCACACGCCACAGTGGCCATGTGGTTGAGTCGACCGGATTGACTCATACTCCGGCTCGAAGATGCCGTTCAGAGGTTTTACTTACTCCAACTCTCCTTCATCCTAAAGCGGGTTTTTTCGTAAACCACTTAAGCTGTCTGATCCAAATTATCAGGAAGCTCCTCTGTCATCCTCCGGTGAGTCAACCGCCACCCAAGTCCCGGTGCTCAAGACTGTTCATGGGTAAGCCGTCTTTTAGTATATCCGGTTTATCTTTCCATTTTGACTTGTGATTTTCATTATTCCCTTAATCTTTTCAGTATGTCCAAGCCTAGCAAGAAAGCGAAGCTAAATAAACCGGCCACCGAGAACATCGCTTCTGAACCGGCAGAGGATCCTGAAGCTGCCAACCCCTTGGAAGAGAATATTGAAGTTCCCTATGATGATGCTTCCCCTATGGACCGAGAAGACGCTGCTGCTCCGAGGGATGACCCCATGGGAAATCCTGCTGAACCGGCTAGCCCTGTTCGGACTAGCCCTGCTCGGGTTAGTCCGGCCCCTGCTAGTCCGGTACACTCCAATCCCGCTGCTGTTGTTGATCCGACCAAGCCAACTGCTGCCTCGACAGACGATGTCGTGATCACTGAGACCGGCTTTACCACCCCAGCAGAACCGGTTGCCTTGGCCAAACATACGGCTAAAGAAGAAACTCTCCATAAGGACAAAGGCAAGTGGAGCACCGACCTGTCTAGTTATGCCCAACTCAGTGCCCAAGAACTTCATTCTGGGTACTTGAACCGTCTCTTCACCAGCCGTGACCACGAGGCCGGTTTGGTGAATTTAATGAAAGAAAGATATGAGGTAATTTCTTTTCATTTGCTTTTCATTTCTGCTTGTATCTTGTAGCTGTGCCTTTAGTCCATTGTAGCCCCCAAGTGCCGGTTTAGCCTTTAGGGTAAACCGGGACTTTGATAGATTAACTATAATATTTTGATTTGCACGCGTAGCCCCCTTTGTCCGGTTTACACCATTGCGGGTGAATCGAGACTTCTCCTATGTTTGAGAATGACATTACATTAGCCCCCAAGTGTCAAGGACATAACTTGTTATGTGCTTGGGACTTGTCTGAAAAAGTTGCTTTCTTTCACTTCAATTATACATTAGCCCCCAAGTGTCGAGTGCATAACTTGTTATGTGCTTGAGACTTTTGATTGAACTGTCTTGAATCGGAGGGCTTCTGAGATAACCGAGCTCCGGAATAGCCTAGCCTGCCAAGAAACTGCTTCAACGAAAGTCAAGGAGGAACTTACCCTTGTTTAGCTAGTATGGAGAAGCTCAAGAAAGATTTTGAAGCGGAGCGGTCCACTTGGGAGGCTGAAAAGGCCGCTTTGGATAAAAGAGCCAATGATGCTGAGGCAGCTCGTAACCCGGTGATAGAGGAGTTATCCGGGTTAAGGCAACATATAGATGATATGTCATCTGCTATCTTTGGTAAGTACTTGTTGTCATATGCTTTATTCTTGCTATCTTGCGTTGCTCCGGTTTAACTCATGACTTGTACACAGGGAGGCGCGTTACTCATCTTGGAGATGATGTGCGGAAGAAGCTGAAAGCTGCTTACACCTTGGTAGAACAACTCTATGCTGGTGCTCAGAGGGCCATCAGTGCTATTTTGCACAATAAACCAGCACCAACCACTATCCAAGGTACTCTGCAAAAACTATCCATCTTGCCTGCCCGTATTGTCGAGGTGAAGAAATCTTCTGCAAGAGCTGGCTCCCTCATGGCATTAACCCGGGCCAAGGCATGGGTTCCCGACTTTGATCCGGCGGAGGCCATGAATGGTTATCCCAGTATGAAAGAAGATGGGCCAGCTTTCTCCGCTGAAGATCTTCGCGCCTTAACGAAAGACATGCGGCCTCTTGCCAGTAAGCTTGCTGATGAAGCAGACTTATCAAGGTATAACCCGGGTTATGATCTAGAGAATGTGCGGGTGGAGCGGCCGTCTTATGACATCGAAAATCTTATTCCACCCATTCGTAAGAATACCTTCGCTCCTGACATTGAACTGTAAGAACTTATAAACGATGAAGTATATTTCCGCACCCTTGCCAAGATTGACTGGAGCACCCCTGATTTCCTGCAGCTGCCAGAAGTCATCGAAGACCCGGAACAAGCTGACCCTCAGTCTTCTCAGCGAGCCGAAGCAGAATCCTAAACCGGTTCCGGTTTAAACTTATGTGTTGAATACTTTTGTGAGAAACCTGATATTCTTTGGGCTTGCCAGTGCCTTGTTATAGAATAGTTGAGATACTGTCTTTGTCCCACACTATCTTGCATCGCTTTATTTTGTTTGGCGACTTCCTGCTTGCAATGCTTTGACAGTTTATATTACCTGCGCCTGTATAAACAATGCTCAAAGTGTCTTGGCGGTTTATCGCCGGACGGGTCATACTGGCCAAACACATGATCTAAGTCAATAACTTGAACTATGTGTAAAATATAAATATGTATCATACATGTGATTAATTGTATCCGTAAACCTTAATCCGGTAGGAACAAACCAAGGTGGAAGTGTTGATTACTCCCTTGGCTCCTTCTCGGCCCATCATAAAGGCCGATCCGAGTTACAATGAACTTCGGTTTAACTAGTACTGGTGTTTATAACCCAGACTATAACTCTGTAAATACAGATGTAGCGGCAAGTTTGTAACCATCTACTCTTGATCAATGGACTTGGTTGAAAAACCAATGACCTTGAGGATAAAGATTTGAGAAAACATAAAAAATGAAAAATAAAGTTTTTGGGCAAATAAGACCATGTATCGAGGCTTTTTACAAGCTGCCAGGCTGCAAATTCGAGGCTTTTTATGAGCTGCCAGGCTACTGTCATTAACCATTTTTAGCAAAGCCTGTTAAGATGATCCGCAATCTTTAACCAAATCATCAATGTCAAATGCTACAAATGTTCAAAATCTTATAAAGATTTGACTTGTGTAATCACTTGACGATCGTCAATTTAACGTTACCAAGTTCAGGGTCCCGAAGGATTGAGTTGTGTGTACGTTCGACGGGTCATACCAGGTTTACCTGGACGGCGCGATTTACTTGATGCAGGCAGGTTAATCCGGGGTTTTAGGTGTATACACCAAGCTTCCAAGCCGTGTTCACTACAAGAGTCTTCAACTCGCTGATGAACTTGCATCAGGAGCCCCCAGGTAGCGTGTGAGCATTGCTCGTCGGGGCCTATGTTTGAGTTGTGTTAGGCATCAAACTCTCTTTTGCCCCTCATCATCATGTGGAAATTGCCGAGGCAACCAGAGCTATGCTCTTATGATGGTCTTGATGTGGCCGCCGGTTTAAGAGGCCATAAGAAAATTCCTTGCCCGCGGAAGCCCCCATGTGATTCTCTTTTTGTACAGAAAAGACGGCTGATTCCTTGATTTATCAAGGGCGCCGGTTTAAGAGGCCATAGAAAACTCCCTTGCCCACGGAAGCCCCCATGTGATACTCTTATGAAAAAGATGGCTGATACCCCGGTTTATCGGGGGTGCCAGTTTATTATATTAATCATAATATATACATTGTACATAAAGCGGAGCCTATGGCTCAAGTATAGTAAGGTCGAAGCAGAGCAATGTTCCACGGCCGCTTGGTCTCCTCCTCCGTTGTGCACGAATCCTTATGTTCTCGAACATCGATGAGGTAGTATGATCCATTGTGCAGGTTCTTGCTGACCACAGAAGGTCCTTCCCAAGGTGGGGATAGCTTGTGCATATCTGTCTGGTCTTGGATGAGCCGAAGCACCAGATATCCTTCTTGAAACGTCCTTGTTTTAACCCGGCGAGTGTGGTCCCGGCGCAGGTCTTGTTGGTAAATCGCCGATCGAGCTGCTACCATGTCCCGTTCCTCATCCAGCCGGTCCAGAGCGTCTTGTCTTGCTTATTCATTATCCGCTTCAACATAAGCCGCCACTCGTGGCGAGTCATGACGGATATCACTAGGGTTGGACCGCTTCAGCTCCATATACCATGAAGAAAGGCGTGTACCCTGTGGATCTGTTAGGTGTAGTGTTGATGCTCCATAGCACAGAAGGCAACTCCTCCACCCAACAACCCGGTGTTCTCTGCAGAGGAACCATAAGACGAGGTTTGATGCCTCTCAAGATCTCTTGATTGGCTCTCTCAGCTTGGCCATTAGACTGAGGGTGAGCTACCGATGATACATCAAGACGGATGTGCTCTCGTTGACAGAACTCCTCCATAGGCCCCTTGGATAGATTGGTGCCATTATCAGTGATAATGTTGTGTGGAAAGCCAAACCGGAAAATCACCTTGTTGTTGAACTGAACCGCCGTTGCTGCATCACACTTACTCACAGGCTCCGCTTCAACCCACATGGTAAATTTGTCCACTGCCACCAGAAGATGGGTTTTCTTGTCTTGGGATCTCTTGAAGGGTCCAACCATATCAAGGCCCCAAGTCGCAAACGGCCAAGTAATTGGGATCATCCTCAGCTCGTGCGCCGGTATATGAGCACGCCGTGAGAATTTCTGGCAAGCATCACATTTCCTGACCAAGTCCTCTGCGTCGGCATGAGCCGTCAACCAGTAAAATCCATGACGAAAAGCTTTAGCCACCAATGATTTTGAACCGGCGTGATGACCGCAATCCCCTTCATGAATCTCTCTAAGGATATCACAACCTTCTTCAAGTGATACACATCGCTGAAAAGCTCCAGAAACACTGCGATCATGAAGTTCTCCATTGACAATAATCATGGATTTAGACCGCCGGATTATCTGTCGGGCTTCGACTTTGTCCTCTGGTAACTCGCCCCGGTTCATAAATGCCAGGTAAGGGAGCGTCCAATCCAGAGTGACATGAGGTGCCGCGACTAATTGTGCTTCCGGATCAGGAACAGCCAAGTCCTCCTCTGAAGGTACCTGCACCGACGGATAATGCAATTCATCCAAGAAGGTAGTAGGTGGAACCGGTTTATGCTGGGAACCCAGCCGGCTTAACGCATCCGCTGCTTTATTTTTCCGCCGGTCTATATGATCCACCTGATATCCTTTGAAGTATCCAGCGATGGCGTCTACCTCTCGTCGATATACTGCCATGAGCGGATCATTGGAATCCAACTTACCAGATACTTGCTGTGCCGCCAGATCTGAATCGCCAAAACACTTAACTCGGCTCAAGTTCATCTCCTTGGCCATCCGCAGACCATGGAGGAGAGAGCTTCATACTCAACAGCATTATTAGTACAAGGGAACATTAAACGAAGGACATAGCAGAAATTATCACCTCGTGGGGAAGTTAACACAACTCCAGCCCCCAATCCCTCCAGCTGCCATGAACCGTCAAAGTGAATAGTCCAATATGTATGATCCGGCTTCTCCTTAGGTGCTTGCAACTCTGTCCAATCGTTGATGAAATCCACCAGTGCTTGGGAATTTATAGCAGTACGGGGCACATACTTTAATCCGTGCGGGCTAAGTTCAATGGCCCACTTCGCAACCCTACCAGTGGCTTCTCTATTCTGGATTATATCCCCTAACGGAGCTGAACTGACAACGGTGATTGGGTGGCCCTGAAAATAGTGCTTCAGCTTCCGGTTTGCCATGAACACTCCATACACCAGTTTTTGCCAATGTGGATATCTCTGTTTCGACTCAATGAGCACCTCACTAATGTAGTAAACCGGCCGTCGAACCGGATATTCTTTGCCTGCCTCCTTGCGCTCTACCACAATGGCAACGCTTACTGCACGGGCATTGGCAGCCACGTATAACAGCAGCGGCTCATTGTCAACTGGGGCAGCAAGGATCGGCGGCTCTGCCAATTGCCTCTTCAAATCCTCGAATGCAGCATCAGCAGCATCGCTCCAGACGAAACGGTCTGTCTTCTTCATCATCTGATAAAGCGGAATTGCCTTCTCCCCCAAACGGCTGATAAACCGACTGAGTGCTGCAATACGGCCCACCACACGTTGGACATCGTTGATGCCCACCGGTTTAGCCAGGGACGTAATCGCCTTGATCTTCTCCGGATTAGCCTCAATTCCTTTGTTTGACACCAATAATCCCAGGAGCTTGCCTGCCGGAACACCAAAAATGCACTTCTCCGGATTAAGCATCATTTTATAGACTCGGAGATTATCAAAAGTTTCCCTCAGATCATCTATCAATGTCGCCTCATTCTTAAATTTTACCACAATGTCATCAACATATGCATGGACATTCCGTCCAATCTGCCCTTGAAGGAAGTTCTGCACACAATGCTGGTAGGTCACCTGGGCACTCTTGAGCCCAAATGGCATAGATACATAGCTGAAGGCTTCGAAAAGAGTTATAAAGGCTGTCTTCTCCTGGTCCTTAACTGCCATCTTGATCTGATGATAACCTGAGTATGCATCCAAAAAACTTAGCCGCTCGCATCCTGCCGTAGCATCAATGATTTGATCAATACGGGGGAGACCAAAAGGATCGGTTGGGCAAGCTTTGTTCAGATTCATGTAATCAACACACATTCTCCAAGTTCAATTTTTCTTAAGTACCAGCACCGGATTAGCCAACCACTCTGGATGAAACACCTCAACTATAAAGCCTGCAGCCAAGAGCCTAGCCACTTCTTCGCCAATAGCCTTGCGCCTCTCCTCATTGAAGCGGCGCAGATACTGCTTGACCGGTTTAAACTTAGGATCGATATTAAGATTGTACTCGGCGAGTTCCCTCGGCATACCTGGCATGTCAGAAGGCTTCCATGCAAAGATGTCCCGGTTCTCACGGATGAACTCGATGAGCATGCTTTCCTATTTCTGATCTAGTTTAGCGCTGATAGTGAACTGCTTAGAAGAATCGCCAGGAACAAAGTCCACCAGCTTGGTCTCTTCAGCTGATTTGAACTTCAACACCGGATCATGCTCGGTGGTTGGTTTCTTCAGCGGAGACATATCTGCCGGATCAACATTGTCCTTATAGAACTTCAGCTCCTCCGTAGCACAAACCGCCTCAGCATAAGCCGCATCACCTTCCTCGCACTCCAATGCAATTTTGCGGCTCCCATGAACCGTAATAGTTCCCTTGTGGCCTGGCATCTTGAGTTGTAGATAAACATAGCACGGCCTAGCTATGAACTTGGCGTAAAACGGACGCCCAAACAAAGCATGGTATGGACTTCTGATCTTCACCACCTCAAAGGTCACAGTCTCTGACCTAGAATCATGCTCATCTCCAAAGGTGACCTCCAGATCAATCTTGCCAACTGGATAAGCCGATTTACCAGGTACCACCCCATGAAACACTGTGTTGGATTGACAGAGCTTCTTGTCTGTCAGCCCCATACGCCGAAAGGTCTCATAATACAAGATGTTAATGCTGCTACCCCCGTCCATGAGTACTTTGGTGAACTTGTAGCCACCCACCTATGGTGCCACCATCAGAGCCAGCTGACTCGGATTATCAACCCGGGGTGGATAATCCTCTCTGCTCCACACAATGGGTTGCTCCGACCAACGCAGAAAACGTGGCACTGCCGGTTCAACAGAGTGTACTGCCCTCTTCAGAACTTTCTGATCTCGTTTGCACAAGCTTGTGGTGAAGACGTGATACTGCCCACTGCTCAGCTCCTTCGGATTATTCTGATATCTGGATTGCTGCTGCTGTTGACGCTGTTGATTCCCTTGGTTATTGTATTCGCCCTGACCATGCTGCTGGTTATGCTGATTGTTCCCATTGTGCTTATTGTTATTGCCTTGTTATCTTGAACCGGACCCACCACCTTGGTAACCCGGGCCTTGGAAGCCAGGGCCTGATCCGCCGGGGGGCCCGTGATCATACATGTTCCGGTTCATGAACTCCTGCATGATGAAACAATCCTTCCAGAGATGCGTAGCTGGTTTCTCCGGCGTTCCGTGCTTTGGGCAAGGCATGTTCAACTGGCGCTCCAGATTAATAGGTGGCCTCCCGTTACGTGGGGGCGGTTTGCCCTTGCGGCGCTGCCCATCCTCCTGAGCGTTGGTGTTGGCCACAAAATCTGAGCTGCCTTCCGCTTTACACTTACCATTGTATGCCTGGCTCACCGGATTAGCCTGCTGTGGTTTACCATTCTTGCTTGATTTCCCTAACTTGTCTCCATCTGCGTCTGGATGCTTGGCGTTGTCAGAGTCTCCATACTTCACTAAAGCGCCCATGAGCGTTCCCATGTCATTGCAATCACGTTTAAGCCGTCTCAACTTCTGCCTCAAAGGCTCAAATCGACAATTGTTTTCCAAGATTACCACCGCTGTGCTTGGGTTGATGCTATTAGAAGAGTGCAAGATTTCGGACACTCGATGCACCCAACTGCCTGTAGACTCCTGATCTCCTTAAATGCAGGCGGCTAAGTCCACAACAGACATTGGCTTCTTGCATGTGTCTTTGAAATTTTTGATAAACTGGCTCCGCAGCTCAGCCCATGATCCGATGGAGTTAGGCGGCAAACCCTTTAGCCATGTTCGGGCCGTGCCCTCGAGCATCATTGTGAAATACTTAGCGCATGCTGCCTCGTCCACATCGAGCATCTCCATTGCCATCTCATAACTCTCAACCCATGCCTCTGGGGCAAGATCTGCCGTGTAGTTAGGCACCTTGCGCGGAACTTTAAAATCTTTGGGTAGTTTCACGTTCCGTAAAGCAGGGATGAGACACGGTACGCCCAGGGAACTGGACATGACCCCCGGTTCAACCGTGGTGGTAGGACGAACCGGCGTCACCTGACGGGCGTCGTATTGCGCTGTTAGCTCGGCCTCCCGGCGCTGCCTGGCCTGATCCACCACCTCTTAGGCGTGCGCCTCATCTGTTGCCGGATTATCCCGCCTCTGCTGATGACGTCTCCGTGCACTGCTTGATACGGCCGGTTCATCCAGACGCCTCGTATAACTCCGGCTCGGACGGGGGGTCAAATGGATCCTCTCCCGGCTATAGAAATAAGCTTGCCGCCGTGTCCAACAACTCCTTGGCCTGTCACGCCTCTACTGCTATGGGGGACATTCCTTCAATAGGGAGGGCGTCCAATCGTGAAGCGACAGTAACTATGTTATCCAACGGATTAGAATAATGACCAGGAGGGGTGGACACATGTTGGGTCGGCACAACTTGGCGATTTGGATCTGCGGCCGGTGGCTGAACCGATGCACCTGTTCCTGGTGCTCCTCCCCGGTTTACCTCTGGCTAATTACTGGTCCCTGCGCCTGGTGTGCTGAAGGGATTCCTTGCCTCATAAACCGGCGGTAGGCGAGATCGTTGTCTCCTCATCATTACCCCTTGCGAGGCGGTCTGATCTAACATAAGCCAATAGGCCTGAGCCTCTAGCTCCGCCTGCTTTGTAGCCATCCTAGCTTTCTCAGCTGCCAGGTCCAACTTGGCTTATTCAATCCGGATCTTCACCTGAGAAATCTCTGCGTCGTGCTGCTCCTTGTTAGCCTGTTCCACCTCTGCTGTTACTAGTGCTGTCAAAGTATCGACCAAGGTAGATAAAGTATCAGATGGCGACGGGGGACGATCTCCAGCCCTAGCTCCCATTGCCTCTGATATCAACGCCCCTGTTGCTGAGGTCTGCTGCACGGGTTGTGATCCGACCATGAAGATAGCGACCCTGTTTGGCGGATCAAGGGGGTCCGGAATACTGTCACCATCGGAACAACCCTCAGACCGGCCATCCTGCAGCAGATACAAAGATTCGGTCTCTTCGGAAGAAGATTCATCGCCGGAATAAACAACAGTCTCGCCACCAGAGTCCGATCCGTTCTCGGCTTGTACTCCATGCACTGCTCCAACGAAGACGTGCTTCACGGCGGGCTGAACCCGGGCGGATATCTTCATTCTTTGGACGTGTATGGTTCCCTTCCGTACGCTTGATGATGATGTGGTCGTGATCTTGTGTCTCGCTACATGATCACCAGGTTCGTCCTCGCCTCCTAATCTATCTAGTTGCAACCGGAGTTCAGCCACCGATTGGTGTAGCCTTGGTTACACCAACTCCTTCCACACACATATTCACTTTCGTGCACACTGCCACAACACATTAGACTGCAATACTAGAGTTTCCGTGAGATTTGTGTGCTTAGGTCTGCATGCATATTATTGTTGTGAGTAGCAGTAATATGTGATGTTGCTTGATTTTATATTATTAGTATGCTTGTGTGCTTTTATTTTAGTCATTTATTTTGTTTCTTTCTTTGGGCCTTCGGTGTGGCATTATTTTCCCCTTATTAAAGTTGCTCGTCAACCGACATCGGACCCAAAGAATCAACAAGGAATTTAAATATTTGTAAACTCATATAAATAAAATGGAATTCTCAGCTGACTGCACTGAAATGGAGAATACCTGATATGTGTGCTAATAATCAAATTTGCATCAGCGTGCACCCCTCATAACAGTGCAAATAATCATGTCTACCTCAGTATGCACTCTTCATAGCAGTAATGATCAAATCAGCAAAAAGATAAATTGTGTGCAAGATCGACAGTATATTATCAGTTAAAGGTAAGCAACAACATAAATATTAAGGTGATATATATGTGGTAATCGGTCTACATATCACAGTTAGAAGCTTCTGTTGTAGTAAATCTAGTCTTGCCTAGCAAGCTATGAGAGAAGCTTCCAATGCAAGATTCCTCCATCTTCCTCCGTACGATACACAGATGACTTCCCGTGCAAGGTACTCTGTCTTCTCTAGTAAGCAACCGCAAAAAGCTTCCAGCATAAGGTACGGAGTTTTCCCTAGCAAGTCTTTAAGGGGGGAAGCCTTTGAAGCATGATACCCAGTCTTCCTTAGCAAGATGCTCTCGATGGTTTCCAGCATAAGTCGTTCAATCGTCCTTAGTACGACATTGGTGCAAGATAGTGTATTGTGAATTGACAGCAGATGACAGTGCAAGAATCAGATCTCCAACAGTTGGTCAGAAGCAAGAATCAGTCAGAACACAAGTCTGCCTCGGGAATTAGATTCTCATATATATGTGAAGGAAGCCAGATATATACCTCAGTGTGACAAAGGACTATGAAGATTGACGACAACAGTGAGCTCTGTACAAGTACCTGTGAACCTGGTATATGATCCTTTTGAGCCATTGTCTACTTTTCTCCGGTGACGGCACCACACGTGTGATCCGAGCTATTTTTGGCCAGTTGGGGTGGATGCCAACTTTATTTCTCTCTATTAAACAATTGTCACGAGTTCTGACCTGCTTTTCGGCCATCTTAGGGAGCTGCCACTTCCTTCTTATCAACCCGGTCGCACGCTCTGAGCTGCTTTTCGGCCGTCTTGAGCCATGCTTGAGTTATTTCAGTAATGTCCCAGATCTGAGTTGTAAAGACCATTCTGGTGGCTACTGATTTATTTGCCCATTTCTTACAAGGGTTCAGATGATCATTTCGCTGCGATTAAAACTCGACAGACAACAAACCTGCCATTAAAGTAATGTACCATGTCAGGAGATGAGGATAAGGGTACGCCTGTCAAAATATTTCCCTAGACAGAACCCATGGCCACACGAAGAATTAAGAGATATGGCCAAGCCTTCCGCCGTGAGTCAACTATATGGATACTATCACATAAGGCCGTACTTCTTTATGGTGGCCACGACAGGCATATATTTAGTACAGATCTGACACTCAAGACGGTGGAGCCAGTCAAGATGAATCAGAAACTCCTACGAGACGTCAGAATCCGTCAGGAGAACGGTTATGAGCTACCTCACTATTTTAAACCTGGAGGACCCATAGTTAATTGAGAAACCCAATGCAAGAAGTAAAAGATTGTGCGTCCACCAGAAAAATTTGTTCACAATTTCATGAAAGGTTGCCGGTGCTGGATAACACATCAATCGGAGATCACTCTTGGACTTGTGAGACGGACATATATTTCAGTCATAATAATCTATCACACTCAGCTAAGTCAGCCAGTATGGAAATAATTGGAGCCAACATCAGCATGAACATGTGAGGTAAGATCCGTGAGCATATGGATACAGTAAAGCAAACCACCCCGAGCCAGACAGACAGTCATATGAAATTTAGTGGGAACAATCAATAAAGGAATAAGGATACCAGAGTTGGGAACGGTTTCCTTAAGTCAGTATATTCATACTTGTTCCCCGAGAAACCAAATCTCGAGGATGAGATTTCTTTAAGGGGGGAAGAGTTGTCACACCGTGATTTTTGTCCCTTTCTTTTTCTTTAGATTTTCGGAGATTTTTGCTTGACTTTTGTTTTTCCGTGGCTATGTGGTCTGGAAACTGAAGAAGCTGACCTCTATTTCTTTCTAGAGTGGCTTGTCATCCTCATATCTATCCCTAGACCGTGCCATTTTCATCTTGGCCCAACCCCAATATTATTTTTCTAGGGAATATTCCTTTTTCTATTAAAGGAATAACCCTGCCTGCCCCAAGGTTGTGAAGCAACCTATATTTCTATTACTCCTAAAATCCCCAAATAATTCTCATAAATTGTTTGGGTCCTATCTCCATCAAATATGGAAAAAATCTTCATTTCCATGTTAAAAAATAATCCTCCAACATTCCTTTTCCTTTTTTGCCCTAAATGGCACTTTGTGAAGCAAGTGCTATTTATCTTTGCCCATTTGCCCCCAAACTTTTTGGACACCTTTTCATGCCCATATAATTGCCTCATGCTAATTTTCATACTCATTTTCCTAGTAAATATTTTTTAGCTAATTTCCAAAGTTTCTGTCCAGAAAGAAACTTTGTGAAGGTGGTACAAGCTAGGCATATCAAAATGAGTTGAAATTTTTGTATGACCTCTATATCACCAAATCATGACTCTACACCAAATCTGAGCTCATTCCTTGCATCCATGTGAGAACAACTTCAAATCTTTGTTTCTGTCCAAAATTTCAGTTTGTGAAGCAAGTATACTTTATATTGCTTCATTAGGGCTGAAAATTTTCTAGGACCTTCCCCTATCCATATGACCAATCTCCACAATTAGACTCAATTCATGCAGCCAATTTCCCTATGGAATTTTCCTAAGTTTCTGGTCGGTGGGGATGTTTGTGAAGCAAGTACTATTTTGGCTTGTGCAATTGGTATGAAACTTTTACAGCACCTTCATATGACCAAATAGTCATGCCTTGCCAAATTTTAGCTCAAGTTAATGCTTCATGTGAGTGCATCATCTTAATTTAGTATTCTGACCAGATTTGGCAGTTGCATAGCAACTATATTAAATCTTGATCCAAATCTCCTCAAACTCTCCAGGATTATAGTCCTTCCTAATCTAATCACCTCAGACAAATACATTTGGCCCAATCACTTCCCTGTTGATCACCAGTGCACGGTCAAGTTTACTGCAGTAAACTTCAGAGCTCACTTACCATTTAAACACGCAGTCTTTAACCGAGCTACCACCTCACTTACCACCTACCCTGGAAGGACTAACTCCTTGACATAAGTTTACAACCTTTGGCACCTTCTCCCCTCCAGCTAATGCGGTGACCACCTCTCTGGCATGCCATGGATGCGAGCTAGATGGCTTCTTGCTCGGGCCCCTCCCCCTCCCGTCGTCTTCGCGCGCGTGAGCGTGTCCGGTAGCTAGACCGCGTCATCGCCGTCCCCCTAGACTCATCTCCCTCTCCCGAAGCCTCCTCGTCGGTGCTCATCACTGCTCGCCCACGGGAGCACTATGGCCGACAACGCATTAATGGTGCCCTACCTCTTCCTCTCCCCCTCCCTTGGCTCCTGATGCCCCGTGCGTTCTGTAACTTGTCCGCGTTCTCCATCATCGCGTTCTCCATCGTCGCGTCCCCGCACCTCCCCGTGATCACTGCCGTCTCCAGGGCCTCGGCCGGACGTGCTCGACGGCACCCGAGCCCGTGCATGTCGCCCCGGCTATAAGTAGCCCTCCCGCGACCTCCCAAGCTCACCACTCAACCTCACTCACACCTCTATCCCTCCCCGACCCCTTCCTTGAGCTCCAAGAGCTCCCGAGCCCTCCAGTGGCCGCCATGGCCGCCTCGATCCTCGGGCTAAATTCGCTCGGAGCCAAGCCCCTCCCACCATTCCCTCACCTCCCTAGCACCACCTAGAGCCCGGCGGACCGCCTCTTCCCTTTAGCCCCTCCTCCGACGCCCCGTAGCCCTGTGTCGCTCCTCGCCCGAGCACCACCGTCCGCCGGCGCCGCGGCCATCTTCGTCTCGGTTCACCCCGCCGGCCGTGGATGGGATCAGTGTGTGTGTCTCGCCGCGCTAGCTCATCCATGTGCTGAGCACCACGGGAGATGGCCTGGAGCTCCGGCAATCGTCGTTGGGAGCCGCCCCTTTCCTCTGTCGGGCGCGTACGAGAATGAGATGAAGACGACGACCCCCTACGTGTGGGACACACCCGTCAGCCTCACCTGCATTGACCCGGTGCTGATGACGTGGATAAGTGGACGTGCAGTTCCGGCCGGTACGTCTTCATCATCTGAAAGCGGATACTCTAGGTGCTTCAGCTTAGAATACTTTTTCGTTATACGGAAAGCGTATTATCTCTCCCGTTCAGCCAGGAATGCATTTTCCCTTCTGGAGAATATATTTTCAGAAAACGTGTTCTGTTTCCAGCCCAGGGCCTGTTTGTGATGATTTCTTTACATATAGGTCCCTAGCAGGAAAACCCTATATCTTTTTGATCCCAACTCCGAATCAGGTGATTCCAAAGCCCACTTCTTCGTCTCGCCGAGCCCGTTCTGTTGGTAACATTTTCACTATGGTTTGACATACTAGAAATTACCACTTTGCCCTTGCCCGTAAACAGCCCCCTCCGAGAGAGAACTGTTTCCGCCGAATCTTTCTACGTGCTTTCCACACTTCTTTCCGGAGTATTCTTCTTTCCCAGGCAAGCAACAACCACCATTTGCATGATAGCCATGCAGTAGCATTGGTTTTCAACTTGAATCTTTAATAATTGTTTTTTTGTTTTGCTACTGCTATCGTTGTTTCGTTTATGATATGGATCTGTGTTTACTTTCATGTTATGTTCATATGCACCTGGTTATCATGTACTAGTTGCTAGTATTTCTGTCGTATGCTATGATTGGTAGTAGTACCTGTTGATGTTGGTGATGGTCTTCGGTGCACGACTGTCGTCTATTCCGAGTATCGGTGTCATGCATGTTCCTTTGCATCCAGTTGGTTAAATGTTTGCATTGTAATATTATTATCTTATCGCATGGTAGTTATTCTCGATGCTAGTGGTCATGATATGTTGCTGAAGTGTTATACTCGTAATATACATGCTCATCAGTATGCCATGCTCATCTGAATAAATGATTAAATGTTTTTTGTTATGCTCGTTGATTATGGTTGCACATCCATGTTCATGTCGATATCATGCTCATGCATTATAAGTTGCATAATGTTATTTTATTATGGCTCAGCTTATTGCATTCAAGATTAAATGGACAATAATGAACTTGAACAACTTTTGGCTGAGTCATGGTGCCACCATATCGAGCTGAGCAGTGCAGCCACACTTACCTTTATGGGAAGGTCCTAACTGGGTCTATTGTCACGCCTCTCGCGGGTGCCTCCAACAAGGGAAGGTTATGCGCGGGCGCTACCTTGGTCGGGTAGTACGACATAAGCCTTGTGTGCCTGTTGTTGTTGTTTTGAGCTCATGTCCCCGTTTGGGACCATTTATGTTTTGCCACGACGGTGGTCGTTGGTGCCTTTGGTAGGCACGAGGCCACCCATGACTTAGCCCAAAGGGGAGTTGGTCGGAGTGGCTGACAGAGTGGCATGGCAGTAGGACGGTTTTGTCGGAACGCCATTGGTCCACCCGAATGGGAGTGCGAGGCCATGAGTTCTGTGGTGTGGGTATAGTGTGCTAACCTCTGCAGAGTGTGTATTTAATCTATCAATAGCCGTGCCCGCGGATGAGGGCCCAGTTCGTGTCGGTCACACTATGAGTCAACAGTAATAATAATAACGTGCTTAATAACAACCCCAGTTCGATGATGAGATAACTTGGTTATGTGATTCGTGAATGATCGCCGTTTGGTTACGAGGTAACCCATTGAGCCAAGAGTGGTTCCGTTTGTGATCCGTGAAGGATCACTGTGGTATCGAGGATACCTAGTTGTTGGATATTCGTGATGTTGTGCGAGAATCGTGGGTAAAGATCAAGCTCCTTGTGGTATTTTAATGATTACTACGGTATTGTTTATACGAAGCTTGATTTGATCCTGAGATGATCGTGTGATGTCCGAGGTTGGTAAGTGATGCATGTGATGGTTATGAGGTAACCCGAGCAGTATAAGTGGTGCATATAGTGTCATCATGTTGCATGCTAGTATCTTCAAATTTATATGCTCATGCCATGCTCATATTGTTCTAGCTATATCATTTTCATGTTGTTCATGCCATGTTATCCTAATGATCTCATGATAATTCCTGCTTAACGTGTAATTGCCATGCTGTTGTTTGTCTTGAATGCTTCTTGTTATTGTGAGCTTGCAAGTACATTCAATGTACTGACCTGGCGTGTCATGCTAGTTGGCAGGTCATGCCGTGATTGCTTCATTGCTTTTCGTGGTTTCCGTTTGTGCGAGTTAGGATAAGCATTCCAGCCAGAGTCCCTACGGGGTGGAGTTCACTACCGTCGCCATTGTTCCACTACTAGAGTTATTCGGCTACATCGTGTTGTTCTGCTGCTTGCATAGAGAAACCGTGGCAGGCGTAGTTTCGTCATGCAGATGTAATCCATTGTATCCATATAACTTGTAATAAAGATCTGATTTGTTCTGTGCTAAGTACTGCCGTATTCCAGAAGACTTCATCTTGATTTCCGGGCTGGAATACAGGGCGTTCCGGTTTCTCTGAGCCGGGGTGCCACAATATCCGCATGCCAAGCTTGCCTTTCATGCCAAGAAAAGTCCCATCCATACACGGGGGAGAGTCTTCCATCTTGTACCATCATGGCCCATTAGTCCGGCCTGTGTTACATAGCCCGGACGCCCGAGGACCCCGTAGTCCAGGACTCCCTCAGGGGGCGTTGGGGAGAGACCGACTAAGAGAGAGAGAGAGAGAGAGATAGAGAGAGAGAGAGAGAGAGAGAGGAGGTGGTGGCGGGGGCGTCCGTTTGATATGTTAAGTTATTTTTAGACGACAAAGAGGTGGGGGTGGGCCATTACAGGGTACTGCCTGGCACCGGCCTCCACTGGATCACACCCACCTCTTTGTCGTCTGCTAGCAGACGGCAAAGAACTGGCTATTGGCAAATAGTATCTTTGCCATCAGCCCGTTCTTTTGCGTCTATTTCTTGTAAACATATGACAAAGATCCTCTTTGCCATCAGCTAGTAGACGACAACGAACTGGCTGATGGCAAATGGTCTGATTCCAGTAGTGTATGTAACATGTCCACGTGTCAATTTTTGCCCTAGGTTGAGAAGCAACCTACATTTCTGTCATTCCCAAAATTCCCAACAAATTATCATAAATTCTTTGGATCATATATTCCTCAAATATGTCAAAAACATTCCTTCCCTAGTTCAAAAATAATTCAACAATATTCATTATTCTATTCTGTTCAAAACAACACTTTGTGAAGTAAGTGCTATTTATATTTTCTTTATTGCCCTCAAAATTATTGGGCACTCTTTCCTATCCAAATCATTACCTCATGAAAAAATTCAGATCCATTTTCCTAGTAAATCTCCCTCAGCAAATTGTCAAAGTATTTGTTCAGTTAGAAGCTTTCTGAAGGACGTAGTAGCTAGGAATATCCTAACGAGTTGAATTTTTGCCACATCTTCTATATGCCCAAATAATAGCTTTCCACAAAATTTGAGACCTGTCTAAGAATCCATGTGAAATCACCATCCAATCACTGTTTCTAGTAATATTTTTTGTTTGTGATGCAACTAAATTTTATATTTCTTTATAATTGCTGAAAATTTACTAGGACATGACCCTGACCATATAACCTCCCTCCACCAAATTTTAGCTCATTTAATTTATCCAATTCCCCTCAATAGTTTTCCCAACTTTCTATTCAGTGGAGAGCATTGTGAAGCAAGTCCCATTTTTATTTATAAAAATAGTATGAAATTTTTACAGTCCTTTCATATGCCCAAATTTTCACCCACCTCCAAATTTTAGCTTAATTGAATCATCTATGTGAGCCTAGCTTCAATTTCTATTTTCTGTCGGCACATTGCAAAGCAAGTGCTATCTAGACCCCTCCTATTGTCCTCCAACTTTTTGGGAAATCTTACATATCCAAATAATTTACACATGCCAATATTTAGCTCCTTTTGCCTAGTAAATCTTCCTTAGCAAATTTCCAAAGTTTCTATGCAGAGAAAAGCTTTGTGAAGGAAGTACTAGATAGGATTATCCAAATGATCTTATATTTTTCCAAATGTTTCCTATGCTAAAATAATCATTAGACACAAAATTTGAGCTCCATCCAGCAATCCATGTGAGCTCATCATCCAATCTATTATTCTGGTCATATTTTCAGTTTGTTAAGCAACTATATTTTACATTGCTTAATTATTGGTGAAGATTTACTAGGGTATTTTACTACCTATATAACTTACCTCCACGAAATTTGAGCTCATTTCATTTAGCCTATTTTAATTATTTGTCAAGAGCACTATGAAGGAAGTGCCACTTTGGCATGTCCAAATGGTATCAAATTTTTAGAGTGCTTTCCTATGCCCAAATGACCATCCTCCACCAAATTTCAGCTCAATCCATTCATTTATTTGAGCCCAGCTTGAACATCCATATTTCTGCCCAATGTAGTACTTTGCAAAGCAAGTGCCACCGAGGCTACTCCGTCTGAGCTGAAAAGTTGCCAAGATAGTCTCCTTAGTAGATGATCATCCTCGGCAAAAACTCAGGCCCATTAGCCATGTGCATTTCCCCCACCGCTAATCAAACACCTGACTGCTAATTTTTCACACCCTGATTTTCATGTCACATTGCTTAAGCTTATTTTCCTGTTAAAAATGTGAATTTGCAAAAACTTTTGAGTGTTGTTGACTTTGCTTGATTTGACTTTTGTCTGCTGTTTGCTAGCGCTCTAAAAATCAAATAAATCCTCCAACTCTTATACTTCATCTCCTTGACCCAAAACCTTTTCCCAATGATCATGCCATGTGTATAGACCAGTATAGAATTTTCTTATAAAAATATTTTGGCCAAATGGTATTTTCTAAAATTAGTTTTCCAAAAACCCCTGAATTGAGGTTTGCACTGCAAGTACCTTATTTAGGGTGTGAAAAATCTTTGAAAAAGTTTATTTGAATCCTATTAGATATAGGACTCCTAGAAACCACAAAAGTATAATTTTAAAAGTTATTTTTATATTTTATTTAAAAGCTTTTTCTTAAGGCCAGAAATGGTCTTTAATAGGGAAAAATTTCTTAAACCTTTCAAAAATATTTGCCAAAATTCAGGGAGACTCATAGGACATATATTGTCCATATATAAGAGTTTCAACACATGGTCATGTTCAAAATATTGGACAAATCCTTTCAAACCCCTTTCTGGATATTTCAAGCTTTTGAAATATTTACAAAGGAAATATTCTCCAAAATTTCCAGGGAAATTCTATCATGTCATATATGACATATTTGATGATCTTGCAAAGCCTCATGCCTTGAAGATCAAGGAAACATCCTCAAACCCCTTCAAAACCATTCTGTCCATATTTGAAGTTTGAGCAACTCTACATTGCCAAACTTGTCCAAATGCTCTCAAATTTTGTGCACATGCTAGAATGGCATAATAAGGCATCTAGACCAAATGGCACAAGATTTGGAATAGAGAAACTTGATCAGATCACCCCAAAACCACTTCTGTTCAAATTCAAATTTGAACAACTTTACATTGTCAACTTTTTATCTGGAGCCTCAAACTTTGTGGGCATGTTCATAACCCCAAATGATGAAGCTACACCAAGTGGTGCATCAAGGGGAGATGAATTGCTTGACTCAACCAAGGTGAAACCATTTCTGTTCATTTCTAGGGTTCACCAAAGTTACATTGGCCACTTTGCCCAACTGAGCTCAAATTTGGAGTAGAGGCCTAATTATATGTGACATTTGATCCTGTTAAGTCCCATGTCAAGTGAATGTCATTTGCTTGACCAAACCCTGATCAAACACCTTCTGCCCAATTACCAAAACAAGTGGTTAGACCTCTTTTACTATTTCCCCTTACCTCAAATTCTTACCACAGCTTCCCCTAGTCCTATTCTACCTCCAGTAACTCTCCTCTGCCTTATCTCAATTATTGGAGGGGGTAAAACCCCAAGTTACACTGCTGGACAGTAGGACTCACCCTCTCCCTCACCTCCCTCCTCATCCCAGTGGTTCCCCAGAGCATCCAAGACCCCCACGCCATTGTTTACTACTCCCTAGCACTGTTGGACACTACTGGACACTGGGGGACACGGCCTGGACAGCAAAGACTTGAGCATGCCGGCCAAAGACGTGCTCTGGAGCACGCTACAGTGCACCAAGGCACTGTAGCTCGGCCCTCCCGAGGCTTCCAGGCGGTCTTGGGCAGAGTGGGCGTGTCCACCGAGGTGCCCTCGACGTCCACGACCTGCAGGACGGTCGGCCCTATCCTCCCCGGCCCTCCTCCTCTCTCTCCTCGAGCTCGCCGTGCGCGCCCTGGACCGTGCTCACGGTGCACCGCGGCCGCAGCTATAAAAGGCCTCCCACCGGGCGCCATTCGCCTCTTCTGGATCCTCCTCTCTCCCGTACACCTCCCAGACATCTCCCCTCTCCCTCTCCGGCGCTCTTCCTCTCTCCACGGCCGAAGTGCCGCCGCCGGCCACCGCTCGGCATCGGGCACCACGGCCGTTCTCTCCTTCCCCTTCTCCGTTGGCCGCCGGGGGGAGAACCCCAGGACCATGGAGCTACCTCCCACTCCACCCTTCCTTCCCCCCTTGCTTCTCTGGCACCACCCCGTCTAGACCCGAGCCGCCGCCGATGCCTCGGCCGCCGCCGCTTCTGCTCCTCCTGGCCCGCTTGGAGGCCAGGGATGGGCGCGGTTTCCTCCGCTGGGGCCTCCAGTGCGCCGGGCAACCTCGGGAACGGCCGGAGCCGCCGGGGAACGGCGCCGGCGTCGCCCCTGCCTCCTCCTCTGCGTCGGGCGGGGGGAGAACGACGAACCCGACAGGCGGGCCCCGCCTGTAAGCGCAACCGGCCCGGTGCAAGCAGCTGACAGGTGGCCCCTCCCCGATAAGTGGAAGCGCACTTCGGTGGCTGCGTTTTCCTGCGGTGGTGGCTCCCCGCCGTAACTACGCCTTCGACGTCACCGCCTCCATCCCGCCGCTGAGCCACTGGGCTAAGCCCAGTGGGCGTTGGTTAGCTGGGCCTCGCCCAGAGCGCTGTATAAGGTCGAACCCCTATTCTTTTCCTTTTTATTTATTCTGCCAACTTCGAAAATGCCTAGAATATTCATATGAACTCCAAATTGCATGATTCAAAATTCCTATGACTCCATAAATCATGCTCTACCTGTTGGTGCTACATGCACATTATTCCAGAGACTTTTCCTACACAAATATTTATCAAATGCCCATTTTCCACTTTCTGTGATTAACTTTAGAAAATCACAGAGAGCTCATTTTGGATCCAAATGCAGTGATTCAAGTTCCTAGATGCTTGTCATGTCCAAACTTAGTTTTTAATAATAGTTTCTGTACCCCACCATATATTGAGCCATTTCTTCCTATTTATCAGCTTTGGAAAATCCTAGGAAATTCATTTCAATTCCAAATCCATTGAAACCAACTCCTAGATGCTTCTAAAATCATGACTTGATGATGGGTACCTTTGCTCATCATTCAAGGAATTATTTCTGTATACTTCTTCCAAATCCATAAACCCTTTGGTTCCATCATATTGAAATGTTCCCAACTACCCATTGATCCAACACCTATGAAACCACCTTGGTCATTTCTAATATGACCAGAGGTATCCTAGAAAAGTCCAACTCCTATTTTTAGAGCACTTTTATTTTTGCTTTTGATTGTGTTGCTTATTATGATTGTTTCCATCGTTAGTTGACGTAATAAACGGAGTATTCGGAGATGGACCAGAATATTTGAAGACTCAGAAGAATAAGGCAAGCAGCCCTTTGACCATGTTCAAGAAACCTTTTTATGCATGTCTCATAGCACCCTTATATTCAATGCATCGGAATCATGTTGAGGTGGAAACCACTTTGGTTGCTACCCCTGTTACTTTACTGTTGAAACTTGCATCAACATGACCCTACCTTCCTATGAGGGTTATGTGGGTGGGAGTAGATAGATGTATGCTATAGTAGTTGGCTACGCAAAATGGGTCGGGGTTATGCATTGAGTGAAACAAGTGTGGTCTGACATACTTGCAAATGCCCCAGTGGGTGCCACTAATGCCCCTGGGAGTTGATGAAGAGCTAGGGCACTACTTGGTGAAGAAGTAGTGTGCCGAGGCTTGACGAAAGTGTTGTTTACAGAGATGGATTAGATTTATGTGTGACTACTGTCCCAACCAAACATGCGCAACCACTCTACCCTTACATGGGAAAGGGCATTATTGATTACCTAGGTCGATACTAGCATGGTGCCCGCGTTACTAGTGACGGGGGTGACATGAGGTCACTCTCGGGACGGGGTCGTGCTTGGATAGGCGGCCATGACTGTTTTCACAGGGCACCGGACACACCGTTGGTACCCCGTGCTTGTGATATGTGATGAATACGGAGCGAGTCTCCACAAACCTTGAGATGTGAAATGTTTGGCACGGGGCTGTTACCAATCGAGTGGACTCCATATTAGTGTCGTCTAGGGAAAGGTAGTGGTCGGGTGCTTACCCCGGGTACTTGAGGTACCGCGGGTCGTGGATGACACGGAAGTTCCCCGGATCTTGTGGGTAAAGTGTGCAACCTCTGCAGAGTGTCAAACTATTCGAATAGCCGTGTCCGCGGTCAAGGACAGTTGGGTGGTGCTACTTAGACTATGTCCATAAGTTTCTGGGAAACAACACGATTCAGAGATATTGTTGATGTGATTGTGAGAAAGTCACTATGAGCTTGTGCATGTGTTGATTACAACTCTTTCTCGATATTGATGTCTGTGACCTCCTAATACTTGTTACAGACACATGCATAACCATGTTATATGTTGGTCATAATTGCATATGAAAAACTAGCTTTCCGCAAAACTGCCAACCTAGCAGTGGAGCCTTGCATAATTTATTCTGTTATCACACTTGGGTTGCTTGCGAGTACATTCAATGTACTCATTGGCTTGCCACTGGTTATTTTATTGGCCAGGCAGGAGAGAACAGGTTATGATGAAGATTTCTTGGTGACGAGAATGCGAGCTAGGACGCTTCCCAGTCAGAATGCCTGTAGGGTTAAGGCAGATGGCATGGGTCCCAGTTGTCTTTGAAGATTTTTTTCCGCTGCGATGATATACTCAAGACTTGACCATTATGGTCCTATTTGTGTAACACGGTATGTAAGGATGTAAGACTCTTGTTATTCAGCTTATGTGTGTTCAGTGAGCATTGATCTCTGGGATCACTGTACACGTGCATTCGGTGATCATGACTTATGAGTCGGGGTCCCCACAGAGCTGGTATCAGAGCCATCCTGACTGTAGGAAGCCTTAGTTAGCATGGTCGTTAGTTAGGGTAAAACTATTTCCAAAACTATTAGTAGTTTTCAAAACTATCTATACTCCTCTTCCCTTCTCAGTTTTTCGAAAACTAGGCTATACTTGACCTCTTCCCCTTCAACACCTCGGTTGCTAGAACCCTTATGCCCCTGACCACTGGATTTTCTGTAATCCTCGTGGAGTGCACCTTGCCAAGCACTCACCCACAACTTTTGCACACAAGATTGGTGACACCACCACAAGACGATGCCAACGGAAGTTACATCCTCGATGGATAAGGACATGAAGACCCATAAGATGGGGGACACCCTTGACAAGAGCCCCCAAGATGGTGCAACCCTAGCCTACGATGACCAGGGTATAGGTTATGCAAAATCATGATATACATCGCTAATAGAGTAATCATGTCACTACCGTTGTTGTATCGGCAACCACCGTAGATGAGAACCTTGCCATTTGGTCCGCCTCACTATAGTGAGCAGGAAAACGGTTCTCTTCATCCCCCGCTCTTGGTGTCGATGTTTTCAACAACGAAATCGACATGTTGAACCTCTATTACGCCTTGTTATTTGCACATGGTTTGCCTACCTGGTACCCTCGACGCCCCAGAAGGCACAAGGGATTGTCATGATTAAAGAGACAAGAGAAGACCAAGTCAACGCCAGCTACAAGGAGGCACCTTCACCACCTCACCTCATCAGGCGAGAAGATGTTCAAGATTCTTCAGGCTCAACCCGGATCATTCATCAAGCAACTACAAGGGACATGGCAACACCTGAGGAAGCTCAGAAGACTGCACGAGGCACAAGTCACGACACTGAGTGCGAGAACCCCTAGGGTAGGATGAGTCGTGTACCCCCTATGCGCAGTCGAGTCCATATGATGGTTCGAATAGAACCATGATTGTGTGTTGTTTGCTTTTATTCGTTTGTGTTTTGATATAACTCTCACTTTTGCCCCAGGCAACAAGTGCATGGCTATATCACCTCCCTTGCCTCGTTTCTTTTGTTTCGGACTTTTTGCACCTGTTTGTTGCACCTACACTATAGAACCCCCTTTAGGCATTTCCCTCCTCTACGCTGCTTCTTCCCTCTATTCTCTCTCTCCCCAATTGAAGACCCGCAAGACAAGATGCACCAAGGATTCTACCTCGACAGCCAACTGGCACTGAAGACTTCTGCTACAACCTCCACGATCAATGGCAACTCCGTAGAGTTATGTTTAACCCTCCAGACCAGTAACCCCATTCCTAGACCCTTTGAGACTTCCCGAGACACTCAAGCACGAATCCTTAACCATGCGCCTAACCGATGGTAAAGCGAGAGAAGCTGTTAAGCCTTTGTAACCTTGCACAACACTGGGTTCGTAAAGGAACTAGTGGACACGGTGAACAAGCACATTTTCATCTTGATATAGCACGAGGTCTGACGATACCATAGATTGACCAGTTCAAGGATATTGGACAGATGACTTGGTGGTTTATATCAGTGACTTCGAGGGATTATCTGAGATCTTGATGGATTGTGAGGTTTTCATATTGGTGAGATCATGACCTTGGGGAAGTATGTTGGAGTGCCCGTTGGACATGAGATTTGGATTTATGTAGGTGATTCTGGTTGGTATAATGCTGGATATGTCTGCATGATTCGGAGTAAGATTGGATTTAGGCCTATGATCCTGATTATGATATCATGCTTCTCGGTGGATGATAACCTAGGAGATTGGATTATTTGTCCGAGTTGATTTAGGGATCTATATAGTCGTGATCTTGGAGTTTACTTGACCCGGATGATGGGAATTTGGTGGACATACTATCATGATGCATAGTCCTTCCAAGTATCTGGGTATTATAGAGACTTGAGATCTTGTGGAGCACCGTAGACATCGGGTTTGTAGGATTGTTAGATTGTGTGGTGATTGATCGAATTACCGGGCTATTGGAGTTGATCTCTAGGAAGGAAACAAATCTTGGAGTGGCATATGACGTGTTTCCTTAGAATAGAGATGCATTATCGTGAGCCTTGCAAGACTAGGTTGAGTGCTTGGATTGTGGAGATTAATTTAGGCTCAGCAGCATGTATGATCTACCTTTGGATTTTAGAGGTAGACGTGCATTTGGATTTGGGGATCTTAGACAGTATAATTTTGTTAGACCGACTCTTGAGAGTCATGAGGATATGTATGGCCATGAGTGGTGATTGAAGTTGGTCTCTGCGAGAAGATGCTTTTCCGTTCGGAGTACTAGATAGAGCTATTGGCATCTCAGAAACTGTGCTTAAGGATAAGATGATATAAGTTCACTCACTCACTAGAACCCTTGAAACCCTTAAGCCCCACCGAGCCACCACCTGGTCAGATTCTGACCGCAGGGCCTTGACTCAGAGTCAGGAAGGCCTCTACAAATACTCAACCGAGACCACCACCAATACCCCAGCTTGCCTTGCGTACCCCTTAGACCTCATGAAGCTATTGGACAACTTGGGTAACATCATCATTTGATGGCCTACTTGTCTGCCCGAAGACAAAGAAGAGACGGACAGCTGGATAGAAGACATTTGAAGACCGCCCTGTCAAGAAGGAAGATCTACACCGACCACCGTCATCAAGAAGAAACTTCCGCGTCGAAGACCGGGCGTATCTGCAAACTACTCCTCCCGGAGAAACCGAGCTTTTCCGTGTCGAAGGAACGCTCACACAAAGTTGCATCAAGACTTGAAGGCACGATTCTGGTGGCACGAGATGGAAAGAGAGATTTGCAACCCATGTTGCAAAGTGTGATGTGTGCCAAAGGGTCAAGCTGAAAATCAGCGACCCGCTGGATTGCTTCAACCACTCAAGGCTTCTGAGTGGAAGTGGGATAAAGACAGAATGAACTTCGTCACTGGATTACCAAGGTCGGATAAGAGGACATGACTCTATCTGGGTCATAGTCGATCATTTAACCAAGGTGGCCCATTTCATTCCTATCAAGACCACTTATGATGGCAACCGGCTGGCAGCTCTCTACATCGACCGAATCGTAAGTCTTCACGGCATTTCCCAAGGAAATTGTGTCAGATCGAGGAACCCAGTTCACCTCTAGGTTCTGGAAGAAGTTCCGAGAAGCCTAGGGAACCAAGTTGTCTTTCAGCACAGCTTTCCACCCTCAGACCGGAGGTTAAACTGAGCGAGTCAATCAGATTCTCGAAGACATGCTCCGAGCATGTGTCTTGGCATATGGAGCCAAGTGGGAGGATTGTCTCCCTTTTTGCCGAGTTCTCCTATAACAACAGTTACCAGTCGAGCTTTCTGATGGCACCATTTGAGGTGTTGTACGGACGCTGAGGTCGCACACCCCTCAACTGGTTAGAGGCTGGAGTAGGGCTAGTCCTTGGACCGGATGTTCTCCGCGCAGCGGAAGAGCAAGTCCAACTAGTCAGAGAACGTTTGAAGGCAGCCAAGTCAAGGCAAGAGAGCTATGCTAACACTCACCGTCGGGTCATGAGTTTCCATATCAGGGACCACGTGTACCTGCGGGAAACCCCTCTGAAGGGAACCACGCGTTTCCACGTCAAGGAGAAGCTCGCACTAAGGTTCATTGGACCCTTTGAGATCACTGCAAGTCATGTAGTAGATGGCTCCCCAGCTAGATCTACCACCTGAGATACCCTCCGTGCACCAAATCTTCCACAAGCCCCCACTCCGGAAGTACTTCTCACCTCCTAGCTAGCCCGATGCCCGCAAGGACATCGATCATCGAGCCTTTGGCAGCTAACCCAACCTAACCTATGCAAGAGACCCCTCAGCAACCTCCATCAAGGACGGCATCAAGCAAGCAGCCATACCATCAAGCACTTCAGGATTCCAAGGAGCACCGCTCGGAAGCAGAACCAACCAGGAGAAGTGAAGACTACCCCGTATCCAAGACTCCGCCTTTCTTTCCACGCCTAGTCTGGGAATCTCGGGGACGAGATTCTTGTAAGGGGGGTAGGTCTGTCACACCCTGATTTTCATGTCACATTGCTTAAGCTTATTTTCATGTTAAAAATGTGAATTTGCAAAAACTTTTGAGTGTTGTTGACTTTGCTTGATTTGACTTTTGTCTGCTGTTTGCTAGCGCTCTAAAAATCAAATAAATCCTCCAACCCTTATACTTCATCTCCTTGACCCAAAACCTTTTCCCAATGATCATGCCATGTGTATAGACCAGTATAGAATTTTCTTATAAAAATATTTTGGCCAAATGGTATTTTCTAAAATTAGTTTTCCAAAAACCCCTGAATTGAGGTTTGCACTGCAAGTACCTTATTTAGGGTGTGAAAAATCTTTGAAAAAGTTTATTTGAATCCTATTAGATATAGGACTCCTAGAAACCACAAAAGTATAATTTTAAAAGTTATTTTTATATTTTATTTAAAATATTTTTCTTAAGGCCAGAAATGGTCTTTAATAGGGAAAAATTTCTTAAACCTTTCAAAAATATTTGCCAAAATTCAGGGAGACTCATAGGACATATATTGTCCATATATAAGAGTTTCAACACATGGTCATGTTCAAAATATTGGACAAATCCTTTCAAACCCCTTTCTGGATATTTCAAGCTTTTGAAATATTTACAAAGGAAATATTCTCCAAAAATTCCAGGGAAATTCTATCATGTCATATATGACATATTTGATGATCTTGCAAAGCCTCATGCCTTGAAGATCAAGGAAACATCCTCAAACCCCTTCAAAACCATTCTGTCCATATTTGAAGTTTGAGCAACTCTACATTGCCAAACTTGTCCAAATGCTCTCAAAGTTTGTGCACATGCTAGAATGGCCTAATAAGGCATCTAGACCAAATGGCAACAAGATTTGGAATAGAGAAACTTGATCAGATCACCCCAAAACCACTTCTGTTCAAATTCAAATTTGAACAACTTTACATTGTCAACTTTTTATCTGGAGCCTCAAACTTTGTGGGCATGTTCATAACCCCAAATGATGATGCTACACCAAGTGGTGCATCAAGGGGAGATGAATTGCTTGACTCAAACAAGGTGAAACCATTTCTGTTCATTTCTAGGGTTCACCAAAGTTACATTGGCCACTTTGCCCAAATGAGCTCAAATTTGGTGTAGAGGCCTAATTATATGTGACATTTGATCCTGTTAAGTCCCATGTCAAGTGGATGTCATTTGCTTGACCAAACCCTGATCAAACACCTTCTGCCCAATTACCAAAACAAGTGGTTAGACCTCTTTTACTATTTCCCCTTACCTCAAATTCTTACCACAGCTTCCCCTAGTCCTATTCTACCTCCAGTAACTCTCCTCTGCCTTATCTCAATTATTGGAGGGGGTAAAACCCCAAGTTACACTGCTGGACAGCAGGATTCACCCTCTCCCTCACCTCCCTCCTCATCCCAGTGGTTCCCCAGAGCATCCAAGACCCCCACGCCATTGTTTACTACTCCCTAGCACTGCTGGACACTACTGGACACTGGGGGACACGGCCTGGACAGCAAAGACTTGAGCATGCCGGCCAAAGACGCGCTCTGGAGCACGCTAAAGTGCACCGAGGCACTGTAGCTCGGCCCTCCCGAGGCTTCCAGGCGGTCTTGGGCAGAGTGGGCGTGTCCACCGAGGTGCCCTCGATGTCCACGACCTGTAGGACGGTCGGCCCTATCCTCCCGGCCCTCCCCCTCTCTCTCCTCGAGCTCGCCGTGCGCGCCCTGGACCGTGCTCACGGTGCACCGCAGCCGCAGCTATAAAAGGCCTCCCCCCGGGCGCCATTCGCCTCTTCTGGATCCTCCTCTCTCCCGTACAACTCCCAGACATCTCCCCTCTCCCTCTCCGGCGCTCTTCCTCTCTCCACGGCCGAAGTGCCGCCGTCGGCCACCGCTCGGCATCGGGCACCACGACCGTTCTCTCCTTCCCATTCTCCGTTGGCCGCCGGGGGGAGAACCCCAGGACCATGGAGCTACCTCCCACTCCACCCTTCCTTCCCCCCTTGCTTCTCTGGCACCACCTCGTCTCGACCCGAGTCGCCGCCGACGCCTCGGCCGCCGCCGCTTCTGCTCCTCCCGGCCTGCTTGGAGGCCAGGGATGGGCGCGACTTGCTTCGCTGGGGCCTCCAGTGCGCCGGGCACCCCCGGGGACGGCCGGAGCCGCCGGGGAACGGCGCCGGCGTCGCCCCTGCCTCCTCCTCTGCGTCGGGCGGGGGGAGAACGACGAATCCGACAGGCGGGCCCCGCCTGTAAGCGCCACCGGCCCGGTGCAAGCAGCTGACGGGTGGCCCCTCCCCGATAAGTGGAAGCGCACTTCGGTGGCTGCGTTTTCCTGCGGTGATGGCGCCCCGCCGTAACTACGCCTTCGACGTCAACGCCTCCATCCCGCCGCTGAGCCACTGGGCAGAGCCCAGTGGGCGTTGGTTAGCTGGGCCTCGCCCAGAGCGCTGTATAAGGTCGAACCCCTATTCTTTTCATTTTTATTTATTCTGCCAACTTCAAAAATGCCTAGAATATTCATATGAACTCCAAATTGCATGATTCAAAATTCCTATGACTCCATAAATCATGCTCTACCTGTTGGTGCTACATGCACATTATTCCAGCGACTTTTCCTACACAAATATTTATCAAATGCCAATTTCCACTTTCTGTGATTAACTTTAGAAAATCACAGAGAGCTCATTTTGGATCCAAATGCAGTGATTCAAGTTCCTAGATGCTTGTCATGTACAAACTTAGTTTTGGAACATTTTTAATAATAGTTTCTGTACCCCACCATATATTGAGCCATTTCTTCCTATTTATCAGCTTTGGAAAATCCTAGGAAATTCATTTCAATTCCAAATCCATTGAGACCAACTCCTAGATGCTTCTAAAATCATGACTTGATGATGGGTACCTTTGCTCATCATTCAAGGAATTATTTCTGTATACTTCTTCCAAATCCATAAACCCTTTGGTTCCATCATATTGAAATGTTCCCAACTACCCATTGATCCAACACCTATGAAACCACCTTGGTCATTTCTAATATGACCATAGGTATCCTAGAAAAGTCCAACTCCTATTTTTAGAGCACTTTTATTTTTGCTTTTGATTGTGTTGCTTATTATGATTGTTTCCATCGTTAGTTGACGTAATAAACGGAGTATTCGGAGATGGACCAGAAGATTTGAAGACTCAGAAGAATAAGGCAAGCAGCCCTTTGACCATGTTCAAGAAACCTTTTTATGCATGTCTCATAGCACCCTTATATTCAATGCATCGGAATCATGTTGAGGTGGAAACCACTTTGGTTGCTACCCCTGTTACTTTACTGTTGAAACTTGCATCAACATGACCCTACCTTCCTATGAGGGTTATGTGGGTGGGAGTAGATAGATGTATGCTATAGTAGTTGGCTACGCAAAATGGGTCGGGGTTATGCATTGAGTGAAACAAGTGTGGTCTGACATACTTGCAAATGACCCAGTGGGTGCCACTAATGCCCCTGGGAGTTGATGAAGAGCTAGGGCACTACTTGGTGAAGAAGTAGTGTGCCGAGGCTTGACGAAAGTGTTGTTTACAGAGATGGATTAGATTTATGTGTGACTACTGTCCCAACCAAACATGCGCAACCACTCTACCCTTACATGGGAAAGGGCATTATTGATTACCTAGGTCGATACTAGCATGGTGCCCGCATTACTAGTGACGGGGGTGACATGAGGTCACTCTCGGGACGGGGTCGTGCTTGGATAGGCGGCCATGACTGTTTTCACAGGGCACCGGACACATCGTTGGTACCCCGTGCTTGTGATATGTGATGAATACGGAGCGAGTCTCCACAAACCTTGAGATGTGAAATGTTTGGCACGGGGCTGTTACCAATCGAGTGGACTCCATATTAGTGTCATCTAGGGAAAGGTAGTGATCGGGTGCTTACCCCGGGTACTTGAGGTACCGCGGGTCGTGGATGACACGGAAGTTCCCAGGATCTTGTGGGTAAAGTGTGCAACCTCTGCAGAGTGTCAAACTATTCGAATAGCCGTGTCCGCGTCAAGGACAGTTGGGTGGTGCTACTTAGACTATGTCCATAAGTTTCTGGGAAACAACACGATTCAGAGATATTGTTGTTGTGATTGTGAGAAAGTCACTATGAGCTTGTGCATGTGTTGATTACAACTCTTTCTCGATATTGATGTCTGTGACCTCCTGATACTTGTTACAGACACATGCATAACCATGTTATATGTTGGTCATAATTGCATATGAAAAAGTAGCTTTCCGCAAAACTACCAACCTAGCAGTAGAGCCTTGCATAATTTATTCTGTTATCACACTTGGGTTGCTTGCGAGTACATTCAATGTACTCATTGGCTTGCCACTGGTTATTTTATTGGCCAGGCAGGAGAGAACAGGTTATGATGAAGATTTCTTGGTGACGAGCATGCGACCTAGGACGCTTCCCAGTCAGAATGCGTGTAGGGTTAAGGCAGATGGCATGGGTCCCAGTTGTCTTTGAAGATTTTTTTCCGCTGCGATGATATACTCAAGACTTGACCATTATGGTCCTATTTGCGTAACACGGTATGTAAGGATGTAAGAATCTTGTTATTCAGCTTCTGTGTGTTCAGTGAATCGGGGTCCCCACATAATTCATGTTTGATCTTAGTTCAGTCTTCTCGTGAGATGCATCTATTGAATTCTTCTTCCTAACACCTACTGACAGAGTGTCCAACCCACCAGACATGCCTAGGCCTCCCAGAAGGCATGGCAACGGCACGATCACACGGCACATGACTGGCATGCCAGTTTACGCGCCCTAGAGTTGGGGCCCTCAGCCACCATCCAAACCTCTATGGCTCGCCACAACACCGTATATTCCTGATTAAATTGAAACTTATGTACCTAGAAATTATTTTTTGAAAAATAAAGAGCAAACTATAAGGCAGCTGCAGTTCAAATTTGACCCGCTTCCTACTGAATTGACAGAAATTTGGCTTTTTCACAAGAAATGGGTCAAAGCATTTGACACCCAACCATTTTGTCAATTGTACATTAAATATGTCCTAATATTTTATAAAATTCATTTGGTCCAATTTTGCAACAAATATATGGTCGGTCCTTCGGAAATAAACTCATTTTGTGCATTTGAAAAATGGAAAATGATTTTTTCATCCAAATAAAAAGAAAAGTTCCTTAGGCAACATTATTTGCCATTGCAAGATGCACCCTTGTGCACAATATGAAATCATTTGAACAAACTATGCCATGAATGTGACCATAAGATTGATCATTTGGCTTGAAAGCAATGAATCTTCACACATGATAGCTCATTTCTGAGAACACTTTCTTAAAATAATTACCGTATTAAAAGTTTATTATATTCCCTAGTAACTTGGGCACATATAATGACACAATGCGAATGTTTCTAATTTTTTTATGCCCATTTCAAAATGCGGTCAAAACGGCGGGGATGACCATTCCTAGCTAGTGGTTGAATCTTGAATATTTTTTGGTGCTTCTCTGATTAAATACATACCTATTTACCTAGAAATTATTTTTGGAAAAAAATAAAAAGCAAACTATAAGGCAGCTGTAGTTCAAACTTTACTCGCTTCTTACTGAATCGGCGGAAATTAGTCTTTTTCACGAGAGGTGGATCAAAACTTTTTACACCCAACCATTTGGTCAATTGTGCATTAAATATGGCCTAATATTTAGAAAATTTATTCGGTTCAATTTTGCAACAAATATATAGTAGGTCCAAAGAAAATGGATTTTTGGCACTCGAAAAAAATGAAAATGCATTTTTTGCCGAGAGAAAATGGATTTTTGCCACATGATAGCTCATTTCTGAGAACACCTATTTCAAATAATTTTTGTATTACAAGTTTATTATTTTTATTGGTAACTTGGTCACATATAATGACATAATGCAAAGGTTTTGCAATTTTTTAGTTTTTATTTTATTTTTCATGTCCAATTCAAAATGCGGTCAATCGGCGGGCATGACCGTTCCTAGAAAGTGGTCGAATCTTGGAAAACATTTTGTGTTTCCCTGATTAAATAGATACTTATGTACCTAGAAATGATTTTGGTAAAAAAATCAGGAGCAAAGTATGAGGCAACTTCAGTTCAGATTTGACCCACTTCCCGCTGAATCAACGGAAAATTGTCTTTTTCACCAGAGGTGGATCAGAGTTTTTTGACACCCAATTATTTGGTCAATTGTACATTAAATAGGGCCTAATATTTTAGGAAATTTATTTTGTCCAATTTTGCAATAAAGATTTGGTAGGTCGTTCACAAAACAACTCATTTCGGCCACTCATAAAATGAAAAATTAAATTTTCGTGCAAAGAAATAAAACCCCCACCCAATATACACACATGTGCACAATATTGGATCATTTTCATAAAATATTGTCCAATTTTCCATCAAGGATTTCACATGTTCTTAACAATTTTTACACTCCGAAAATAAACATAATTCTCATTGGTGGAAAGGTGTGTGCCACAGATCGATGACATGGCACACATCCATCCATCCATCCACATCCATCCATCCATCGATCCTATACCACGATGACCCCCTCCCTCCGCTCCTTCCTCCCATCTCTCCAAACCCTAACTCCCACTCCCATCGATCTAAATCGCTGCACGACCTTCCCTTCCATCGTGCCCTCCCTTCCGCAGCTGCCCAAGCACCTCCTCCCTCCCCCCAGCTCCTTCTCCCTTCCATTGGCTCCTCCTCTTATCCGCACCCGCCCCAATCGACCAATGCTCGCGTCAGTCTCACCGGAGAGAGAGAAGATGCCGCCCAACAACCATGTCATCGCAGCTAGCTAGCTCACAGGCGCGCCCACGCGTGCTTCAATGTGTGACGCTCCATTGAGCTGGCCGGACCGCGGCGCGTGCGTGGCATGCCTAGGGTTTGTGGTGGCAGCGCTACATGCCAGCCACAGGTCTTCGGCCGCCACGAAGGTGATGATGACAACCTCCTCGCATAACTACAACATGCGTCGACGACGGGGACCAGACCACCTATTGCGGCCGCGACATCATCCCCTGGCGCACCTCAGCCCCCGGTGTGACTACAACAACAACCCATAAGAGCTCCCCCATTTCGCCTCAGCCCCTTGCTTCGCTTGATGAATTCATCCCATGATCCGCATAAGCAGAAATAATCACTCTGCACATGACCAAGTCTCTGCAACTCATGGCATCGAACAACCAGCGTGCATATTCTGTTTTTTGACTACTCATATACAACTCTATCAGGCGACAAGCTACCGCTTTGTCTGATTCAAGGTTGTTTCTAACTGCAAAGCCATGATCAACTTTACCCATCTCCATACCACATGATGTCATGCAAGCCATGAGAATGGATGCCAACGTCACACAATCAAACCTAAGGCCAGACCAGAGCCTTTGTTGACAAGTGATGAAAGCCTTGTCGGTATGCCCTTCCTGCAAATACCCAACAATCATCAAATTCCATGTAACAACGTCTCTTTCAACCATGGCCTGTGGTTTCCCGCACTCTAGATGGTGCCTTACCATGTTGTTTAGTTAGTGGATGTCATTATTTACTCTTAGCAACATGGATTTACCAAGTTGGGATGTTGGGATAGTTGGTTTCCCATTTTTTTCTCTTGTAGCACTGAATGCTAGTATGTGTTTACTAAAGACATCAAATAGTTAACTGACTGTGAGATGTCCACTCTTGTTTTGTTAACAAACATGAAATGTGAAGTCATCTATTCCTGGCTGTTTCTTTTGTTCAAAATACATGTGTGCTTTCTGTTCGTTTGCATTATTCACAAAATATTTTGTTTTGTTAATATGTTTGATGACCAACCAAACCTTATAGTGATGATTCTGATGATTATGTATGTACATAGGGGTGTGAAAGAGAGGTTACAAAGGCTGCAACTGAGGAACAGAGAAATCATAGTGTTATGACGCTATCATTCCTCGTGTATCTCTTTTGCCCCTTTTGGCAGCGGTTAATTTCTTAGCCAGTCTAGTCTACCTGTGTTGGATTTGGTTGCCTGGTTGTGTAAAAGAAGTTAGTGATTTCAGTTCTGGTTGTGTCAAAATTTTAAGATGTATCATGCTTATTGTTTACTATATTGAGGCATGTGGGCATCGTAATTTGGGCATGTATGTATAATTTTTAGTCTCTTGAATGAATATTTTTTTTCTTTAGGTATCATGCGTCTTGTGTTACTACATACATCTGTCGTGAAGTACATGCTTCAGGAACTATGGTAACATGTAGTTTGCTCTATTGGTGATAGTAGGATGATGGAAACATCGCTACTGAATTTAGTTCCTGTTTTTTCAACTAATCACCCTTTACTAGAGTTTCTCCTCTTCTTACTACTGCTTGGTTTTTGACACCACTAGTTTGTACTAAAACGTGCATACTTTACCCCTTGATGAATCCTTCGGTGGAGGTGGCCCATGTGATGGTGATTCGCTCCATCAGTTTCGGTTCCCGCAGTGGTGGTGATACTGCTCCTACGATGGCTACACATTGGTAGGCTATGCTGCCTCCCTTGGCCATCACTGTGATGATGAAGCGCGGCCTAGGCTACAACCACATATGATGAGCTCCTCAGGTCCCCTTCTACCCCTCCTACTCACTCCATGATTCTTTGTTATGCCTTTGTGAGGTGTAATTGTTTAATTTTTGTCATAGTCAAACATTGGATTATATATTGTATCTGTCATGAGGTACATGGTTCATGAAGTATGCCAACCTGCAACTTGTTGTACTAGTGATAGTAGGATAATGTAAGTTTTTACTGCCGGTTACAAAAGTAGGGGCCTTTCTGTACCCCTTTACTTGTGCACGGGTAGTCGTAGCCACATCCGCGGCCATGCTTGGCGAGGCAGAGGAAGGAAAAGCACGAGACTGCCAATGTAGCACTCAAGCCAGAGGCATGAAGAGCAGAGGGGCAAGATGGACCCCCCGGCAACACCCTTCCCGGGGCGGCCTACATAGCCCCGACAAGAGTCTTGTTGGGGCAACTTGCCCAACACCATCAACACCGGCACCCTTGGTCCTGGGAGCTCTGATACCATCAACAACGTCAAGACCAAGATTCACAGGTGCCTACATGGTGGCATGCAGATCTTCATGAAGATTTAAGGCCTGCGGATATAGATGAAGGCCAGAAGATGAAGACCCCCAGCAAGGCCTTTGCCGGGGGCGTCTACGGGGCCACAGCCAGGCCTGCACCCGCCAAGGTTTCTCTGCCCCCCGCCCACTCCTACGCGGAAACCAACCCGTCAACTGGATAAGCGCCTGCGTGGTAGCATGTAGCTTCTAGGCCAACTGGTCAAGCACCTGCATGGTGGCATGCAGATCTTCGTGAAGACCTGGCCACCACACCAGCACAGCGACCAGCCAGCCACCGTGGCGTTGCGTGCCTCATCAGCTTGGACGCGCGTCAGAACAAGGCGATGCGGTGACAGGTAGACAAGTTCTATTGCCGACCCCAGTAAAGATAGAGGACACATAGGTGGCGCATTAAATGTGTTTGTCCTATGATGTCAGGCGATAAACTTGCACACTGTAGAAACTTTTCACCTCCTGTGTGCCACTGTGGCGACCCCTTTGTCATATTAAAGGAGGCCCGAGCCGTGTCGTGGAAGGACTCGGACTTTTTGGACAGGCACAAATAGTAGCCAGTTCAAGACCTCAAGAACACCAAGATAAACACAGACAAGCAGGACTAGTGTTTTACGCATCACTTGCGGCCCAAACCTGGGTAAAAATTCCCATGTGTTGATCAACTAGACCTGCTCTCTGCGCAGCGCTACGCCCCCGCCAACCGTAGTAGGGGTCCCCGGGATCCCATAGGTTTCGTATCCCCCGACATCTTTGGCGCACCAGGTAGGGGGCGCTAGGTTGCGAAAATCTGGCCTAGAAGTTAGCGCATCAACTCCTCCATCGCGATGGCCGCGAAGAAAAAGGCGGCGGAGGAGGTCAACATCATCCCCATCGCTCTGGTGCCGTCAGCGAGGCGAGTGGGTCGTCCGCAGCCACAACAACCATTTGCATGGCGACGAAAAAGCTAAGTCATGCAAAAACCTTGAGCAATTTCCTTTCTATAGGGTTATTTTCCTCGAAAGATCTTGCTCCTTGTATGGAGAACCTGCACGCAAAGGAAACTTTTCGCTACTGGCAATGCCCTTGTTCTGTTTCAAGTACGCTCAATAGTTCAAGTGGCTGTGCTGATAATGGCAATGTGGCTTGCCCGGCAGCATGCACCCCCGGCAGGCCGCTATGGATCCGTTCCTCAAAGCGCCATAGCACGGGTTTTACGCGCCGGCAAGCCTATCCAACTAAGCGTAGGGTACGTACATACAAAGAAAGATCAAACAGGAAGATAACATGCACTGTTTCAAAATACTGCAAAGTTATATTACATCAGTAGTTGCCGTGGTTCTAACTTAAGATAAATTTGTCTTGGGCCTGAACTCGCAGTGGGAATGAGAAGCGGGGTGGCTAGTCTCAGCGCTGGCCTTCCAACCTCTTGACTTCATCAACACAGCTGATGATGGGCTCGATACGCTCCTCGAGTGTCGTGAGGTCCACATCCTCTGGCAAGCTCTCAAGCGCATTGGCGAAGTCGACGCTGGGATTCCAGAATGACACCTTGGTGAGCACCTTGGTGAGGGTGCCCCGGCAAACCTTCCGAGCCTCATTGGCCAGATAAGTTGCTCCATTAGAGCGGAGCTGCTCCATGGCTTCAAGGACGCGTTCGCAGAACAAGGTAAGCCTCGCACTTGGGCTTATCCTCGCCTCCTCGGAGGACTTGAAGCCTGGCATACCCATGACGGATAGTTGCGTGTTGAGCCTCTCTACAATGTTGACAAGGCCGTTGGTCTAGAGCTATACCCTGACCACATAGTCCTTGAGGGCGGCGGCATCATCCTACCGCAGCTGCTTCTCGCTCTCAAGGGCCTTGTTCAGGGTCTCCTCATGGGCCCTGACCTCCGAAAGCATCCCTTCCAAGGCGTCCAGCTTCAGCTTCAGATCATTGATGGAGACGTTGGTGTCGGAGAGTAGTTTGGTCTTGTCGGAGATGGTGACTTGCAAATCTTCCAGAGTGCGCTTGCTCGTGTCCCTGTCCTTCGTCAGCCTCAAGATCTCCTCCTTCAGTCCCTCCCACTCCAGCTCCAGCTTCTCCACCTTGCCGGCCTGGTCCAGGGCCAGAGCATCAAGTGCATCTTTGTGCATCTGCTCCAGCTCCTGGGTCCGCTGTGCAATGAGCTTCTCGATCTCCTCGTCCTTGCCACGGAGCACGACGGCGAGCGCCTGTTCACAAGCAATGCGGTCCTCCTCTTAGGTGTCTAGTTGAGCTTGCTGCCGCCTCCAGGTAGCTTCGTCCTTGGCGGCTTGTTCCTTCGCCAGCTCCTGGGCCTTCTCGATGTTAGTTTGCTTCAGGACGAGCTCTCGCTTGCGCTCGTCCAGCTGGTCCTGGATGGCCCTCGGTTCCTCCCAGGCCTCGCCGAACCAGACTTGCGTTTGAGCGACACTCTCCTCAAAATCCACTTCTGCCTTGTCCACGGCCGCCATCCAGGAGTTCGCCTTATCCTGGTGGGCACAGTAGAGCGCCTGAAGCTTCTGAAAATTGGCCCTCATGGCCCGAAGGAGCTCCTCCTCTTGGGAACCACCACCGCTAGCACTCGGTTCGTCGACAACCTAGAGCCTGGCGGTGGCGAGGACCTCATCATCAAAAACTACCCCTTCGGCTGGCGCTATGGTGCTTGCCGTCCCCGGGAGCCAGATGAACAGATCATCGCACACCTTCAAGTACTTGCCCGAGGCGGGAGCTGTAGAGGAAGAAGGTTGGTCATTCGCCACATCCTACCCGGTGGGCTCCTCAGCGGCCTCCTCAGCAACAACCTTCCAGTCTCCCCGGCGGGCCCCTTGGCGGCCTCCTCGGCAGCAGCCTTGTCGACTTCCCTAGCAGCGGCGTCGCCAGTCTCCCCTGTAGGCCCCTTGGCAGCCTCCTCGGCTGCGGATGTGGCGGCTTCCCTAGCCGCGATCTTGGTTGCCTCAGCCTCGGCATCCTTGGCGACCTCCTCGATGACAGCGTCGACGTCCACCTGGTCCGTCGAGTGGGAGCCTCGAAACCAGAAAGGAGAATGGAGCGAGGCCAAAATCCAAGTTCAGGACGAAGAAAAGAAAGACAACCACATAGCAGAGATAGCAAGAGACGGGAGGCAGGCAACTTACCCGTGCTGGGCTGAGGAGAAGTGGTTCCCTCCCTGCCAATGTTTGTTTCCGGGACGGTGCCACCAGCACCCTTGCTTGCCCCCTCTTCCTCCATGCGTGTAAGCTCGGTGGTAGATGCCCTTGCCGGTGACGCTCCTCTGGGTGGCATGGTTGACGAGGACGGCGTGTCGGGGGCGGCCCTCAGCGAATCCTCTTGTTGATTCTCTCCTTCTGAAAAACCAGTAAGGTCAGCGCCGAGGATATACACTGCAAGGCCCATCGATGGGGAGTGAATAGCGGACTCACGCTAGGGGCTGGAGCGGGGGATGCGCTGAGGGCTGTTGTCTGGGCTGATCACCACTAGCGCTGGCGTGCGCGGAGCGCTCGCCGGGGGATTGTCGCCCGTTGCAGGCTTGGCCCTTTTCATCGCCCTCTAAGCTAGCGTCTCCATGCCACTTCGAAGAAAGAATCAAGTCAGGGAAAGATAGTGCAGGCGGAGAGTCAGGAGGTGATGAGGGCCAAAGTGCTTACTCGTCCTCCTCCTCCTATGGCCTCCTCTTCCTGTTCGGGCTAAAGGACCCGAGATCGAAATCGGCCTTTGAGGCGGCATCCACAAGTGGAGAAGGGGATGGGGTCCTGGGTCGCTTGGACGAGGAAGAGGCAGCGGTTGCGGCCTTTTTCGCTGCCGCAACCCCCGTCTAGTACACGGGTTGTGCCTGGGCCTGTTGCCGTTGCGTAGTCTTGCCGGGTCGGACCGGATCGCCAGAGGCAGCCTGCCGCAGGACGCGTTTCTTCCCTGGGTCCGGGGAGTCATCCGCGTCGGTCTCCTCTTCGGCCGACTCCTCGAGCGCTTCTTCAACAAGGGGAACCCCAGCGCCGGCGCTGATGGCCTCCCCAGCGAACCCTGCCCACTCGGAAAATTCCTTCTCCTCTACGGCCACATCGGCCTCGTCCTCCACATTGCGGCTTGTCAGAGACACACCTCTCCGACAAGTTGTCGAAGAATATGTGCGCCAGCTCCGCTTTTGGCTGGGCCCAGGTCGGATCCAGGCCGTGAGCATCGAAAATCGGCATCATGGTGATGATGGCTGTCAGACAAGAATTGTTGGTCAACGGGACCACCCCCGTTGGCAACCCAAACAGGTTATCAGACTTGACGACCCTGGATACCTTACCTGTCTTATCGGCCTTGCCGGCCTTCTCGGCCTTGCCGGTCCTCTCGAACCTGCCAACCCCGTCGACCTTGAGCTGGAAGACCCTCTGATAAACATGAGCGTGATGCAACACCGTGAAGTGTTGGCTCAAGCCGGGGCGGAGCCTCATGATGTCGGTTACATTCCTGAAATGCTAGGCTGGCCTCCCCTTATTTTGCAATGGGGCAATCCGATGGCGGATGAAGTCGGCCCCGATCATTTCGAGGGTGAGCCCGGCCGAGGCGAGGCGATGGATCCGGGTGGTGGCAATCGTTAGCTTCTTGTCGTCAGCGTGGAGCTCGCCCTAGTCCTTGCTGTGGACGAGTGGCTCCCGACGGACCTGACAGAACTCTGGCGGATCCGTCTCCTCGATCCGGCATCACCGGCTTCGCCACTCATCCCACCTCTCCTTCTGAGCACCCTCCGGGTACGTTCCCTTGATCTGGGGCCTTGGAATCCAAGCAATGCAGCCAGAGAGGGTGCCCCCTATATGGATACGAGGGGTGAAGTAATGGCAGATGAGCGCCATGTTGGGGAGCATTCCGGCAAAGCCCTCACGAAGGTGGGCAAAGAAATCCATGAACTCCACGGTGTTCGGCGTAAGATGCAGAAGATGGAAGCCGTAGGTGTGCATGACATTGCTGAAGAAATCTGAGAAAGGGGTAGAGCCCGCACGAGAAGTAATCGTCAAAGAAAGGATATCGCTTTGGACCGAGCTTGGCGAACAAGGCGGGGAGGATGCACTTGGCGGGATGCCCCATCGTCTCCCTCCCCCAAAGGCACTTGAACTTGTCCCTGAGGGTGAGAGCGTCAAACATCGGTGAGAAGAGGGCGAACTGCATCCGCAGCTCCACCAACTCTCTCTCCGGCGCCTCCTTCCCCCCAGCATTTTCCCTCTTCTCCGGCGCCTCCTTCCCCCCAGCATTCTCCCTCTTCTCCGGCGCCTCCTTCTCCTCGGCATCCTTAGCCGCTCCCTTGCCCTTGTCTGCCTTGGGCGCCATGGCGGCTGAGAGGAGGCGAGGGATCGAGGGCAATGAGGGCATGGCGGCCGGAAATAGAGGCAAAGCTCCTGTTTGCGCTTGTAGAAGAAGAGGGGAATGTCGGTTCCGAGTTTGCAAAAGGCGTAGAGGGTAAATGAGCAGCGCTCCTGCAGTTTCCTCTTTTATGGGGAAGACGCGGGTTGCCTCTTTACTGTCCACCGTGACGTGACGCGAGCATGCTGCAACCGCTCCACGCATGACCCCCACATCACGCACCCAATGCGAGTCGTGGGGGAGCACAACTGGCGAAGAAATCGTCGCAGTTAAAACTCTGCCACGCATGCCCGTGCACCGTTTTGGGGCCTGACCCATCAACGCTTCGCGCTTATGTGTGGCCCAGTCCTGGGGGCTCCTATCGGTGTACAAAAGTAGGGGCCTTTCTGTACCCCTTTACTTGTGCACGGGCAGTCGTAGCCACACCTGCGGCCATGCTTGGCGGGGCATAGGAAGGAAAAGCACAAGACTGCCATGGCAGCAATCAAGCCCGAGGCATGAAGAGCGGAGGGACAAGATGGACTCCCCCCGGCAACACCCTTGCCGGGGCGGCCTACATAGCCCCGACAAGAGTCTTGCTGGGGCAATTTGCCCAACACCAGTAAGGCCGCCACCATTGGGCCTAGGACCTCTGACACCATCAACAACACCTATGGAACAAAATCTGGTGATGCCTTCATTTATGATGATAGGTATGTTAGTGCCTTTCTGTACCCCTTCGAGTATGGGAGCACAATTCTGGTGATGCCTTCATTTATGATGATGCTTTCCCTTTTGCATTCATTCATTCTCTGATTGTTCTAGGAGTCCTCATATTCATTTGAAAATCTGTGTACATGTATTTGGAAAATCTATTCAAATATGTTCATTTGCGAGAAGCATCCCCATATTAGCCATTGCAGGGGAGGGAGGGATCAGAGAGTTGAGTTGCTTGATGATTTTTTGTATTATATAATTTGTGCATATGCTTTGCCACGATCGATGATTATTATTGCAGTTTCAGCATGTGTTCAACTTAATGAAACAGTTTGTTGTGGTTTTCTGAATCCTGACGTTGTGGATGTCCAAGGGGAAGAGATGTACCGGTGGGCTACCATCCTGATGATTACGTAGATGCTGAACAACATGGTTTTTAGCTGTGCGTCCAGTCCTGAACTCGCCTTTAGTGTCCTCCCGCAGTTCCACAAGGTTCGGCCATGAACGCTAACTGATAGGATTCTAAACTATATCATTGTCATTTCTGCTCGATCCGCCATGGACAGGTTTTTTGCTGGTAGAGTGTAGGAACACTCTACAAATCTGAGATGACGATGCAGACCAAATCTTCTTCAAGTACAGACCCATCCACTACATCGGCTTGAGGATAGGTATGCATGAGCTCTCCTTGTACATACTCCATACTCGAAGGTGGAACAGAATTGTGCTTGTTCTGTATGCTACATCCTAAGCATGTATATATGCACATTAGTTTGTGTTCTTGACATCTACCTGTAGTGTCATGAGGAATAAATTTCACTTCATATGTTGCCCTATGGAATGTATCTCTTCACATGATGTTCAGATAAATAAGTTTTGCTTAACATACCTATGAGTGTAGCATGCTGTGAAGAGATACTGCAACTCCAGAGTAGACAATTAAAACATATTAGTAAAATCAGTATGCATCCCTAGTGATGCTTTATCTTGTTATTTTAGTCTATGAGTGTTGTCTTGGAGCATCACTGACCTGTATGAATTTTTTTCAAGGTCTATACAAGTGCCATCTTTGTCTGGCAACATCTGCCTCCTGTGTCATGTCATGTATCTATTTCACTTTAGATGTTTTAAGTGAATGATGTATTACTTGCAAGTGTAGGATGTACTGATGCAAATAGTCCTTGTGTACTTATGACTAATCTTGTTTCCCTCTCATTTATATGAGTTCCTAGGCCAAAGAAATTCAAAGAAGCTCGAAGCCCTAGTCAACGACTCGCTTTATATGTTATTGAACTTGTAATGCATAATTTTCTTGAAATTTTGATGTAATGCTGATCTTGCTGGAAAGTTCCTAGGCCAAATAAATCCGAAGAAGCTCGATGCCCCAGTCAGTGACTCGCTTTATATGGTATTGAACTTGCAATGCAGAATTTGCATGAATTTTGTATGTAATGCAAATCTTGTTGGGAATTGGGTGTATATTCACTTTTATTTAATGTTGGGTGCACTTGTTGTACTTGTTATTCGAATTCTGGGAGTTTGCTTTAATACTGAAATAGGCCTTGGCCCAAATACTACTGGACCTTCAAAATGCTGAGTTCCAAAATTTAAAAAAACCGCAAAAAGGCCGAGGCCTGAACAAGAATTGGACTATAAAAAGGCCGAGGCCCGAACAAGAAGAGGCTAAAAAATTGAATTGTAAAAAATGAAATTGGTAGTAAAAACACTGAAATGTTGGGCTTGGCCCGTGAAGCCGACCAAAAATTCATAGAAAAAATCCAATAAATAGGCTAAATTAATGGGCTTGGACCATATAGATACCTAATTGGATTGAGCTAATTCTAATCAACAATCTTTTCATTTGGTCGCAATTTTGCCACGTCAGCTTGCCACGTTGGATTCGACTTGGCATGTGTAGACAACCAGTGACCAAAACAATTGGTCGTTGAACCAACGACCTTTTGTTTTTGTCGTTTCCTTCCACGACCATACCATTGACAAGGTCGTTATGTTTCATTAAAGATGGTCAGCTTTTGACCAATTGTTTCTGGTCATAAAATGGTCACAAATGATAAATAATGATCATTCCGTGACCAATAGTGATAGTCTCAAGTTGACATATTTCTTGTAGTGAGATTTCTTCCACTAAGCCATCGGTCCGGCTTAATGTGTGACTATTCAGGCGAGTCAAAAGATCCTCAGCGGTATACTTTTGATGATTTTACTCTTGAAGAAATATTTGAAACTATGAACTGCCTACTTGGGGAGTCTCGAGAAAATTGCAACAAGGTTGGACTGCCGCCGTTCTCCAAACTCAACACGTCCCTAGCTGTAAGTACTAGTGTCATGCCTGGCTTATCTATTCCTGATTTATTTTGCATCCGACTTGTTAATTCTCTTTTGTTTTTTAGTTGGACTCTGCTCTTTGGAGAAGGAAACTAAAGGCCACTGCGACAAAAACCAAGCTTAGCCCAAAACCGATAAAGACTAAGCCGGCTGCCGTGGCTAAGCTGGCTACTGCGGGCGAGTCAACTGACGCTGACAATCGGTCACAAGTAGAACTCGACTGCGTTGGCCGACTCTTTATCGAATTAGGTGAGACCCTAATTCTCAAGATGAAGTTGCCACAAGCCGGTCTGAAGATTGTCACTTCCCTAGTTCTAGTATGACCTAGCCGGCCTTCATGTGTACATCATGTTTAAATTCAAATGAATTTGAATTGGGGATTTGTGAAACCCTCAGAATTTATTTCTGGAAATGACCTAGATAAAAATTGCTCCAAAAAGGTCCAAGAAAGTGTTCATGTTTCTCTCTGAAAATATTGGTCAGAGGTAAAATTCAAACCAATATTTTTAGGAGCTCATAAATATTTATTTTGGGCATTTGGAATTAATGCAATAATTATTTGCATTGGATATATATATGTTATATATTTTATATATGTCCAAAAATTCTGATTTTTTGTGAGGGGCATTGGAATAATCCTTTTAGTCCCTGCAAAATTTATCAGAAGAAATAAAATGATTTAGTACCTAATACTAAATCAAACAAATTACATAAATAGAAAACATGAAACACATAAGAAAAGCAGGGAAACTTACCTGCGGCCCAGTACTGTGTGGCCCAGCCGGGCCAGCCCACCAGCGCCGTTGTCCTCCTGGCGCCAGTCGGCTGGGCGTGTGGTCAACGCGCGCGCACGGCGAGAGCGCCACGCCACCAGCTTCCTGCCTGCGTCCCCGGGACAGTGCGACGCCGCGAGTCTTCTCTTCAGTGCAGTTCGGATCGAGCCGGCCCTCTCACTCCTTCCCCTGCTCTCCTCCTCGCTCTCCCCCGCATTGGCCGAAGCCGCCATGGCCGCGCTGCCGTGAACCACCGCGCCTACCGTTCTCCCCTCGCCTCCCAATCGTGTATAAAAGCCCCGCCGCCGTCCTCTACATCGAGCAAGACGAGCGCCGAGCTCTCGGACGCGCTGAAGCGACCGCCATGACCTCGCCTTCCGTCCTTGGTCGCCGAGATCGCCATCGCCGTTTTACCGCCGTCTATGCCTCCCCGAGCTCGCCGTCTACATCAGCCGACCTGCCATAAGCCCCTGCATGTTCTCGCTCTAACCTCGTTGCCTTTTTCTTGCCGTAGCCGTCGCCCCCTTGCTGACCGTCGCACACCGCCGCCTGAGCTCACCGTCGACGTAGCTCCGGTGACCATTTGGTCACCCCGACAAGCCCAACGCACTCGTAGCGTTCTGTAGAGCCTTGCTGGCACAAAACGCCGTTTGCACGCCGCAGCAGCTAACTCCTTGTCGCCCGAACTCCGGCGACCACGAACGAGCATGCCGTCGACGACTCCGGCCACCCCAGGCCCAACCACCGCCACCACTCGATGCGGACGAGCCTCCGCATCATGTGGTTGCACTGGGTTAGTGGGCTGTTGTGAAGGGGTGTTGGGCCAAAAGAAAGAGGATCTTTTAGTGTAATGCCCAGGATGGAACTATACCTCCTACGTGTCGAGGCACGACTTAAAGGCATAAGTCCATCCTAGAATGATCTCAAGTTTGGTAATCTTTGCACATCTCATGTAAAAGAGGGGAATTGTAAACATAAAAATAGTTGGCTTACACTCGCCACGTCACACAAATACAATACATGTCTCAAACATCATACATTAAGAATATCACAACCCTCTAAGGGCAAAATCCAAATGTCAAGATACCAAACTTAAATAAAACCACAGGTCGGATCGAATCCTAGTAGAAGTCTCCACTACTGATCATCCGGATAACGAACATAGTATCGACTACGCTCCTCGTCGTACTCCCAGTCCAGCTCGGTGCCATCACCTGGATAGCTCACAACTGGACCTGCATCTGGTGTGGTGAAGTAACTGTGAGCCACAGAGGACTCAGCAATCCCGTTCCCGGGTAACAAGACTATTTAAGCCTTGGGAGAGGATAAGGCTGAAGAAAAGAATAAGTGTCCGCAGCAGCAACTAGCAACTAGCTTACGTGAGAGAGAGAGAGAGAGAGCGAGAAGAGAAGCCTCGGCCGAGAAGTGATCACGAAGTGATCCTAGCTACAAGCTCAACAAACATAACCCCTCCGTGTTCAACTCTCGAATCCCTATTCGGAAATTGACAGTCACGGAACACACGTTGGTAGTGTATTGAAACATTGTGTCAAGTTATCTACAACCGGATATTAACAAGCTCCCATCTGCCACATAACCGCGGGCACGGCTTTCAAAAGTTCATAACCCTGCAGGGGTGTTCCAACTTGACCCATTACAAGCCCACGATCCGCGGAGTCGCAACTCCAAAGTGGGAAGACCCGAGTATTCTCGGAATCCCGTGCTCAAGATAATCCGAACTAAGGTAAGGCTAATCCAACAAATCCTCCCGGCGTGCCGACACCCTGATAGTAGCCGCGCGTATCTCGTCTCCGGCCACGACCGAATGAGACGTCCTATAGGTGTATGCCAAATACCTCAGGTTGCCCCAAGGCGGCCCCGCAGTCCGCTCGTTTCGGACCAACACTCATGTGGAGCACTGGCCCGAGGTTGTTGATTAAGAAAAGAAGGTTAATTACTCCCTATGCAAGTTTAGTTTGTTATTAGGCAAATAGTACCAATGTTGGGACTTGCTGGAAAAGACTTAGCACTTAGCGGTTTATCGAGGGGGTCCCATACACCCCAACCGTGTTAGGAACGCATAATCAAGGAACATAACACCGGTTTATACGGTTCCTAACGGCATGAGTGGAACAAATCACCAAGCAAAAGGCTTAGCCTTCCACCCTTGCCAATATATAGATGATTTAATTTAGCAATTATATAGTGTGATATAACCCAACAAAACTTCAACATGAAGCAAGCATCTTCGATCTTCACCTGCAACTAGCAATGCTATAAGAAGGGCTGAGCGAAGCGTACTTAGCCAAGCAACGGTTTGCATAGGTAGGGTGGTTAAACATGGCAATGGTTACAAGTAGGAGGCTGACAGGAAGAACATGGGCATCGAGGCAAAACTATAGAGCGGACCTACTAGCAATAGGCAAAGATAGTAATGTTATCAGGGTTCGGTCATCTTGCCTGAAGAGTAGTCGTTCGGATCGTAAGAAGGGTCCTCGTGCTCAACCTCGTTGGTAACCTCGTGCTCGTACTTGTACTCGGTCTCAGCTTCCGGCTCTAAACAATACAATCACACAAGGCACAAATCAACAAGATGCAATGCGCACTCGAAAATGATGGATGCATGATGGATGCACTAAGGATGCACACGGAGCACGGAAAATAGCACTCAAGCAAAACACCTCAAAACATGATAACAATAAGATATTATGAATCTACACAGAAAATCAAGTTTCATATATGACTCGCTGAAATCGGAGCTACGGGCTAAAAGTTATGCCCGAAACAAGAAATGAGCGAAAGCTGAAAATTACAGCAACATAGCAACTTCGGAGCACAAAATAATTAAGCTACAGCACTAAAACATCATGGCAAAGGACATGAACATAAACTAGACATATCCTACAGCAAATAAGTCCAAAGGTGCACCCCCAAAGGAGCCACGGATCAATAGGAATAAGCTTGGACATATTGAACTTGACTATAAAATTCTGGCAGCAGAATTTTATTGAAACTTTGGAGCAAAAGTTAAACATGCTACAGCCACTTAAAGAAGCATGTGAGAACATGAATGGAAAGCCAACAATATATACTACAAGGAAAAATCAAGATCCACCCCAAAACTATCATGGTTTGTCCTAGAGCAGCAAGCAAACATGGCATCGGAACGTTACAGATTTCAGACTTAGTGAGAAACCACTAAGTCCTAAAACAGCAGTTTCATCATGGCATCTAAACGAGCAAGTTTAAGTCACCTCGAAACTAAACATGGAAAGTGGTAAGCACCACATCAAAGTACACATGATGGTGATCCCGAAACATACAAGCAAACATCATGGAGATAAACACAACGATAGTAACGAGCTCAACAAGATGGCATTTCATAACAAGTGAAACAACATCACAGCCACATAGCACTTTGCAACGAGGATGATCATGGCAAGAATAAATCTATCTTGCAACCTATCACCAACAACATGTAGAGCATGGCAAGACGAACACGTGGACATGTCATTTGCATCATTCGGACAAACGAGCTAAAAGATATCACATAGCAAAGATGACATAAAAACATCTCATAGCAGCAATTATATCGGGATGCACTCTTGCAACGGGAAAACAAGCATCTAGATGATTTCTAACATGCATGACACAAAAAGATAAAACGTAGTGCTATTCACCACGAACGTCTGGACATGCTATTTGCGCGAAACGGACATCCGCACAAAAAGTTAGAGCAGTTCTAATAATGCATCACAGAACAATTAACAGAGACTTAGCAGAAAAAGAGGGGGGAAAACAACCTCAGGATCTGAAGAAAAAACACAACGGGCCCGGATCTGGATCCAAACGGGCTGGATCGGGCCTCAGGCGCGGCTACAGAGCTACAGTGGCGGGCGGCGGTGCGGGGATGTGGTCCCGCGCCTGGGCTGCGGTGGCGAACGAGAGCCGAGGGAGGGCGCGATCTGGGCCTGGCACGACGATGAAGTGGTCCAGGGAGGGAGGCGGTGCGGCTCGGCGCGCGAGGGGGAGCCCAGCTGGCGCGCGAAGTGGAGGCGGGGCTCGAGGCGATCGGTCGGGAAGGGGCGAAGGGGCCGAAGCGGCTGGAGGAAGGATCGACGCGGCCGTTGACCCGCGCGGATCGAGAGATCCGGTCGGAGTCCGATCCCAGGCGAGGAACACAGCGGCGCTCGGCTGGTTCCCTCGGGATTCAAGGAGGAGTCTCCAAATGGCAGTTTTGGATCTGAGGAAAAAAATAGGGGAGAAGGGGAAAAGAAATAGGGATGCCCAAAAATGGACATGGGGGTGTTATATATAGCAGTTTTCTAGGGTTAGGGGGGATTTAGGTGTGTTTGGAGCCCTCCGATCGCGATCCGACGGATCCGATCACAGGGGGAGTTAGGATGGGCCTAGGAGAGGGTAGTGGGCAGCTGTCGGGGTGTTCTGGGCCACAAAGTGGAGGCACTTTGGACCCACACGAATAACTGATGGGATAGCAAACGGAGTCCAAACGCGACGAGATTTGAGAGGCGGGTTACACACGACAAAACAACAACACACGACAAGTCTCGCGGCACACCGGTAACGTTACACGCCCAAACACCAAAGTAGGCCTATGGGACGCCACGGACACGTGAGGGAGCTCCGGAACGCGAAACGGACAACGGGAAGGAACGCGTGGAACCGGATGCAACCAACAACACAAATGCAATGCGATGCACATGTCTACATGATATGAATGAATGCCACACACGCACACAACAAAACGACGAAAAACTCGAAAGGCAAAGAACCCGAAATGGAATAGATGAAGCCGGAGATATATTATATGCCCAAAAGGGAAAGTATTACATCCGGGGCATTACACGCCGGCCATTTGGTCGCTGGAGGAGGAATCCCGCAGCTCGCAGCCGTGTCTGGCCTCGCCGGCGGCAAACCACCGGTCACAAATCATGGAAATTCAACCGTAGCTCAGATTGAAAGAATTTATATATGAAAAATTATCAGAAAAATTCAATATATCCATCTGTACGATTTTCATGGATGACAAACCAATTTATGCGTGTTGTATAAGTGAAAACATGATAATGGCATTTAAACTAGTTAATATAGAGTTTGCATATGAACCCTTGGCACATATGAACCTCAAATAAATTGTTGCAAGATGCATTGAGGCAAATCAAAGCATTCTTGAAAGGTCATGATCATACATCATATTTGTTGCATATGCTTGTGTATTGATTGCCAGCACCATCCTTCTCGATAGGTCCAGCTCCAGAGACCGTTCCAGAGTACCTGTCAGAGGAGTAGTGCTCTACTGTTGATCTACCAGGCAAGCAAACCCCCTTGTTCATTCCGATACAATCCCACTCTCTCGCTCCTACTCTTTGTTATTGCATTATGACAACAACAATTCAACTACTACTTTATGTTGCGGTAGTTGAACCCATTCCTCTACATGACCTGTGTCGGATCTGGGGTTCCAGCAAAACCCTTAAGGTTCGAACTCTGGGTTGCACACGAAGATCTCTCCTTCTGCCCTAGCTCATCTACTCAACAGCCCTAGGCCTAGCTCGTCAGATCCGATGAACAAGAGACACAAGATTTATACTGGTTCGGGTCACCGTTGTGGTGTAACACCCTAATCCAGTGTGGTGTGGTGGATTGCCTTGTAGGCTGAGGGAGAACTAGTACATGGACGAACTACCTCCTGAGGAGAGGTGTTCTTATGCTTGGGTGAGCTTGTGAGTGTGTGGCCTTCTATCTGATCAACTATGGATGATATGATCGCAATGGTGGATGCTAGTCCTATTTATAGTGGCCCGGGTCCTCTTCCCAAATATTGAGCGGGAAGGAATCGCACAACGGCCAAATTTGAAAGGGGACAACTAGTACAAACTATCCTGACAATAGGTGGTCTTCGCTTGCCAAAGCCTCTGGTGGGGATGCCTTCGTGGGCCTCACGATGACCTCTGTCCTGCAGTCCTGTTGGTCTTGGTCTCGTTGCACCGATATGGAAACCTTTGCCTGACGCCTCAGGACTCCTCGCCTGCACCTATTCCTTTAGCACCAAAGAGGAAACTGGCACTCTGCGGCCGCTCGCGCCCGCGTGTCTTCGGTCGTCACTGCTCACGTCACGGGGACCTCACGAGGTGCCCCTCTCCTTGATATCTTCGATCCTCACGAGCCGGCCTAGAGAGGCCGCCCCATGGGATGCCTTGTGTCATCCGCCTTGCGAGGGTCTTGAGTGGCGGCTGAAGATGTTGGGTCATATTAGGCCGCCTTGTGAGCCACGCCCTGGGCCGCAGGCAGGAAAGTCTGGGTACCCCTGATCCCAGACTGCCGACAGTAGCCCCCGGGCCCACGGTGTGCTCTGGCTTGTCTTCGCAGTGAAGCCAAGGGCCAAGTGCGGAGCGCCGCGGGCCCTCAAAGCCTGCGGTTCTGACTGACGTGTGGCGATTGACGGGACGTAGGCGTCTCCACTTCCCTACGCAGCCTCGGCGGCTGCGCGACTTCACAAGTCCCTGCATGCACAACAAGTCATCATTACCTGTGATATTGGGGGCTGGCGGTTGGCCTTCTCCTAGCTATCAATAAGGCGGCGAGTGGAGCCCTCGCCGCCCATCTTCTTCCTTCGTTCCTCTCGCCTCTTCTTCATTGTGGTGTGCTCGATCGTCCTGCTCATGGCGTCGATCCGACGATTATCCGCCGCCGAGAAGGGGAAGACTCCTCGCGAGGAGCCAGTGGTACTCCCCCTGAAGAAGAGGACACTCCGTCCTCATGGCGCCGCCATGAAGCCGGAAGTGACGAGGCCATGGCAAGAGCGTCCTCCCCCTGGCTATCCGTTTCCCGTTTACGCCAGGGCACCGGGCCATGGAGAAGGAGCTGGCGCTCAGCGCCACCCACGCCATGGCCGTATCGACCGTGCTGTTGTGGTGCACGCTGTCGTCCCGAGAGCTCACGACGGGGGCTCCTCCCGTGAGTTCGTGGTGTGGGCAGAGATACCTCCTTGATCTTGGACTCGTCTCCCGCCATTCTTCGCTGCGGAGGTGCCGCCGAGGGGGCCGCTCGGGCTGTGGTTGCGGCACGCCGAGTGCCAGGCCCTGGCAACGAGGACGGAGGTTGAGGTCGTCTCCTCAGGCAAGGTCTTCATGACTCACGGATGGGGCGAGGTCGCCCGTGCTTGCTGCTCGGAAGGCGCCCTCGCCATCCACTTCGTGTTCGACGGCGTCTCCATGCCGCGCTTGAAGGTGTTCGATGAGGAAGCAGGCTGCCTGGAATATTGCCCTGGAGGTGGACACCAGGGGGATGCTGCTGGAGACGCGCCGGACGTTGATTCCGCCGCTAGCTTATGAAGTGGCAGCGATGGCCTACGGAGGTCAAGCAGCTCTTCCGAGTCTGCCGAGTCCCCACAGACAAGCAACGACAACTACGTGCCCCCGAGCTCGCGGCCCGCCCAAAACGCATTGGGCTCGCGGGCACGTCCCTGGTGGTGACCCTCCTAGGGTCGGAGTTGGCCCGCCGTTGATGGAATCGGAGATGGCGGCCGTAGTTGGGGTCCCCTGAAGGCCTTTTGTGGTGTTCCCTGCGAGGATTCAAAGGCAACCCCACGGGGGTGTGTAACGAACTTGTAATGCTTTTGCTTCTAACTTTCTGTTTCGCCAGCGCACTCTGTTCGCGAGCCTCCTTTCAGCAATATCACCCCTCTTTTTTACCCATTCGGTTGCGTAGTGCTCTACGCCGATAGGCCCCAGTCCCAAGGCAAGCTGCAACCGTCGCTGGTATGCCAGGTCACGATGCCGTGGTCAAGGCCAGGAGGTGAGCGGCCCGAGGTCCGGTAAGAGATCCTGAGGCGCGATGCTCAAGAGGTCCCCCTTGGCGTGCAAGTGGCTTCCTAAGGCTAAGAAAGCGGGGAAAAATTGCTGAAACGTTACCACCCAATCATGCTGAGCGAGCGTGGATGGGGCATCGAGGGATTAATGACTTATCTTGACGATCACGGGGTAAATCCCTCAAATAGCGTGCCTGGCTTGTTCATGAGGCTGAGATTTCGCGATTCCCTCCTGCTGGCCCTGGAGTTCTGCATCGGCAGGGCCTGGCCTGCGCGTACCTCAGCCGCCGCTGGCCTTGACCAGAAACCAGGACAAGACTAGGGAGTGAGGGGCTACGGGACCAGTTAGGAAATACGTCTCCAACGTATCTATAATTTTTGATTGTTCCATGCTATTATTTATGAAGTCTTGGATGTTTAATGGGCTTTATCATTCACTTTTATATCATTTTTGGGACTAACCTACTAACCCAAAGGCCCAGTCCAGATTGCTGTTTTTTGCCTGTTTCAGGGTTTTGCAGAAAAAGAATATCAAACGGAGTCCAAATGGAATGAAACCTTCGCGAGAGATAATTTTCGAGAAAAGCACGCACGCGGAGCTTGAGAACAACATCAGGGGACCAAAGGGTGGGGGCGCGCCCCCCTTCCCAGGGCGTGCCCCCCTGGCTCGTGGCCCCCTCGAGCGTGCCCTGGTGCCCTCCTTCTTCCTATATAAGTCTACGTACCCCAAAACCTCTGTGAACAGAGAGAAAAACCTAAGTCCACCGCCGTACCTTCTGTTCCCGTGAAGATCCCATCTTGGAGCCTGTTCCGGAGCTCCACGGGAGGGGGATCCATCAAGAAGTTCTTCCTCATCATCATCATCGCCCTCACCATGAGTTGTGAGTAGTTTACCACAAACCTTCGGGTCCATAGCTAGTATCTAGATGGCTTCTTCTCTCTCTCTAGATCTCAATACAAAGTTCTCTTCGGTCTTCGAGGAGATCTATTTGATGTAATCTCTTTTTGCGGTGTGTTTGTCGAGATTCGATGAATTGTGAGTTTATGATCAAGGTTATCTATGAAATATATTTGGTTCTTCTCTGAACTTTTTATGTGTGCTCCTAATATCCTTGCAGGTCTCTTCGAATTATTTGTTTGGTTTGGCCTACTATATCTATAGTTCTTGCAATGGAAGAAGTGCTTGGCTTTGGGTTCAATCTTGCGGTGTCCCTTCCCAGTGATAGTAGGGACAGCAAGGCACGTATTGTATTGTTGCCATCGAGGATAAAAAGATGGGGTTTATATCATATTGCTTGAGTTTATCCCTCTACATCATGTCATCTTGCTTAAGGCGTTACTCTGTTCTTATGATCTCAATACACTAGAAGCATGCTGGATAGCGGTCGATGTGTGGAGTAATAGTAGTTGATGCAGGCAGGAGTCGGTCTACTTGTCTCGGACGTGATGCCTATATACAATGATCATGCCTAGATAGTCTCATAATTATTCGCTTTTCTATCAATTGCTCGACAGTAATTTGTTTACCCGCCATAGAATATCGCTATCATAAGAGAAGCCACTAGAGAAAACTATGGCTCCTAGGTCTATTCTCAACATATCAATCTACATCTACTTTACTTTTATCGATTTTATTTGCTATTCTCATAAACCAAAAATACCAAAAATATAAACTATCATCTCTATCAGATCTCACTTTCGTAAGTAACCGTAAAGGGATTGACAACCCCTTACCGCGTTGGCTGTAAACTTCTTATTTGTGTGTGCAGATGCGAGGGACTCGCGCCTGGTCTCCTACTGGATTGATACCTTGGTTCTCAAAAACCGAGGGAAATACTTATGCTACTGTTCTGCATATCCCTTTCCTCTTCGAGGGAATACAACGCAAGCTCGAGAAGTAGCAAGAAGAATGTCTGGCGCCGTTGCCGGGGAGGCTTACACAAAAGTCATATACCAAGTACCTATCACAGACCCTTATCCTTCGCATTACATTTTTGCCTCTCATTTTCCTCTCACCCACTTCACCCTTGCCATTTTATTTGCCCTTCTTCTGCCATGTGTTTACCGTTCGCTTGCTACTTGTTTGCTTGTGTCTCCATGTGCCTTCTAGGTGCTTGCATCTTTGCTTGCTAAAAATCTATTGTTATGGATCACCTTAAAGTTTTCTACTTGGATCATCTTCGATCCCTATGCTCTCGTGCTGAAACCCCAACTAGCCTAGTTGATGGGAAATCATTAGATGAGCATGCTCATTTTGTGCGTCACCGTATCTCTGAAAAAGGGAGACTCTTATGGGATCAAATAAACAGATTGATGTGTTATGCATGGAATCTTTGTGAAATTTGTGATTTTACTTGTTGCTCTAAGAACCCTAAAAAACACCTACCCTACCTATGTGAGTTTAATGATAATGAAATCTTATCTTCTTATGCAAAGGGTGTTTATAGTTACTACGATATCAAACAAATTGAAGAATTTGTTGCCTTTAAGGGTTCTTATGAAGTTGCTTCTTTGATTAAAAAGTATGATATTACTCTCTACGAATCTGAAAATTTTGACATACTTAAATATTTCTTTGAAAACTATGCTCATAATGCCTATGTCAAAGAATTTATTGAAAGAATGACCGCTGCTTTGAAAGAAAATAATGATATGCATGAATCTATAGATAATTTTTATTCCGATGATTTGATTGAAATATCCCTTGATGAACATGATGCTTGCTATTCTTGTGGCCATGATGCCAATATTTATGAAGATGAATTTGCTATAGTTCCTTATGTTAAACATGAGATCATTGTAATTGCACCCATACTTGATAGTTCCTTCGATGAAAAGCATGATTGCAATGATTTTATTATAAATTCTATTAATTTCAATAGTGCTAATGATATGCAAAACCCTAAGCTTAGGGATGCTAGTTTTGCTATGACTACTATTTGTTGCAATGATCATGATTGGGGTGATTCTTCTTATGATCTTGAAAATTTATTTAATCCCATGATGAATGTAAGAATGATAATAATGTTTGCAATAATATTGAAACTGGGTTTGGAAGAGTGTTAACTTTAGATCCCACATACTTGTAGTATGATCAATCTTATGATTTTTCTGATAAAAGTGGGTTTGGAGAGGTCATGACTTTAGTTAATATTGCTCCCACTATTTTGGAAGAGTGTCAACTTCGTATGCATGTGGATCGTGTTGAGAATATGTTTTGTGATACATATATTGTTGAACTTTCTTATGATCCTACATGCAATTGTTATGAGGGAGGAAAATACGGTTGTAGAAATTTTCATGTTACTAAATTACCTCTCGTTATGTTGAGATTGCTATTGTTTCTTTCTTCTTCCTTGCATAGGCTAGATCTTGCTTGTCTTGCTAACTTGTTTTCCTATAAAATTCCTATACATAGGAAGTATGTTAGACTTAGATGTGTTTTCCATGTGCTTTATGATGCTCTCCTTGTGCTTCAATTCCTGTCTTTCATGAGAGCATCACTAAAATTGTGCCTAGCTAGTGGCGTAAAATGATAGCCCTTGTTGGGAGGCAACCCAACTTTATATCTTTTGTTTGTGTTGCTGTTAGGGAATAAATATTGCATCTAGCCTCTGATTAGATGTGGTTTCATGTTTTGTTCAGTGTTCGTGCCAAGTAGAACCTTTGGGAAGACTTGTGTGAAGTTATGTGATCTTGCTGTGAAAAACAGAATCATTAGCGCTCGCTAAAGTGGTCTTCAGATTCTACTGGAGCATTATTTTTAGTTGATTCTTTTTGCAGATGATTGGTAGACAAATTACGCAAATTTAACAATTTAGTTTGAATATTTTGGAGTTCCATAAGTAGACGAAACCTGTAGATTACTACAGACTGTTCAGTTTTTGACAGATTCTGTTTTTCGTGTGTTGTTTGCTTATTCTGATGCATCTATGAGTAGTATTGCAGGATATGAACCATAGAGAAGTTGGAATACAGTAGGTTTAACACCAATGTAAACAAAGAATGGATTCATTGCTGCACTTTTGAGTAGTGGTTTGCTTTCTTATACTAACGGAGCTCACGAGAATTTTTGTCTAAGTTTTGTGTTGTGAAGTTTTCAAGTTTTGAGTATTGCTTTGATGGACTATGGAACAAGGAGTAGCAAAGGCCTAAGCTTGGGATGCCCATGGCACCCCAAGTAAATTCAAGATAATCAAAAGCCTAAGCTTGGGGATGCCCCGGGAAGGCATCCCCTCTTTCGTCTTCATCCATCGGTAACTATACTTGGAGCTATATTTTTATTTGTAACATGCTATGTGTTTTGCTTGGAGCGTCTTGTATAATTTGAGTCTTTGCTGGTTAGTTTGCCGCAATCATCGTTGCTGGACACACCTATTTGAGAGAGTTAAATATGGCCTAGAAATTGTTAGAACACTCCATGTGCTTCACTTATATCTTTTGAGTTGAATAGTTTTTCTCTAGTGCTTCACTTATATCTTTTAGAGCATGGTTGTGGTAATATTTTGTAGAAATTGTTGAACTCTAATGCTTCACTTATCTCTATTTGAGAGTCTATTAAAACATCATGGTAATGTGTTTAAGCTAAAGAAACTAGTCTTCACATGATAAACATCCAATGTCAATGTAGTAAAAAACTCCACACCAAGTGCATTGAATAGAAATAGATGTTGGATACTTGATAATTATTTTGAGATACGAGGATATTGATATTAGAGTCATGCTAGTGGAGTTATTCTGAAATGGAGAAATACTTGTGTTAAAGTTTGTGATTCCCGTAGCATGCACGTGTGGTGAACCGCTATGTGACGAAGTTAGAGCATGAGGTATTTGTAGAGTGTCATCCTTTGTGTGGAGGTCGGGGGCGCGCGATGGTTAACTCCTACCAACCCCCCCCCCCCACCTAGGAGCATGTGTTGATTGCTTTGTTTCGACGACTCGTAAATTTTTGCAATAAGTATATGAGTTCTTTATGACTAATGTTGAGTCCATGGATTATACGCACTCTCACCCTTCCACCATTGCTAGCCTCTCTTGTACCGCGCAACTTTAGCCGGTACCATACACCCACTATATACCTTCCTCAAAACAGCCACCATATACCTTCCTCAAAACAACCACCATATATACCTATCATGGCATTTCCATAGCCATTCCGAGATATATTGCCATGCAACTGTCCACTGTTCCGTTCATATGACACGCTTCATATTGTCATATTCCCATGCATGATCATGTAGTTGTCATCGTATTTGTGGAAAAGCCACCATGCATAATTTTTCATACATGTCACTCTTGATTCATTGCACATCCCGGTACACCGTCGGAGGCATTCATATAGAGTCATACTTTGTTCTAGTATCGAGTTGTAATATTGAGTTGTAAATCAATATAAGTGTGATGATCATCATTATTAGAGCATTGTCCCAAAGAAAAAAAAGGAAGGAAAGGCCAAGAAAAAGAAAGGCCCAAAAAAAGAAAAAAAAGAAAAGAAAAAGGGACAATTGCTACTATCTTTTTCCACACTTGTGCTTGAAAGTAGCACCATGTTCTTCATTGTAGAGAGTCTCATGTTTAGTCACTTTCATATACTAGTGGGAATTTTCGTGATAGAACTTGGCTTGTATATTCCAATGACGGGCTTCCTCAAATGCCCTAGGTCTTCGTGAGCAAGCAAGTTGGATGCACACCCACTAGTTTCTTGTATTGAGCTTTCATTCATATGTAGCTCTAGTGCATCCATTGCATGGCAATCCCTACTCACTCACATTGATATCTATTGATGGGCATCTCCATAGCCCATTAATACGCCTAGTCGATGTGAGACTATCTCCCTCCTTTTTGTCTTCTCCACAACCACCTCTATTCCACCCATAGTGCTATATCCATGGCTCATGCTCATGTATTGCGTGAAAATTGAAAGGTTTGAAAAGATAGAGCGTGAAAACAAGTGCTTGGCTGAAATCGGGGTTGTGCTTGATATGAATATTTTGTGTGATAACGAGGGAGCATAGCCAACACTATATGATTTTGTAGGGATAAATTTCTTTAGCCATAGTATTTTGAGAAGACATGATTGCTTTGTTAGTATGCTTGAAGTATTATTATTTATTATGTCGATATAGACTTTTATGTTGAATCTTTCAGATCTGAACATTCATGCCACAATTAAGAGAATTCCATTGAAAAATTATATTGGTTAGCATTCCACATCAAAAATTATTTCTTTATCATTTACCTACTCGAGGACGATCGGGAATTAAGCTTGGGGATGCTTGATACGTATCCAACATATCTATAATTTTTTATTGTTCCATGCTATTATTTATGAAGTCTTGGATGTTTAATGGGCTTTATAATTCACTTTTATATAATTTTTGGGACTAAACTACTAACCCAAAGGCCCAGTCCAGATTGTTGTTTCTTGCCTGTTTCAGGGTTTTGCAGAAAAAGAATATCAAATGGAGTCCAAACGGAGTCCAAACGGAATGAAACCTTTGCGAGAGATATTTGTTTGTGCAGGTGCGAGGGACTCGCTCGTGGTCTCCTACTGGATCGATACCTTGGTTCTCAAAAACTGAGGGAAATACTTACACTACTGTGCTGCATCTCCATTTCCTCTTCGAGGGAATACAACGCAAGCTCGAGAAGTAGCATTAGGCTCCTGAGTCGCGATGCTCAGGAGTCCCCCTTGACGTACGAACGGACCCGAGCTAGGGAATGCTGGACTCAAGCCTTGATGTTCTGCGTCAGCAAGGCCCGGCCCGCGCATACCTCAGTCGCCGCTGGCCTTGACCAAAAACCTGGACAAGACCAGGGAGTGAGGGGCTACGAGACCAGTTAGGCCCTTGGGTCACGATGCCCAAGGGTCCCCCTTGACGTATGAACTGGCCCGAGCTCTCTGGACCGACTCCCCCTCCTCTCGCAGTTCTTGATGCTCTGCGTCCTCGGGTCCCGATCCTCAACCGAAGCTCAGTCGCCGTTGGTATGCTAGGTCGTGATGCCGTGGTCAAGGCCAAAGGGTGAGGGCTGGAGAGTCAGTAAGATCCCCTGAGACACGATGCTCAGAGACCCCCCCTTTAACGCGCAAGCGAACCACGTGAGGAGGGGATACCGGTAGGACTACCTGTCGCCGTGCTCCTGAGACTCCGATGGGTTAGCCTGTAGTAGAACAACTTAGGGTCGGGCCCGCTCTGGGCTTCCGATAATTCCGCAGGGGGACGAAAGCACCGAGGACCTGGTGAGGTGACGCTTGTGGAGCGGGCCGCGGGTCAGAGCTCGGTCCCTCGGGTTTGTCAGTGTTGCATGGATGGAACCGAGCACAAGCGTCGTGCCAACATTTGCAGCCCCGTTGCGAGACGAACAGAAGTCCGTTAGGTGGCGAAGGAGACCTGGAGGGGTGATGGTTAGTCAAGTGATCCAAATGCAAAATGACACAGAGGGCAGCACTACCTTTGGTAAAATGCAAGGGAGATACATGCTACCAGGGTGAACCCGTGCGGCCTGGGGATAGTGCAGCCCGAGGGGCGCCTTTCAAAAGGTGACCTGAGATGCAAAAAGATGCGCATCGCAGGGACAGACCCGCGCGACCTGGGAATAATGCTGCCCAAGGTGCGCACCCAGTTGAACAGAAATCGAAAAATGTCACCGGGCATAGTTTCTGAAGTATTGTTCGTGTAGCTGAGGGTGCTCGATCAAGACGTTGCTCCTTATGTGCCGTCTGGCTTCGGCCCCTCGCGAGGCTCCGGTGCTCCCCAGATCTCGCAGAGGGCCGAGTCCAACTCCGCCTGGATCTCCTTTCGCTTGGCCTCGCGAGCCGCCAGGACTTCCTGCATGTGGCGCTCATGCAGGGTCGCCTGGTTCGGCAAGCCGAAGGGCATGTGCACGTAGCTGTGAGGGGAACCGTGGCACCGACCCACCTGGGAAGGCCAGTAGAGCTCCTGAGATGCGATCCTGTTGTGTGCCGGGACGTTGATGCAAATGCGCAACCCCTCTCCTGAGCCTGGACCGACAACTGCCCTTGGAGGAGCCGGTCGGCGCTCGCCTCGCATGGCTCCTGTAGGTCTTCGGTGGTCTGGCTGATGAACTCCACAGCGCTCGGTGCCTCATGCCTTGAGGCCTCTGGAGGGAAGTGTGCAGCGAAGCACTCTTCCACATGGTGGCCAAGCGCCTCCCTCGTGACATTGGCTAGGTCAGAGGCCCTCCAGAGGAGAGCCCCCGAGCCCAGCCTGAGAGGGGCGCCGGGCACGCCTTCCTATGCGAGAGGGGGAGGAGGCCATGTGGTGCTGCCTCCTTGTGTTGTGTCCTCATGAGGTTCCAAGGCCAACAACTGCTTCTTCTTCTTTGGAGCGACCTCCGGTGGGTAGATGATGTTGTCGCTGTCCGGATCCTCGACGGCCGCCGCCTGGTAAGCGCGCTCGAGTGAGCACACTGCGTCCTTCTCCTCGCAGGCGATGGTGTTGACGCTGCTGTTTCCAGGCATCTTGAGAACATTGTAGTCGTGGTGAGTTACTGCCATGAACTTGGCCAGGGCCGGATTCCCGAGGATGGCGTTGTAAGGGAGATGAATGTGGGCGACATCGTAGTCGATGAGCTCAGTGTGGTAGTTGTCATGCTTGCCAAAGGTTTCAGGTAGGCGAACTTGCCCCACATGAGTGGTGGAGCCATCAGTCACTCCGGAGAAGGGCTTGGTAGGCAGTAGTTGTTCGTAGGGTACTTGGAGGCTGTCGAATGTCTCGATGGACAGGACGTTGAGCCCTGCGCCACCGTCGATGAGGGTCTTGGTAACTTGGACGTTGCTGATGACGGGAGAGGAAAGCATCGGGAGGGCACCAGCTGTAGCTGCACACTTGAGCTGGTCTACTGAACTGAAGGTGATGGCGCATCTGGACCACCTGAGTGGACGGCTAGCCTCGAGCTTGGGGAGAGCCGCGTTTACTTCACGGGAAAACTGCTTGAAGAGTCGCTGAGAAGCTGGGGCCTGTGCTCCCCCCAAGATGCAAGCGATGGCACGCGGCTCCTAGAAGCCCCCAACCCCCTCGTCCTGGTCGTCGTTTCTCCTTGGCGGTGACAGAGGTTGTAGGCCGGCCCTTTCCTGAGGACGGTCCTCTCGAGGCTGATTCTTCTAGGCGTCCTCGTGGGGCTGGCCGCACCAACGGTCCTCCCGAGGCTTTTCATGCACTCTTGACGGGGTCCACGGTCATCCCAGCGTCCTCCGGTCCGACCTCCTCCATGGTCGTAGCCACGGCTGCTGTGCTTGGGGCGTTGGGTGAAGCGTCCTCCGCGGAAGGCCCTGAGCTCTTGACAGTGATGAGTGTTGTGGTTGTGCACGTTCTGGAAGGCGCAAAATGCTCGACCGTTCTTGGGTGGCTCCGGGTAGTCGCGGCCGCGCTTCATTTCTGGTTTAACTGCAAGCACTGGTGCTCCCTTGTGCTTTACGTCCTTGCTCTTGGCCTTCTTGTCTTCGGGTTCGGCAGCGGGGAGCTTGATGAGTGAGAGGCGCCCCTCCTCGGCCCTGGCGCACTTGGTCGCAAGGTTGAACAGCTCCAAGAACATGCACATATCTTTGTGGATGGCGAGCTCTTCTTTCATCTTGATGTCGCAGACACCATCAAAGAACACAGAAATGATGGCCTCGTCCATGACCTTGGGGATCTTGACGCGGACAGTGTTGAAGCTTTGGATAAACTTCTGCAGGGTTTCTCCTGATTGTTGCTTGATATGCCGCAGGTCGCCCGCGGCTGGGGGACGGTGTCGAGTGCCCTCGAAGTTAGCAATGAACCGATCGCGCATCTCACTCAAGGTGGAGATCGATCCCACAGGAAGGTTCAAGAGCCATGAGCGCGTGCCATTCCTGAGGGCCATGGGCAACCAGTTTGCCATGATCTTCTCATTGCCGCCGAACGCCTCGATGCTCAGCTCGTAGAGCTGCAGGAACTCCGCGCGGTCGGGGGTTCCGTCGTAGCGTGGAGGCAGGTCGGGCTTGAACTTCCGAGGCCAGTTGACATTGCGCAGCTCGGGACGAGGTCCTTGCAGCCTGCTGTCGACACCGGAGCTTGCTAGGGTGGTCGGAGTTGGTCTTGTTCTTTGCACGCTGCCGCGGTGGGGGGCACGCGATCTCGATGTTGTAGTGGAGGAAGCGTAGGTGCTCCACCGCGGGGACATTGGATCTCTTGGCAGCTTCCTTCTTTGCATGTTGGCACCACGCGTGGGCGGTCACGCCGCGGGTCCACATGCCTTGGGTCTTGGGCGACGCCTTGACGCGGGGGTAGCAGTGGAGCTTCTTGGGCCTCGTCGTCCTCATGGGGAGGTGGACGAGGAAGGGATAGGGACGGCGCCGGAGAGCCCCCAGCGGCGCTGACGAGTTCAGCGATGTAGTAGAGCCATTCTTCGTAGAAGTGGTCGACGAGGCGGTAGCGCAGGAGCTCACGTGCCATAAGCAACACAGGCTGGGCATCTGCGGGGCCGCGGCGAGCATGGGATGAAGAGACTACCGGAGTCAGCGACAGGGTAGCCGTGCGTCCATCGTGGCGCACAGAGGGGTGCAGGGATGATGCCTGTTGTTCTTGCCACGCCAGACTGGTGGCGGTGTTGGCAGCAGGCGATGGAGAATGACGGGGTTGTCTGCCGGCAGGAGCGGTCTGGGCAACGCTGGAAACAAGGGCAGCCCGCCGCTCAGCACGGGCTCTCTGAGTGTCGGCCATGGACTGTTGGAACGGCGGAGCACTGAACGATGGAAGGGAAGTTTCAGCGCACCCCTACCTGACGCGCCAAAATGTCAGATCTGGCATTCCGGCAAAACCCTTAAGGTTCGAACTCTGGGGTGCGCACGAATATCTCCCCTTCTGCCCTAGGTCGTCTACTCAATAGCCCCAGGCCTAGCTCGTCAGATCCGATGAACAACAGACACAATATTTATACTAGTTCGGGCCACCGTTGTGGTGTAACACCCTAATCCAGTGTGGTGTGGTGGATTGCGTTGTAGGCTGAGGGAGAACTAGTACATGGACGAACTACCTCCTGAGGAGAGGTGTTCTTATGCTCGAGTGAGCTTGTGAGTGTGTGGCCTTCTATCTGATCAACTCTCGATGAGATGATCCCAATGGTGGTGGCTAGTCCTATTTCTAGTGGCCCGGGTCCTCTTCCCAAATATTGAGCGGGAAGGAATCCCACAATGGCCAAATTTGAAAGGGGACTGCTAGTACAAGCTATCCTAACAAAAGGTGGTCTTCGCCTACCAAGGGCTCTGGTGGGGACGCCGTCGTGGGCTCCGCGATGACCTCTGTCCTGCCGTCCTGTTGGTCTTGGTCTCGTTGCACTGATATGGAAACCTTTGCCTAACGCCTCAGGACTCCTCATCTGCACATGTTCCTTTAGCACCAAGGAGGAAACTGGCACTCTGCGCCCGCTGGCGCCCGCCTGGCTTCGGTCGTCACTACTCACGTCACGGGGACCTCGCGAGGTACCCCTCGCTTTGATATCTCCGATCCTCGTGAGCCGGCCTGGAGAGGCCGCCACAGGGGATGCCTTGTGCTATCCACCTCGCGAGGCTTGGCCCCTCGCGAGGGTCTTGAGTGGCTACTGAAGATGCTGGGCCATACTAGGCGGCCTTGTGAGCCACTCCCTGGGCCGCACGGAGGCAAGTCTGGGTACCCCCGTTCCCAAAACGCCGACAACCTGCCATTGGAACAGTAAATAGTTGAAACCCTATAGGATGTTTAGGAGTTGATTGAAGGCATGTTGTGTTCCTACCATGCCATGCCTGCTATTTCTTAGAGTGTGTCATGTCTATTTCATTGGGAATGAATTGGAGTGTTATGCTATGTTCTGATGCTGAGAGTTAAGTGTGTGAGCACGATTGGGTAAAGGTAGTGGTGAGAGGCCATGTAGGAGTACGTGGTGGGTTGTCTCACTGGAACCGTCCTTAAGAACTGAGTTCTATGTATGTTATCCAATGAGTAGCTACTACCACACATTGGGTTCCGATAACTCGACCGCTTTCGACTTATTAACCAACTTGATCTCTGTCCAGGAGTCGCAACTAGTTTCTGGTGTTTGTAGGTAGTGTTATTTTTCTACCAAGTGGCACCCGACCAGGTGGGCTTGGGACAGACTAGGCACACGTGGCCTGGTGTACCGAGTGGCACCCGGATGGTGGGCTCGGGAACCCTGCACACATCGTTTGGGGTCGTGCTGGAAACCTCGGCCGGACTCCCTTGCGGATGGAACCCGAATAGGCGATAAACCTGTACTAGGGTCTTGTGTGGTTAGTCAGGTCGTGGCCAACACCCTCACCAGGCTTCCACTTGAAGGTTGTCGAGATACACGACGTGTAAATGGCGAGAGCGTGTGTGAAGAAGCACACCCATGCAGGGTTAACATGATCTAATCGAATAGCTGGGTCCGCGGTTATGGACTTCTTGGATGCTTACGTGGTACATGGACAACTTTAAGTGGATACTCTAAAATGCTCAACACAAGTGTGAGTGCAATGGATGGCCTTCTCGTAGGGAGACGGGAGAGAATCCATAGTAGTGTATTTTGTGATGATTAGTGGACTCGTGTGCGCTTTCTCAGCTCAAAGAAGTTACTTGTAGTCGTAGAACAGGATAGCCACTGAGTCAAAGCTGGCTTGCTGCAACTAAACCCCACCTTGCCTCATTGATACTAATGCATGTATGATAGGATCTGATGTAAGTCTTGCTGAGTACCTTTGTACTCATGTTTGCTTAATTTATGTTTTGCAGATGAGACATCTGTATCACTTGTAGTTCCGCTTGGACTTCGACAAGTAGCTTGTTACCTCAGCTACAATCTTGTCTGGGTGTTGTAGATAGTCAGGTTCCTTAGCCTTTTTCATTTGTAGTTATCTGTACCCAGACATGTTATGCTTCTGTTGCTTGTATGCTCTTTATGTTGGGTCATGAGACCCATGCGTGTAATATCTGGCTCCTACGAGCCTAATGAATAAATACTTTGATTCATAGAGTTTTGTTGTGATGCCATGTTGTATTTGCATGTATCGAGCATATTGTGTGTATGTTATTGAAATGCTTGGTATGTGTGGGATCCGACACCTGGTTGATTACGCTTGGTAGCCTATCCTATGGGGAAATGCCTCCTAGTGCTTCCACTGAGCCTTGGTAGCTTGCTACTGCTCTGAAACACATGGATTGACCGGCATGTGTCCTTCCTTGCTCCTGTGTCTGTCCCCTATGGGGAAATGTAACGCGATGTATACCGGAGTCATGTTAGCTTGATACAGCCCGGCAACACTCGCTATTGACAGACACATGGAATGTTGGGTCATGTATGCATGTCCCTGTAATTTAGCGTCACTTTTGGTTTATAACTAGTCATGTCGGCCCGGGTTTTCTGTCATATGGATGCTAGCGACACTATCATATACGTGAGCCAAAATGCGCAAACGGTCCTTGGCCAGGTAAGGTGGCACCCGTGGGGATACCGTGTGTGAGGCCGCAAAGTGATATGATGTGTTACACGCTAGACCGGTGTGACATAGGATCGGGGTACTGACAGCTTTGGTATCAGAGCCTGACTTCCTGTAGGATTACCATGACAAACTGGTCAAAGTTGAGTCTAGCAATTCTTTAGTTATGTAAGGGAATTGATTGTGGAAGGGAATGTAAGGCTCGTTTGCTCCTTATACCTTATGCCTTCTGATCTGAATCATCCTACCTTTCCTACGGGGTTAAGGAACTAGGCTTTCTCTTGCATCTATCAGGATCACGTGTTACTACTCCATAGTCACATACGATTGGTTGATCATAGTCATATTCCAGTTTTCGACTACTTCCAATGTAGTCTATTCAGTACTATCACAAAACCTTGAGTGATGATGTTGAGTATGGTACTGCCCTATCACTTGCAGGATGTCTCATTTTGAGCATTTTACTGCCGTTATGCTGTCGGAATTGTCCTAGGAGTTCGAGAGATACTAATTCCCTTATGCTACTTTCTGCATTCTATAGTTGATGCTGATTCCGTCCTTGGTTTCGTTTCCCAGGATGTCATTAGTTACCCGAGGTTCAGTTGCTCATAGACAGAACCACTGAGGTGGTAGGGATGAGGAGGATCCTCCCGACCAGCCTTCGTTGGCAGAGTTCATGTTAGAGATGGCGAAAAACAAGCGAGAGTCTAACCGCTTGTTAGCATGTATCGAGGAGAACACCGCACATCAGTGCAAAGAGTTAGCGACCATCCATGACTTCATTAGTATGAAACCACCCACCTTCCATCATTCCATTGACCAACTCGATGCAGATGACTAGCTCCGTAGTATCACTCACACGCTGCGTTCCACGAACATTACTGAAGGTGACAAGGTCACCTATACCACATATCCATGGAAGGTCCTGCTATGTGGCATCCCGATCTGCATGGAGCATGTGTCAGCCCAGGATAACACATGACACTTGACAGGTCCATGATACAGCATTCCAGGTAAAACAATATTCATCAAATACATGTGTATCAGATTACATCATTGATGAATACAATTATCTGGCATAGCCTTAAGACTATTTAAATAACATCGGAAGTCTAATTAAATGGCGGCGGAAGTCTTGGTTTGCCAGCGTCAAACTCTGGCTGGACTCCATAACTCAGAGGACTGGCAAGATTACGGCCTAGCACGTCAGAACAAGCGAATAACCAGGGCACGACCTACAAAGCTGGCATGAAACACCAGGTCAGTACATTGAATGTTCTTGGAAGACAACCAAATACATAGCCACCAAACAAATAGATGACAAAGCGAGAACCAAGCTTCTGCAATGACCTACCTCATACTCGAAACTAAGCATGGCAAGATATTAACTAGAGGCATGGATCGAAACAAACATGAACAACATCATGGCATATATTAGCATGGCAATAGCAGATCAAACTTACTTCTAACATGACAATGGCGAAACAAAGCATAGCATCTGAAAGCATGGGCTAAGTTCTAATCAAGACATGGCATGATATCATGAAAAATATACTGAAAGTAAACTACCAGTCATATCCATTTCAAACATAACATGCTAACTTTATGCAATCATTTACTGTTCTACCATGGTTTGTTAAATGCTAATAACAACATATTACTCATGCGATGCAGATTAACTTGTGCACTGAGTCCCTCGGACTCTCTTACCAACGGGTTGCCTCGCAACCAAGCGATGATCATATGTGGATCATGATCGAAACCATACTTGGTTCAGCATTCACCGAGACCTCGTCTCGTGATCATACCAACTCATCATCATCACTACAACACAACCCCCCCTATACCAACGCATGTGTGCCAACGGAATAATAGCATGTGTTGTTTGTTGAAATTCCCACCTCGCGCACTCCTCCCCGTTCCTTGGAAAAAGAGCTATAACCTCCCTGTACCCACCTTCCCCGCCTATACCTCATCCATCAAATACGAAGGGAAATGAAAAGAAAATCTTCTATCTGCCCTATCCCCCCCATTCATCTCTCTCCCTCTCACCCCAACTGCAAGACCATGATATCGCTGCCGCCATGTCCAATTCCGACTAGATCCAGTGCCCTCATGCGTCATCGCTCAAGGACCCGGGATCCCCTGGGTGCTATCCTCCAATCTTCCATTGCGGCGACGTCCTCCACGCCCTGCAGGCGCCCCCCAGCAATCCTAGCCTCCATGGGTCACGAGGCTGCTCCATCGCCTGTGGTTTGTAGGCCCAATACCATGCGTCTCCATTGCGTTGCTGCCGGCTGGGGAATGACGGTGCTACTCTGCCCCGGCTACCTTGTGTCGACCACTAATCTGAACTCTAGTGCAGAATACAACCCAAAGGTATGATTCATCTACTGATGCTTCCCCCCTCTATTTCCAAGAAAATTTTTGCATTGAACCTCTGATGAAATCTATTGTTAACAACGTCTCTGTTTTGGAGGAGCTCCAAGTCGCCTCGACATGGCCTTCGGGTTGTCATACCCATGAAATCTGCGAGCTTTGGAAATCAGTTCGACAGAGTTGTACTACTCCACGACGACGATGTTAGTAGCGCAACTTACCTTGTCACCAAAAATATTTGTTATCTAATTATTTGTTCCATCTGTGCCTCATCATGTGATTTTCCCCTTCCAATGTTGTACCTACGAGATGTCGGTCAACATTTTGTCAATCTCTAAATACTTGCAGTAACCGTGAGTTTGGTACAAAATTACCCTATAGGTCAGATTTCTAATTGTTGACAATAGATGCGCAAATAAATAAGATTATATTAAAATATGTAGCTTGCCTTGGCTGATTTGTAAGGGAGTAACTTGCTTTAATGGTGTGCAGCTTCACAGAAAGATGCATTTGTACAGCTTACTACAACATTGGAGAAAGTGGGGCAATCCATTGTCTTACGTATACACCCACCCCTGGTTCAGAAGGCCAAGGTTTCAGTTTCGTAATCTTCTGCTCATGATGTAGCATTCTAATTTATTTTGTATCCTTAATTTTTACACCATCTAGTCTTTGTTAGTTCAGTCTTCAAATATATGTCTGTTTATACAGTCAGGTTTTGTCCAGTCGCATATTTCGTGCATTCATATAGGTATCGTTTATCAGTTATTCATTGACATGAAAAATGATACATGATTAGGAAGCTCCGTGGTGACATAGATCAAATTATCTTGATATATGATATGCCACACTTGCAGCAACGTCGCATGGGTAGTGTTTCTAAAAACTGGGTACATACTAACCAAAATTGTTCAACCCTTACATATGTCTACTTTTATTCGAACTATTCAGACATTACATAGGTTACCTCTGATGCATTTTCTTAAATATGTATTCATCTTTTCTACTAGGTTGGTCTTGAAGAATTAAATAGTGTCACGTTAATTTATTTTCATTTTTTTGTAAACATCCTGGGTCCTATTTTCTCTAGAAACAAAACTCCCCTACTTTTCCTAGAGAAGCCTAGACCAATTCACACCCTCATCTTTGGCGTCCGTGTCTAGGGTCGAGGCTCATCCCTTCTAAATCTCCGCTGGTGGCTCATGTTCTCATCTCAGATCGGGCTGATGCTGTGATCAGACAGAAACCCGACTTCCCATAGCTGCTCAGTATGGTATGGTACCTCTGATTTATCTTTCTCAGCTTCTAATTTAGAGCATGGTCTTGTCTGTACTAATTAGATCTTCCATTCCTAGAAGGTGAGTCAGGGGCTCAAGCCAGGCGTGATAGCATGCAAACATGGATTAGAAAGTTGTCCCGCAACTCCCCTTTTCTATTTCTTAGCTCAATATGCATGTCATGTTTTTTCGCTATGGGTTGATAACCCCAACGGTCCCAAATCTGATGATGCATTTCTTTCCCATGATTCTTCTGCAGGTTCTGAGATTGTTAATCATGGATTGGAAAACTCTAATGTGTGACATTGTAGTTATCATGATGTAGATTATTTAGATTTTCAAGCTGTTGGCGTTCATACTTTTTCTCCTAATACACCATACCAAGGGTGAGTAGTTCATGAGTAATGGTGACATGATTTTTTTAATGCGAAGACCTTTTGAAATTGGAAATGTCCTATTATGTATAGTCGATGTTATTGTTACCTACTTACCATTTAGTTGGTTGCTGAATTCATCTTAGTGTTAATGCAACATAATCTTTGGATCATTGTTAGTAGTAAATGCATGCTGATGGACTGATGGTTGTTCATAAACACACACATCTAATTTATCAAAGATGATCGGTGTCTTACTATGTACTCCTACTAAGTTATCTCCAAGACACACATGAGCATATGTCTGTTCTCCCATCGATTTTTTCCTGGACACTTGGTAATTTTCCTACGGATCCTTTTCAGTACAATGCATAGCATGTACATTTTAAAACTTAAAATCTTAAATTTATGACTAAATAGTATTGTGGTTTTTTTGTAGGTTGAGAAGTTCAATACTAGATGATTACTTGGAGCTTTGTCCTTGGAGAATATAGGCTGCTGCTTGGTACTTGCAGGAGAATGGAGGAAGTTCTATGAATGTTTAGAATTTTATATCATGTAAAATGTTTTATCTTCTAAGCAAGTGATGTACTCCTAATTGATGGTACTTGCATTGCAATGTAAAGATTATACAATTGAATCAATATACCAGTTTCATTTCCACTCCATCAATTTTACTAAAGTTGTCTACTACGAGTTCGAAGAAAAGATGTACCATGTACAACTATTTTGACTATACACACTATTATTAATAATTATATATCGAGGTTATTCTAGTGTCCAAACACCAACGGATAGAAGCGTTGGATGAATCTGTTGTTGCCTTGCAACGCATTATTCTTCAGATTACCAATGGATCTATATACGTTGTTGTAGGCTCTTGCAACGCCACCAACGACAACGCATAATAATCCGTTGGTGTTGACCTTAGCAACACTTATATGGACAAACGACAACACATCATTGCGTTGCTAAAGTGGGGTTCTTGTTGTAGTGCATGATTACTCAGGACTGTCTCAAAGTCTAATTCATCACCATATTCGCTACACATTATTTATCAACTTAGTTATTTTAAGTTTATCCTCCACTTCGACCGAGACCTAATAGTGTGACCTACTACGAACTTGTGCCCATGACCGAGGACGTGGCTATCGATAGACTGACTACACTCTGCAGAGGTAGTGCACTTTACCCACACTACGAAACCCTGGCCTCACACTCCCATACGTGCGGACCAAAAGGTTCCGACGAAGCCCTCCCTTTGTCATGGCACTCTCCCGACCACTCTAACCATCTCCCTCCCAGGGCTAGTTCTTGGGTGGCCCCGTGTCTACCAAAGACACCAACGGCCACCGTCATGGCAAACGGTCCCAAATGGGACAAGGATCCATAAAAAACAAAACGAGCACACAAGGTTATGTCTGCTTACCGGGCCAGGGTATGCACGCCCATAACCTTCCCTCGCAGGAGGGACGGGTGAGAGGCACAACAAAGGACCGAGTTAAGATATCCCATAAGGTAAGCGTGGTTGCACTGGAAAAAGCACGATTTGGTGGCACCATGACATCCCAGTGATGACGAAAGAGGTTTGTTATTAAGTCATATTATTAACTTCTCCATCATCAATCATCATGCGAGCATTATTAACATGAATGCAACAACTATCATGCAACATACTAATGCAGTAACAAAGCATCACGCATTTCAATTGAACAATGATAGCATGCGAAACATAGCAATAACAAGTACTAGCAATCTGAGTAGTGCAACAGAATTATCATAACATGAAACTAAACAGAGGCATGATATTATTATTAACAATGTTAAACTAGCAGGTCAAATTATTTTATGAAACACAAGCATGCATAGCACATAACAATAACATAAAGCACTACTAAAATAACGGCAGACAAAACATACAAGAAACTAATGCAACTAAGCACACACATGAGGTGCAAGCATAGTCAACATGCAAGTTCGGGGCTTATGATAAGAGGTTGGCTTGCCTGGGGTCGACAAATACTTCGGGAAAAATGCGGAATGATCGTGGAAAGTTTTGCCGGAAACAGTTCTCTCTCGGAGGGGGCTGTTTACATGCAAGGGCAAAGTTGTCATTTTCACTTTGTGAAATATTAAGAAAATGATACCAACGAGAAGAGTTTGACGAGACGAAGAAGTGAGCGTTGGATACACCTCAATCGGAGCTACGGTTGAAAAGTTACGGCCGTTCGTTCGTTAGGCAGAAATTGAATAAAAATATATACATTTCTGGCCTTAACGGGTGAACATTCACAATACAACCACTTCGGCTGGCGGGCTAGGCAGAAAGCGCATTTTACAGAATACGCCTTGGCCCTTGGAAAGCGTACATCAGCTTGTAGTTGCCGCGCAATACGCCTTCTGTGGGGGAAAGCACACTTCGCTGACTACGTCTCCACTTAACAGGTCAACGGGCCCGCCCGGTCAGCGCGTGAGAGGCTGACGCGCGGGGCCCATGGCATCTTCTCTCCTTCCCGCCTAGGCCTTCTTCTTGCTCGTGATACAGAGGTAGAGGAGGCTCGGTCGCCAGCGTCATCATCGCCTGGCTGGCAACCCGGGCCGGCCGACGGGCACGGGAGCACCGCTGCTCGACGCCATGCCAGTGGGTGGCCGCGGAGTCGCCCGGTGTGGCCCAAGGCATTGGCTCCACGGGGAGGCCGGGGCGGCCAAAGAGATTCAAGGGGAGGCGCGCCGGCGGTGCTTCTACGTCGGAGTTGGGTGGGGCAGTGGTCTTCAGGCTCCAAGGGGGAGGCTAGGGAGCATAAAGGTGGGCGGGGGAAGGGCCATAGCTAGAGATGGCCGAGGGGAACGATGACAATGGCTCAGCCATTGGAGCAGGCAGGGAGGGGCTCCAGCTTGGGGAGAGGCTTGGGAAGGGTCGTGAGCTTGGGGAGAGGCTTGGGAAGGCTCGAGGGGGAGGGGAGGAGGCGACACGTGGCGCGGCTATGTGTCTGTGCGCTAGCGAAGCGCACGCACAGCCAAAGCTCACGGGGAGCGACGGGAAGGCGACGAGGGGGATTCGGACGAGCGCGAGAGAGTCACGAAAACGAGGGACGCTCGCGGATGAGAGGAGGAAACGGGCACCGAGGGGAAACGACAGCGCACCCGGGAGCTCATTGTGCTCGGCGACGGCGACGACTCAAAGAAGAAGCAAACGAAGGGGGAAAACGGGTCAAGGCAAACATCGACGATGATGCTGAGCTGTTGGACAAGCTGGGACAAGCCAGAACCGGCGGAAGTAGAGGTGCCGACGAGAACAGGGTTTAGACCATCGATTTGGCTGCATTGACCCATGGTCACCACCGACAACGCGCGCTTCGGTCGTCAACTAAGTGCCAAACCTTGTCAGCGGAGAAGTCCTTCCATGGCTCATTAATTGGGAGGTGATGGATCGGGCAGAAGTGAAGGGAGCAGAGGGAACCAAGATCGACAAGTTTGCTGTTGCAAACTTGGCCACGTTCTGGAGACTAAACCACAGAAGTTAATTGGCAAACTTGATCTCTAGTAGGTTTAGGGTAGCAAGGACTAAGATCCTGGGAGTTTTGACGAGAACTGGATAAAGGCTTAATGTAGTTGCTTTGCAACTGACTGAAATGGTCGAGAAACTTGATCAGGAAGGTGCACTCACATGGAGTAGACAATTGAGCTAAAATTTGGCAAAGTTTCCCGATTTTGTCATATGTAGATGATGCAAAAATATCATACCAAATGGACTTGCAAAAATGGTACTTGTTTCACAAACATCACTTCTGACCAGAATCTTGGGAAATTCTAGGAAAATATTGGCTACATGAAATGAGCGAAACTCTTGGGTAGGTGGGTTATATGGATAAGAGAAGGCTTAGGAATATTTTCACCCATAATGGAGCAAGATAAGATATACTTGCTTCACAAACTGAAAATTTGGGCAGAAAACAAGGATGGCTACTGTGCTCACATAGCTCAATGAAATGGGCTGAATTTAGGTGGAGGCTAATGATTTGGAATAATTGAGAGGATGGAAGAGTTTGATCCCATTTGTAAACTCTATGAAGGTACTTCTTTCACAAAGTTGCATTCTGGTCAAAAACTTTAAAAAATTGCACAGGGAGCTAGGATGAATGGATTTAGCTCATCTTTGGTATTCATGGGTGATTTATCAATGTTAATCGCCCTGCCAAATTTCAGCTCAATTGGAATTAGGAATAAGGCACTTCCTTTGCAAAAATTCAAAGAAGACAAAAACTTGCATTGGATCATGTGCCAAATTTTTTAACTGTGGAACATGAGCTAATGATGGAACTAGGGATTATATAGCAAGGACAAGCTCCACAATTTATGTGGGAATTTTCTCAGCTATAAAAATAGTAGTTCCTTTGGAAAATGGCAAAAATGCAATATTGACTTAAAATAGGAAAAGGAAATTTTCCTTATTTTAATGTGGCCAATATTTTTGCCAGAGCTTGGATTTGACATAAACATCATCTCCATCAATTCTCATGAATTTAGGAGATGACTAGATATGCCTTTGGATTTTATTCCTCAGAAAGGCAAGAAAAGGAATAAATCACAATTCAAAAATATTGCATGGGACTTAGCAATTTTTTTGCATATCCAAGGATTAGGAGGATAGGAGGTTCTCTTGGAATAGATGGCATGATCGATAGATCAAGGAAAATGATGGCTCCTTTGTAATTACAAAGACCACATTCAAATTCCAAAAATTTGGTAATAGGGTTTGAGAGGATTTGAGATGATGCAAATGAGGTCTTGCCTACTAACAAAGTCATGAGGAAGGTTTTGAAAGGTTGGAAATGGCAAGAATTCTCAGAGTCATCCAGCAAACTCATGAGCAAATTTGAAAAATGATGTCTAGGAAGAAATAACAGCACAAAAATTGATAACCCAATTTTGGGGCTATTACAAACCTCCCCCCCCCCCTAAGAAAGAATCTCGTCCTCGAGATTCCTAGGGTTACAACTCAATGAAAAGACAACCACTCCGGGGAAAAACCTCTAGGTTAATTTTAACCCTTTGGTCAGATACAGACGAGTTGGGGTACTGATAATTGGTACACCTAGAGAGAGATATGGGCAAAACAGGGTTACCTCCACGGCTAGGGGCACTCGAGATCAGACTCCCGAAAAATGCTGGATGCACCCCAATGAATAGTGGTTTCACCTTCTAACACATGGGCCCAGGGCCAACTAGCAGCCTCCTTGTTCTACCTCTGGCTTTCTGCTTCATCTTCATTGCTGCTCCACGTGCCGCTTGGCGCAGCACGCATCTAGCCCCTAGGGCGATGAGCACCCTTGTGCCATAGTGCGTGGCGTGCATAGCGGTGGTGTAGCGAGCACTCACGTCGCGGGCCAGCACCTTCTCGGCACTGCAAGCGGATTCGCCTCCTAGACATCGGTGATCGAGCGACGAGCGACTTTGTTGGACCTCGCTCACCGTACACCAGGGTTCGGCTATAAAAGACGGTAGCGCGGATCTCCTCCAACACACCAACGCAATGCCGCTCTACTACCTCTTCGGTTTGGACAGGATCGAGCCGTGCTCCTTCGGTGAGGCTGTGTTCCTGGTGGTGCTGCAGTGGTTCCTAGATGCTCTGTTGGGCACGCTGATCGGCTCGTCGTTCCTCCTGGTGATACTCATCAGGAACGAGTGGGCTCGGGACAATGCGCGGCTTGGTACGGTGGATCGAGGTGCGGAAGAAGATGGTACACTGGGTGGTCCTCCGCCACGCTTGATCCTCCGCCACTTTGTGCCGGTGGAGTAATTGTGTGCTGCGGTGGAGCGAGGTGGCGACTTGCCTGCGTTACGCAAGGCAGAGGTGAGGGTGGTGGTGGGGTCCAGATGCAGGTGAGGTGGCTACGCCATCTCAGGATGCACACTTTTGTACGGGAAAAATTTCACGGATGGCTCCACGAAAAAGTAGGTGTAGAGGTAGAATCGGAGTTGAAATTTGTATGGTGGTCGATGTACTGGATCGAATGCAATTAAGTTGGCAATGTTTCTCTGGAAATGAAATCGGAGATTCAAAAAGGAATTATATATGAGGAACTGCCAGACGGAAATGCCTCTGCGGGGCTCTGGTTTTGGAAAATCGGGCACACGAGGTGTGCACCGATAGAGAGGGATATGTGACTTTGCATTCCCACGAGTACTGCCCGAATGTACTCGTGGGTGAACCGGGTGTAAGTGTGATATGCTGTATAATCTAAACTAACGAACAGATGCAATAAACATGCAATGAAAAACACACCATACAAAACATTCTAAGGTGTTTTAATCCTAATGGGTATATGTACTACTGGTATACATATACGTACACCAACGCGTATTTTATTCAAGACCCGGGAGGAGCCAATGTGGTTTTTAGTGTATGTGTGGTACGGATTAAAATATTCTTAACAACACAGTGTCAACCCTGTCAAACATTTCTGCTTGATAGAGAGACAAGCAAAAACAAGCACGAAAACAAAAGCACGAAAACAAAAGCATGAAAACATACATAGAACACAGCATACAGATTACATCATACAACAAAGCACGAATGCTCTACGCGCTGAATGAAAATACTTACTCCAGGATACATAGTTCTATCCTCATACCAAGGATGAACCGACTGACTGACCTACTCATAGAATCATATCACTACGTGACCGAGGTCATGCAGGGCACTAGCCTTGCTGGGGCTCTCCCAGAGGACAAAGACTAAGCCAATCTCCATGTTCATCGTCCGACAACACTATGGGTTGGGGTTCGACTACTGGGGGTGTGGCTGAAATTGATCCAAGCAAATGCTGCTGGTGGATTCGGTAAAGAGCCTGGTCGAGGGTGATGGGGGTTGGTCTAGGCCACAACACAGGCCGAGAGGGTAGCACTGGTTAGGATGGCATGGGGTGAAGAAATTGAGATGCGAATTTACGAGCCTCACGATAAGCTTCCTTGACAACTCTTACCGCATCGTTGTCCAGGGTTCTAAATTCGGCAAGCATCTTGGCGATCATCATCCCATGGGCAGTGATATATTGCACCAGGTGAGCGACTGCGGGGTCATCTCCTTGGATAGTGGGTGAAGGTTGCATTCCTACTTCTGCCACAATGGGGAAAAAGCAGAACTCCCGCCTCTCTGCCACTTGCGGGAACTTGGTTCGGAGGTGTAGGATGGCCTCCACAGCAGCGACCTGAATAGCCAAATCAGTAGTGGGCATGGCTCTGCCCTGAAAAACCAACGGCTGACCATCCGCTGCGAGACCTAGGCAGATGTGTACTCTAGCATCATAGCGGTGAAGGTGAGGGACGGGTGTTGATTGAAACACCAGGTAATCGGGGCTAGCATTACAGCCAAAGGCTTTGGTGAGAATCTCAGTAAGAAGAGGTGTTAAGCCTGGGTGGTTGACGACGAAGGTGTGGGTGTAAAACTTGGGAGCTTTTAGGGCGCTAGCCATGGCTAGAGTGTTACTAGCTAGGCTTCTTTGCAGGGGCATGGCTGACTGAGGAGTGAGCAATCCGGCTAGCGAAAAGGGGATTTTATAGGAAACTATGCGAGACATGCCCGCATGGTGTGGCCCCTTACCCTTAATGGCGAGGGGTAAGCGGTGCAGCCGAGCAGAAAGGATAGGTTTTCTATTCATTCCACGAATAACTAGGCGGGGACAACGGGGTGAGGAGGGGCGGTCCCGACTGCGCCACCTGTTGATTAATAATGGCCATGCCGGATGCCAGGGATGGGTGAAATCCCTTAGGGTCATTACGGGTTTAATGGTAGCGGTGATCTAATGCTAGGATAATCTATGCCAGCCTGGCTGCTCTGATACCATGTCCTGTGGCACCCGACCCGCATGGAGCTGGGGGCCTTCGCACGTCCGCCCAGGATAACACCTGACGCACAGCATGTCCATGATACAACATTCCTAGTACAACAATATTGATCAAATACATGTGTATCAGATTACATCATTGATTAATACAATTATCTGGCATAGCCCTAAGGCTATTTAAATAGCAGCGGAAGTCTGATTAAATGTCAACGGAAGTCTTGGTTTGGCAGCGTCTCACTCTGGCTGGACTCCATAACTCACAAGACTGGCAAGATTATGGCCTAGCACGTCGAAACAAGCGAACAACCTGGGCACGACCTACAAAACTGGCATGACACGCCAGGTCAGTTCATTGAATGTACTTGCAAGACAACCAAATACATAGCAACCAAACAAACAGATGACAAAGCAATAACCAAGCGTCTACAATAACCTACCTCATAGCCAAAACTAAGCATGGCAAGATATTAACTAGAGGCATGGATCAAAACAAAGATGAACAACATCATGGCATATATTAGCATGGCAATGGCAGATCAAACTTACTTCTAAGATGACAATGCCAAAACAAAGCATAGCATCTCAAAGCATGGGCTTAGTTCAAATCAAGACATGGCATGGTATCATGAACATTTTACTGAAAGTAAACTACCAGTCATATCCATTTCAAACATAACATGCTAACTTTATGCAATCATTTACTGTTCTACCACTGTTGGTTAACTGCTAATAACAACATATTACTCATGCAATGCAGATAAACTTGTGCATTGAGTCCATCGGACTCTCTTACCAACGGGTTGCCTCGCAACCAAGCGATGATCATTTGCGGATCGCGATGGAAACCATACTTGGTTCGGCATTCACCGAGACCTTGTCTTGTGATCATACCAACTCATCATCATGATTACTCACGACTGTCTCAAAGTCTAATTCAACACCATATTCGCTACACATTATCTATCAACTTAGTTATTTTAAGTTTATCCTCCACTTCGACCGAGACCAAATAGTGTGACCTACTACGAACTGGTGCCCATGACCGAGGACATGGCTATCGATAGACTGAATACACTCTGCAGAGGTAGCGCACTTTACCCACACTACAGAACCTTGGCCTCGCACTGCCATACATGCGGACCAAAAGGTTCTAACGGAACCCTCCCTTTGTCATGGCACTCTCTCAGCCACTCCGACCATCTCCCTCTCAGGGCTAGGTCTTGGGTGGCCCCGTGTCTACCAAAGACACCAACGGCCGCCGTCGTGGCAAAACTGTCCCAAACGAGGACAAGGATCCATAAAAAAACAAAACGAGCACACAAGGTTATGTCTGCTTATCTGGCCAGGGTATGCACGACCATAACCTTCCCTCGTAGGAGGCACCGGTGAGAGGCACAACAAAGGACCGAGTTAAGACCTCCCATAAGGTAAGCGTGGTTGCACTGGAAAAAGCTCGATTTGGTGGCACCATGACATCTCAGTGATGATGGAGGAGGTTTGTTATTAAGTTATATTATTAACTTCTCCATCATCAATCATCATGCGAGCATTATTAACATGAATGCAACTACTATCATGCAACATACTAATGTAGTAACAAAGCATCAAGCATTTCAATTGAACAGTGATAGCATGCAAAACATGGCAATAACAAGTACTAGCAATCTTAGCAGTGCATCAGAATTATCATAACATGAAACTAAACAGAGGCATGATATTAATATTAACAACATTAAACTAGCAGGTCAACTTATTTTATGAAACACAAGCATGCATGGCACATAACAATAACATAAAGCACTACTAAAATAACGGCAGACAAAACAAACAAGAAACTAATGCAACTAAGCACACACATGAGGTGCAAGCATAGTCAACATGCAAGTTTGGGGCCTATGATAAGAGGTTGTCTTGCCTGGGGTCGACAAATACTTCGGGAAAAATACTTCGGGACAAATACCTGGCGCCCGATCAGCGCCTGAGAGGCTGACGCACGGGGCCCATGGCATCTTCTCTCCTTCCAGCCTAGGCCTTCTTCTTTCTCGTGATACAGAGGCAGAGGAGGCTCGGGCGCTAGCGTCATCATCGCTTGGCTGGCTCCCCGGGCCGGCCGACGGGCACGGGAGCACTGCTGCTCGACGCCATGCCAGTGGGTGGCCGTGGAGTCGCCCGGCGTGGCCCACGGCGTTGGCTCCACGGGGAGGCCGGGGCGGCCAGAGGGATTCTAGGGGAGGTGCGCCGGCGGTGCTTCTACGCCGGAGTTGGGTGGGGCAGCAGTCTTCAGGCTCCAAGGGGGAGGCTAGGGAGCATAAAGGTGGGCGGGGGAAGGGCCATAGCTAGAGATGGCCGAGGGGAACGACGATGATGGCTCAGCCATTGGAGTAGGCAGGGAGGGGCTCCGGCTTGGGGAGAGGCTTGGGAAGGGTCGTGAGCCTGGGGAGAGGCCTGGGAAGGCTCGAGGGGGAGGGGAGGAGGCGACACGCGGCGCGGCTACATGTCTGTGCGCCGGCGAAGCGCACGCATAGCCAAAGCTCACGGGGGGCGACGGGAAGGCGATGAGGGGGATTCAGACGAGCGCGAGAGAGTCACGAAAACGAGGGACGCTCGCGGATGAGAGGAGGAAACGGACACCGAGGGGAAACGACAGCGCACCCGGGAGCTCACTGTGCTCGGCGATGGCGATGACTCAAAGAGGAAGCAGACGAAGGGGGAAAACGGGTCAAGGTGCACATCGACGACGAGGCTGAGCTGTTGGACAAGCTGGGACGAGCCAGAACCGGCGGAAGTAGAGGTGCCGACGAGAACAGGGTTTAGACCATCGATTTGGCTGCATTGACCCATGGTCAGCACCGACAACGCGCGCTCCGGTCGTCAACTAAGTGCCAAACCTTGTCAACGGAGAAGTCCTTCCATGGCTCATTAATTGGGAGGTGATGGATCAGGCAGAAGTGAAGGGAGCAGAGGGAACCAAGATCGACAAGTTTGTTGTTGCAAACTTGGTCACGTTCTGGAGACTAAACCATAGAAGTTAATTGGCAAACTTGATCTCTAGTAGGTTTAGGGTAGCAAGGACTAAGATCCTGGGAGTTTTGACGAGAATTGGATAAAGGCTTAACGTAGTTGCTTTGCAACTGACCGAAATGGTCGAGAAACTTGATCAGGAAGGTGCACTCACATGGAGTAGACAATTGAGCTAAAATTTGGCAAAGTTTCCTGATTTTGTCATATGTAGATGATGCAAAAATATCATACCAAATGAACTTGCAAAAATGGTACTTGTTTCACAAACATCACTTCTGACCAGAATCTTGGGAAATTCTAGGAAAATATTGTCTACATGAAATGAGCGAAACTCTTGGGTAGGTGGGTTATATGGATAAGAGAAGGCTTAGGAATATTTTTCACCCATAATGGAGCAAGATAAGATATACTTGCTTCACAAACTGAAAATTTGGGCAGAAAACAAGGATGGCTACTGTGCTCACATAGCTCAATGAAATGGGCTGAATTTAGGTGGAGGCTAATGATTTGGAATAATTGAGAGGATGGAAGAGTTTGATCCCATTTGTAAACTCTATGAAGGTACTTCTTTCACAAAGTTGCATTCTGGTCAAAAACTTTAAAAAATTGCACAGGGAGCTAGGATGAATGGATTTAGCTCATCTTTGGTATTCATGGGTGATTTATCAATGTTAATTACCCTGCCAAATTTCAGCTCAATTGGAATTAGGAATAAGTCACTTCCTTTGCAAAAATTCAAAGAAGACAGAAACTTCCATTGGATCATGTGCCAAATTTTTTAACTGTGGAACATGAGCTAATGATGGAACTAGGGATTATATAGCAAGGACAAGCTCCACAATTTATGTGGGAATTTTCTCAGCTATAAAATTAGTAGTTCCTTTGGAAAATGGCAAAAATGCAATATTGGCTTAAAATAGGAAAAGGAAATTTTCCTTATTTTAATGTGGCCAATATTTTTCCCAGAGCTTGGATTTGACATAAACATCATCTCCACCAATTCTCATGAATTTAGGAGATGACTAGATATGCCTTTGGATTTTATTCCTCAGATAGGCAAGAAAAGGAATAAATCACAATTAAAAAATATTGCATGGGACTTAGCAATTTTTTTGCATATCCAAGGATTAGGAGGACAGGAGGTTCTCTTGGAACAGATGGCATGATCAACAGATCAAGGAAAATGATGGCTCCTTTGTAATTACAAAGACCACATTCAAATTCCAAAAATTTGGAAATAGGGTTTGAGAGGATTTGAGATGATGCAAATGAGGTCTTGCCTACTAACAAATTCATGAGGAAGGTTTTGAAAGGTTGGAAATGGCAAGAATTCTCAGAGTCATCCAACAAACTCATGAGCAAATTTGAAAAATGATGTCCAGGAAGACATAACATCACAAAAATTGATAACCCAATTTTGGGGCTGTTACAAACCTTCCCCCCCCCCCTAAAAAAGAATCTCGTCCTCGAGATTCCTAGGGTTACAGCTCAATGAAAAGACAACCACTCCGGGGAAAAACCTTTGGGATAATTTTAACCCTTTGGTCAGATACAGACGAGTTGGGGTACCGATAATTGGTACACCTAGAGAGAGATATGGGCAAAACAGTGTTACCTCCACGGCTAAGGGCACTCGAGATCAGGCTCCCAAAAAATGTTGGATGCACCCCAATGAATAGTGGTTTCACCTTCTGATACGTGGGTCCAGGGCCCACTGGCAGCCTCCTTCTTCTACCTCTGGCTTGCTGCTTCATCTTCATTGCTGCTCCACGTGCGGCTTGGCGCAGCGCGCATCTAGCCCCTAGGGCGATGAGCACCCTAGTGCCATAGTGCGTGGCGTGCATAGCGGCGGTGTAGCGAGCACTCACGTCGCGGGCCAGCACCTTGTCGGCACTGCAAGCGGATTCGCCTCCTAGACATCGGTGATCAGATGATGAGCGATTTTCCTGGACCTCGCTCACCGTACACCGGGGTTGGGCTATAAAAGACGGTAGCGCGGCTCTCCTGCAACACACCAACGCAATGCCGCTCTACTACCTCTTTGGTTTGGACAGGATCGAGCCGTGCTCCTTCGGTGAGGTTGTGTTCCTGGTGGTGCTGCGGTGGTTCCTAGATGCTTTGTTGGGCACGCTGATCAGCTCGTCGTTCCTCCTAGTGATACTCATCAGGAACGAGCAGGCTCGGGACAACGCGCGGCTTGGTGCGGTGGATCGAGGTGCGGGAGAAGATGGTACACTGGGTGGTCCTCCGCCATGCTTGATCCTCCGCCACTTTGCGCCGGTGGAGTAATTGGGTGTTGCGGTGGAGCGAGGTGGCGACTTGCCTGCGTTACGCAAGGCAGAGGTGAGGGTGGTGGTGGGGTCCAGATGCAGGTGAGGTGGCTACGCCAGCTCAGGATGCACACTGTGGTACGGGAAAAATTTCACAGATGGCTCCACGAAAAAGTAGGTGTAGAGGTAGAATCGGAGTGGAAATTTGTATGGTGGTCGATGTACTGGATCGAATGCAATTAAGTTGGCAGTGTTTCTCTGGAAATGAAATCGGAGATTCAAAAAGGAATTATATACGAGGACCTGCCAGACGGAAATGCCTCTGCGGGGCTCTGGTTTTGGAAAATCGGGCACACGAGGTGTGCACCGATAGAGAGGGATATGTGACTTTGCATTCCCACGGGTACTGCCCGAATGTACTCGTGGGTGAACCGGCTGTAAGTGTGAAATGCAGTAAAATCTAAACTAACGAACAAATGCAATAAACATGCAATGAAAAACACACAAGACAAAACATTCTAAGGTGTTTTAATCCTGATAGGTATATGTACTATTGGTATACATATACCTACACCAGCGCGTATTTTATTCAAGACCCGGGAGGAGTGATGGCTTCTCGCCCCTCGTTGGTTACCCCAAGTGGAAGGTTTGAGATGCAGTGTAGCGGTAGTTTTCCCTTGGCAAAGATACCAAGGATCGAATTCCCCTGAGACTCCGAGGTTCAACAAGAAGGTGTCAACTGCTAGCGGCGCAACTAGCGATCGACCGGACCTGCACACAGATACAAATCACTTTGCTCCCAACGAGTACAGAGAGGTTGTCAATCCCTCCGGCCTTGTCGTTTACAAAGGATCAAACGCAAGAGATAATAGTGATAGATATTACTGCAACTAGTAAGTAAGAACTGAAAGTAAATTGCGGATGTGATCAGTGATGGTAATATGGACCAGGGTCCCATGATGTTCACTAGTGATGTCTCTCTCCCAAAAGACGATAAAACAGCTAAGCGAGGTAAACAAATTACAGCTGGGCAATTGACAGGGTTATGTGCGCAAACCAATGCTAACTATGTTGCAAGAAAGGTAGAGGCTCAAAAGCATGGGCGGTACGCCAAGGCAAGTAGACCGAAATCCATCTGCATCTACTACTAATCATCCACCTTGAGATATCTATCCAGAACATCTCGCTGGTATTAAGTTGTGAGTCCCACCCATAATGTAAACTCAAAGCAACAGACAACTGCATTAAAAGAACTTTGCGTAAAGTAAACAATCCTTGCACCCGCGAGTACAAGCACCGTTGTTTTCCCCCTTGTGGCAAGAGCACATCCCCTAGACTCATGTTTCTGTCACTCAAGCTAGTCATCGAGGGGCATGAACCCACAATCAAGCATAACGTTCCCTCTTGGAGTTACTACCTACTACTTGGCCAAAGCAATAAACAGCAACGGAGAACATGCAAGAATTACTCAAGAACATAAATATAAAAGAGGTGAATCAAATATATTACTCAAATACAATCTGAGCATAATCTCATAATCCATCGGATCCCAGCAAACTCATCATAGCAACAGCATAAGGATTACATATGTGCCTCGATCATGTAGGGCAGCTCACGAGTTCTAATCGGTGAAGAACAAAGAGGGGAGGAGAACATCACATAGCTACTGGTCATGGACCCATGGTCCAAGGGAGACTACGCACAACTCATCCGGGAGGCGTCCATGGTGGTGGAGAGGCTCCCGGTGGTGATTCTCCCCTCCGGCAGGGTGCCGGGAAGAGTTCTCCTGGTGCTCCCGATCTTGGAAGCGCGGCGGCGGCGTAACAGAGATGAGATCGCGAAAAAGGTTTCCGTCCTTGAGGGTTTCGGGACGCGGTGTAAATATATGCCAAAGGGGGGCGTCAGAGGAGGCTTGGGGGGCCCATGCGCCCTGGCGGCGCGGCCAGGAGGGGGCGCGCCCTCTAGCCGCCTAGAGCCCTGGTGGCCCCCCTTCAGCCCTACTTTGGCCGCATGGAAGCTTCCGGAATGCTGATTTTTTATATATTTTTCCCGGAATTTTTCTGGCAGTTTACGTAATGGTAAAACCTGAAATACAAAAACAGCAGAAAACAGAAACTGGCACTGGGGTGCACTGAGTTAATAGGTTAGTCCAAATATGATCAAAAAGTGTATGGAAGTGCATAAATATCATAGCAATATCACACAAAAGAGGCATGGAGCAAGCAGAAATTATAGATACGTTTTGGACGTATCAACATCCCCAAGCTTAATTCCTGCTCGTCCTCGAGTAGGTAAATGATAACAAGCATAATTTCTGTGGTGACATGCTATTAACCATATAAGAACTTTTCACAGTCACATGACAAGTTCTTACTGAGACAATGAATCTGTAGTAATTAAGTTGCCTCATGAGAAAATCACAAAGAACTGAAAGTTTTACAATATGATACTGAAATACTCAAAAGATTTGTAATGAGCATGGTGTGCAAATATGATAAAGTGGTACCTCGCTTTCCCCCTTTAGTGAAGCAAAACATAAATGCAGGGGCACCTCCAAGGTTTAAGTGACGACTAGATACAATGATTTTAGAATAAACGATATCATAATCATGCAAAAGACAATGGTACTTTGGGACAATGCACATTACACTCAGAATGACAATCATGCTCTCAATAGTTGGTGCTTTAATAAAGGTGGAGACTCTCGAACCGTGGCTTTTGTTGGCAAGGTTGAAAACCCGTGGTCGGAAACAAAAACTTAAACATGTACCAGAGCTCTTGGTTTTAAAAACAGAAGTAATAATTATTTTTTTAGAATATGCATATTTCGTCAACGAATGCTAGCAGATAACTCAATTACTTCTTGAGTTGGAAAAGTTTCGAGGAACGACACCCGAATGAGGACAATCACATCCTCTTAATCTCCTTTGTTTATCACTGCCAAAGTTTTCTGATTTTCTCATGAACAAAGCGTGAAGGAGGGTTTGTTTGTTGTATATTTTTTAATGAGCCGGGCGTACTCTTTGCCAGTTCCTTCTCGTATTATGGGTTTGCACATTAGACATGCAATACCGGGGTGAAGCTTGTCCAACTTAAAAAGACCATGAATTAACTACTACTTCCTCATGAGCTAAAACAGAGGCACAAAAGAGAAATGCTTTTTTGAAAATTTCGAGATGGTACATGAAAGTCTTCATTAGGAATGGCAGATAAATACAATGTATAGGAAGGTATGGTGGACTCATATGGCATAACTGGTTTAAAGGATTTTGGATGCACAAGCAGTCAGTCCGCTAGTACAGGCGAAGGTTAGCAAAAGACTGGGAGCGACCAACTAAAAGAGCAATTACGGTCATAATCATGCAGAGCGACAAAGCAACATCGAATCGGGCATGGAAGTTATATCGCTACTCAGAAATTAAAGATCATCAAGGCTTGATAGACTTTCTTTACAGTCTTAAATATGCGTGAGCATATGCCAAGTCAATCAAAATAAATTCTTGGGGGAAGATATCACTAAACCATACCACATCATAGGCAAACAAATCATGTTGGTACTTCAATAACACATTGAAAACCCCCCAGCTATTTGAGACTAACCATAAGAAAACATGAACTACTAAGCACCATTATGCACATATCATTTTTATCATAGACATATCAAACAGTGCAACAGAAGCCAACTCTCTTAATAAGATAAGCATTATAACTAAAGAGAGTTCCAGCGACCAACTAAACAAAAGCTCTTTAAAAAGTAAAGCATGAAAACTAAGAGCTGAACATGATAGTAGCTATTGAAAGACAAAGAACACACATAGCAAAGATTGACATGAAAATTCTATGTTATGTTCTAGGTTGAGGTGGAGCGTGTTTCTCTCCCACACAAAGAAAGCTGAGTTCCAACTCGTTATGAACAGCAAGCAAAGCTAAATAAAACTAAAAAGGAAAACTAAAAGCAAGACGCTCCAAGCATAGCACATAACACATGAAGTGATAAAAATATAGCGGAATGAAAGACGAACTAATAATTGTTGATGGAGAAGGGGATGCACGGGGGCATCCCCAAGCTTAGACGCTTGAGTCTTCTTGAATATTTCTTGGGGGTGCATGGGGGCATCCCCAAGCTTGAGCATTTGACACTCCTGAATCTTTTTATCATCTTCCCTCGCACACTTGAAAACTTCCTTCATACATAACTCATCATAATCTGATTAGCGAGGTTAGTACCCTTAATAAAATAATTTTTCCTTGCTGGAAATAAGGATATTCTTGAAGTTCTACTGTTTCTCAAGGTTGCCAAAAGGTTTTTGCAAAGAAAAAGCAAGCTCAAGGTTTGCAAAATGAAGGAAAGGCAAAACAGGACAGAATTTGTGAAAAACAGACCAGCAGGTAGTAAATAATTTTTTCGGGGCACTTCTGCAACTCAAATCAAAAAACTCAGAACAGACGCCCGAAAGCCAATTGTATAGATCACGCTGTCGAAAACATTCAGACCAAAAAGATGATCTGGTGATTTTATGCGAATTTTTTCTGTCCAAGGACAGAATCTGTTTCCTGGACAGGACGTCACAACTTTTGAACTTTCTTGCAATCAGAGGCTACACTTGGCACAAAGCTGAAAAGTAAAGATACAATGATGATGCTACTGTAGTAACAACATCAAGACACAACAAAAGCAAAATAAAATTTTATTCATTGTGGGCTGCCTCCCAAAAGCGCTTTCTTTTATGCCTTTAAGCTAGGCATAATGCAAAGAGATCAAGTCTTATCAAGAGTAAAAGAATAGCTAGCCCGTATAACGGACTCAAAAGGTAACTTAATCTTCTTTCTAGGGAAGTGTTCCATCCCTTTCTTGAGAAGAAATTGGAATTTTATATTCCGCTCTTTCATGTCAATGATGGCACCAATGGTGCGAAGAAAAGGACGTCCCAAAATAATTGGACAAGAAGGTTCACATTCAATATCCATAATAGTAAAATCAACGGGAACATAATTGACATTGACAATGATAAGAACATCGTCGATCCTCCCCAAGGGTTTCTTTATGGAAGAATCAACAAGACGAATACCAAAAGAACAAGAATCAAAAGGTTTCAATTTAAGCATATCATATATTCTTTTGGGCATAACGGAGGTACTAGCTCCAACATCACATAAAGCATAGCAAGAGAAGTTATTCAACTTAATTTTAATCATAGGATCCCAACCATCTTCTAGCTTTCTAGGTATGGAGGCTTCTACTCTAAGTTTCTCCTCCCTAGCTTTGATGAGAGCATTAGTGATATGCTCTATGAAGGCAAGATTAAGTGTGCTAGTGCGGGGATCTCTAGACATCTTGTGAAGGAAATCAATAACTTCGGTAAGGGTGCAATTATCAAAATCAATGTCACTACTATCAAGTAAAGTGGTAGTGGTGTCCTTTAGGCTCACTTGTTTAGTAGTTTCTATGGTCATAGCATCACCATTAAAAGGTCTAATGGGACCAGGAGTGCATTGGGTGCTAAGAGTTTGGATATCCTCAACAACTTGGATAGTAGCAACAGTGTGGTGGGTAGGAAGGTTCTTAATTCTATCTTCTTCCTCCTTTTCTCTAGCCCATCTCTCTTTAAGTTTAGCCACCATCCTAATGTTTTCATTAATTTGCACTTGAATAGCATTCATAGGAGTGGTCTTCCTCTCCTCAAGAGGGGAAGTTCTAATTTTAAGCAATTCTACCTCATGGGCTAAATTGTCTACCTTCGAAGAGAGATCATCTAGTTTGGCTAGTTTTTCTTCTACACTCTTATTGAAGGCTTTTTGGGTAGTGATGAAATCTTTAAGCATAATCTCTAGTTCAGAAGTGGAGTTCTTGGTGCTAGGATAAGCATTGTTGTTCCCATAGGAATTAGAGGGGAACGGTCTAGGAGTGCTACCAAAATTACTCCTATAAGCATTGTTATTGAAATTGTTTCTAGAGATAAAGTTCACATCTACTTGTTCTTGAGCAATCAATGAATTTAAAGGAACATCACGAGGATCAATAGAAGAATGCTTGGAAAGTAGAGACATGATCAAGTCAACTTTTTCATTTAGGGAGGAAATCTCCTCGACAGAGTTAACTTCCTACCTGTTGGAGCGCGTTCGGTGTGCCATTGGGAATAATTGGTCATCATCTCATCGAGAAGCTTCGTGGCAGCACCAAGTGTAGTTGACATAAAGGTTCCTCCCGCGGCCGAATCTAGCAAGTTCCGCGAGGTAAAGTTCAAGCCTGCATAAAAAGTTTGGATAACCATCCAAGTAGTCAAACCATGAGTAGGGCAGTTCTTGACAAGAGATTTCATGCGTTCCCAAGCTTGGGCAACGTGTTCATTATCCAATTATTTAAAATTCATTATGTTACTCCTTAGTTGGATAATTTTAGCAGGTGGATAGTACTTTCCAATAAAAGCATCTTTGCACTTGTCCCAAGAATCTATGCTATTTCTAGGCAAAGATTGAAACCAAATTTTAGCTCCTCCTCTCAAGGAGAAAGCAAAATGCTTAAGCTTAACAATATTACAATCTATTTCTTGGTACTTTTGCATATCACAGAGTTCAACAAAGTTGTTTAAGTGTAAAGCAGCATCATCTCCAGCACCGGAGAATTGATCTTTCATGACTAGGTTCAGTAAAGCAGGTTTAATTTCATAAGAAGGTGCTGAAGTGGCAGGTGTAGTGATAGGCGTGCAAATAAAGTCATCGTTTTTATGACTAGTGAAGTCACACAACTTGGTGTTCTCGGTGGAACCAATAGCAGCAAGCAAGCAAGATAACTATTTTTGTGATTTTCGATAAAGGATACTAAAGCAAAAACTGAAAGGTAAACTAACAAGACTAAAAAAAGCAAAGGTAAAAGATAGCGTGCAACTCCCCTATCTTGAAGAGTGGAGTCCCCGGCAACAGCGCTAGAAAACTTTGCTTGATGGCTTCTCGCCCCCTCGTTGGTTACCCCAAGTGGAAGGTTTGAGATGCAGTGTAGCGGTAGTTTTCCCTTGGCAAAGATACCAAGGATCGAATTCCCCTGAGACTCCGAGGTTCAACAAGAAGGTGTCAACTGCTAGCGGTGCAACTAGCGATCGACCGGACCTGCACACAGATACAAATAACTTTGCTCCCAACGAGTACAGAGAGGTTGTCAATCCCTCCGGCCTTGTCGTTTACAAAGGATCAAACACAAGAGATAATAGTGATAGGTATTACTGCAACTAGTAAGTAAGAACTGAAAGTAAATAGCGGATGTGATCAGTGATGGTAATATGGACCGGGGTCCCATGATGTTCACTAGTGATGTCTCTCTCCCAAAAGACGATAAAACAGCTAAGCGAGGTAAACAAATTACAGCTGGGCAATTGACAGGATTATGTGCGCAAACCAATGCTAACTATGTTGCAAGAAAGGTAGAGGCTCAAAAGCATGGGCGGTACGCCAAGGCAAGTAGACCGAAATCCATCTGCATCTACTACTAATCATCCACCTTGAGATATCTATCCAGAACATCTCGCTGGTATTAAGTTGCGAGTCCCACCCATAGTGTAAACTCAAAGCAATAGACAACTGCATTAAAAGAACTTTGCGTAAAGTAAACAATCCTTGCACCCGCGAGTACAAGCACCGTTGTTTTCCCCCTTGTGGCAACAACACATCCCCTAGACTCATGTTTCTGCCACTCAAGCTAGTCATCGAGGGGCATGAGCCCACAATCAAGCATAATGTTCCCTCTTGGAGTTACTGCCTACTACTTGGCCAAAGCAATAAACAACAACGGAGAACATGCAAGAATTACTCAAGAACATAAATATAAAAGAGGTGAATCAAATATATTACTCAAACACAATCTGAACATAATCTCATAATCCATCGGATCCCAGCAAACTCATCATAGCAACAGCATAAGGATTACATATGTGCCTCGATCAAGTAGGGCAGCTCACGAGGTCTAATCGGTGAAGAACAAAGACGGGAGGAGAACATCACATAGCTACTGGTCATGGACCCATGGTCCAAGGGAGACTACTCACAACTCATCCGGGAGGCGTCCATGGTGGTGGAGAGGCTCCCGGTGATGATCCTCCCCTCCGGCAGGGTGCCGGGAAGAGTTCTCCTTGTGCTCCCGATCTTGGAAGCGTGGCGGCGGCAGAACAGAGATGAGATCGTGAAAAAGGGTTCCGTCCTCGAGGGTTTCGGGACGCGGTGTAAATATATGCCAAAGGGGGGCGTCAGAGGAGGCCTGGGGGGCCCAGGCGCCCTGGCGGCGCGGCCAGGAGGGGGGGGCGCGCCCTCTGGCCGCCTGGAGCCCTGGTGGCCCCCCTCCGGCCCTACTTTGGCCACATGGAAGCTTCCGGAACGCTGATTTTTTATATATTTTTCCCGGAATTTTTTTGGCAGTTTACGTAATGGGAAAACCTGAAATACAAAAACAATAGAAAACAGAAACTGGCACTGGGGTGCACTGAGTTAATAGGTTAGTCCAAATATGATCAAAAGTGTATGGAAGTGCATAAATATCATAGCAATATCACAAAAAAGAGGCATGGAGCAAGCAGAAATTATAGATATGTTTTGGACGTATCAAGGAGCCAATGTGGTTTTTAGTGTATGTGTGGTACTGATTAAAATCTTCTTAACAACACAGTGTCAACCCTGTCAAACATTTCTGCTTGATAGAGAGACAAGCAAAACCAAGCACGAAAACAAAAGCATGAAAACATACATAGAACACAGCATACGGATTACATCATACAACAAAGCACGAATGCTCTACGCGCTGAATGAAACTACTTACTCCAGGATACATAGTTCTATCCTCATACCAAGGATGAACCGACTGACTGACCTACTCATAGAATCATATCACTACGTGACCGAGGTCATGCAGGGGACTGGCCTTGCTGGGGCTCTCCTGGAGGACAAAGACTGAGCCAATCTCCATCTTCATCGTCCGACAACACTATGGGTTGGGGTTCGACTACTTGGGGTGTGGCTGAAATTGATCCAAGCAAATGCTGTTGGTGGATTCGGTAAAGAGCCTGGTCGAGGGTGATGGGGGTTGGTCTAGGCCACAACACAGGCTGAGAGGGTAGCACTGGTTCGGATGGCATGGGGTGAAGAAATTGAGATGCGAATTTACGAGCCTCACGATAAGCTTCCTTGACAACTCGTACCGCATCGTTGTCCAGGGTTCTAAATTCGGCAAGCATCTTGGCGATCATCATCCCATGGGCAGTGATATATTGCACCAGGTGAGGGACTGCGGGGTCATCTCCTTGGATAGCGGGAGAAGGTTGCATTCCTACTTCTGCCATAATGGGGAAAAAGCAGAACTCCTGCCTCTCTGCCACTTGCGGGAACATGGTTCGGAGGTGTAGGATGGCCTCCACAACAGTGACCTGAATAGCCAAATCAGTAGTGGGCATGGCTCTGCCCTGAAAAACCAACGGCTGACCATCCGCTGCGAGACCTAGGAAAATGTGTACTCTAGCATCATAGCGATGAAGGTGAGGGACGGGTGTTGATTGAAACACTAGGTAATCCGGGCTAGCATTACAGCCAAAGGCTTTGGTGAGAATCTCAGTAAGAAGAGGTGGAAAGCCTTGGTGGTTGATGGCGAAGGTGCGGGTGTAAAATTTGGGAGCTTTTAGGGCGCTAGCCATGGCTAGAGTGTTACTAGCTAGGCTTCTTTGCAGGGGCATGGCTGACTGAGGAGTGAGCAATCCGACTAGCGAAAAGGGGATTTTATAGGCAACTATGTGGGACATGCCCGCATGGTGTGGCCCCTTACCCTTAATGGCGAGGGGTAAGAGGTGCGGCCAACCAGAAAGGATAGGTTCGCTATTCATTCCACGGATAACTAGGCGGGGACAACGGGGTGAGGACGTGTCAGTCCCGACTGCGCCACCTATTGTTTAATAATGGCAATGCCGGATGCCAGGGATGGGTGAAATCCCTTAGGGTCATTACAGGTTTAATGGTAGCGGTGATCTAGTGCTAGGATAATCTATGCCAGCCTGGCTGCTCTGATACCATGTCCTGTGGCACCCCAACCCGCATGGAGCAGGGGGCCTTCGCACGTCCGCCCAGGATAACACCTCATGCATGAAATGTCCATGATACAACATTCCTGGTACAACAATATTGACCAAATACATGTGTATCAGATTACATCATTGATTAATACTCCCTCCGTCCCAAAATAAGTGACGCAAAGTTGACTCAACTTTGCACTAAAGTTAGTGCAAAGTTGAATCATTTTTGCGTCACTTATTTTGGGACGGAGGGAGTACAATTATCTGGCATAGCCCTAAGGCTATTTAAATAGCAGCGGAAGTCTGATTAAATGTCAACGGAAGTCTTGGTTTGGCAACGTCTCACTCTGGCTGGACTCCATAACTCACAGGACTGGCAAGATTATGGCCTAGCACGTCGAAACAAGCGAACAACCTGGGCACGACCTACAAAACTGGCATGACACGCCAGGTCAGTTCATTGAATGTACTTGCAAGACAACCAAATACATAGCAACCAAACAAACAGATGACAAAGCAATAACCAAGCATCTGCAATAACCTACCTCATAGCTGAAACTAAGCATGGCAAGATATTAACTAGATGGATGGATCAAAACAAACATGAACAACATCATGGCATATATTAGCATGGCAATGGCATATCAAACATACTTCTAAGATGACAATGCCAAAACAAAGCATAGCATCTCAAAGCATGGGCTTAGTTCAAATCAAGACATGGCATGGTATCAGGAAAATTATACTGAAAGTAAACTACCAGTCATATCCATTTCAAACATAACATGCTAACTTTATGCAATCATTTACTGTTCTACCATGGTTGGTTAACTGCTAATAACAGCATATTACTCATGCAATGCGGATAAACATGTGCATTGAGTCCATCAGACTCTCTTACCAACGGGTTGCCTCGCAACCAAGCGACTATCATTTGCGGATCGCGATGGAAACCATACTTGGTTCGGCATTCACCGAGACCTTGTCTTGTGATCATACCAACTCATCATCATGATTACTCACGACTGTCTCAAAGTCTAATTCAACACCATATTTGCTACACATTATCTATCAACTTAGTTATTTTAGGTTTATCCTCCACTTCGACCGAGACCAAATAGTGTGACCTACTATGAACTGGTTCCCATGACCGAGGACATGGCTATCGATAGACTGAATACACTCTGCAGTGGTAGCGCACTTTACCCACACTACAGAACCCTGGCCTCGCACTCCCATGCATGCGGACCAAAAGGTTCTAATGGAACCCTCCCTTTGTCATGGCACTCTCTCGGCCACTCCGACCATCTCCCTCTCAGGGCTAGGTCTTGGGTGGCCCCGTGTCTACCAAAGACACCAACGGCCACCGTCATGGCAAAACGGTCCCAAACGAGGACAAGGATCCATAAAAAACAAAACGAGCACACAAGGTTATATCTGCTTATCTGGCCTGGGTATGCACGCCCATAACCTTCCCTCGTAGGAGGCACCGGTGAGAGGCACAACAAAGGACCGAGTTAAGAGCTCCCATAAGGTAAGCGTGGTTGCACTGGAAAAAGCTCGATTTGGTGGCACCATGACATCCCAGTGCTGATGGAGGAGGTTTGTTATTAAGTTATATTATTAACTTCTCCATCATCAATCATCATGCGAGCATTATTAACATGAATGCAACAACTATCATGCAACATACTAATGTAGTAACAAAGCATCAAGCATTTCAATTGAACAATGATAGCATGCGAAACATGGCAATAAGAAGTACTAGCAATCTTAGCAGTGCAACAGAATTATCATAACATGAAACTAAACAGAGGCATGATATTATTATTAACAACATTAAACTAGTAGGTCAACTTATTTTATGAAACACAAGCATCCTTGGCACATAACAATAACATAAAGCACTACTGAAATAATAGCAGACTGAACAGACAAGAAACTAATGCAACTAAGCACACACACGAGGTGCAAGCAAAATCAAAATGCAAGTTCGGGGCTTATGTTAAGAGGTTGGCTTGCCTAGGGTCGACAAATACTCCGGGAAAAAGTCTGGAACGATCGTTGAAAGTTTTGTCGGAAACAGTTCTCTCTCGGAGGGGGTTGTTTACGTGCAAGGGCGAAGTGGTCATTTTCACTGTGTGAAAATATTATGAAAATTATACCAACGAAAGGAGTTCGACGAGACGAAGACGTGAGCATTGGATTCACCTCAATCGGAGGTACGGTTGAAAAGTTACGGCCGTTCGTTCGTTTGGCACAAATCGAATAAAAATATATACATTTCTGGCTTTAACGGGTGAACGTTCACAATACAACCACTTCGGCTGGCGGGCTAGGCAGAAAGCGCATTTTACATAATACGCCTTGGCCCTTGGAAAGCGTACTTCAGCCCGTAGCCGCCGCGCAATACGCCTTCTGTGGGGGAAAGCGCACTTCGCGTGGCTCCTCATGAGTGGCATCAGTATACAGGCCAGTGTAGTAGCCTTCCTCTCCAGGAAGTGAGGCTGGCATGTAGCGGAACTCAGAGTTCAGCAGCAGGGCATGCCTAGCCCGGATGATAGTCATCATCGAGTAAGCGACATCCTGCACTGCCATCTCGATGGTAACCCCGAGTCCATAAGACCAATGGATGGGGTCGGTAGCTCCGGGATATGAAGGGTATATCTGGACTGTGCAGAAATACTCACTCTGGTTGAAATCCCGGCACCGCTCCTCCACTGTGTACTCACGATACCAACGGTATTCGGTCTCAGTCAACACACGGACTAGCATGGCCGTGTAACCTGGCACATTAATGCATCGGGTCAAACGGACCACCTGATGAGGTGTGCGGTCAGACATCTGAAACACGAAATAATGCAAAGGCATTAGAATTTCCGGAAGAAATTGGGCAGCATAACAACTGTAAATGCTCAAAAAAGATTTTGAGACATCATACAAATGATAGCATAGCCACTCAACAACATCATATCAAGGTTCCGGTCCAACTAATCAACATACTGGAAGGGTAGAAACTGAACTAAGGCTTGAAACCAACAATCCTAAGAGTCTACGGATTAGTAACACGTGAACCTAGTAAGAATGAGAGGCCTAGTCCTAAACCCCCGTAGAAAGAATAGGCTGACTCAGATCAGAAGGGCATAAGGTAAAGAAGTAAAAAGAGCCTTACGTTCCCTTCCACAATCAGTTCCCCTACATATAACTAAGAATTTTCTAGACTCAACATCGACCAGTTTAGCTTGAAGAACCTACAGGCAGTCCGGCTCTGATGCCAACGCTGTCAGGACCCCGATCCTAAGTCACACCGATCTAGCTTGTAACACATCATATCACTTTGCCGCCTCATGCATGGTATCACCACGGGTGCCACCTTACCTGGTCCGGGACCGTTTGCGCATTTTGGCACACGTATATGATAGTGTCGCTAGCATCCATATGACAGAGAACCCGGGCCGACATGGCTAGTTATAAACCAAAAGTGGCACTAAATTATAGAGACAGGCATCCATGACCCAGCAACGAACGTGTCGGTCATCAACGTATGAACCCAAGTCGTAGCAAGCTACATGGACTTAAAAGAAAAATGCGTGGCATTTCCCCTAAGGGACATACACAAGAACGAAGAAGGACACATGCCGGCCAGCCTACGTGTTCCAGAGCAGTAGCAAGCTACCAAGGCTCAGTGGAAGCACTAGGAGGCATTTCCCTGTAAGATAACTAGGTGTCGGATCCCACACATACCAAGCATTTCAAACATACACACAATATGCTCAATATGTGCAAATACAACATTGCATCACAACAGAACTCTATGACTCAAAGTACTTTATTTAAGAGGCTCCAAAGAGCCACACATAACATATCCATACAGATAGGGGTCACATGACCCAACACTCAAGTCATACAAGCATACAATCATAAGCGGAAGCTAACATGTCTGAGTACAGACAACTTGGAAATAAAACAGGCTTGGTGTAGCCTGACTATCTACAAGGCCCTTCACAAGCTCAGGATCTCCGTCTGGGTAGCAAGCTACTCGTCGACGTCAACATCGATGTAGAACACATCAGAAGGGGCAGGGTTCTCCTCTGCAATAGTTATTAAGCAGAACATGAGTACAAAGGTACTCAGCAAGACTTACAACATAACCTATCATACATGCATCATTATCAACAAGGGTAGTGGAGTTCATTGCAGCAAGCCAGCTTTGACTCTAGGCTATCCTATACTACAGCTCCCAGCAGATTGCAAGATGAGACTACGTACACGAGTCCTCTACTCACCACAACAATACACTACCGTGGATCCTCTTCCGTCATCCTACGGAAGGGCCATCCACGGCACTCACACTTGTCTTGAGACTTTTAGAAGTAACCATCAACTTGTCTATGAACTGTATAAGTAACCAAGTAGTCCATAACCGCGAACAACAGCTATTCGAATAGATTGGTAACCCTGCAGGGGTGTACTTCTTCACACACACTTCCACCACTTATCGCCGTTTACTCGACATGTATTCGGCTACCTTCAAGCGGAAGCCCAGCGAGGGTGTCGACCACAACCTGACTAACCACACAAGTCCCTAATCCAGGTTTATCGCCTATTTGGGTTCCATCTGTGGGGAGATCCGGCCGAGGTGTCGCTCACGGCCCCAAACGATGTGTACAGGGTTCCCGAGTCACCAAACGGGCGACCGGTACACCATGCCACGTACCTGCCGCATCACAGCCCACCCCGAGGGTCAGCGTTGTGCACGTCCACCAGTAAACTACAAACACCAGAAACTAGTTGCAACTCCTGGACAGAGAACAAGGGCAATTAATAAGTCGAGAGGGTCCATTGGTTTTGGGCCCAATGCATGGTAGTAGCTGAGCCTTGAATCACACATACATATCTCAGGTCCTATGGATGGTTCTAATGAAACAACCCACCATGTACTCCTACATGGCCTTTCATCGATACCTTTACCAAGCATGTTCCGCACTTCACTCTCTTTATCGAGCATGATCATTTCACTCTGATCCATCACCCAGATGAACTAGACCTGACACAACTCTAAGCATAGCAGGCAACATAAACAAATAGCATGGTAGAACACACATCACATGGCTCAATCAACTCCTACACATGCTAGTTGGTTTCAACTATTTACTGTGGCAATGACAGGTCATGCAAAGGAATAGGGTTCAACAACCGCAGCAAGTAGCAGTTCACACGCTGTTGCCTTAATGCAGTAAAAGAGAGCAGGAGAGCGAAGATGGGTTTGTATCGGAATGATCAATGGGTTACTTGCCTGACAGATTGCTTGTCGGGTACTCCTCTTCAATTGGATACGCAGATGTCTCCTTGGGAGCAGGACCAACCACGGAGAACACCGACGATACAATCAGTATACAAAAAAATGCAACAATATGATGCATTCTCATGACATGGCAAGATGAATGTGTTTTGGGCTAATGCAACTACAAACAGAAAGGTTTGAGCTCATTTGAATCAAAGATTCAAACTTATACCCAAACTATTAATTATTAAAGTTCATTATCATGTTTTGATGTGAACAGCAAGGTTAACTTGCTTAAACATGCATGAAACCAGCACGAATGGAAAGATTGGATTTTTCTGATCAATTTTCATATATAATTCTTTTCCATCTGAGCTACAGTTGAATTTATAAGATTTTTAGAAGTTTAAACATTTTCTCGAATTTCCTGAATAGTTTTAAATCAAATAATCCCAGAAAAGCCTTTACTATGTCAGCATGACATCATGCTGACGTCAGCAGGTCAACAGACCAGGTCCAGGTCAAACCTGACAGTGGGTCCCGCGTGTTAGTGTCATTAACTTAACTAATTAAACATTAGTGCTAATCCTAACTTAATTAGCCGGCTAGGCCCCACCTATCATTGACTCCAGGGTGTCAAACTAGGTCCACCCGTGGTCAAAGGGAGTCAAACAGGCCGGTGTTTAGCCACCGGCAAGGTCAGATGCGGCGGTGCGGTGCGGGATTTGCGCTCCGGCGACCAAATCGACGACGGAGCACGTCTATGTGATGCGGGGAGTGTGCCGCATCTAGTGGTGGTGGTGGTTGGCCTCGGGGTCGCCGGAAAAAGCGCCGGCGACGACCTTGGCGGCTGCCGGAGCTCGGGTGAGCTCGGGCTAGTCGCTAGGAGGCACGGTGAGGCTCGTGGAGAGGTGCTCTAGGCTCCTGGGGGTGCGGTGGAGCTGATGGATAGGGTGGCGCAGCCGTTAGGTGGCCGGAGTCTCGTCGGCGACGAGCTCCGTGGCGGCGCGTGCGGGTGAGCTTCATGCTGTCGTAACAGAGCTCGAGCGGGAGAACGGAGAGGATGGGGAGGTGGCCAAGCTCACGGCGGTCGCGTTGGAACTGACGATGAGGTCGGGGATGAACTGGTGCGACGGTGAGGTCGCCGGCGATCTCGACGGCCGAACGGGGGAGAAGTCGACGAAGACGGCACATTGGGGCTTCCGGTGATGCGTAGCTTGTCGGGGAGACGTAGCAGACGGTGGCGGAGCTTCCAGACACGGAGGGGCGGCGACGGGAGCTCGGTGGCTGCGGTGGTTACGACGGCGAGCTTGCGGGCGCTGCGCCTATGGCGCGGGGAGGATTAGGGAGAGATGCAGGGGGGAATGGATGCGTCCTGCGGCTTCGCGGCGCGACGTGGAGGTCGTCCAGACCGTTCCCTCGGCGAGGCGGCAGCCAGGCGGCAAGTAGCTGCTGCGGTGGCACGCGGCCGTGCGCCGGCGTCACTTGCCTGCCTGGCTGCCGAAGCAGCTGGCTGGCTCGGGCGAGCATAGTGCGGGGCCGCCTAGTGGGCCCGTTTGTCCAGGTAAGTGGGCTGTGCCCTCTCTCTCTCTTTTCTATTTTATTTTCTGTTTTGTTTATTTTTCAACTTTGTTGAATTAATAAAAATGCTAGAGCATTTTTATAAATCATAAAACTACTCATGCCCATTGTATATAATATGAACAACATGGAACATTTTAGTTTATCATTATTTGGGCACCTAAAATATTTTATAGCATTTAAATGCCCAAATGCAAATACAATATGAATTAATCTAGTGACCTTTGGATGTCCTAGAAAATTGTGCACCATTTTTGTCAAAGGTTTAAGACCAAGGCAAAAATGATGAACATTTTAGAAGGGCATTTTCTGTACATTGGAAAAGATTTTATTAAACCCTAGTTGTTAGAAGAGGGGTGCTGGGGTTTCTGTCATTACCATTTCAAGTTTCTGCAAAAAGAAAACATGATGCACACTCTAGCTAGTCCAAATGCATGCACTGACTAGGGATGTGACAGGCCGCGTCGGCCAGAGAGCTTCAAGGGGAGGCACGCCGGCGGTGCTTCTACGCCGGAGTTGGGTGGGGCAGCGGTCTTCGGGCTCCAAGGGGAGGCTAGGGAGCAGCAAGGTGGCGGGGAAAGGGCCATAGCCGAAGATGGCCGAGGGGAATGGCGGCGATGGCTTGGCAATTGGAGCGGGCAGGGAGGGGCTTCGGCTCGGGGAGAGGCTTGGGAGGGGTTGTGAGCTGCGAGAGAGCTCGAGGGATGCTTATATAGACGCGGGGAATGCTCGAGGGGGAGGGGAGGAGGCGACACGCGGCGCGACTACGTGTCTGTGCACCGGCGAAGTGCACACATGGCCAAAGCTCACGAGGAGCGGCGGGAAGGCGACGAGGGGGGTCCGGACGAGCGCCAGAGAGTCACAGAAATGAGGGACGCTCGTGGACGAGAGGACGAAACCGACATCGAGGGGAAACGACGGCACACCCAGGAGCCCACTATGCTCGGCGACGGCGACGGCTCAAGAGGAAGCAGACGAAGAGGGAAAACGGGTCAAAGCGCACGACGACGATGAGGCTGAGCTGTCGGACAAGCTGGCATGAGCCAGAACCGGCCGATGCAGAGGTGCCGACGAGAACAGTGTTTAGACCACCGATTTGGCTGCATTAACCCATGGTCACCACCGACAACGCGCGCTCCGGTCATTAACTAAGTGCCAAACCTTCCCAGCGGAGAAGTCCTTCTAAGGCTCATTAATTGGGAGGTGATGGATCGGGCAGAAGTGAAGGGAGTAGAGGGAACCAAGCTCGACAAGTTTGCTGTTGCAAACTTGGCCACGTTTTGGAGACTAAACCAGAGAAGTCAATTAGCAAAATTGATGTCTAGGAGGTTTAGGGTAGCAAGGACTAAGATCCTGGGACTTTTGAGGAGAATTGGATCAAGGCTTAATGTAGCTGCTTTGCAACTGACCAAATGGTCGAGAAACTTGATCAGGAAGGTGCACTCACATGGAGTAGCCAATTGAGCTAAAATTTGGCAAAGTTTCCTGATTTTGTCATATGTATATGATGCAAAAATATCATACCAAATGGACTTGCCAAAATGGTACTTGTTTCACAAACATCACTTCTGACGAGAATCTTGGAAAATTCTAGGAAAATATTGGCTACATGAATTGAGCCAAAATCTTGGGTAGGTGGGTTATATGGATAAGAGAAGGCTTAGGAATATGTTCAGCCATATACTTGCTTCACAAACTGAAAATTTGGGCAGAAAACAAGGATGGCTACTGTGCTCACATAGCTCAATGAAATGAGCTAAATTAAGGTGGAGTCTAATGATTTGGAATACTTGATAGGATGGAAGAGTTTCATCCCATTTGTAAACTCTATGAAGGTACTTCCTTCACAAAGTTGCATTCTGATCAGAAACTTTGAAAAATTGCACAGGGAGCTAGGTTGAATGGATGGAGCTCATCTTTGGTATTCATGGGTGATTTATCAATGTTAATCACCCTGCCAAATTGCAGCTCAATTGGACTTAGAAATAATGCACTTCCTTTGCAAAATTTCAGAGAAGACAGAAACTTGCATTGGATCATATGCCAAATTTTTGAACTATGGAACATGAGCTAATGATGGAACTAGGGATTATATAGCAAGGACAAGCTCCACAATTTATGTGGGAATTTTATCTGCTATTAAATAGTAGTTCCTTTGGAAAATGGTAGAAATGCAATATTGGCTTAAAATAGGAAAAGGGAATTTTCCTTATTTTAATGTGGCCAATATTTTTGCCAGAGCTTGGATTTGACATAAACATCATCTCCACCCATCCTCATGAATTTAGGAGATGACTAGATATGCCTTTGGATTTTATTCCTCAGAAAGTCAAGAAAAGGAATAACTCACAATTCAAAAATATCGCATGGGACTTAGCAATATTTTTGCATATTCAAGGATTAGCAGGACAGGAGGTTCTCTTGGAACAAATGGCATGATCAACAGATCAAGGAAAATGATGGCTCCTTTGTAATTACAAAGGCCACATTCAAATTCCAAAAATTTGGAAATAGGGTTTGAGAGGATTTGAGATGATGCAAATGAGGTCTTGCCTACTGACAAAGTCAAGAGCAAGGTTTTGAAAGGTTGGAAATGGCAAGAATTCTCAAAGTCATCCAGCAAACTCATGAGAATATTTGAAAAATGATGGCAGGAAGAAATAATAGCACAAAAATTGATAACCCAATTTTGGGGCTTTTACATGCTAGTCTTTGGTGGCAAAACTATGAGGCCATGATTCCAGCTGGCCACATTCCTACCTGGAGAGATTTCACTGAGGCTTTTTGTCACATCCCTAGCTTCTCGTAATGCACTAGGCTAGCCTCATGTGTGCATCATGTTTAATCTTGAAAGAAACTTGAAATGGGGATTGCCTAAACCCTAGTAGTAAAGGAATTCACTAGGTTCAACTAAAATATTTTCAGTAAATCCAAATGGCTTTAAAAAATGTTCATCATTTATGGAAAATGCTGTAAACAGTAACCAGAGGTGATGCACATTTTTCCATGACATATTTGGGCTCTGAATTAAATCATACTCTATTTGCATTTGGGGACTTAAATGCTATAAAATATTTCAAATCCTCAAATAACCATCAACTAAAATGTTTACTGTTTGATTTATTCTAAACAGTAGCCATGATTAGTTTCATGATTTTTGGAAATGCCCTAGCATTTTTAATAAAGCCCTAAAGTCTACAGAATAATACAAAACAAGAAATTAAAGGAGAGAGAGAGCACTTACCTGGCACTCACCTGGCAGCCCATCTGGCCGGCCCAGCCCACCAGGGGCAGGAAGGTCTTCTTCCTCCCGCGAGTCGGACGCACGGCGCGTGCCCGACGCGCGCACGGCCACCGCACGCCACCTCCTGCTTGCCGCCGAGGCCTTGGACGCGTGGATGACCCCCTCGCTGCCGTACCAATCGCTCCGACCGCTCCATTCCTCCCCCTCGCCTCTCTCTCGCCCTCTCGATGCCATGGCCGAATGCTGCCGACGCTGCCGTTCGCCATAGCCGCAGCCACCGCCTCCCCCTCGTCCCCTCGACGCGCCCATGAGCTCCGCCTCCGTCGTCTATGCCTCCTCGACGAGCCAGGCAACCAGGGACGCGCCGTATCGCCGCCATCGACTTCATCTTCAAGCTCCAGCGCCGGAGATCGCCTTCACAGACTCGCTGTCTCCAGGCCTCCTCCGAGCTTGCTGACCAGCCCTTCGACTCTGCTGTGAGCTCACGGACCAAACCCCCCTCTCCTCCACCTCGTTCGCCTGCTGTAGCTGCCGTTTCCATGACGCCCGAAGCACGCCGCCGCACAAGCTCGTCGCCGACGAGGCTCTGGTGACCATTTGGTCCCATGCACATGCCCGTCGTCTTCGTGAGCGCACATAGCACCCGTAGGAACCAACCGTTGGTCCTCCCGTGCCCTGTGTGGTCGTTTTCATCGGCGCCCGAGCTCCGGCCGCCGCCGTTGAGGTCGTCGCCGATGATTCGGGCCACCCCAGCTGCTCCCACTTGTTCTGTTGGATGCGCGACTTCTCCAGCTCCGTGTAGATGCTCTCCACAGTCATTTTGGTCACCGAAACAGTGTTTCCGAGCCGCGCCGCCGTCCTGGCTCTTGCCGGCGGCGAGTCGCCGGTGGGGTTGACCCCCTTTGACCACGCCTGGACCCCCCCTTTGTCCATGACATGTGGGGCCAACCTTTGATTAGTTTTTAGTTTAGGTTTTAGTTAAGTGCTAATTGCTGTCATTAGTTTAATGAGTCGCTCACTAGTGGGCCCTGGCCCCATTGACAGTTTAGTTAGTGTTAACTTAAAACTAACTAACCCTGTTAGTTAGTTGTGTCACTGACGTGTGGACCCCACACGTCAGGTTTAACCCTGGCCGCCCTGTTGACTTGCTGACGTCACACAGACGTCATGCTAACGTAGTAATGTTTTCTAGAATTTAAAATAAATCTTAAATGATTTATTTATTTTAGAAAATAGCCAAAACTTCTAAAAATCACAGAAAATAATCTATAACTCCAATGAAAATAATTTATATATGAAAAATGATCAGAAAAATTCAAGGAATCTGTTTATGGCATTTTCATGCATGTTTGAACAAGTTAAACCTGCTGATCAGGTCAAATCAATTAAATGACAATTAAATAATCACATATGGAGTTTAAATTTGAACCTTTGGTTCAAACCAACTTCATTTAATATGGTTGCTAGTTGCATTAGCTCAATAAACAGCATATTGTCATGTCATGATCATGCATCATATTGTCGCATTGCATTGATTGTGTTCTCTCTTGTTTGCCGGTGTTTGTCCCCTCTTAGTAGACGTTGTTTCGAAGATGTGATCGATGACACTGATGAAGACATAGTGATATCTTCATAAGTGCGAGGCAAGCAAAGCCCCATTGAGCATTCCGATACAATCCCACTCTCTCGCTCTTGCTCTCTTTTACTACATTAGGACAACAACGCTTCAACTATTACCTGCTGCGGTAGTTGAACCCCTTTCCACTGCATGACCTGTCATTGCCACAGTAAATAGTTGAAACCCACTAGCATGAGTAGGAGTTGTTTGAGCCATGTTGTGCCTACTCATTCATGCTTTCTGGTTATGCCTGCTATTGCTTAGAGTTGTGTCAGGTCTGATTCATCGTGGATGAATTGGTATGTGGTGAACATGTCCTACTGTTGGGAGCTAAGTGTGTGAACATGATTTGGTAAAGGTAGCGATGAGAGGCCATGTAGGAGTACATGGTGGGTTGTCTCATTGCAGTCATCCTCAGGAACTGAGTTCTGTGTTTGTGATCCATGAAACAGCTACTACCACACATTGGGATCCTTAATTGACTTTCTCGACTTATTAACTGCCCTTGTCCTCTGTCCTTGAGTTGCAACTAGTTTTTGGTGTTTGTAGTTTACTGGAGGTCGTGCGCAGCGTTGACCCTCGGGGTGGGCTGTGACGCGGCAGGTACGTGGCACGGTGTACCGGTTGCCCATTTGGTGGCTCGGGAACCCTGTACACATCATTTGGGGCGGTGAGCGACACCCCGGCTGGATCTCCCCACGGATGGAACCCAAATAGGCGATAAAGTTGGACTAGGGACTTGTGTGGTTAGTCAGGTCGTGGCCGACACCCTCGCTGGGCTTCACCTTGAAGGTTGTCGAGTACATGTCGTGTAAACGGTGATAAGTGGAGGGAGCGTGTGTGAAGAAGTACACCCCTGCAGGGTTATATATGCTCTATTCGAATAGTCGTGTCCGCGGTAATGGACTTCTGGGTTACCTGTACAGTTCATAGACAAGTGGAAGTGGATACTCTAAAACACGCAAGATAAGCGTGAATGCTATGGATGGCCTTCTCGTAGGGAGACGGGAGTGGGTCCATAGTGGTATATTGATTGGTGGATATGTGGACTCGTGTGCGCCACCTCAAAAGAGTTACTTGCAGTCGTAGTTCAGGATAGCCACTGAGTAAAAGCTGGCTTGCTGCAGTCAAATTCCACCACCCCTTTGTTGATACTGATGCATATGTAGCTAGTTCTGATGCAAGTCTTGCTGAGTACCTTGTAATCACGTTTGCTTAATTTATGTTTTGCAGAGAGACTTCAGTCTCACTAGTGGTTCCGCGTGGACTTTGACGTTTAGCTTGTTACCTCAGTTACGATCTTGTACCCTTGGGAGGGTCTTGTAGATAGTCAGGCTTCTCAGCCTTTTTCATTTGTAGTTGTCTCTACTCACACATGTTATGCTTCCGTTGCCTGTATGCTCTGTATGTTGGGTCATGTGACCTCTGTTTGTAATAATTGTTATGATGGCTCTTCTGGGCCTTTACCTATAAGCGTTGTTGAGTTAAGTTGTGATGCCATGTTGTACATCACATACTTTCATGTTATGCATACGTGTAATGTGTATTGCTATGTGTGGGATCCGACACCTAGTTTTTTACCCTTGGTAGCCTATCTTACAGGGAAATGCCTCCTAGTGCTTCCACTAAGCCTTGGTAGCTTGCTGCTGCTCCGGAACACTTAGGCTGGCCGGCATGTGTCCTTCTTCGTTCCTGTGTCTGTCCCTTAGGGGAAATGTCACGCGTTGTTCCTTTAAGTCTCTGTATCTTGCTACGACTTGGGTTCATACGTTGATGACCGACACGTTCGTTGCTGGGTCATGTACGTCTGTCTCTGTAATTTAGCGCCACTTTTGGTGTATAACTAGTCATGTCGGCCCGTGTTCTCTGTCATATGGATGCTAGCGACACTATCATATACGTGTGCCAAAATGCGCAAACGGTCCCGTGCCAGGTAAGGTGGCACCCGTGGGGATACCGTGCGTGAGGCCGCAAAGTGATATGATGTGTTACAGGCTAGACCTGTGTGACTTAGGATCAGGGTCCTGACTCTTTTCGCAAGCATCATATTCCTCAAGCCCTCATCGATCGCAAGGGAGAAGAGTTATGTAGTCTTACCCAGGCTAAGATGGTTGTTGATGCTTATAGTAGAGTGTTTTAGAACCTCGCCCGCTATGCTACAGAAGAAGTGTCCACGGACGCTAAGAAGCAGGCTAGGTTCCGGAAGGGTCTCAACCCCAAGTTGCGTCGTGATCTTCACCTGCACCATTGCAATACATTCCAGGCTCTTGTGAACAAGGCCATTAATGCAGAGACAACTCATCACACTTACGAGGAGTTTCGTAAGCACAACCCTGATTTGGGTTCTTGCTACGGTTCTTGTTCTCAGAATCGTCGGATTTGGGTTCCGAACTCCGCTATTCCACTCGGTTATGTACCGATGCCATCTTGTGTGGTGTATTCCCTAGATCGATTACATGCTCCACCCTGGCCTATTGGTATACCGCTTGTTAATGCGGGTCCACGTCCTACTTCAGGGACTTTCTTCACATGCGGAAAGCCAGGACACTATGCAGGTAACTGCTCTCAAGCCAATTATGCTCCACCCCAGATTGAGAAGTCTGTTGGCCATGATAAGCCACTACGCAAGATGATCAGTGTCAAGTCATCTCCCACTCAACATGGACGTGTGCATCACGTCTCAGCTAAAGATGCTCATGATGATCCAAATGTCATTCTTGGTACACTCCTTGTCAATTGCCATCCAACTTCGGTTCTATTCGATACCGGAGCATCTCACTCCATCATCTCTGAAGGCTATGCTCGTTTGCACGACATGTCATTTTGTGATATGCCAACTCCGCTTGAAATCCAAACCCCAGGGTCTAGATGGCAAAATACCAGAATAAGCCATGGTAATGAAATCCTTGCTGACAGACTTGTATTCCTTGCATCACTTGTAGCCCTCAAGTTTTCAGATATTAACATCATCTTGGGTATGGACTGGATGATAGCTCATCATGCCAAGATTGACTGTTACACTAGGTCTGTTCAGCTTACACACCCATCTGGCAAAATAGTCACTGTCACCACTAGAGTTGCAAAGCGTCAACTCCATTCTCTTAATGCCAGCCCTTTCCCAGACCTTGAAGATATCCCGGTAGTCTGAGACTTTCTGTATGTCTTTCAAGAGGAACTACCAGGCATTCCACCTGATAGAGATGTAGAGTTTGTCATAGATCTTATCCCAGGAACCACTCCAATCTCTAGGAGACCTTACAAGATGGCACCCTTAGAACTAGCCGAGCTTAAGAAACAACTTGATGAGTCCTTGCAAAAGGGTTTCATCCGTCCAAGTTCTTCTCCTTGGGCTTGTCCCGTCCTCTTCGTCGAGAAGAAGGATGGTACGGATCGGATGGTTGTAGATTATCGTCCCACTAATTTGGTCACGGTAAAGAACAAGTATCCGCTTCCCAGGATCAACGACCTGTATGATCAGCTCGCTGGATCCTCAGTCTTTTGCAAGATGGATTTGAAATTTAGCCTACCATCAAATCAAGATCAGAAATGGAGACATTCCTATGACGGCTTTTGTCACTCGCTATGGCCAGTACAAGTACACCGTCATGTCCTTCGGTCTAACCAATGCTCTAGCCACATTCTCCAGCTTGATGAACTCGATCTTCATGGAGTACTTAGATAAGTTCGTCGTGGTTCACCTTGATGATATTCTTATTTACTCGAAGAACAAGGAAGAGCATGCTGAACATCTTAGACTTGTGCTAGAAAAACTCAGAGAGCACCGCCTTTATGCCAAGTTCGCCAAGTGTGAATTTTGGTTGCCAGAAGTGACCTACCTAGGCCACGTGATCTCTGGTAAGGGCATTGTTGTCAATCCCGAGAGAGTTCAGGCCGTTCTTGATTGGACTCCACCTGAAACGGTTAAGAAAGTTAGGAGTTTCCTTGGTCTAGCCAGTTATTGTCGCCGCTTCGTTGAGAACTTCTCCAAAGTGGCCAATCCTCTCACGAAACTTCTCAAGAAAGATAAAAAGTTTGAGTGGTCCCCACAGTGTGAGCATAGTTTTCACAAATTGAAAACACGCCTGACTTCTGCTCCCATAATTGTGCCACCAGATTTCACTAAGGACTTTGTTATCTACTGTGATGCCTCACGACACGGACTAGGTTGCATCCACATGAGGAGAATTATCCTACACATGATCTATGCATTTAAGACCTGGCGACCTTACCTTCTTGGTAAACGTTGCGAGATCTACACCGACCACCAGAGCCTAAAGTATATCTTCACCCAACCAGACTTGAACCTTAGGCAAAGATGTTGGTTGGAGTTGATCTCAGGTTACTACTTAGGGATTACTTACACCCCACGCAAAGCCAATATCATGGCTGGTGCGCTAAGTCGTAAGTCCTATTGCAACAATCTCATGTTGCAGCAGGGTCAACCACTTCTCCATGAGGAATTTTGTAAGCTTAACCTTCACATTGCTCCTCAAGGATTCCTTTCGACCTTGGTGGCGAAACCTACTCTTGTGGATCATATAATAGAAGCCCGGAAGCATGATACAGGGATTATCCGGATCAAGAGAAACCTTGCCAAGGGCATTGCTGGTAGTTTCTCTATAGATGATCGAGGTGTTGTTTACTCCGAGAACCGCCTAGTGGTTCCCAATAAGGAACATCTTCGGCAATTGATCCTTAAGGAGGCTCATGAATCTCCTCTCACGATTCATCCTGGTAGCACTAAGATGTATCAGGACCTACGCCAGACGTTCTAGTTGACTAGGATGAAGATAGAAATTTCTCAGTTCATTGCTAACTGTGACATTTGTCGTCGCGTTAAGGCAGAGCATCAAAGACCTGCTGGCACCCTTCAGCCTTTAGCCATTCTTGAGTGGAAATGGGATAAAATTGGTATGGACTTCATCACCAGCTTTCCCAGGACCAAGAGAGGGAATAATGCTATCTTCATAGTAATTGATCGTCTCTCCAAAGTGGCTCACTTCCTACCTGTTCAGGAGAGTATCACTGCTAGTCAGTTTGCTGACTTATATATTTGTCGAATAGTGTAACTTCATGGTGTTCCACTAGAGATCAATTTAGACCGTGGTAGTCTTTTCACTTCTCATTTATGGGAGAGTTTCCAAACAGCCATGGGAACCCATCTTTCCTTCAGTACCGCTTTCCACCCTCAATCGCGTGGTTAGGTGGGTGGGTCAACCAAATTCTCGAAGACATGCTTAGAGCTTGCGTTATCTCATTCGGTATGGATTGGGAGAAATGTCTTTCTTTCGCGGAGTTTGCTTATAACAATAGCTATCAATCTAGTCTCAAGAAAGCTCCTTTCGAGATTATGTATGGGCGAAGATGTCGAACACCTTTGAACTGGTCAGAAACCGGGGAAAGACAATTCTTTGGACCGGATATGATCCAGGAAGCAGAAGAGCAAGTTCGCATTATTCGTGAGAATTAGAAAACTGCCCAGTCTCATCAAAAGAGCCAGTATGACCGTCATCATAAGGAAGTGGCTTGTGAAGTTGATGTCAAGGCTTACCTTCGGGTTACTCCTTTGAAGGGTACCCATCGTTTTGGTATCAAGGGCAAATTGGCTCCTCGTTAAATTGGTACTTTTCGCATTCTCGCTAAACGAGGAGAGGTTGCCTACCAATTGGAACTACCCCCACATCTTTCACGAGTTCATGATGTCTTCCATGTCTCTCAACTCAGGCGCTGCTTCTCGGACCCCATCCGCAGAGTGGACCACGAAACGCTTGATCTCCAAGATAACCTCACATATCGGGAGTGCCCCGTTCGCATTCTGGATCAAGCAGAGCGTGTCACTTGATGTCATAACATCAAGTTTCTCAAGGTTCAGTGGTCTCATCATTCCGGGATAGAAGCTACCTAGGAGCGAGAAGATCGTCTTCGACTTGAGTACCCCACTTTCTTTCCGCCGACTCCTGAATCTCGGGACAAGATTCTTCCGAGTGGGGGCGAGTTGTCACATCCCTAGTTCTGGTATGACCTGGGCTAGCCTTCATGTGTGCATCATGTTTAAATGAAAATGAATTTGAATTGTTTGTGAAACCCTCAGAATTTATTTCTGGAAATGAACCAGATAAAAATTGCTCCAAAAAGATCCAAGAAAATGTTCATGTTTCTCTCTGAAAATATTGGTCAGAGGTAAAATTCAAACCAATATTTTTAGGAGCTCACAAATATTTATTTTGGGCATTTGGAATTAATGAAATAATTATTTGCATTGGATATATATATGTTATATATTTTATATATGTCCAAAAATTCTGATTTTTTGTGAGGGGCATTGGAATAATCCTTTTAGTCCCTGCAAAATTTATCAGAAGAAAAAAATGATTTAGTACCTAAAACTAAATCGAACGAATTACAGAAATAGAAAACAGGAAACAAATAAGAAAAGGAGGGAAACTTACCTGCGGCCCGGTACTATGTGGCCCAGCCGGGCCAGCCCACCAGCGCCGTCGTCCTCCTGGCGCCAGTCAACTGGGTGTATGGTCCACGAGCGCGCACGGCGAGAGCGCCATGACACCAACTGCATGTTTGCATCCCCGGGATGGCGCGACGCCGCGAGTCTTCTCTTCGGTGCTGTTCGGATCGAGCTGGCCCTCTCACTCCTTCCCCTGCTCTCCTCCTCGCTCTCCCCCGCAATGGCCGAAGCCACCATGGCCGCGCCGCTATGAACCACTACACCTACCATGCTCCCCTCGTCTCCCCATCGTGTATAAAAGCTCCGCCGCGGTCCTCTACATCGAGCCGGACGAGCGCAGAACTCTCGGACACGCTGAAACGACCGCCACAACCTCGCCTTCCATCCTCGGTCGCCGAGAACGCCATGGCCGTTTCTTCGCCATCTCCGCCTACCCGAGCTCACCGTCTATATCATCTGACCCGTCGTGAGCCCCTGCACGTTCTCCCCTAACCCCGTTGCCTTTTTCTTGTCGTCGCCGTCGCCCCCTTGCAAACCGTAGCACGCCGCCGCCCGAGCTCACCGTCGACGTAGCTCTGGTGACCATTTGGTCACCCCGATGAGCCCAACGCACTCGTAGCGTTTTGTAGAGCCTCGCTAGCATAAAACCCCGCTCGTTTGCACGCTGCAGCAGCTAACCCGTGGTTGCACGAACTCCGACGATCGCAAACGTGCATGCCAGCGACGACTCCGGCCACCCCATGCCCAACCACCGCCACCACTCGATGTGGACGAGCATCCGCATCATGTAGATGCCCTCCGCCGACCATTTGGTCGCCGGAGGAGGAATCCCGCAGCTTGCCGCCGTGTCTAGCCTCTCCGGCGGCTAACCGCCGGTCATTTTGACCGGGTTTGACCCCAAACAGGCTCGCCTGAGTTTATTACATGTGGGGCCCATCCTTGACTAATTATAGTTTAGGATTAATCTTAGTTTTTTTAACACTATTAACTAAACGTGTCACTGACGTGTGGACCCCACACGTCAGGTTTGACTCCAGTCAGCGCTACTGACTTGCTGACGCAGGCATGATGCAGTGCTGACACAGTAAATGATTTTCTGGATTTAAATTACTCAGGGAATTCCAGAAAATTGTTTAAACTTCAAAAATCAAAGAAAATCAACTGTAGCTCAGATTGAAATAATTTATATATGAAAAATTATCAGAAAAATTGAATCTATCCATCTGTACCATTTTCATGCATGACAAACCAACTTATGCCTGATGTATAAGTGAAAACAAGATAATGGCATTTAAACTAGTTAATATGGAGTTTGCATATGAACCCTTGTGTCGGTACAAAACTACACCTATGGGATGACTGGAATCCCTTCTACGGTTGATAGGCGCGGGGTTGTCCAAAGAGCGGGTCTAAGAGTCAGCACAAGGATCGTTTACCCAGGTTCGGGCCACAAGGATGCGTAATACCCTAGTCCTGCTTTGGTGTATATTCGAGTGTTCTTGGGTTCTTGAACTTGCTACGGTGCGTGTCCAGCTTCAAAGGATCAGAATCCTTCTCCAGTATGCCGCGGGCCTCCTTTTATAGTCAAAAGGGGCAGCCACAGTGGCACACAGGAGGCGGAAAGGTGTACAGTGTATAGGCTTATCTCATGCCATTACGGGACAAGACACATTAAATGCGCTACTTAGGTGTCCACTTGCTTTATCAGGGACGGAAACGAGGCCAAGCCAGTCCATGGCCGCTCCGTCTGGTTGTGATGCGTGTCCAGGCCAGCGGGGCAGGTAGCTGAGGTGGCATGGTGGTAGGGTCTTCACGAAGATCTGCATGCCACCACGCAGGTGCTTGACTAGCTGGACCAGGAACCACGTACCGCCACGTGGGTACCTGCCTAGGCTAGTGGGTCGGCTGCTGAGCTGGGGTGACGATGGGGCGGCAAGGGCTTGCCGCGATCCTGTGTTTGTTCCCTGCAAGGGTCTTGCCGGGGCCTCCGTGAGCTTCCTCGGCAAGAGGCTTGCCGGGGCTTTGGGGTGTCTTTGGCGAGGAGTCTTGTCGGGACCTAGTAGGCATTCTCGGCAAGGAGCCTCGCCATTGCCTTGTCGTCTGATTCTCATCTTGTGAGCCATTGACCTTTGTCTCCACAAAGATCTCCATGCCATCACGTGGGCGCTTCCCGAGCCTTCTCTTCATTAGTATGTTTGTTGATGACGTTGGAGTTCCTAGGCTCAAGGGTGGCTTCAACGGAGGCTTTTGGGTGAATTGCCCCGGCAAGGGCTCTTGCCGGGGGCGTGCAGGCCGCCCCGACAAGAGTCCTTGTCGGGAGAGAGCCTGTCTTCTTGCTTGGTCTTCTTGTGCCACCGTCTTGGCGTTGTTCTGGTAACTTTGTGTCTCTAGCTTCCCTCTTCTGCTTTGTTATGTGTGGTCACAGGCGTGTCTCTGACTGCCCATGCACAAGTAAGGGTTATAAAAGAGCGCCCCTACTTTTGTACACCGACAGGAGCCCCCGGGCCTGGGCCATTCATAAGCGCAACTCGTTGTTGGGATAGGCCCAGAACGGTGCACGGGTAGTAAGGTTGGATTCGTTTTACCGCAATAACTCCTCCGGTGGTTACAATTTCCCACGATCTGCACCGACGTGGGGGTCGTGCATGGGATGACCGCAGCATATTTGCGTCACCTTGCGGTTCCAATACTAAAAAGATGTTTCTCTCCCCCGCCCCATAAAAAATAGAGGAAGTTGCGGGGGCGCGGCCCATTCACTAGGCGGACTTGGGTCCCCCCATGATCACAGGGTGCGAAAAACGGTTGTACCACGTGCCACCTGAAACCCTGATCTATTCGCCACGTGCCCCTCATGCATCGGGGAGGGCTGGCGGCGGACGCAGAGGGTGCGGGCTTTAACGCTGGAGCGGAGGACCGGACGCCGCTGATTGGAGTAGCGGGTTGATCTTGTTTTCATGTGCCTCTGGCATTTGTACTGGTTGATTCGGGCGGTCGCCCTTCTATAAAGAGGGGGAAGGAGAGGGACAGTGCCTCTCAACCCATCCACTCATCCTCTTCCAGTTTGATCCCTTTCCTCTCCAAGATATGCCGAGAGGGCGTCGCCGTGGCCATGGCTCCGTGGAGGCGACTAGGTCGTCCTCCTGTCAGAGGTCGGCGGTGGTAAAAGAAGAGCCGGATGCCCAGGACGAGGATCACGCGGGAGGTAGAGGCGCCGGTCGGGGTCATGGTCATCGAGGAGGTCGAGGCAGAGGCGAACGAGGTCGGCGAACACCCGCGCCGTTATCATCTCCATCTTCATCTCCTCCGTCGTCTCCTCCTGCCTCCCCACGCGGCCATGTCAGGGACATGGCGCTGGACTTCATCTTGCAATTGCGCGAGCCGCCGTGTAGTCACCTCCGTCTTCTCGAAGCATTTGTGAGGGTGTTGGAGGTCGATCAACCACCAAGTTTGAGGCTTCACATGGAGGGGTGTTGCCATGGCGCCATGTGGGTGGACACCAAGTTCCTGCTTTTCATGTGATGCTCCTCCGTCAAGGGTGGAAGACCTTCGCGCGCGCCCACTGTTTGACGAAGGGGCACGTCCTCTGCTTCAGGTTAACGGAGAGCGATCTTCTCTCCGTCAAGGTCTTCGAGCGCTCGGGACACAGGCTAGGGTGCTGTGGGGAGAGCTCGACTGACGACGAAGATTCCTCCTCGAGCGAGAGCGATGGGTAGGACAGCGACAACGATGACGAGGGTAGTGGGCGGGAGGATGACAGGTCCGACTAGGCGGTGGATACGCCATCTCTGGGCGATGCCGGACGCACCATCATCTACACCGCTAGCCCCTCGAACTTCTTGAGGTCGCCTCCTTGGGCGGCTGGTGTTAGGAGGCCGGGGAAGACGAAGAAGTTGGGCGGTGGTCGTCAAGTTGTAGTACGCGAGCATCAACTCGCGCAATGCCGGCCTGCTGCCCCATCTTTCGGCTCTTCTCCCAGCGCCATCATCGCCAGCCTCCTTCGGGACGGCCACCGAGATGTTCTCTTGGTTCTTTCTGCTGCTCGCGCTTCGCCTAGGCGCTCCTTTTTCCCTTCGCCACTTTGTACCATTTCCTGAGGAGAGGGACAAGAAAGGGATTACAGGCATCTTATCTCTTTTCAGTTTTTAAGCCTACGGGCCTTTGTAAGATTTAAATTTTGTAACCCCCTCACTCATGTATGCATTCTGTATGAATTGTACTTGTTTACAACGTATTAATGAAGAGAAGGGTATTTGCCGATTTTCTTCGTGCGCGGGCAGGAGCCATACCAATGAACGGATCCTTGATATCTTAACATAAACAACGTGCCCCGACAACAAGCCTTGCCATCCCTCCCGCGCTCCATAGCTGTATTCGCGCCCTTGGTGAAAGTAGGAGCAGGGTAGGGTTAGGCCCTTCGTCTGCTCCCTTCCCATCACACTATTACCAAGCTCCGGTCCAAAACAAAGCTTGTTGGACACAAGGGAAAAGGGAGCATGATGGCATAAGAGTGAACGAAGCCTCATACATCTAAGTTACATATGGAAGGAAGGAGTGGGGGATGAAAGACTTATCTGGTTTTGTAGCTCCCGGCAACCTTGTCTTGTCGTGGCTTGACCCTTGGTCGTGCAGCCCACGGCAACCTCAGTTTCGCCAGGGTCGGAGCGTCAGCTCGTTCTCTTTCTTCCAAACAGCTCAGCAGAAATTTCCACGCATCCTGCGAACAAGGGGACGGAAAGGAAATTGAGAGACGCAAACTCGACTTCTATGCTAGGGGTTAGCCACCGTCAAGCACTATCAACCCCAATAGAGAAAGAGACTCAACCTAGCATGCATGCTAAAACTTAGGGCGCTAGCGCTTCATTTATTTATGCTCAGGGTCTGCGTCTGGCTTTGTACGAAGGGTTACAAGCTTTGCCGGCAAGGCTTGTACAAAAGGGTGGCTTGCTTGGAAACCCGGCAACCGCGCCTTACGGGTAAAACATGCGAAGATGGCCGATGTTCCAGGAGTTACTCACTGGAATACCATCTTCGGTCTCCAGGTGGACTGCGCCTAGCCTCGTGACTTGTATTACCCGATAAGGGCCTTCCCACTTTGGCGTCAACTTGTTGGAACTCTTGGCCGACTGAACATGCCGAAGAACAAGCTCACCTTCCTTAAAACTTCGGGCATGAACCTTGCGGCTATGATAGCGGTGTATCACCAGTTGGTAGCGCATTGCTCGCACTGCCGCCCGAAGACGATCTTCATCGAGGAGCGTTGTGTCATCTTGGCGCAGCTACTCTTGCTCAAGCTCATCATAAGCGAGCACTCGGGGTGACCCGTATGTGAGTTCTGTGGGGAGAACTGCTTACGCCCCGTAAACGAGGGAGAAAGGTGTCTGGCCGGTGGCTCGATTGGGTGTCGTTCTGATTGACCAAAGAACCACCGATAGTTCATCAATCCAGCGCCTTCCGCACTTGTGCAGTCGGTCGAAAGTTCTTGTCCGGAGGCCTTGCGGTACTTAAGCATTTGCCCTCTCCTCCTGGCCGTCGCTTCGAGGATGCGCAACAGAAGAAAAACACACCTTGCTGCCGAGATCTTGAATATACTGCATGAAGGAGTGGCTTGTAAACTGCGTGTCATTCTCGGTAATGACCCTATTTGGTATCCCGAATCGCCAGACCAGGCCCTTGAAGAACTTGTCGGCTGATTGTGTTGTCACCTTTCTCACTGCTTCCACCTCTGGCCGCTTTGTGAACTTGTCGATTGCAACATACAAGTACTCAAAGCCTCTGACGGCATAGGGAAAAGGGCCCAGTATGTCGAGCCCCCAGATCGAGACTGGCCAGGAAAGAGGGATTGTTTGGAGAGCTTGAGCTGGTTTATGAAGCTTCTTTGAATGGAACTGACATGCTTCACACTTGGTTACTAGTGTCGTTGCATCCTGGAGGGCGGTGGGCCAGAATAAACCTTGCCGGAATGCCTTGCCGGCAAGGGCCTTCTACCCTATGTGGGAGCCACATACGCCTCCGTGTATCTCCACCAACAGCCCCAGCCCTTCCTTCCGGGGAATGCACTTAAATTTCACACTATTTGGCCTTTTTCTGTACAAGACGTCATCGACGAACTGGTACATGGCGGACCGACGGGCTACTTTCTCCGCTTCTTCCTGCTCCTCAGGAAGCTCCCCAGTTTGGAGGAATTGGACGGTATGTTGTGCCCATGCCGGAGCTTGGGGCTCGACGGCAAGGACCAAAGGCATTTCCTCTGCAATGGGAGCGATTGTCTCCATGGTCCGGGCTTGATGCCCTACCGGAGTCTGTCGCCCCACGGCAGGCTCAGCGTCCCCGGTAACATTTTTGCCGGCCACCCCGGGGGCTCAGCGGGAAAGTACTTGTCGGGGCCTGATTTCCTTCACTTGTTCTGCTCGGTCGATGGTTCAACGGATGGCTGAATTAATCGAAGCACAAAGGTACCTGGTTCCTTAGGTAGTTTGAGGGCGGTGCATTTTGACAAGTAGTCGGTGATGTCGTTCTCCGCTTGGGGAACATGCTCTGCTTGTATACCGTCAAAACGCTCCTCCAGCTTCCTCACTTCATCAACGTAGGCTTCCATCAACGGGCTCTGCTAATCTTTGTTCACTTGCTTGACGACAAGCTGTGAATCACCTCTGACGATGAGCTTCTTGACTCCGAGGTCTGCCGCGATCCTGAGACCACAATGAAGTCCCTCGTACTCTGTAGCGTTGTTGGTCAACATATTGCTGGGAAGTGCATCTGGACCACATACTTGAGGTGCTCTCCGGTGGGTGCAACGAGCAGCTCACCAACACCGGCGCCTTGCAACGAGAAAGCCCCGTCAAAGTACATAATCCAGTAGCGACTCATATCCTTGTCGGGGAGAGTAGTCTCCTCGATCTCTTCGTCGGGCGTTGAGGTCCATTCTGCAACGGACTCTGCCAAGACTCTACTCTGACTCGTCGAAGTGCTTTCAAACTTCAAACCGAAGCTCGACAGCTCCAAGGCCCACTCCACAATCCTCCCAGTCGCATCTGGGTTATGCAATATCCACTGCAACGGGAGGCGGGTGACGACGGTAATTTCATGTGCTTGGAAGTAATGACGCAGCTTCCTCGAGGCCATAAGGAGGCCGAAGAGCAATTTCTGCACACCGGAGTACCACGACCTAGCCCCCTACAAGAGGGAGCTGACAAAGTAAACCGGGTGCTGCATCATCTTCTTCTTCTGCACCACCCCACTTGGTTGCGTCGCTTAAGCCCTAGTGGAATTAGGTTCTATCATTGTTATTGCTTCCGTATTGACCTCCCTCTAGGCCACTAGCACAACACTGACCACTTGATTCGTTGCCGCTAGATACAGCAGCAACGGCTCTTGTGGTTTAGGCGCAACCAGTATCGGCGTAGAGGAGAGGTATTTCTTCAAATCCTGTAGTGCTGCTTTGGCTTCTGGGGTCCACTCCATCGGGCCCGCCTTTTTCAAAATCTTGAAAAAGGGGAGGGCGCGCTCGGCAGATTCGGAGATAAACCTGCCCATGGTGGCAACGCAACCAGGAAGCCGACGCACATCCTTGATCCGCCTAGGTTCTTCAATCTACTCAATGGCCTTGATCTTGTCTGGATTCTCCTCAATTCCACGTTGTGACACGAAGAAACCGAGAAGCTTGCCGGACGGGACGCCGAAGACACACTTCTCAGGGTTCAGCTTAAGGTTGATCTTGCGTAGATTCACGAACGTCTCTTCCAAATCTTGTACGAGCGCTGCTTTGTCCTTGGTTTTGACCACTATATCATCCATATAGGCTTCCATATTTCTATGTAGCTGAGTCTCAAAACCAATTTGGACTGCTCTTGCGAATGTTGAGCCAGCACTCTTCAACCCGAAAGGCATCCATATGAAACAATACGTACCACATGGGGTGATGAACACTGTCTTCTCTTCATCTTTTCTTGTCATGAAGATTTGATGGTAGCCTGAGTAAGCGTCGAGGAAGGATAACAAGTCACATCCGGCTATGGAGTCTACAATCTGGTCGATGCGCGGCAACGGGACAGGGTCTTTTGGACAAGCCTTATTGATGTCTGTGTAATCAATACATAGTCTCCACTTCCCATTTGCCTTGCGCACCACCACCGGATTGGCCAGCCACGTTGGATGGAGCAATCCTCTAACTAAGCCTGGCGCCTCTAACTTCCTGGTTTCCTCTCTGATGAACTCTTACTGCTCCAGAGCTTGCTTCTTGATGTTCTGCTTGACGGGTCGCGCATGAGTGCAGACAGCAAGATGGTGCTCAATCACCTCCCTGGGTACGCCGGGGATGTCGGATGCTTGCCATGCGAACACGTCAACATTTGCCCGCGGAAGGTGACGAGCACGTCTTCCTATTTGCTGTCAAGGCCGGAGCTTATGGTGAAAGCCAATCCCGTGCAATCCTCCTTGACGGACACCTTCTTGCTTTCTGGTGGACCAGCTCTGGATTTCTTGCTCTTGCCAGTGGAGCTCTCTGGCGCGTTCTCGACGGGAGCACTGCACTCCAAAGAGGAGCTCTTGCCGGAGTGGGTGCGAGAGGTCCTACCTGTCTTCTTCCCTCCTGGGGCTTCAGTGGCAGGAGCAAGTGCCTTGGCAGCAGTTGCCGCAACTGCCTGCCGGTAAAGCTGATTAGAGCAGATTAGCGCATCCTTCTTGTCGGAGGGGACGGTGATGATGGACATCGGCCCAGCCAACTTTAGCGTGTTGTAGGCGTAATGTGATGCCGCCATGAACTTGGCCAATGCCGAGCGGCCGAGGATCCCGTTGTAAGGCAAGGGGATCTCAATGACATCGAAAACAATCCTCTTGGTCCTATAGTTTAGTTCGCCCCCGAATGTCACTGGCAGTGTGACTTTACCCTTGGGCTGACTCCATCCTGGGTTGACTCCTTGAAATGTGCCCGTCTCCTCGAGGTCTCCAACAGGGATTTGCAGCCTTTTGATCACGATGGGCCAGATCAAGTTTAGACCGGCCCAGCCATCAACCAGCATCTTCGTCACCTTGAGGTTGCATATTGTTGGTGAAACCAGCAATGGCAAACAACTGACCGCAATTGTGCGATTAGGGTGGTCCTCGGTGTCAAAGATGATAGGAGTGCTGGACCACTTCAGCGGCTTCTGGGCATCGAACGATGGTTCCGCTGCTGTGATCTTACGTGCCCATTGTTTAAGTTGGCAGTGAGAGGTGTACAGTGAGGCACCGCCGTCGACGCATATGGTCTCCGTGGCTTTCTGGAACTCTTGCTCGCCGGACTCGTCATCCTCGTCGCGATCATCATCTTCTCGCTTCTTGTCACGGCCACGGGTGGGCCGTTCTTGTTGGTTTTCTTTGCCGCGACCGCCAGGCTGGCGCACATTTCTTGCCGGATCCCTCAGCACCATCATGGCCCTTCTCCTTGTCCCGCCTTTCATATTCGGCCTTTTGCTTCTCTGCGTGCTGCTCGACTTGTCGGCAGTTGTGGAGGTCATGGCCTTTGGTGTGGTGGATCTTGCAGTACTGCTTCTCAGAGCTTCTTGGCTTGTCGGCGGCCGCCAAGGCCTGGCAGGCGACACACCCAGCGATTTCTTTGCCGGGGTCATCTGCCTTGGTTTTCTTGGCGGCGCCGGCATCGTCGGATCCCTCGACGGTAAGCACGGCCTTGCCCTTGCGTTTCCTATTGTGGCGTCAGCCCTTTTTCGTCGGGGCGACGGCGTCTTCGTCCGAGGAACCAGTTTCCACACCGGCCTCTTCGCCGGGGTACTTACTTCCCTCTCCAGCCTGAGCGCATCTGTTGGCCAGAACGTAGAGTTCGGCTACATCCTTGACATTATTCATCGCCAGCTCCTCACGCATCTTGCGGTTGCGCACATTCTGTGAACACACTGATGATGGCGGCGGGATGAATGTCTGGGATGTTGTACTGCACTCGGCTGAACCTCTGTATGTACTTGCGCAGGCTTTCACCTTCCTTCTCGGGGATGACATGGAAATTGCTTGCTTGGCCATTAGCCTAGTGGCCTCCCGTAAATGCGCCAACAAACTCATGGCACAAATCGGACCAGGAAGAAATAGAATCTATTGGCAAGTGCATCAACCATGACATGACGTTGGGTTTAAGTGCCAATGGGAAATAATTGGCAAGCACCTTGTTGTCACGTGCCCCAGTAGCCTGCATCGCGATGGTGTAGATGCTGAGGAACTCTGACGGGTGAGTCTTGCCATCGTACTTCTCGCCGACGTCAGGCTTGAAGGTGTGGTGTGTGGGCCATTGGAAACACCGAAGCTCACGGGTAAAGGCTGGACAGCCTACCTCATAAGGTAAGCCTACGGAGCCTCCCGGTGCTGGGTGGTCCGTAGTGGGCCCTACCCGCCTATCCGACTGGTGGCGTGCCTCGCGCCGGCGCTCGATGGTGGTTCGAGCGTCCTCGTGGGCACGCTCCCGAAGAACTTGGCGCTGATCGTGTAGGGTCTGCGGGTCGGACGATGCTATGGATATGTTATCACAAGCGTTGTCCCGACAGACTGGTGCTCGTGGTAGCTGGCGAGGAGGAGGAGAATGCACCGTGGCTGCGGCGCCTCCGGTCCTTCCACCACTAGCGTGCGGTGGCTCGACAGAGTGTCGGCCAGCGGTGGTTCGTCTTTGTTGGCGATGGCGACAAGGCTCCGAATGGTAGCTCTCCACTCGTCGAGCTTCTCCGCAGTAGGAGGGAAGTCGAGGAGCAACTGCGCGCGTGCCAAGCCTCCGCCGGTGTGGGTGGCGGTGCGAGTTGTGTGGATCGTGACGCGCCATGACTTCTAACCATGTTAGAAGGATCTCTATCACGATCCTGCAGTTGTACGCCGTTTTCGCCAGCGCCTCGGCGAGCATGTTGATCCTCTACATCCCGCGACTGATGCGCATGGCTCTTTCCGCGGCGGCGCCCGGGGTCCTCAGCGTGGCGACGCTGCTCATCGCGCACGACCTGGGAGGAGCGCACTGTGGGCGCCTCCATGGGCATATTGCAAGTCGCCGCGTTGCCCGTATGCGGTACGACGCCGCTCTTGGAGGGCCCCGTGCCACCTGTGGGCGGCCCGGCTCCGCCCCTAGACTTGGTGGTGTGCGGCTCGTCGTCACGTGCATGAACGAAGCTGCTTGCCATGCTTCGGCTGCTGGAACGACGCGGGTATTCGCGGGTCGCACCTCGGCTTCCATCTGCGACCACCCTGTCGCCAGCCTGCGCCGGCATGGGCCATTCGGCTCCAAATGAACCGATCGCCACGATCATCTTCTTCTTGGGAGCCATGGCGATGAAGAACTGCTACACTAACTCCTAGACTGGATTTCCACAACTAAGCTCCCACCTGGCTTGCCAAAGATGTTGGTACGAAACGACACCTATGGGATCACTGGAATCCCTTCTACGGTTGGCGGGCGCGAGGTTGGACAAAGAGCGGGTCTAAGAGTCAGCACAAGGATCGTTTACCCAGGTTCGGGCTGCGAGGATGTGTAATACCCTAGTCCTGCTTTGGTGTATATTCGAGTGTTCTTGGGTTCTTAAACTAGCTACGGTGTGTGTCCAGCTCCAAAGGATCCGAATCCTTCTCCAGTATGCCGCGGGCCTCCTTTCATAGTCAAAAGGGGCTGCCACAGTGGCACACATGACGTGCAAAGGTGTACAGTGTATAGGCTTATCTCATGCCATTACGGGACATGACGCATTATATGCGCTACTGAGGTGTCCACTTGCTTTATCGGGGACGAAAACAAGGCCCGTCCCGTCCGTGGCCGCTCCGTCTGGTTGCGACGCGCGTCCAGGCTAGCAGGGCAGCCAGCTGAGGTGGCGTGGTGGTAGGGTCTTCACGAAGATCTGCATGCCACCACGCAGGTGCTTGACTAGCTGGACCAGGAACCACGTACCGCCACGTGGGTACCTGCCTGGGCTAGTGGGTCGGCCGCTGAGCTGGGGCGACGATGGGACAGCAAGGGCTTGCCGCGATCCTGCGTCTGTTCCCTTGTCGGGGCCTCCGTGAGCTTCCTCGACAAGAGGCTTTCCGGGGCTTTGGGGTGTCTTTGGCGAGGAGTCTTGTCAGGGCCTCGTGGGCATCCTCGGCATGGAGCCTCGCCATTGCCTTGTCATCTGGTTCTCATCTCGTAAGCCATAGACCTTTGTCTCCACAAAGATCTGCATGCCATCATGTGGGCACTTCCCGAGCCTTGGTTCCAATGTTTGTTGATGGTGTTGGAGTTCCTAGGCTCAAGGGTGGCTGCGACGGAGGCGTTTGGGTGAATCGCCCCGGCAAGGGCTCTTGCCGGGGGCGTGTAGGCCGCCCCGGCAAAAGTCCTTGTTGGGGGACAGCCTGGCTTCTTGCTTGGTCTTCTTGTGCCACCGTCTTGGCATTGTTCTCGTATCTTTGTGTCTCTGGCTTCCCTCCTCTTCTTTTTTATGTGTGGTCACATGCATTGTCGGTGTCAAAACCGGCAAATCTCGGGTAGGGGGTCCCAAGCTGTGTGTCTTTGGATCGATGGTAACATGAACACAGGATTTTACCCAGCTTCGGGCTCTCTCGAATAGATAATACCCTACATGCTGCTTGATTGACTTTGATGAGTATAGGGGTTACAAGACTTGATGTACCTCGAGATCATATGTTGTGGTCTAAACTTGAGGGTATGATGAATAATGTCATCCTCTATCGACTAGCCTGGCCTCGTCTTATATAACATACCGGAGGCCTAGGATAACAAGAGTCCTTGTCAAATACGTAGGTGGAGAGTAGTCCTTGTCTTGATCATCAAGTCTTGTGGAATATCCTTGTATGCGGCATGGGCTTGTCTGAAGTGGCCCATGAGTAAACCGCCATGGGGGTCCTCGGCCCGATCCACCTAGTCGGGAGACGATGTGGTGAGTACCACCAAGTCTAGGACACCGTCAGTAGCCCCCTGAACTGGTCTTCAAGTTGGGGACGCTCCTGGATTCTTCCGAACTGTTCTTCATCTTCGGTCGTCGATCTTGAAAACTGGTTCAACAAATTTTCTCATCTTCGATCTTGAGGATCGCCGACGCGAATCCGAAGAGTTAAAACGTCGGGTATCCGAGGAGCCCCTTTAAGTTCTCGGCCTTTATCAATGCCTTGTTATTTTTTACGCCACACCTCGGGTTTGAAGTTGTTCCCGTGCGGCGGTGTTTTCTTGCATCCGAGCTCCAATGCCGGACTGCATTCGAGATATCTTTTGCAGCCGAGCACCAACGTAGGACTATATCCGAGCTCCAACGCCAGACTATATCTGAGGTGTCATAGATCACCTTGGCTTGAAAAAGTTTGAAGGAGGTTCTCTGAGTTTAACGCTGAAAATTTCTCTATGGAACGAGCTATACGAATCCGAGCTTTATGCCCGACAACTTCCAAACTCCAACGATGGCCAGCGTCGGAGGTGTCATAAACTACCTCGGTCTTTTAAAAGATTGAACGAATTCAGCCAAGCTTAATGTCAGAAATGCCCTCTATGGAGCCAACCACTTGCATCCGAGCTATATCTCGAAATGCTTTCGAGGTGGTTCAGCACCTCCGTCATGGGCTGATTGTTACTGAGACACTGGTCGAGTGGCAACACCAGATTAGGGGATCGATGTGCCCCTTTGATATTAGCAAATGATAAGCCCGAAGCCCAGTAGCCCCCGAGCCTTAATGTGGGCACGGGTGGCCGAATTATGGATCGATATCCGGAGTAAAATCACAAATTATGTGTAATGATTCTATGTATCAGAGTACTCTAGATCATTAATGCTCGGACTCGCACTGTACAAAACTTTGTTGACCGACCATTGGCTTCAACCTCCTCGGCCAGTAGCCGAGGAGTGTTTGTCCCACTTTATAAAGCTTTTATTAGGGAAAAAAATTATGACAAACAAGGCAATCCGGCCATACGGTTTTATAAACAAAGGTACGTGGAGAGATATGTTATATTACTTTTTAACGTAAGAAACACCTTCCAAAGAAAATAGTCCCGCTATCGGTTCCTTTCTTTGGGTTGTCATGCTAAGCATGATCATGAAACCTCAGCTCTGATCAATGTGGGAGGAAAATATTGAGGATTTAGTTCGGAGAAAGTTTTCACTTCCGTCGTTGCCGACTGTCGGATTTTGGGCTCCGCAAAACCCAAGAAGTTCGAACACAGGGGCGTGAACGAAGATCTCTCCCACTCACGTCTACCTAGCGTCTCGCCCTCGCCTAGTGAAGAGATAAAAGCAAACAACAAGTGAAGCACGCAAGAGTTTACCTAGGTTCAGGCCACCGTGTGGTGTAAAACCATACTTTCTGCTTTGGTGGATTGGCCTCAGGATGGCTGGAATATGAACTAGTACAGTGGTTCCTGAGCTCAGGAGGTGAGCTCAGGAGGGTCAGGAGGCAAGTGTTCTTGATCCTTTGCGTGGTGGCAGAGTTTATGGATTTGCTCTCCCTCCTTCATAGAGGGGATCCTAGCTACTTATATAGGCGGCCAGGGTCCTCTTCCCTCGAAATGTTTAGGCGGGAAGGGATCCCACAATGGCCATTTTTGAGCGGGAACACAAGGACGTTCCTATCGTGACAAAAGCAGTCATCGCCTGCAAAAGGATCGGGCGGTGACGCGGTGGTGAAATCCTCCCTGTCGTCCTTGCGGTCGTAGGTCCTGTTGCAGCAATGGGGAAACCTTTGGCCCGCTCCTCAGGAACCTGCGCCTGCGCTGCCTCCTTTGCAGCGAAACGGCAACTGCGCCGCGGGCGCGCGCTGGCACCCGCTGGTGCGGTGCATCACTACTTACATCACTGCCTCCTCCTGAGGCAGGCTTGGCCTTGGATTCTCTGCCCCTCAGGAGCGCCTTGCCGAGGCCGCTCCTGAGGGGGTCTTGACATTGTTCTCCTCGCAAGGCCTAGCCCCCTCGTGAGGGTCTTGAGCAGCCGGTCGATCAGCTGGGCCGCACCAGACCGTAGTAGTAGCCAGCGGGCCCAAGGTGCGCGCGGAGTTGGCTTCGGGGCGAAGCCCTAGTCGAGGACGAAGCGTCGTGGGCCCTAAGAGGTTGCGGGCCAGGCCTGCGTGTGACGGTTGGATGGGATGTGGCGACTCCGCTCCCCATGCAGCATTGGTAATCGTGTGACTTGACAACTCCTCGGCGCAGACGACGAGGACGTTATGGCTGTGATGCCAGTGGCTGGCGGTTGGGATCCTCCGCCCTATAAATGGGACTAGGGGGGGAGCCCCCAAGCCGTTTTCAAGCCAGCGCTGTCTTCCTCCTTGCTTGTTCCTCGCTCTCCCTCTTGCTGCTAAATCTCCATGGCGCCGCCGAGGAAGCCGTCTGCCGCGGAGAAGTGGACGGCCCCGAAGGTTCCGGCCCCACTGCCACCGAAGAGGGGCCGCGGGCGTCCCCGCAAGCATGCCGCTGCGCCCGCAGCGACTCCTCGGGAAGCGGGCATGGCCTTCCAGGTTCTGTCGTGGCCGTTAGTGAGAGGCGCGATACGTCCTCCCATGGTGAAGGTGGTCGTGGCCGTGGAGGGAGAGGAGGCGCACGATGGCGCATGGTGGTCGTGCGTCCTCCGCACCCGCAGCTCCACTCCTTCGACGTGTCGTCGGAGTTCATGGTGTGGGTGGAGAACACTGGTGGATCGTGGCTCCGGCTTCCCCGCTCGTTCGGCGACGTGTTACCAACCGGAGGTCCCGGCGGCGTCTGGCTGTAGGTTGACGGTTGCTGCAGTGGTGCGTCCTGGGTGGAGGTTGATGTGGCTCCCTCGGGCGATGTGTTCCTGGAGCGCGGCTGGCAATCGTTTGCTCGCGCACGCCGGCTGCAGGGGAGGTGTGCACTCCACTTCAGGTACGATGGCGCCTCCACACTGTTTGTCAGGGTCTTCTCGGAGGAAGGGAGGCGCCTTGGGTGCTGTCCCGAGGACGATGACGAAGAGGATGATGGGGACGGCATTCGGAGGAGCAGCTCCTCATCCGAAGACGATCTCAGTCTTGGGGGGTGCCACGGGTCCCCCCTCTGTGGCAGTAGCAGCTCCTCCAGCAGTGGCGGTCGCGACGAGCCACCACGTCGCCGAGCTCGTCCTGGCGAGAGGAGGGGGTTGTCGCGCCACTGTGGCTCGGTGAAGCCGGAGGAACTGGGAGACTCCGACTGAGCGGGAGCGGCCTCTTCTTCTTCTCCTTCTTTTTCCTTCGTGTTGTTTCTGTGTCAAAATTTCAAGTTGCCTCGAGAAGGCGTGTAATGGACTGTGATATATGTATGAAACGAGAACTTGCTGTCATGTTTCATTTGCCTTGATGAGATTACTTAGCTTTTATGCGTCGCGACGTCTTGAGGCAGAGTCCTCCTGACTCTTTGGCGTCATGAGCCCCATCGGGACATGAGGACGGACGAATATAGAGAGCTCGTGCAGCCCCCGAGCATGGGTGACTCGCTGAGAGCTGCTGAGAGCGCCGAGCGCGGGTTAGAGCACCAAAGCCCGAGCCGGCTCGGTAGGATAGGTTGCGCGGACTGAGAAGCCCGATGCTGGAGCCTGGGCAGGCTTGGCAAGGCGAAGTCACGGGGCCATGGCAGACAAAGTCCGGTGACCGACCGTGCAACAGCCCCCACGTGCGAGGCGCGCGAAGAAGAGCGGGTGGCGCAGCCCTGCTCAACAAATTGAACTTAAAACCGGCAAGAAAGATCCCAAACAAGAGTTTCAACCAAATGCAAGAAGCGCAAGAAACACGAGAACTTCATAGCACGGGTTAGAGGAAGGGCTGATAGCCAAGGCAGTATAAAAGGCTGACAGCCAAACACCAATCCAAAAAGGAAAAAAGGTCGCATCCGACCCCTACACTACGTCTTCTTCGCAGCACGGAGCTAAGGTCAACCACTGGGGCATGGGTGGGAGCCCCGTCTAAGGGCCTGTAGGCAACGCACAGGAGACTCCGAGGCGTGTACAGCCTCAACTCATTATTACGTGAGAGTGTCACGGGCGGAGACCTTCACGGGCACAGAGCCTTGATTACGGATAGAACCTCCTGAGTTGTTCAATGTTCCAGGAATTCTGGATAGGTATCCCATCCTGTGTCTCCAGGCATACATCACCGGGCCTAGAGACACGAGCGATTCTGAACGGGCCCTCCCACATGGGCGAGAGCTTGTGAAACCCCTCCCGAGAAAGGACCCGCCTCAGGACCAAGTCAGCAACTTCAAGTGTTCTTGCACGGACGCCGCGGCAGTGGTACCACCGCAGCGCCTGCTGATAACGTGCCACCCTGTGGGCCGATCGGCGGCAGCCCTCCTCGCCGAGCACGAGGTCCATCCGCCAGGCGGCATCCTGGCATTCCTCATTGAAGGCCAAGACCCGTGGGCAGCGATGCTTGACCTCGTGAGGGAGGACCGCCTCCGCCCCATAGACGAGAAAGAAAGGAGTTTCCCCCATGGGTTTGGTGGCAGTGGTTCCGATTGACCACAACACGGACTGGAGCTCGTCGATCCAACCCCTGCCACAAGCCTCAATCTTCTTCTTAAAGCTGCGCGTCTTGAGGCCACGCAAGACTTCCGCGTTGGCGCTCTCGGCCTGACCGTTGCTCCTGGGGTGAGCCGCTGAAGCGTAGCAGATCTGTGTTTAAGGTTAGCACAATATGAACTGAAGAGATTGCTTGTGAACTGCGAAAAGTTATCCGTGATGATGCGGCTGGGGACCCCAAATCGCCTCACGAGGCCCTGGATGAAATTGACAGCCGACTCGGCTGGGATCGCACGAACAGGCTCCACCTCTGCCCACTTGGTGAATTTGTCAATGGCGACGTACAGGAAGCGGTAGCCCCCCGCTGCCCGGTGAAATAGACACAGGATGTCCAATCCCCAGACCGCAAAGGGCCAGGAGAGCAGAATAGTCTGGAGGCCCTGCGCCGGTTGGTGGATCTGCTTGGCGTGAAACTGGCACGCCTCGCAAGCCCGCACAAGCTCCGTGGCATCGTTGAGCGCCGTGGGCCAGTAGAAGCCACTGCGGAAGGGTTTGCCTACGAGGGTACGGGATGATGAGTGATGGCCGCAATCTCCATTGTGAATGTAAGCCAACAGCTTGCGCCCTTGCTTCCTCGAGATGCATTTTAGCGAGACGTCGTTGGGCGCCTCCTGTAGAGTTCACCGTCTTGGATGCAGTAAGCTGAGGCCTGTCGGACCATGCGCTCTGCGTCTTCTTCCTTGTCCGGCAGGGTGTCGTGTTGCAGATATGTCTTGAGTTCTTGGGTCCATCAACCCTCCTCGGGCTCCGCGACGAGCAGCAGGCGGGCTCCGGAGGGCAGCCCACAGGCCAGGCGCCGTCCGGAGGCGCCGCAGGTAGCCCCCGCTAGGGGGACGCCAGCTCAAGAACGAGCGATGTTGCCGACGGTTTGAGTAATCGCTCCACGAAGACGCCCGGCCTCTCATGCTCTCGCCTGGAGGCTCGCTTGGCGATGTCATCTGCTTCCTTGTTGGCGCCTCTTGGTATGCGCTGCATCTCCAGCCTTTGGAACCATTGATCCATCTTGCGTACCTCTTCCAGGTACACCTCCATGTGCTCGTCCTTGGGCTTGTATCTTACGTCGAAGAAGTCGATGAGGCGTCGCGAATCACCTCTGATGGTGAGACGCCTGACCCCTCGTGCAGCAGCGGCCTTGAGCCCAGCAATTAGGACCTCACACTCTGTGATGTTGTTGGAGACCTTCTCGCCTTGCTGGAAGCAAAGTTGCACAGTGTAGTACAACTTGTCCTGAACGGGAGATACTAAGACGGCGCCAGCCCCCGCGCCAAGGCGCGAGAAGGCGACGTCGAAGTATACCACCCATCCATCAAGGGCTCGACCGCGGGTGCCTTGGAAGTTGGCGACGAAACGCTCACGAAGCTCTCCCCAGGAGGAGATGGATTCCACGGGGAGGATCAGGAGCCAAGAGCATGTGCCATCTTTGAGAGCCATGGGGAACCAGTTTGCCATGACCTGCTCAGTACCGTTGGACGCCTCGATGCTCAGCTCGTAGAGTTGGAGGAACTCTGTGGGGTCGGTGGTGCCGTCGTAGCGCGGAGGCAGGTCCGACTTGAACTTGTCGGGCCGGACGAGGCACCGTAGCTCAGGAGCTAAGGCACAACATCCATCCACGCTCATGATCGCAGGCGCCCCCTGCGCCTGCGGTGCTCGTTCCTGGGGCGCTGGCGCCACCACCTCCTGTGGTGAGAGGTCTCGGCACTGCGGGCGAGGGGGCCCTCGAGCCCTTGCATGGGGATGCGGAATCACATGGCAGCTCTCCTTGTCGCGTGCATGGGCTCTGCGGGGCGGCTCACGCCGTGGAGCCTCGCGCCGGACCTCCTGGCTGGCGCCGTAGAGTGGAGGCGGAGCCGGGACTCCGTGGACTTCGTTCCCCGCCAGGGACGATGGGGAATGGGAGGAGTGCGTTGGTGCAGGTGCTTTTCTAGCGGCGTCGACGAGCTCGGTGATTTGGCGGGGCCACTTGTCGTAGAGGTTATCGGCCGGGCGGCAGCGCAAGAGCTCCCGCGCCATCAGCGGTGCAGGCTGCTGATGGACCGGCCCGCGACGGACCAGCGAGGACGACGCCGCGGTTGGTGAGGGTGAATGCATCGCCGTGCGGCCATCGCGCCGCACGGACGGCGGCAGCGACGAGTCCTGCTGCGCGTGGACAGCCGGGTCGGTGGCGGCGTTGGCGACCGGCGAGTTGGGGCGGAGCGGCGCACTGTTGCCCGCGGGCGCCGCCTGAGCGACGTTTGCGGCACGGCGGGTGGCACGCGCTCGGCATGTGTCCACCATGGCGGTGGAGCGAGGTTGACGACGAGAGCGGGACGAGGTTGTCGGAGATGCGAGATCTTGAGACGCCCCCTACCTGGTGCGCCAAATGTCAGATTTCGGGCTCCGCAAAACCCAAGAAGTTCAAACACAGGGGCGTGAACGAAGATCTCTCCCACTCACGTCTACCTAGCGTCTCGCCCTCGCCTAGTGAAGAGTTTCAAGCAAACAACAAGTGAAGCACGCAAGAGTTTACCCAGGTTCAGGCCACCGTGTGGTGTAAAACCATACTTCCTGCTTTGGTGGATTGGCCTCAGGAGGTCTGGAATATGAACTAGTACAGTGGTTCCTGAGCTCAGGAGGTGAGCTCAGGAGGGTCAGGAGGCAAGTGATCTTGCTCCTTTGCGTGATGGCAGAGTTTATGGATCTTCTCTCCCTCCGTCATAGCGGGGATCCTAGCTACTTATATAGGCGGCCAGGGTCCTCTTCCCCCGAAATGTTTAGGCGGGAAGGGATCCCACAACGGCCATTTTTTAGCGGGAACACAAGGACGTTCCTACCCTGACAAAAGCAGTCTTTGCCTACAAAAGGATCAGGCGGTGACGCGGTGGTGGGCTCGGTGGTGACATCCTCCCTGTCGTCCTTGCGGTCTTCGGTCCTGTTGCACCAATGGGGAAACTTTGTCCCGCTCCTCAGGAACCTGTGCATGTGCTTCCTCCTTTGCACCGAAACGGCAGCTGCGCCGCTGGCGGGCGCTGGCACTCGTAGGCACGTTGCATCACTGCTGACATCACTGCCTCCTCCTGAGGCAGGCTTGGCCTTGGATTCTCCGCCCCTCCGGAGCACCTTGGCGAGGCTGCTCCTGAGGGGGTGTTGACGTTGTTCTCCTCGTGAGGCCTAGCCCCCTCGCGAGGGTCTTGGGCAGCCGGTCGATCACCTGGGCCGCACCAGGCCATAGTAGGAGCGTGTCGCGGCCTGCAGACAGGCAAGTCTGGGTACCCTGGTTCCCAGGACACCGACACCGACCAATTATATCCTTTAAGATCACTAGCTTTTGGCTTCACCTTGTCTGAGGTACTAACTCGGATGACCCGGTAGTAACAATCACAGAGGTGCTCCCTTTACCGCCTAGCTGAATAATCGGGAACGTAGGGGTAAGCACATGAGCCAGGCAACCCAGCTTGGCAAAAATCTTAAGTCAAATTGATGCATATTTATGGCTTTATAACGGTGATTACGGAAGCCAGCCCTCGTATATTAAATACAAACACCGATGATAGGTTTATTTTGACTCCGTTGCGACTGTTTATCAGTTGAAAGTGGCCCATCGTCGGCTTCCACCCCCTCGTAGATGCTATGCAGGCTGTTTCCGCAATAACAAAACAACTCTTAGCCGATGTCTTGGTACCCGAAGGCGGTTGTGTTAGCGGAAACGAGGCAATCAGATATGTGGGCTTTCTAACTTTCACTTAGTCATAGGAGCTTAAAGTTGGGAGGCCGGTTACTAGCCCTCGGTTAGTGTTTGGCGTCACCCGAGGTCAAGCCGTAAACAATTTGGCCAATCTAAAGAACGGCCCATTATTTAACACAGGGTGACCTCTATCGATCTTATAGTCATCAGATCGCTGACCAGTTTACGCTTATCGTCCCAGTCAGTTTTCGGCTTTCTCCACCAAGGTGCTTAAACATTCGAGCTGGAAGCACAATCACAATGGTTGTCGGGAGCATGAATAGGCGTGGCTTTGACTGCCCGTGCACAAGTAATGGGTATAAAAGAGCGCCCCTACTTTTGTACGCCGACACCTTGGCTCATATGAACCTCAATTAAATTGTTGCTAGATGCATTGAGGCAAATCAAAGCATTCTTGATAGGTCATGATCATACATCATATTTTTTACATATGCTTGTGTATTAATTGTCGGCACTATCCTTCTCAATAGGTCCAGCTCTGGAGACCGTTCCAAAGTACCTGTTAGAGGAGCAGTGCTCTACTGTTGATCTACCAGGCAAGCAAAACTCCTTGTTCATTCCGATACAATCCCACTCTCTCGCTCTTCCTCTCTGTTATTGCATTAGGACAGCAATGATTCAACTGCTACTTTATGCTATGGTAGTTGAACCCCTTCCTCTACATGACCTGTCATTGCCATAGTAAATGGTTGAAACCCACTAGCATGTGTAGGAATTGATTGAAGCTATGTTGTGTTCCTACCATGCCATGCCTGCTATTTCTTAGAGTGTGTCAGGTTTGATTCATTGGGAATGAATTGGAGTGTTATGCTTTGTTCTGATGCTAAGAGTTATGTGTGTGAACACAATTTTGTAAAGGTAGCGGTGAGAGGCCATGTAGGAGTACTTGGTGGGTTGTCTCACTGGAACCGTCCTTAAGCACTGAGTTCTGTGTATGTTGTCCAATGACTAGCTACTACCACACATTGGGTTCCGTTAACTCGACCGCTCTCGACTTATTTAACCAACTTGATCTCTATCTAGGTCGCAACTAGTTTCTGGTGTTTCTAGGTAGTGTTATTTTTCTACCAAGTGGCACCCGACAGGGTGGGCTTGGGACAGACTAGGCACACGTGGCCTGGTGTACCGAGTGGCACCCGGATGGTGGGCTCGAGAACCCTGCACACATCGTTTGGGGCCGTGATGGAAACCTCGGCCGGACTCCCTTGTGGATGGAACACGAATAGGCGATAAACCTAGACTACAGTCTTGTGTGGTTAGTCAGGTCGTGGCCGACACCCTCGCCAGGCTTCCGCTTGATGGTTGCCGAGATACACGACGTGTACATGGCGGTAAGTGACGAGAGCGTGTGTGAAGAAGTACACCCTGCAGAGTTAACATGATCTATTCGAATAGCTAGGTCCGCGGTTATGGACTTCTTGGATGTTTACCTGGTACATAGATAACTTGAAGTGGATACTCTAAAATGCTCAAGAAAAGTGTGAGTGCTATGGATGGCCTTCTCATACGGAGACGGGAGAGAATCCATAGTAGTGTATTCTGTGATGATTAGTGTACTCGTGTGCGCTTTCTCACCTCAAAGAAGTTACTCGTAGTCGTAGAACAGGATAGCCACTGAGTCAAAGATGGCTTGCTGCAACTAAACCCCACCTTGCCTCATTGATACTAATGCATGTATGATAGGATCTGATGTAAGTCTTGCTGAGTACCTTTGTACTCATGTTTGCTTAATTTATGTTTTGAAGATGAGGCATCTGTCTCACTAGTAGTTCCTCTTGGACTTTGACAAGTAGCTTGTTAACTCAGCTACGATCTTGTATGGGTATTGTAGGTAGTAAGGCTCCATAGCCTTTTTCATTTGTAGTTGTCTGTACCCAGACATGTTATGCTTCTGTTGCTTATATGCTCTGTATGTTGGGTCATGAGACACATTTTTGTAATATCTGGCTCCTCGAAGCCTAATGAATAAATACTTTGATTCAAAGAGTTTTGTTGTGATGCCATGTTTTATTTGCACATATCGAGCATATTGTGTGTATGTTATTGAAATGCTTGGTATGTGTGGGATCTGACACCTAGTTGTTTACCCTTGGTAGCCTGTCTTATGGGGAAATGCCTCCTAGTGTTTCCACTGAGCCTTGGTGGCTTGCTACTACTCCGGAACACATGGATTGATTGGCATGTGCCCTTCCTTGCTCCTGTGTCTATCCCCTATGGGGAAATGTCACGCAGTGTCTACGGGAGTCCTGTTAGCTTGCTACAGCCCGGCAACAATCGCTGCTGGCCGACACATGCATTGTTGTGTTATGTATGCTTGTCCCTGTAATTTAGCGCCACTTTTGGTTTATAACTAGTCATGTCGGCCCGGGTTCTCTGTCATATGGATGCTAGCGACACTATCGTATATGTGAGCCAAAATGTGCAAACGGTCCCGGGCCTGGTAAGGTGGCACCCGTGGGGATACCATGCGTGAGGCTGCAAAGTGATATGATGTGTTACATGCTAGACCGGTGTGACTAGGATCGGGGTCCCGACAAAGATACTGAGGTAATTTCCATCTCTTCCGGCTCAAATTCGGCCCCTCCTGAGAAAGTACGGCGGGTCGTTCGGAAAGTAAGATTTTCTCATCCACACGCTCACTTAGATCCGCAATTTATTTTTAAGAAAACTCAGCATGAGTTGAAGCGCCAGACTCGGAGCAGCGGCTCAGGAGATCTTGTGGCTGGGTTGGCTCACACACTATCTCGCAAGCGCTCCAATGAGGTGCCACGTAGCCTAACTCTATCTTTACCTAAAGCAAGTCTTATCAGACAACCTCTTTACCCGTCTGACGCCAATTATCAGGAGTCGCCACCAAATTCCGTCGGCTCGTCTTTAACTCAACTGCCCCCATGGTGGTAAACACGGGGTAAAGATTTGTACTTAACTTAGAAGCTGAGCTCATTATTATCCATATCTTAATTTCTCAATTTTGATCTCAGGGCGAAGGCCGAAAGAAAGAAGAGAAAAACTGGCAAGTCTTCCGCGGCCCGTGAAATTCCTGAGCCAGAAAGGCAAGTGCTAGTACCCCCTGAAGTTCATACCAAAGATCCTGAAGCGCATCACGACAAAAATCATGACTCGCCTCCATAGACTGAGGCAACAGTTGTTGACGCCATGGATGCCGACACTAACCTGGCAGATAACCTTGACCCAGCAAGTCCTACTTCATCTCGTGTAAAGCCGGCTGAAGAGACTACTGTTGATAAAGATACTGATGTTGTTGCTATTATTGGGTCAACTTTTAAGGGGCTTGAAGCTTCAACAGTGCTGACCAAGCACTCAGCCAAAGAAGAAATACCCTTGATAGATAAGGGCAAATTGAAGCTTGAGTTGTCAACCTTTGAAAAACTTAGCGTTGATGAGCTACAGTCTGGCTATATAAGTTGTCTAATAACCAGCTGAGACATGGAAGCCAATCTAGTTGGCATGATGAGAAAGAAATATGAGGTATCTCCACCGACTCTTGTTATATACACATTCATTAGCACCAAGTCTTAATTATATGAAACACTGAATATGATAAAGACTTGAGATTTTTTTAGCCATGTAGGCCCCATGGGCCAACTTATATCCAGGAAATGAGTCGGGTCTTTAATTGTAGAACAAAATCTGTGTGTAGCCCCCAAGGGCCGGGTTATCATGTTAAATGACAAGCCGAGTCTTTGTATTGTAACCACTTTAAAGAGCCTTTCCCCAACCCCAAGGGTCGGCTTAGCTATGCATGCTGATCTGGGTCTTCCTTTCTTTAAAAAGAAATGATGTACATTAGCCCCCATGAGCCAAGGATATTGCTTGCAATGTGTTTGGGACTTGAATATATTTGCCATAATATATTTGTCAACCACTAACTAGCATGCTCATATTGCTTTCTTGGTTTGCACCGATTCTTTTTGAACTTACAGGAAGCTTTAAGTATGGGCAAATCAAACTTGGTCAACTGAGAGAGAAGTATTGAGACTCAACAAGCTGAATGCGGCAAGCCAGAATCAAGCTTAAGGTTTTATTTGAAAGACTTAGAAAAAATGGAGGTCAACTTTGAAGCTGAAAGGAAAACCTTTGAATCTGAGAAGGCTACCTTGTTGAAGAGTACTGAAGACACTGAAAACCAGCTTAAGCTAGTGCTGTGGAATTGGCCGGCTGAAAGAAGTCTATCTCAAAAATGAATATTGCTACCTTTGGTAAGCAACCTTTTTGTAGACCATTAAATTAACTCTCCTAAGAATTGATTCAATATGATGCTGATTCGCCTGGCGACTCTTTCTTTGAATGTATCACAGGTGCTAGAAGTGCCAACCTTGGACTAAATATGTTGTTGAAGCTCAAAGCTGTCTATTCTTTGACATCGAAATTATATACTGGTAGTCTTCGCACTCTTGTTGTTGTATCTAATGGCAAAATCCATCTCATCTTATTAAAGACGTACTGGACCAAATGTCTACCATGCCTCATCAAATTGATGAGCTTAAGAAGTCAGTTGCCCATGCAGGAGCAATGGCCGAGTTAAGCCACACAAACGCTTATCAATAAGAGCTAGATCCTCAACAGATGGCTAGCGAGTTCCACGAATATAAAGATGACAGGTCTGTCTTTAGCGAGGTGGATTACGCCAAATGTATCAGGGATATGCGACTGTTGGCGTGTCAACTCGCCCAAAATCTCGATCTGAGCAAGTACCAGCCGTCTTAATAAAATAATAACACAAGAATCAACTCGCCTTCATTAGACGATGTAGATCAGACACCTCAAAGGCGTAAGCAATCTTTTGCCCCGGATATTGATCCTTCCTCTATCATCAACAATGAAGTAGTCTTTGAAGCTTTAAGTGGCATCGATCAGACTACGGACTATCTTCAGATCGAAAACAACGAAGAGCCGGCTCAGGATGATCCAGGAACGACTTCATGAAGGCATCAAATGGTGTTTGACCAAGATGATTTAACCTGGATGACACATCGGCCGACTCAATGGAGAAGTTTAACTCCTGAAAAACTTTGTCTTGAGACCTTTGGGCTCAACTGAAGCCTTGTAATAGTCTTAGCAAACAATATTTGTCCCTCTTTGTTGTGCCACCGCACACTTTTTGTTGGATCTCCTATCCCTTGGATAAAAGACGATCTCTTTTGGGTGCTATTGCCTTGCTTGAAGAGAATATCCGCCGTTGAATGAGTGCAATATCCGTAACCCGCCATATCTGTGAAATAATGTCACATCCCTAGTCAGTGCTTGCATTAGGACTAGCTAGAGTGTGCATCATGTTTACTTTTTGGAGAAACTTGAAATGGGGATGACAGAAACCCCAGCACCCCTCTTCTTTCAACTAGGGTTTAATAAAATCTTTTCCAATGTACCCAAAATGCCCTTCAAAAATGTTCATCATCTTCGCCTTGGCCTCTCACAAAAATGGTGCACAATTTTCTAGGACATCCTAAGGTCACTGGATTAATTCATATTGTATTCGCATTTGGGCATTTAGATGCTACAAAATATTTTAAATGCCTAAATAATCACATAAACTAAAATGTTCCATGTTGTCCATATTATATACAGTGGACATGGTCAGTTTTATGATTTATAAAAATATTATAGCATTTTTATTAATTCAACAAAGTGGCAGAAAAACAAAACAGAAACTAAATTAGGAGAGAGAGAGAGAAGGCCTCAGCCCGCTTACATGGACTGGGCCGGCCGACCTGGCCCATGCCAGTCACCCCCTACCTCTGCCAGTAGGCAGAAGAGGGACAGCGCACGGCGCGCGTGGGCACCACGCACCTCCCTGCATGCATGCGTCTTCCGCGTCACCGCGACGCCTCGAAGGGCCTCCACGGCGCCTCCCCGAGCCCCTGGACACCGCACTCCCCCCTCCCGCTCTCTCCCTCGCCATCTCCCGCCATGGCCGCAGCGGTCGCGAGCTCGCCGCCGTAACCACCGCAGCCGCCGTGCTCCCCTCGCCTCGTCTTCGTGCCCCCGAGCTCCGTCTCCTCGCGCTGAAGCTCTGCACCGAGCCACGCATTGCCGGAAGCCCCAACGCGCCGTCCCCGAGCTCGCCGTTTCCTCCGATGCACTCGCCGTGAGCGTCTCCTTCGATCCCCGCTTCCCCATTGCTCGTTTGCGCCGTGTAGTTGTCGCGTTCAACGGAGGCGAGAGGTGCTCGCCGCCGGCCATGTCGCCGTCATTGTTCTGGCCCGCCTCCAACCAAACCGAGCGCGTCACCCTGCTCAGCACATCGCCAGGAGCCCATTGCACCACTCCACGCGCCTCGCCGTGCCTCCTAGCGACGAGCCCGAGCTCACCCGAGCTCCGGCAGCCGCCAAGGTCGTCGTCGGCGTCGTTTCCGGTGACCCCGAGGCCAACCACCACCACCACTGGATGCGGCTCACTCCCCGCATCACGTAGACGTGCTCCGCCATCGTTTTGGTCGCCGGAGCACGAATCCCGCACCGCACCGCCGCGTCTGGCCTCGCCGGCGACTAGCCGGCGGCGGGTTTGACCCGCTGACCAGGAGGTTTTACCTCCCCCTGTGCCACTGACATGTGGGCCAGCGCTGACCGTTTTTAGTTTAGGATTAAGTTAGTGCTAATTTAATCCTGTTAGCTAGATTTCTCACTGACACGTGGGGCCCAGGCCCTGTTAACCTCTAGTTTAGTTCCTAACTTAGTTAGTTAGCCCTGAGAGACTGGCCAGTGGGACCCACTGGTCAGGTTTAACCTGGACCAGCTGTTGACCTGCTAATGTCAGCATGATGTCATGCTGACGTAGTAAAGCCTTTTCTAGAATTATTTTGATTTAAAACAATTCAGGAAATTCCATAAAATGCTTTAAACTTCTAAAAATCATATAAATTAAACAGTAGCTCAGATGGAAAAGTTTTATATATGAAAATTGATCAGAAAAATTCAATCTTTCCATTGGTGCTGGTTTCATGCATGTTTAAGCAAGTTAACCCTGCTGTTCACATCAAAAAATGATAATGCACTCTAAATAATAATAGTTTGGGTATAAATTTGAATCTTTGATTCAAATGAGCTCAAACCTTTCTGTTTATAGTTGCATTAGCCCAAAACACATCCATATTTCCATGTCATGAGCATGCATCATATTGTTGCATTTGGTTGTGTATTGATTGTATTACCGATGTTCTCCGTGGTAGGTCCCGCTCCCGAGGATACATCCGCGTATCCAACTGAAGAGCAGTACCCGACAACCAATCTGCAGGCAAGAAACCCATTGATCATTCCGATACAAACCCTTCTTCTCGCTCCTGCTCTCTTTTACTACATTAAGGCAACATCGTGTGAAGTGCCACTTGCAGCGGTAGTTGAACTCTATTCCTTTGCATGTCCTGTCATTGTTGGAACCCACTAGCATGTGTAGGAGTTGATTGATCCATGTGATGTATTTCCTACCATACTATTTATTTATGCTGCCTGCTATGCTTAGAGTTGTGTCAGGTCTGGTTCATCTTGGTGATGGATCAGAGTGAAATGATCATGGCTGGCAAAGAGAGTGAAGTGTGGAATATGCTTGGTAAAGGTATTGATGAAAGGCCATGTAGGAGTACATGGTGGGTTGTTTCATTGGAACCGTCCATAGGACCTGAGATCTGCATATGTGATTTAAGATCAGCTACTACCACACATTGGGATCCTTAATTGACTCTCTCGACTTATTAACTGCACTTGTCCTCTGTCGAGGAGTTGCAACTAGTTTCTGGTGTTTGTAGTTTACTGGTGGTCGTGCACAGCGCTGACCCTCGGGGTGGGCTATGATGCGGCAGGTACGTGGCCGGGTGTACCGTTCGCCCGTTTGGTGACTCGGGAATGCTGTACACATCGTTTTGGGCGTGAGCGACACCCCAGTCGGATCTCCCCACGGATGGAACCCAAATAGGCGATAAACCTGGATTAGGGACTTGTGTGGTTAGTCAGGTCGTGGCCGACACCCTCGCTGGGCTTGCACTTGAAGGTTGTCGAGTACATGTCGAGTAAACGGCGATAAGTGGTGGAAGCGTGTGTGAAGAAGTACACCCCTGCAGGGTTACCAATCTATTCGAATAGCCGTTTTTCGCGGTTAAGGACCACTTGGTTGCTTATACAATTCATAGACAAGTTAATGGTTACTCCTAAAAGTCTCAAGACAAGTGTGAGTGCCGTGGATGGCCCTTCCAGAGGATAACGGAAGAGGATCCACAGTAGTGTATTGTTGTGGTGAGTAGTGGACTCGTGTGCGTAGTCTCATCTTGTAGTCTGCTAAGAGTTGTAGTATAGGTTAGCCAAGAGTCAAAGCTGGCATGCTACAATAAACTCCATTACCCTTGTTGATAATGATACATGTATGATAGGTTCTGTTGTAAGTATTGATGAGTACCTTTGTACTCATGTTTGCTTAATAACTGTTGCAGAGGAGAACCCTGCCGCTTCTGATGGGTTCTACATAGACGTTGACGTCAACGAGTAGCTTGCTACCCAGACAGTGATCCTGAGCTTGTGAAGGGCCTTGTAGATAGTCAGGCTACACCAAGCCTGTTTTTTTTCCAAGTTGTCTGTAGTCAGACAAGTTAGCTTCCGCTTGTGCTTGTATGCTTGTGTGACTTGAGTGTTGGGTCATGTGACCCCTACCTGTATGAATATGTTATGTATGGCTCTTCGGAGCCTCTTAAATAAAGTACTTTGAGTCATAGAGTTCTGCTGTGATGCAATGTTGTATTTGCACATATTGAGCATATTGTGTGTATGTTTGAAATGCTTGATATGTGTGGGATCCGACACCTAGTTGTTTACCTTTGGTAGCCTATCTTACAGGGAAATTCCTCCTAGTGCTTCCACTGAGCCTTGGTAGCTTGCTACTGCTCCGGAACACGTAGGCTGGCCGGCATGTGTCCTTCTTCGTTCCTGTGTCTATCCCTTAAGGGAAATGTCACGCGTTGCTCCTTTAAGTCCATGTAGCTTGCTACGACTTGGGTTCATACTTTCATGACCGACACGTTCGTTGTTGGGTCATGTATGCCTGTCTCGTGCCACATTTGGTTTAAAACTAGCCATGTCGGCTCGGGTTCTCTCGCATATGGATGCTAGTAACACTATCATATACATGTGCCAAAATGTGCAAACGGTCCCGGGCTAGGTAAGGTGGCAGCCGTGGGGATACCGTGCGTGAGGCCGCAAAGTGATATGATGTGTTACAAGCTAGATCAGTGTGACTTAGGATCGGTGTCCTGACAGCGTTGGCATCAGAGCCGGACTGCCTGTAGGTTCTTCAAGCCAAACTGGTCGATGTTGAGTCTAGAAAATTCTTAGATATATGTAGGGGAATTGATTGTGGAAGGGAACGTAAGGCTCTTTTTACTTCTTTACCTTATGCCCTTCTGATCTGAGTCAGCCTATTCTTTCTACGGGGGTTTAGGACTAGGCCTCCCATTTTTACTAGGTTGACGTGTTACTAATCTGTAGACTCTTAGGATTGTTGGTTTCAAGCCTTAGTTCAGTTTCTACCTTCCAGTTGGTTGATTAGTCTGACCGGAACCTTGATATGATGTTGTTTAGTGGCTATGATATCATTTGTATGATGTCTCAAAATCTTTTTTGAGCATTTACAGTTGTTATGCTGCCCGATTTCTTCTAGAAATTCTAATGCCTTTGCATTATCTCGTGTTTCAGATGTCTGACCGCACACCTCATCAGGTGGTCCGTCTGACCTGGTGCATTAATGTGCCAGGTCACACGGCCATGTTGGTCCATGTGTTGATCGAGACCGGCTACCGTTGGTATCCTGAGTACACTGTGGAGGAATAGTATCGGGATTTCAACCAGAGTTAGTACTTCTGCACTGTCCGGATATACCCTTCATATCCCGGAGCTACTGACCCCATCCATTGGTCGTATGGACTCGAGGTTACCATCGAGATGGTAGTGCAGGATGCCGCTTACTCGATGATGACTATCATCCGGGCTAGGCATGCCCTGCTACTGAACACTGAGTTCCGCTACATGCCAGACTCACTTCCTGGAGAGGAAGGCTACTACACTCGTCTATATACTGATGCCGCTCATGAGGAGCCACTACTTCAGAATACCACTCAGATGCTGGAGGATAGGGACCGTGAGGTCCGTGCCCTCCGGATGGAGCTTTATAACATTCGAGCCGCCCGCTGGACCACTCTGACACGGCTTGCACCGGCTGTGCAGGCCGAAAATCTGGATATGCAGGATTTGTACCTCTTGCGGACTCGTCTGCCCAATCGTATGGATTGGCGTGACGTTGGGGGCATTTGTAATGCCCCGGATGTATTACTTTCCCTTTTGGGCAATATATAATATCTCTGGCTTCATCTATTCCATTTGGGGTTCTTCGTCTTTCGGGTTTTCGTCGTTTTGTTGTCGTGTGCGTGTGCATTTCATCCATATCATATAGTCATGTGCATCACTTTGCATTTGTGTTGTCGTTTGCATCTGGTCCCACTCGTTCCTTCCCGTTGTCTGTTTCGCGTTCCGGAGCTCCCTCACGTGTCCGTGGCGTCCCCGAGGCCTACTTTGGTGTTTGGTCGTGTAACGTTTCCCGTTTGGCGTGAGACTTGTCGTGTGTTGTTGTTTTGGTGTGTGTAACCCGCCTGTCAAATATCGTCGCGTTTGGAGTTTGTTTGCTACCCCAATAGTTATTCTCGTGGGCTCAAAGTACCTCCACTTTGAGGCCCAAGACACCCCTCCAACAGCCCACCAAACCAACCCAAACCCCTCCCTTCATCTAGGCCATCCAATTCTGATCGCGTGGCCGAAAACCACACCTCATTTGGACAACCCTACCTCCTTGTGCCTATATATTTGTCCACCTTCCCCAATTTTTGCCCCAAATAAAAAAACCCTAGTGTCTCCTTCCTCTTCTTCTTCAACCTCCAGCCACCGCCGCCTTCGCCGGACTCCTCGCCAGAGTTCTGCGCCACCTCACCGCCGCCACCACCGCGCCACCTCACCGGCGCCGCCGCCTCCCGCCGGCCAGGCTCCGCCGCCGCCCCGGCCGGGCGCCGCCGCCCCCACCTCCCGCCAGCCTCGGCTCGCCGCCTCCCGCCGGGCAGGGGCCCCGCCGCCGCATCCCTTCCGCCGGCCCCTGGCCGCGCGAAGGACCCCGCCGCCGTCTCCTGGATCGGGGAGGATCCCGATCGGATTGGCTCCCCGTCGCCCCCCGCCTGCAACCCTAGGGCCCGGCCCGTTAGCACGTTGGGCCTCTCCCGCAGGCGCCAGGCCCAGCTGACGCGCCCCCCTCTTGGGCCTCCTCCACTCCGCTCGGCCTAGCGAGCTCCAGCGCCACGCCGCACGGGAGCTGCGGGATCGCCCGATCCCCTCGCCGCCCCCGATCGGGTCCCCTAGCGAGCTGGATCCGCCGCCCGATCCGCCGGCTTGGTGGGCCACGGCCCGTCAACCCGCTTCACCCGGCCGCTCCGTTTGACTCCGCAGCCCGATCCGGTCCGATCCGGGCCGGCCCGCTCCAGATCCAGCCGCTGTTGACTTTTTGTTGACCGCGAGGTAGCCCCGATTTCCACTAAGTCTGATATATTTTGATTGTCTCATGCTGTTTTCAAACGGTGATAACTTTTTGTGTGATTGTCCGTTTTGAGTGAATGATATGTCAAATTGTTCGTGGAGACATGTACTAAATTTTGTTTAATTATGCCATGCCTGTTTGAGTTCATCTAGGTGCTTAAATATCTGTTGGAAGTGTGCATCTCGTAAAAAACTGCTGTTAGTAGATGTTTTCATGCCATCTTTGCAATGTGATAACTTTTTGCATGTCTATCCAAATGATGCAAATGAGATGTCCACATGTTCGTCTTGTCATGATCTACATGTTGAATGCTATAGGTTGCATGATAGATTTCACCTTGACTTGTTTATCTCCTTTGCAAAAGTGCATGTGGATGTGATGATGTTAAACTTGTTATGAGATGCCAACTTGAGGAGCTCATTTCTATTGATGTGTTTATCTCCATGATGCATGCTTATATGTTTTGGACTCCCCATCATGTTTACTTTGCTGTGGTGCTTACCACTTGCCATGTTTGGCTTTGAGGTGACTCAAACTTGCTCTCAAAGATGCCATGATGAAACTGCTGTTTTAACACTTAGTGAAATTTCACCAAGTCTGAAATCTGTAATTTCCAGATGCCATGTTTGCTTGTTGTTCTAGGCCAAACCATGATAGTTTTGGGGTGACTCTTGATGATTCCTTGTTGTATATATTGTTGGCTATCCATTAATGCTCTCACATACTTATTTGAGTGGCTGTAGCATATTTAACTTTTGCTCCCAAGTTGCAACAAATTACTGCTGTCAGGTTTTTGTTGTCAAGTTCAATATGTCATAGCTTGTTGCTATTGATCCATGGCTCCTTTGGGGATGCTCCAATGGACTTATTTGCTGTATGATATGTCTAGATTATATCCATGCTCATTGCCATGATGTTTGAGTGCTGTAGCTCATTTATCTATTGCTCCGAAGTTGCTATGTGGCTGTTATTTTCAGCTTGTGCGTATTTAATGTTTTGGGTGTAACTTTGAGCCCGTAGCTCCGTTTTGAGCAAGTCCTATATGAAACTTGAGTGATTTTTCATGTATATTCATAATATCCTATTGTTACCATGTTTTGAAGCATTTTGCTTGATCGCATTTTGTCATGCTCCGTGTGCACCCATAGTGCATCAGCCATGCATCCAGCATTTTCGTGTGCGCATTGCATATTGTTGATTTCGTGTCTTGTGTGTTGTGTTGAGAAGAGCCGGAAGCTGAATTCGAGTACGAGAACGAGGTTACTACCGAGGTTGAGAACGAGGAGCTCTCTTACGATCCCATCGACAACTCTTCAGGCAAGATGACCGAACCCTGATAACATTACTATCTTTGCCTATTGCTAGAAGTCTCGATCTATAGTTTTGCCTCGATGCCCATGTTTTCCTGTCAGCCTCCTATTGTAACCATGAACCTATTTAACCACCCTACCTATGCAAACCATTGATTGGCTATACGTAGGCTTCGCTCAGCCCCTTTTATAGCATTGTTAGTTGCAGGTGAAGTTCGAAGATGCTTGCTTCATGATGAAGTTTGTTGGGTTATATCACACTATATAAATGCTTAAATGAACTCATCAATATATTGGCAATGGGTGGAAGGCTAAGCCTTTTTCTTGATGATTTGTTCCACTCGTGCCGCTAGGAACCGTATAAACCGGTGTTATGTTCCTTGATTATGCGTTCCTCACACGGTTGGGGTTATGGGACCCCCTCGATAAACGGCTAAGTGCTAAGTCTTTCCAGCAAGTCCCAACATTGGTACTATTTTCCTAATAACTAAAAAACTTGCATAGGGAGTAATTAACCCTCTTCTTAATCAACAACCCCGGGCCAGTGCTCCACATGAGTGTTGGTCCAAAATGAGCAGACTGCGGGGCCACCTCAAGGAAACTCGAGGTCTGGTAAAAACCCGTAGGATGACTTATCCAGTCGTGGCCTGAGACGAGGTACGCGCGGCTACTATCAGGGTGTCGGCATGCCGGGAGGATTTGCTGGATTAGCCTTACCTTAGTTCGGAGTATCTTGAGCACGGGATTCCGAGAATACTCGGGTCTTCCCACCTTTGGAGTTGCGACTCCGCGGATCGTGGGCTTGTCATGGGCCAAGTTGGAACACCCCTGCAGGGTTTTGAACTTTCGAAAGTCGTGCCCGCGGTTATGTGGCAGATGGGAGCTTGTTAATTTCCAGTTGTAGAAAACTCGACACCATGTTCCAATACACTACCAGCGTGAGTACCGTGACTGTCATTTTCCGAAAGGGGTTTCGGGAGATGAACACGGTGGGGTTATGTTTGACTTGCTTTAGCTAGGATCACTTCGTGATCATCTCTCGATCGAGGCACCTTCTCTTCTTGCTCTCTTTTACGTAAGCTAGGCTAGTGCTGCTGCAGACTCTTGTTCTTTCTTCAGCCTTGTTCCACACCCAAGGCTTAAATAGTCGTGTTACCCGGGAACGGGATTGCTGAGTCCTCTGTGGCTCACAGTTACTTCAACACACCAGATGCAGGTACGGTGGTGAGCTACCCAGGCGATGGCACTGAGCTAGACTGGGAGTACGACGAGGAGCGTAGCCGTTACTATGTCCGTTATCCCGATGATCAGTAATGGTTCTTCTACTAGGATTCAATCTAGAACTGTGGTTTAATATTATGTTTGGTATCTTGTCATTTGGATCTTCAACCTTAGATGGGCTGTGATATTTATTCGGATGATGTTTGAACTTGTAATGTATTTGTGTGACGTGGCGAGTGTAAGACAACTATCTTTTCAGTTTTCCATCCCCATTTTTTACATGAGATGTGCAAAGGTACCAAACTTGCGATCATTGCAGCATGGGCTTATATCTCTAAGTCGTGCCTCGACACGTAGGAGATATAGTCCCATCCTGGGCATTACAAGTTGGTATTCAGAGCCTTCTCCGACCTAGAAGCCCCCACTGATTGATCGAATCGTTGACGGTCGAGTCTAGGCACACACTGAAAATGTTTTGAGTCCTATATATTATATCGGAGAGTAGGATTTCTTTGCTCCTCATCCCCTTTCACTCTGGTGAGGACTCCTGATGACTACTCTTGCCTCTTCTACTTTCAAAAATTGCACCAATTTTTTTTAGGAATCTCGCGAGTATTGTGGGATTGTTTTGATGTTCTTGTGACGAGAATATTGTTCTCGATGCCTCCTGACATTAGGGGTTGTGGCAGTGTCCCGGGGAGTTGAGCTTCGGGGTATTGTCGTCACAAGCATATCGCGACAGTACTAAATACTTAAGACGGCCGACATCGAAAATCTCTCCTATACGGTTAGTGGCAAGATAACCCCAACATCACCCAGTACTGGGGAGGTAGTTCGGGAGCATTGCCATAGCTTTGTATAGTGGATGCTTTTCGAAGGTCCGAGGTAGACGGTTTCCGAGAAAGACTGGTTATGTGTTGAAGGATGGATACAGCTGGATGTAGGTTTAGAGTTGATTGCGCGGTGCTTCCCCTGTATCCCCAACACCTGATTGCATAACTGGAAACTTTCGGAAATTAATAGGTGGGTTTATCCAGTAGATCGTAGGCATTCTTCCAACGAATGCATGTTAGCGAGTTCGGGGTTCTACATTGAGTGAAGTGGTTTTATGGCCGATGTTCCGATCGGGAGTTGCATCTTAAAGGGTCCTTGGCTATGCTGATCCGGGGATTGCAAAACCCTTTCATAACGCGTTCATAAGCTTACAGCACAAAGATGTCGAACGAAGCTCCTATCTTTTGTTTGTTCCATCCGTACCTTGTTGTTTTTCTTATTTACCTTTTGTCCCCTATGCGGCTTCTCGTGAAGATTGTTGTTATCATTAAGCTGAGAATTTCATTCGTTTCTATTGTTCGAATGATTCTTGTGAAGACTATGTTGCATTTCAATCCGTTGTTTCAGCTTATATCTTCTGTCAATCAAATTGCTGATTCGTGGTCATCTCTTTCAGGATGGCTCCGAAACGGGTTCCCAACGCTAACCCAGAGGGTGAAGAGGTTCCAGACCGTCCTCCTTCCCCTCCTCCTCCGTCTGAGGCTTGCAGAGTGATTATGCAGACTACAAATCAGAACACCCAGATGTTGATGCAGATGATGCAGCAAATGCAAGCAAATCAAGCAAATCAGGGTGCTCCAGGGAACCAAGGCAATTTCTTCAACCAACAGCACCATGCTACTCTCAACCAGTTCTTAGCCAATCAACCAAAGGCTTTCAGTTACTGTGTCGACCCTCTCGATGCTGAAGATTGGATAACCGATATCAAGAAGCATTTTGAGTGCAGTAACGTAAGGGAAGAGGACTATGTGAAATTTGCAGCCTTCCAACTCAAGGACCAAGCAGCTGACTGGTGGCAGCAGTACAAAGAATCCAGAGAAGGGCGTGTGATCTCTTGGGAGGATTTCTGCAAGGACTTTCGCTCTCACCACATTCCAACAAGTGTCATCGAGGGTATGCGTGAGCAATTCCGCAACCTGAAGCAGGGCTCTATGACTGTCTACCAGTATAAAGTCAAGTTCCAAAACCTCGCCCGCTATGCTAAGCAAGACATTCCGGATGCCAAGAGCAAGATCTATCAGTTCCATGGAGGTCTCAAAGATGAACTTCAACTTGCTCTCACCTTGTTCGAGCCCGATGAGTTCGACAAATTCTATAACATGGCACTTAAGCAAGAGGCAGCCCAGCTCAAGATGGAGGCTTCCAAAAAGAGGATTCGAGATGTCGTTCACTCCTCCTCATCTTCTCAAGTCGTCGCGAAGCAATAGAAATTTTGGCTTCCTCCTCCTCGAGTGATTCGAGCTCCCTACAACAACAACAGCAACAAGAACTGCGGTGGTCGTGGTTTCTCCCACCCACCCAACTAGAGCAACCAGTCGAAGAATCAGTTTTAGTCTCAAGGTTCCAAGTCAAGTGGTTCTCATTTCCGTCCTCTCTCAGAAGTGGTCTGCAACAAGTGCACTCAGAAAGGTCACTATGCTAACAAGTGCCCCAACCCAAGGCTCCTTCCGCCTCCTCCACCTGTGAGTTCAGCTATTGTCAAGCATAATCCCAAGCAAGCAAGGGTCAATCTGATGAATGCAGCGCAAGCGGAGAATTCTTCTGATGTGATTTTGGGTAACCTCTCAGTTAACTCTATCCCTGCTAAAGTTTTGTTTGATTCTGGTGCTTCTCTAAGTTTCATATCAAGGCCATTCTTTACCAAGCATAATTTCACTTCGGCATTTCTTGATAAGAAGTTGCAAATTATTTCTCCGGGCAAGTGCATGAGTTCAAATTTGAGGGCTCCGAATGTATCTATTCGCATGGGTGATTATCGCTTTCTGGCTAATCCGGTGGTTCTTGGCAATTCCGACATTGACCTCATCCTCGGGATGGGCTGGCTTTCTTAGCATGATGCTCAAATTGATTGTGCAAACAAGGAAGTCAAGATTACTCATCCTGATGAAGATGTGATTATCTTCGCCTCCAGGGATAACACAATCAGGCTTTTGTCTCTCAATGACAAGGGCGAGATTAATGCCATATCTCAAATTCCGGTGGTAAATGAATACGAAGACGTCTTTCCTGAAGAACTTCCAGGCATGCCTCCACACCGTCAAGTGGAATTCGTCATTGAACTTGAGCCTGGTACTGATCCAGCATGCCGGCGTCCGTACAAGCTCTCTCCTGGAGAATTGAAGGAGTTGAAGAAGCATCTTGATGAACAGGAACGTTTGGGTCTGATCAGGCCTAGTACGTCTCCTTGGGGCTGTGGTGTCTTATTTGTCAAGAAGAAGGATGGCACGGAGCGTCTCTGCGTTGATTACCGGCCATTGAACAAGAAGACAATAAAGAAAAAGTATCCGCTCGCCAACATCAACGAACTGTTCGAGCAGCTCAAAGGAGCTAAAGTGTTCTCTAAGCTCAATTTCCGAATGGGCTATCACCAAATTCGCATTCGCGAGGAAGATATCCATAAGACTGCCTTAAGAACGAGCTACGGCTCATATGAGTATACAGTCATGTCCTTTGGTCTCGCCAATGCTCCACCTACCTTCTCGAGAATGATGCACTACATTTTCAACCCCTACACCTGCGAGTTTGTGCTTGTGTATCTGGATGACATTTTGGTATTTTCCAAGAATGAAGAAGATCACGAAAAGCACCTCCGTCTCGTTCTCGACAGACTCCGTGAACATAAGTTCTATGCCAAGTTGTCCAAGTGCGAATTTTGGCTCGATAAGGTCTTGTATCTGGGCCATATCATCTCCGCTGACGGTATTGTGGTAAAACCCGAGAAAGTTGAAGCAATTGTCAACTGGGAAGCTCCTCAGAACGTCAAGCAACTCCGAAGCTTTCTTGGTCTTGCCAGCTATTGCAGAAGGTTCGTTGAGAACTTCTCCAAGATTGCCAAGCCTCTTTCCAACTTGCTGCAGAAGAATGTCAAGTACTACTGGTCTCCAGATTGTGAAGTCGCATTCAAAACTCTCAAAGAAAAGCTCGTCTCTGCTCCAGTTCTAACTCCTCCAGATGAGTCCAAGCCCTACGAAGTATTCTGTGATGCTTCTCTTCAAGGACTTGGTGGTGTGCTTATGCAGGATAAGAGAATTGTGGCATACACTTCTCGTCAGCTGAAGCTAAGTGAGAAGAACTACCCCACACATGATCTTGAACTAGCAGCTGTGGTACATGCTTTGATTACGTGGAGACACCTGCTACTGGGCAGAAAAGTCGACATCTTCACTGATCACAAGAGCTTGAAGTACATCTTCACACAGCCGAATCTGAACCTCCGCCAGACTCGTTGGGTCGAAATGATCCAAGAGTATGATCCCAACATCGAATACACACCTGGCAAGGCGAATGTGATTGCAGATGCTTTGAGCAGAAAGGCATATTGCAACAGCCTTCTTATCAAGCCGTTCCAGCCTGAGCTTTGTGAAGCATTCAGGAAGCTCAACCTCCAAGTTGTTCCGCAAGGTTTTCTTGCAAATCTTCAAGTTGCTCCTACCTTGGAAGATCAGGTCCATGAGGCCCAACTCAGTGATGCTATGGTGCGGAAGGTGAAACATGGTATTGCAAAGGGTACTCCAAAATACAAGTGCTATCGCGTTGATGAGAGAGATACCTTGTTCTTTGAGGACAGACTTGTTGTTTCAAAAGGTGATCTCAGGAAGCTCATAATGGAAGAAGCACATGATTCACTCCTTTCCATTCATCCTGGCAGTTCCAAGATGTACCAAGACCTCAAGCAATCTTACTGGTGGACACGCATGAAAAGGGAGATTGCCCAATTCGTGAATGAATGTGATGTCTGCAGAAGAGTGAAGGCAGAGCATCAACGTCCAGCCGGTCTTCTCCAACCTCTTCCTATTCCCGAGTGGAAATTCGACCACATTGAGATGGATTTCGTCACTGGTTTTCCTAAGTCCAAGAGAGGGAATGATTCTATCTTCGTGGTGATTGACAAGCTTACCAAAGTCGCTCACTTCCTTCCAGTCAAAGAATCAATCAATGCAGCTCAATTGGCAGAGTTGTACACTTCCAGAATTGTGTCCTTACATGGCATCCCTCAAGTTATCTCCTCAGACCATGGAAGTTTGTTCACTTCAAAGTTCTGGGACTCCTTTCAGTCTACCATGGGCACTAAGATCAGGTTCAGCACTGCATTTCACCCTCAGACTAGTGGTCAAGTCGAGAGAGTGAATCAGATTCTAGAAGACATGCTCAGAGCCTGTGTCATATCTTTTGGCATGAAATGGGAAGATTGCCTTCCATTTGCCGAGTTCTCTTACAACAACAGCTTTCAAGCAAGTGCAGGCAAAGCTCCGTTTGAAATCCTCTATGGCAGAAAGTGTCGTACCCCTCTCAACTGGTCCGAGACTGGTGAACGTCAACTTCTTGGCAATGACTTGATCTCAGAAGCCGAAGAAATGTGCAAAGTCATACGTGAGAATCTCAAGGCCGCTCAGTCGCGTCAGAAGAGGTACTATGACGGCAAGCATCGTGATTTGGCTTTCAACATTGGTGATCATGTCTATCTCCGTGTTTCTCCGATGAAAGGCACCCAAAGATTCGGTATCAAAGGAAAGCTTGCTCCTATATACGTCGGGCCTTTCAAGATCCTTGGCAAAATAGGCGATCTACCCTATCAACTTGAGCTCCCTTCCAACTTCGCCAATGTTCATGATGTGTTTCATGTGTCTCAACTCCGCAAATGCTTCAAGACTCCTGAACGCCATTCCGTTTGAAGAGATTGATCTTCAACAAGATTTGTCCTACCGAGAGCATCCAGTTGCTATTCTCGAAGAAACCGAGTGCTAGACCCGCAACAAGTCCATCAAATTCTTGAAAGTCAAGTGGTCACACCATACCGACCGAGAAGCTACGTGGGTACGAGAAGATCATCTTCGTTCCGAGTACCCTTCCTTTTTCCATTCCTAGATATCGGGACGAGATCTTTTTGTAGTAGAGGAGAGTTGTAATGCCCCGGATGTATTACTTTCCCTTTTGGGCAATATATAATATCTCTGGCTTCATCTATTCCATTTCAGGTTCTTCGTCTTTCGGGTTTTCATCGTTTTGTTGTCGTGAGCGTGTGCATTTCATCCATATCATGTAGTCATGTGCATCGCTTTGCATTTGTGTTGTCGTTTGCATCCGGTCCCACTCGTTCCTTACCGTTGTCCGTTTCGCGTTCCGGAGCTCCCTCACGTGTATGTGGCGTCCCCGAGGCCTACTTTGGTGTTTGGCCGTGTAACGTTTCCCGTTTGGCGCGAGACTTGTCGTGTGTTGTTGTTTTGGTGTGTGTAACCCGCCTGTCAAATCTCGTCGCGTTTGGAGTTCGTTTGCTACCCCAACAGTTATTCTCGTTGGCTCAAAGTACCTCCACTTTGAGGCCCAAGACACCCCTCCAACAGCCCACCAAACCAACCCAAACCCCTCCCTTCATCTAGGCCATCCAATTCTGATCGCGTGGCCAAAAACCACACCTCATTTGGACAACCCTAGCTCCTTGTGCCTATATATTTGTCCACCTTCCCCAATTTTTGCCCCAAATAAAAAAACCCTAGTGTCTCCTTCCTCTTCTTCTTCAACCTCCAGCCACCGCCGCCTTCGCCGGACTCCTCGCCGGAGTTCTGCGCCACCTCACCGCCGCCACCACCGCGCCACCTTGCCGGTGCCGCCGCCTCCCGCCGGCCAGGCTCCGCCGCCGCCCCGGTCGGGCGCCGCCGCCCCCACCTCCCGCCGGCCTCGGCTCGCCGCCTCCCGCCGGGCAGGGGCCCCGCCGCCGCATCCCTTCCGCCGGCCCCTGGCCGCGCGAAGGACCCCGCCGCCGTCGCCTGGATCGCGGAGGATCCCGATCGGATCGGCTCCCCGTCGCCCCCGCCTGCAACCCTAGGGCCCGGCCCGTTAGCGCGTTGGGCCTCTCCCGCAGGCGCCAGGCCCAGCTGACGTGCGCCCCTCCTGGGCCTCCTCCACTCCGCTCGGCCTAGCGAGCTCCAGCGCCGCGCCGCACGGGAGCTGCGGGATCGCCCGTTCCCCTCGCCGCCCCCGATCGGGTCCCCTAGCGGGCCGGATCCGCCGCCCGATCCGCCGGCCTGGTGGGCCACGGCCCGTCAACCCGCTTCACCCGGCCGCTCCGTTTGACTCCGCAGCCCGATCCGGTCCGATCCGGGCCGGCCCGCTCCAGATCCAGCCGCTGTTTACTTTTTGTTGACCGCGAGGTAGCCCCGATTTCGACTAAGTCTGAGATATTTTGATTGTCTAATGCTGTTTTCAAACGGTGATAAGTTTTTGTGTGACGGTCCGTTTTGAGTGAATGATATGTCAAAATGTTCGTGGAGACATGTACTACATTTTGTTTAATTATGCCATGCCTGTTTGAGTTCATCTAGGTGCTTAAATATCTGTTGGAAGAGTACATCTCGTTAAAAACTGCTATTAGTAGATGTTTTCATGCCATCTTTGCAATGTGATGACTTTTTGCATGTTTATCCAAATGATGCAAATGAGATGTCCACGTGTTCGTCTTGTCATGCTCTACATGTTTAATGCTATAGGTTGCATGATAGATTCCATCTTGACTTGTTTATCTCCTTTGCAAAAGTGCATGTGGATGTGATGATGTTAAACTTGTTATGAGATGCCAACTTGAGGAGCTCATTGCTATTGATGTGTTTATCTCCATGATCCATGCTTATATGTTTTGAACTCCCCATCATGTGTACTTTGCTGTGGTGCTTACCACTTGCCATGTTTGGCTTTGAGGTGACTCAAACTTGCTCTCAAAGATGCCATGATGAAACTGCTGTTTTAACACTTAGTGAAATTTTACTAAGTCTGGAATCTGTAATTTCCAGATGCCATGTTTGCTTGTTGTTCTAGGCCAAACCATGATAGTTTTGGGGTGACTCTTGATGATTTCTTGTTGTATATATTGTTGGCTATACATTCATTCTCTCTCATGCTTATTTGAGTGGCTGTAGCATATTTAACTTTTGCTCCCAAGTTGCAACAAATTACTGATGTCATGTTTTTGTTGTCAAGTTCAATATGTCATAGCTTGTTGCTATTGATCCATGGCTCCTTTGGGGATGCTCCAATGGACTTATTTTCTGTAGGATATGTCTAGATTATGTTCATGCTCAATGCCATGATGTTTGAGTGTTGTAGCTCATTTATCTATTGCTCCGAAGTTGCTATGTGGCTGTTATTTTCAGCTTGTGCGTATTTATTGTTTTGGGTGTAACTTTTAGCCCGTAGCTCCGTTTTGAGCAAGTCCAATATGAAACTTGAGTGATTTTTAATGTAGATTCATTATATCCTATTGTTATCATGTTTTGAAGCATTTTGCTTGATCGCATTTTGTCATGCTCCGTGTGCACCCATAGTGCATCAGCCATGCATCCAGCATTTTCGTGTGCGCATTGCATCTTGTTGATTTCGTGTCTTGTGTGTTGTGTTGAGTTCGAGTACGAGAACGAGGTTACTACCGAGGTAGAGAACGAGGAGCTCTCTTACGATCCCATCGACAACTCTTCAGGCAAGATGACCGAACCCCGATAACATTACTATCTTTGCCTACTGCTAGAAGTCTCGATCTATAGTTTTGCCTCGATGCCCATGTTTTTCTGTCAGCCTCCTATTGTAACCATGAACCTGTTTAACCACCCTACCTATGCAACCCATTGATTGGCTATACGTAGGCTTCGCTCAGCCCCTCTTATAGCATTGTTAGTTGCAGGTGAAGTTCGAAGATGCTTGCTTCATGATGAAGTTTGTTGGGTTATATCACACTATATAAATGCTTAAATGAACTCATCTATATATTGGCAATGGGTGGAAGGCTAAGCCTTTTGCTTGGTGATTTGTTCCACTCGTGCCGCTAGGAACCGTATAAACCGGTGTTATGTTCCTTGATTATGCGTTCCTCACACGGTTGGGGTTATGGGACCCCCTCGATAAACCGCTAAGTGCCGAGTATTTTCCAGCAAGTCCCAACATTGGTGCTATTTGCCTAATAACTAAAAAACTTGCATAGGGAGTAATTAACCCTCTTCTTAATCAACAACCCCGGGCCAGTGCTCCACATGAGTGTTGGTCCGAAATGAGCAGACTGCGGGGCCACCTCAAGGAAACTCGAGGTCTGGTAAAAACCAGTAGGATGACTTATCCGGTCGTGGCGTGAGACGAGATACGCGTGGCTACTATCAGGGTGTCGGCACGCCGGGAGGATTTGCTGGATTAGCCTTACCTTAGTTCGGAGTATCTTGAGCACGGGATTCCGAGAATACTCGGGTCTTCCCACCTTTGGAGTTGCGACTCCGCGGATCGTGGGCTTGTCATGGGCCAAGTTGGAACACCCCTGCAGGGTTTTGAACTTTCGAAAGCCGTGCCCGCGGTTATGTGGCAGATGGGAGCTTGTTAATATCCTGTTGTAGAAAACTCGACACCATGTTCCAATACACTACCAGCGTGAGTACCGTGTCTGTCATTTTCCAAAAGGGGTTTCGGGAGATGAACACGGTGGGGTTATGTTTGACTTGCTTTAGCTAGGATCACTTCGTGATCATCTCTCGACCGAGGCACCTTCTCTTCTCGCTCTCTTTTAAGTAAGCTAGGCTATTGCTGTTGCACACTCTTGTTCTTTCTTCAGCCTTGTTCCACACCCAAGGCTTTAATAGTCGTGTTACCGGGGAACGGGATTGCTGAGTCCTCTGTGGCTCACAGTTACTTGAACACACCAGATGCTGGTACGGTGGTGAGCTACCCAGGCGATGGCACTGAGCTAGACTGGGAGTACGACGAGGAGCATAGCCGTTACTATGTCCGTTATCCCGATGATCAGTAGTGGTTCTTCTACTAGGATTCGATCTAGACCTATGGTTTAATATTATGTTTGGTATCTTGTCATTTGGATCTTTACCCTTAGATAGGCTGTGATGTTTATTCGGGTGATGTTTGAACTTGTAATGTATTTGTGTGATGTGGCGAGTGTAAGCCAACTATCTTTTCAGTTTTCCATCCCCATTTTTACATGAGATGTGCAAAGGTACCAAACTTGCAATCATTCCAGCATGGGCTTATATCTCTAAGTCGTGCCTCGACACGTAGGAGATATAGTCCCATCATGGGCATTACAGCATTACACCTCCACGTGGGCGTCGGTTACCACCAGCAGCGGAACCGAGACCGCATCCGTGTCCCTATGGTCCACAGCCTTCGAGTACTCGAGAGTTTATAGATCCACATGTTCCACTTCCAGGCTACAGGGGTAATCTTTACGAAGATTACTACGGGAATGTCTGAGCTAGACCGTGGCAGTAGTAGTATCGTAGTAGCTGTATTCCCACAGTCCTGCGTGTCTTGTGGAATATGACTTAGTGTGTTCTGAGTTCTGGAGACGTAGATAAATAATGTATAGGATCTTGGAATGCCTCTGATGAGATGTATCGTCTTTCACCGCAGTTGTACTTTAGCCTTGGCTGGTACTAAACTATGTATTGTGTGTATGATCAATGGTGTATATATGGCAGTTTCTATATTACCATGTCGTACAGATGAACATCTCTGCATTCCGTGTCATCCATTACATTCTGCACTCCTATGTCATGTTTTGCCATCCTTGTCTAAACCGTTGTTTTGTTTTCCTAGGATGGTCAACACTCGCAGCACTCCTGCTGCTCACGAGCAGGGTGAGGCTAGTAGGGCTAGAGATGAGAATCTGCCTCAACCACCCTCCTTGGCTAAAGTAATGCTGGAGGCGGAAAGGAACAAGAGAGAGACCAACAGTCTGCTGGAACGCATAGAGCAGAATACTGCCTTCTGCCAGAGGAATGACGTGGTGTCTATTAATGACTTTATCAAGATGTTCCCACCGAAGTTCCATCATTCTGCTGAACCTCTTGATGTGGATGGCTGGCCTCGCAGTATCACCCACATGCTACATTCTGCCCGCGTGGCCGAAGTTGACAAGGTTACTTACGCCGCCTACCATCCTGAGGGCCCTGCTAGCCTTTGGTGGGAAAACTATGAGGCTATGCGTCCTGCTGGCCAAATCACTACTTGGGCAGAGTTCAGAGAGGCATTCAGTGAACATCACATTCCGGAAGGTCTCATGGATCGCAAGCGGGAGGAATTTTGCAATTTCACCCAGGACAGGCTAACCGTGGATGCCTATAGTCGTGAGTTTGGCAACTTGGCACGCTCTGCTCCCGAAGAAGTATCCACCGCCGCCAAGAAGCAGGCGAGGTTCCGCAAGGGACTCAGCCCAAAACCTCACCGAGATCTAAGTATGCACGAGTGCACCTCCTTCCAGAAGCTAGTGAACAAAGCCATTAGTGCTGAGACAGGTCAGATTGATTTTTAAGCCACACGTAAGCATCCTCGTGACTTTGGTTCCTCATCCGGCTCTGGCTCTCACAAGCGCCGTGTGTGGGTTCCAAACACAGCCCTGCCACCAAGGTTCACTCCGAGGCCATCCTATGAGGCGCCTCGCACAACCCAACAGTATGCACCGCCTGAGACTTATGGAGGACCACCTGCCAACTTTGCTCCACGCACTGGCACTGTGACATGCTTCAAGTGCGGGGAACCAGGGCACTACATGCGAGAGTGTCCTCAGAACCAGCCAGGAAGGTCCGTTGGCCGTGGTAAGCCAACATGCAAGGTGAACTATGTCAAGCCAGCCCCCGCTGCACGTGGTCATGTCAACTATGTCTCTGCTGAGGAAGCCTATGAGGATCCTAACGTCGTCCTTGGTACGCTTCTTGTTAACTACCATCCGGCATCTGTTCTTTTTGATACTGGAGCATCTCATTCATTCATATCTGAGAGCTATGCTCGAATGCACAACATGACTTTTTGTGACATGCCCACCACCATGGAAATTCAAACTCCTGGCTCTAGATGGCAAACCTCTAGGGTAAGCCATGGGAATGAAATTCTTATCGATAGACTTGTTTTCCTTGCATCACTAATAGCTCTCAAGTCCTCGGACATAAACATCATCTTGGGTATGGATTGGATGACAGCTCATTATGCCAAGATTGATTGCTACACTAGGACTGTTCAACTTACACACCCATCCGGCAAGAGAGTCAATGTTTTGGCCCGAATGGCTGAGCGTCAGCTCTACTCTCTTAATGCCAGCCCTCTACCAGAACTCGAAGATATCCCGGTAGTTCGTGACTTTCCGGATGTCTTTCCAGAAGAACTGCCAGGTGTTCCACCTGACAGAGATGTCGAGTTCGTGATAGATCTCATTCCAGAACTGTCCCAATCTCTAGGAGACCCTATAAGATGGCACCCTTAGAACTAGCTGAGCTTAAAAAACAACTCGATGAGTCCTTGAAAAAGGGTTTCATTCGTGCTAGTTCTTCTCCTTGGGCTTGTCCCGTCCTCTTCGTCAAGAAGAAGGATGGAACGGATCAGATGTTTGTAGATTATCGACCTGTCAATCTGGTCACCATAAAGAACAAGTATCCGCTCCCCAGGATCAACGACCTGTATGATCAGCTCGCTGGATCCTCAATCTTTTCCAAAATGGATTTGAGGTTGGGCTACCATCAAATAAAAATAAAAAATGGGGACATTCCCAAGCCGGCATTTGTTACTCGTTATGGCCAATATGAGTACACCGTCAAGTCCTTCGGGTTAACCAATGCCCCAGCCACTTTCTCCCGGCTAATGAATTCTATATTCATGGAGTACTTGGATAAATTCGTCGTGGTATACCTCGATGACATACTCATTTACTCCAAGAACAAGGAAGATCATGCCGAGCATCTAAGGTTGGTATTGACGAAACTTCGAGAGCACCGCCTTTATGCCAAATTCTCCAAGTGTGAATTCTGGTTGCCAGAAGTGACCTATCTAGGCCATGTAATCTCTGGTAAGGGTATTGCTGTCAATCCCGAGCGAGTTCAGGCCGTCCTTGATTGGACTCCACCTGAATCGGTCAAGCAAGTTAGGAGTTTCCTTGGCTTAGCGAGCTATTACCGACCCTTCGTTGAGAATTTCTCCAAGGTTGCTAAACCTCTAACTCATCTCCTCAAGAAAGATAAAAAGTTCGAGTGGACCCCACAGTGCGAGTCCAGCTTTTAGGAAATGAAAAGACGCGTGACATCTGCTCCCGTACTGGTGCCACGAGACTTTTCCAAGGACTTTATTATCTATTGCAATGCCTCACGACAAGGACTAGGTAGCATACTCATGCAAGATCGTCAAGTGATTGCCTACGCATCTCGACAGTTGCGTCCACATGAGGATAACTATCCTACCCATGATCTAGAGCTTGCAGTTGTAGTCCACGCACTCAAGACATGGCGACATTACCTTCTTGGTAATCGTTGTGAAATCTTCACTGATCACCAAAGTCTAAAATACATCTTCACCCAATCAGATCTGAATCTCAGGCTAAGACGTTGGGTTGAGTTCCACACAGATTACGACTTAGGAATCACTTACACCCCTGGGAAGGAAAATGTTATGGCTGACGCACTAAGTCGTAAGTCTTATTGTAACAACCCGATGTTACAACAAGTGCAACCACTTCTCCACGAGGAATTTCGTAAGCTTAACCTTCACATTGTTCCTCGAGGAATTCTTTCCACCTTGGTGGTGAAACCTACCCTTATGGATCAAATCATAGCTGCCTAGCGATATGATAGAGGAATATCTCGGATCAAGGAGAACATTTCTAGCGGAGTTGCCAAAAGTTTCTCTATGGATGATCGAGGTGTTGTGTACTTCGAGAATCGCTTGGTGGTTCCCAAGAAACAACAACTACGGCAGTTAATCCTTAAGGAGGCTCATGAATCTCCTCTCATGATTCATCCCGGTAGTACCAAAATGTATCAGGACCTATGCCAGAGGTTCTGGTGGACTAGGATGAGGAGAGAAATCGCTCAGTTCATTGCTAACTACGACGTTTGCCGTCGAGTTAAAGGAGAGCATCAAAGGCCTACTGGCACCCTCCAACCTTTAGCTATTCCTGAATGGAAATGGGACAAGATCGGTATGGACTTCATTACCGGATTTCCCAGGACCAGAAAAGGGAATAATGCTATCTTCGTCGTTATCGACCGCCTCTCCAGAGTAGCCCACTTCCTGCCTGTTCGAGAGAGTATAAATGCTAGCCAGCTAGCAGACTTGTATATCTCTCGAATAGTATCTCTTCATGCTGTGCCATTGGAGATTAACTCAGACCATGGAAGTCTTTTCACCTCTCGATTTTGGGAAAGTTTCCTAAATGCTATGCGGACTCGTCTCTCTTTTAGCACCGCCTTTCATCCCCAGTCAAGTGGTCAAGTAGAACGAGTCAATCAAATTCTGGAGGATATGCTCCGAGCCTCTGTCATCTCTTTCGTTATGGATTGGGAGAAGTGTATTCCATTCGCCGAATTCGCTTATAACAATAGTTATCAAGCTAGCTTGGGCAAGGCTCCCTTTGAAGTTATATATGGACGAAGGTGTCGAACGCCTCTTAACTGGTTAGAAACCGGGGAAAGACAATTCTTTCGTCCAGATATGATCCAGAAAGCAGAAGAGCAAGTTCGCATCATTCGTGAGAAATTGAAAACAGCCCAGTCTCGCCAGAAGAGCCAATATGATAGTCATCATAAGGCTGTGACTTAAGAAGTCGGCGATAAGGCTTACCTTCGGGTTACCCCTCTTAAGGGAACCCAACGCTTCGGTATCAAAGGCAAATTGGCTCCTCGTTACATCGGTCCTTTTCGCATTCTTGCCAAACGAGGAGAAGTTGCCTACCAATTGAAACTACCCCCACATCTCTCCAGAGTTCATGATGTCTTCCACGTCTCTCAACTCAGGCCTTGCTTCTCGGATCCTATCCGCGGAGTGGACCACGAAACGCTTGATCTCCAAGATAACTTCACATATCGAGAATACCCCGTTCGTATTCTTGATCAAACCGAGCGTACCACTCGACGTCATAATATCAAGTTTCTCAAGGTTCAATGGTCACACCATTCCGAGAACGAAGCTACTTGGGAAAGGGAGGATCGTCTTCGACTTGAGTACCCCACCCTTTTTCCGGAGGAACCTGAATCTCGGGACGAGATTCTTTTGAGTGGGGGTGAGTTGTCACATCCCTAGTCAGTGCTTGCATTAGGACTAGCTAGAGTGTGCATCATGTTTACTTTTTGCAGAAACTTGAAATGGGAATGACAGAAACCCCAACACCCCTCTTCTTTCAACTAGGGTTTAATAAAATCTTTTCCAATGTACCCAAAATGCCCTTCAAAAATGTTCATCATCTTTGCGTTGGTCTCAAACATCTGACAAAAATGGTGCACAATTTTTCAGGACATCCTAAGGTCACTGGATTAATTCATATTGTATGGGCATTAAGTGCTGTAAAATATTTTAAATGCCCAAATAATCATAAACTAAAATGTTCCATGCTGTTCATATTATATACAGTGGACATGGTCAGTTTTATGTTTTATAAAAAAATTCTAGCATTTTTATTAATTCAATAAAGTGGCAGAGAAACAACACAGAGACTAAATTAGGAGAGAGAGAGAGAGAAGGCCTCAGCCCACTTACCTGGACTAGGCCGGCCCACGTGGCCCATGCCTGTCGCCCCTACCTCTGCCAGTAGGCAGAGGAGGGACAGCGCACGGCGCACGTGGGCACCACGCACCTCCCTGCCTGCGTGCGTCGTCCGCGCCACCACGACGCCTCGAAGGGCCTCCTCGGCGCCACCCCGAGCCCCTGGACACCGCACTCCCCCCTCCCGCTCTCTCGCTCGCCCTCTCCCGCCATGGCCGCAGCGCTCGCGAGCTCGCCACAGTAACCACCGCAGCCGCCGTGCTCCCCTCGCCTTGTCTTCGTGCCCCCAAGCTCTGTCTCCTCACGCTGAAGCTCTGCGCCGAGCCACGCATCACCGGAAGCCCGAACGCTCCGTCCCCGAGCTCGCCGTTTCCTCCGCTGAACTCGTCGTGAGTGTCTCCTTCAATCCCCGCTTCCCCCTTGCTCGTTTTCGCCGTGTAGTTGCCGTGTTCACCGGAGCCGAGAGGTGCTGGCCTCCGGCCATGTCGCCGTCGTTGTTCTCGCCCGCCTCCGACCAAACCAAGCGCGTCACCCTGCTCAGCACATCGCCAGGAGCCCAACGCACCACTTCACGCGCCTCGTCGTGCCTCCTAGCAACGAGCCCGAGCTCCGGCAGCCGCCAAGGTCGTTGCCGGCGCCGTTTCCGGCGACCCCGAGGCCAACCACTACCAACACTGGATGCGGCTCACTCCCCGCATCACGTAGACGTGCTCCGCCGTCGTTTTGGTCACCGGAGCACGAAACCCGCACCGCACCGCCGCATTTGTCCTCGCCAGCGACTAGCCGCCGGTGGGTTTGACCCGCTGACCAGGAGGTTTGACCTCCCCCTGTGCCACTGACATGTGGGCCAGCGCTGACCGTTTTTAGTTTAGGATTAAGTTAGTGCTAATTTAATCCTGTTAGCTAGATGTCTCACTGACACATGGGGCCCAGGCCCTGTTAACCTCTAGTTTAGTTTCTAAATTAGTTAGTTAGCCCTGAGAGAAGACCAGTGGGACCCACTGGTCAGGTTTGACCTGGACCAGCTGTTGACCTGCTGAAGTCAGCATGATGTCATGGTGATGCAGTAAAGCCTTTTCTAGAATTATTTTGATTTAAAACAATTCAGGAAATTCCAGAAAATGCTTTAAACTTCAAAAAATCATATAAATTGAAGAGTAGCTCAGATGGAAAGTTTTATATATGAAAATTGATCAGCAAAATTCAATCTTTCCATTGGTGCTGGTTTCATGCATGTTTAAGCAAATTAACCTTGTTGTTCACATCAAAACATGATAATGCACTCAAAATAATAATAGTTTGGGTATAAATTTGAATCTTTGATTCAAATGAGCTCAACCTTTTCTGTTTATAGCGGCATTAGCTCAAAACACATCCATCTTGCCATGTCATGAGCATGCATCATATTGTTGCATTTGGTTGTGTATTGATTGTATTACTGGTGTTCTCTGTGGTAGGTCCCGCTCCCGAGGATACATCCGCTTATCCAACTGAAGAGAAGTACCCGACAACCAATCTGCAGGCAAGCAACCCATTGATCATTCCGATACAAACCCATCTTCTCGCTCCTGCTCTCTTTTACCGCATTAAGGCAACAACATGTGAACTGCCATTTTCTGCGGTAGTTGAACCCTATTCCTTTGCATGACCTGTCATTGCCACAATAAATAGTTGAAACCCACTAGCATGTGTAGGAGTTGATTGAGCCATGTGATGTGTTTCCTACCATGCTATTTATTTATGCTGCCTGCTATGCTTAGAGTTGTGTCAGGTCTGGTTCATCTAGGTGATGGATCAGCGTGAAATGATCATGCCTGGTAAAGAGAGTGAAGTGTGGAATATGCTTGGTAAAGGTATCGATGAAAGGCCATGTAGGAGTACATGGTGGGTTGTTTCATTGGAACCGTCCATAGGACCTGAGATCTGTATGTGTGATTTAAGATCAGCTACTACCACACATTGGGATCCTTAATTGACTCTCTCGACTTATTAACTGCCCTTGTCCTATGTCCAGGAGTTGCAACTAGTTTATGGTGTTTGTAGTTTACTGGTGGTCATGCACAGCGCTGACTCTCGGGGTGGGCTGTGATGCGGCAGGTACGTGGCCGGGTGTACCGATCGCCCGTTTGGTAACTCGGGAACCCTGTACACACGTTTGGGGCCGTGAGCGACACCCCGGCCGGATCTCCCCACGGATGGAACCCAAATAGGCGATAAACCTGGACTAGGGACTTGTGTGTTTAGTCAGGTCGTGGCCGACACCCTCGCTGGGCTTCTGCTTGAAGGTTGCCGAGTACATGTCGAGTAAACAACGATTAGTGGTGGAAGCGTGTGTGAAGAAGTACACCCCTGCAGGGTTGCCAATCTATTCGAATATCCGTTGTTCGTGGTTAAGGACCACTTGGTTGCTTATACAGTTCATAGACAAGTTAATGGTTACTCCTAAAAGTCTCAAGACAAGTGTGAGTGCAGTGGATGGCCCTTCCGTAGGATGACGGAAGAGGATCCACGGTAGTGTATTGTTGTGGTGAGTAGTGGACTCGTGTGCGTAGTCTCATCTTGCAGTCTGCTGAGAGTTGTAGTATAGGTTAGCCAAGAGTCAAAGCTGGCTTGCTGTAATAAACTCCACTACCCTTGTTGATAATGATGCATGTATGATCGGTTCTGTTGTAAGTCTTGCTGAGTACCTTTCTACTCATGTTTGCTTAATAACTATTGCAGAGGAGAACCCTTCCCCTTCTGATGGGTTCTACATAGACGTTGACGTCAACAAGTAGCTTGCTACCCAGACGGTGATCCTGAGCTTGTGAAGGGCCTTGTAGATAGTAAGGCTACACCAAGCCTGTTTTCTTTCCAGGTTGTCTGTACTCAGACAAGTTAGCTTCCGCTTGTCCTTGTATGCTTGTATGACTTGAGTGTTGGGTCATGTGACCCCTACCTGTATGAATATGTTATGTATGGCTCTTCGGAGCCTCTTAAATAAAGTACTTTGAGTCATAGAGTTATGTTGAGATGCAATGTTGTATTTGCACATATTGAGCATATTGTGTGTATGTTTGAAATGCTTGATATGTGTGGGATCCGACACCTAGTTGTTTACCTTTGGTAGCCTATCTTACAGGGAAATGCCTCCTAGTGCTTCCACTGAGCCTTGGTAGCTTGCTACTGGTCCGGAACTTGTAGGCTGGCTGGCATGTGTCCTTTTTCGTTCTTGTGTCTGTCCCTTATGGGAAATGTCACGCGTTGCTCCTTTAAGTCCATGTAGCATGCTACGACTTGGGTTCATACGTTGATGACCGACACGTTCGTTGCTGGGTCATGTATGCTTGTCTTTGTAATTTAGTATCACTTGTGGTTTATAACTAGTCATGTCGGCCCGGGTTCTCTGTCATATGGATGCTAGTGACACTATCATATACGTGTGCCAAAATGCGCAAACGGTCCCGTGCCACGTAAGGTGGCACCCGTGGGGATACAGTGCAAGAGGCCGCAAGAGATATGATGTGTTTCAAGCTAGATCGGTGTGACTTAGGATCGGGGTCCTAACAAATAACTCGGCAGCTTACCTGTTGGCGACTTAAGATCCGAAAACCTTGTATGCTGAAAAACAAATCTGGAGCTTTTAAACACCCGATTGTTATTAAACAATGGTGACTTAGAACACACACATTGTAACCCGTAGTCTTAACAACCTGGCGGCTTGTAGCCATTGTAAGAATCAAATTTTGGTAACCCCTACAAACATAGAGGAATTAAATGTGTAAATATGCACAATAACATCATAAGTCGACTTCTAATGCTCGACAGAAAAGACTGGCTTTTAAGGCTCAAGTCTTGCTTCAAAGAAGCGTTTATATGATGATCGTTTCTCCCATAAGCCGGCTCTCACGTGATATATCTCGCTGTTTTATCCTTGACTAGTTTAGGGCCTTATAGATTGGCTGTCAAGAGTACGACGAATCACATAGTAGAGTAGCACCAAGCACACGAGTGAGTCTATCCTCGCTCACTGTAATCCGGCTCTCACGTGACAAAACTACCATTTTAACCTTGACAAGTTCAGGGTCTTATAGATTGACTATCAAGAATACAACGGGTCAACTATTGGAGTAGCAATTTGAAAACAGACAGGTTTAACCCATATGATGGCATTTATTTGCCGATCAAGAGAGTATTAAAGCTGAACTCAGTGAGTTAGAAGCCCCCAAGTGACCTTATGATCAATTAATTAAGACTTAGACATAAAAAATATGAGCTGAAACGAGAGATGCCCAGAAATTTGGGGATGCCAGCTTTATTATGTTGATCATAAAAGGTATGTACATTTATGAAGATATATACAATGATGAGAGCCACTAGCTGAAGTGTAGTAAGACCGAACACGTGAGAATGTTCCAAGGCCTGTTGGTCTCCTCCTCAGATGTGTGTGACTCTTTGTTTTCATGTATGTCGATGAGGTAGTATGACCCATCGTTGAGGTTCTTGCTAACCACAAAAGGTCCTTACCAAGGAGGGCAAAGCTTATCCATCCCTGTCTGATCCTAAATCAAATGGAGCACTAAGTCGCCCTCCTGAAAAGTTCGTCTTCGAACCCTACAACTGTGATAGTGACATAGGTCTTGTTGATAAATTGTTGAACAAACTGCCACAAGATGACGCTCCTCCTTGAGAGCATTCAAAGCATTCTTACGCACTGTCTCATTATCAGCCTCCATGTAAGCCGCCACTCTGGGAAAGTCATGATGAATATCGCTGGGAATAACCGCTTCAACACCATAAACCATGAACAAGGGTGTATAACTCGTTGATCTATTGGGGGTGGTTCTGATCCTCCAAAGAACCAAAGGAAGATCTTCCACACAACAACCCGAAGACCGTTTTAAGGGAACCATAAGACGGGGTTTGATTCCTCTCAAGATCTCATGGTTAGCAAGTTCTGCGTGACCATTGGACTGAGGATGTGCAACTGATGAAAAATCAAGCCTGATGTGCTCTTTCTGACAAAATTCTTTCATATCACCTTTAGACAAATTTGTCCCTTTATTAGTGATAATACTATGAGGATAACCAAAGCGAAAAATCAGCTTCTTGAGAAACTGAACTACAGTAGCCGCCTCACAATTGCTGATTGGCTCTGCCTCAACCCACTTGGTGAACTTATCAACTCCAACAAATAGGTGAGTCTTCTTGTCTTTAGACATTTTGAATGGTCCAACCATATAAAGCCCCTAGACTGCAAACGGCCAAGTAATTGGAATCATCGTCAATTCTTGAGTCGACACATGAACTTGTCTTGAGAACTTTTGGCAACCATCGCACTAGCAAACTATGTCCTCTGCATCAGCATGAGTCATCAACCAGAAAAAACTATGACGAAAAGCTTTAGCCATGTAGCGCCCAAGATGCTATTCTATCCCTATCACGTGATGAACTCGTGATTGGGGTGCAACCGCATTTCGAGCGCATAGCAAGGTGGATATCATTACAACATACCATGTACTGAATAGATGGGAATACGAGATAAAGGCTTACACTCGCCACAAGTCACAACATTAATACAACAAAACATAATTACATGGAAATCATCATACAAAAGAACAAGATCTAACTACAGATGAAATCAAACAAAAAAGAAGAATGATATCCACCCTACTAATCCCAGGCTCCCGACCCGGAACCTATCCCTTGATCGAAGAAGAAGAAACAGAAGAACTTCAAAAGCGAACATGCATCGCTCTCACATCAGATCGTCACATTACCTGCACCTGCAACTATTGTTGTAGTAATCTATGAGGCACGAATACTCAGCAATCCCATTACCATGGGTATCAAGACTAGCAAAGCTTAATGGGTATGGAAATGATAAGCGGTGAGGTTGCAGGAAGCGACTAAGCATTTGTATGGTGGCTAACTTACGATTTCAAGAGAAAGATGAGAAGCTACGCATACAGTCGCAAACTAGTAATGATCAATAAGTTATCCTGAACTACCTCTGAGTCAAACATAACCCCATCGTGTTCTCTTCTCGAACTCCATTAAAAAGAGACGGTCACGGTTACGCACATGGTTAGTGTATTTTATTTCAGATCATGTGTCAAGTTCTCTACAACAAGATATTATAATTTCCAATCTACCACATAACCACGGGCATGTCTTTCGAAAGATCAAACCCTGCAGGGGTGTCCCAACTTAGTCCATCACAAACTCTCACGATCCGCAGAGGTAAAACCTCCATCTTCGGGGCAACCCGCTCGAACTTGGAATCCCTGTGCACAAGACATTTCGACAATGGTAAAACAAGTCCAACAAGACCTTGCGACGTGCCAACACCCTAATAGTAGTTGCGCGTATCTCGTCCTAAGCCGCGATGGATGAGCTATCGTTACAGCGACCAAGATACCCCAAGTTGCCAAGGGGCAGCGCCACGAGCCGCTCAAATTTTGACCAACACTCATGAGGAGCATTGGCACGGGTTGTTAATTAAGTCCTCGGGTGCTAGCTGGTCCATATGCAAGTTTTTAGTTATTATTAGGCAAATGGTAAAACCAAAGTTGGGCCTTGCTGGAGGAGTTTTATTCAAAGCAAACTATCAAGGGGGGGCCATAAACCCCGAACGCGTTAGGAACGCAAAATCAAGGAACATAACACCGGTTTAGTGAAAACTAGGCGGCAAGAGTGGAACAAAACACTAGGCAAAAGGCCGAGCCTTGCCCTTTTTACCAAGTATATATGTGCATTAATTAAATAAGATATATTGTGATATCCCAAGATATCCATGCTCCAACATGGAACAACCTGCAACTGCACCTATAACTAGCAACACTATGAGAGGGGCTGAGCAAAGCGGTAACTTAGCCAAACGACGGTTTGCTGGGATGGTGAAAAAAGGTTAGAGGCTGTTTCGTGGCATATTGGGAGGCTTGATAAAAAAAGTGGTGGGTAGCGCGACATAGCAATAGCATCGAGACAACCATCATAGCAAAGATAGTAGTGAGATCCAAGGTGACGATCATCTTGCTTGAAATGCCGCTAGGAAGAAGAACGAGTCCATGAAGAAGATGAACGGGCGTAGTTGAACAATTCCTCACAATACGTAACACAACCAAAACAATCGACAAGAAGGACAACCTGAAATAAGGAAACGACATGGTAAACACAGAAGCATAAACATGGCATGATGCACAAACAAATATGATGCATGTACGGTTTAAATATGCATGGCATGGCAAAGTGCAACAAACAATACTACAAATTAAGTGGAGCACAATATGCAACGACTTGCATATTGACGAAACACCACATTCAATTATTTAGTTTGCTCTCATTATGTACAAGACAAGATTAAAGACTGGTTAACATGGCAAGAGGTGAAGCATGGGTAAACTACACATTTAGGCATTTTAAATGAGGTCGGAAACAAAAAACAACAATTCCAGAAAATCCCCACATGTCATTTAGCAATTTTTAATGCAAACAACTTTTTTAAATATTTTAAATGTTGTTATCATGATGTGGATGACATATACAAGTTTTATACAATTTTAAGAAAATGTTGACATGAGCATTTTAGGAAGCATTTTTCACCATGGTGGAAAGAAAGGGTGCCACGGCGACGAATCCGAAAATGATGCCACGACAACATATCGGTTCTGGTAGATCATGGAGATACCAGTGCAAAATAGCACATGTGGAAGTGAGCGTGTCATGCAAGATGGTGGGGTGATCCCAGTTATCGGGTTCCCACGGGTCGACGAAATGGAAACTGGGAACATGCAAGCGACAACTTGGACACGGTGCAACACACGGTTCATCTCATACAACACATGCATTCATCCACGAGCATCGTCTCAGCGTTATACCTTTGAAGCATCCGTTTTCGAGGCGGATCGAGTTCATCGAAGGAAGTAGTGGTACACGGCGACTGTAGTTGTACACGGGTCTTCGGCGATGGTAAGCGTACACACGTTGTAGTCAAACTTGACATCCACGGGGCCGACGGTCGTGGAACTTGACGCTATCCACGCAAAGGGTGCCGGTTCAGGCATCGGTCATGACGAAGGTGAACATCGTGTAGGTGATTCAAATCCATAGGTGACTTGATGAAAAACCCATGGCCTTGGGTCAGCATGGCACTTGGAGAACCAGGGGGTATGCCTTGGCGCAGATGAAGGTGGGGTCGTGAGGCAGAGGAGGTAGGTCGCTAGCGACCTGACCCGGCGATGGAGCACACGCGGGTGATGGGGATGGGACTTGACCACAGGATGCGGCTAGGAGGCGATGAAGATGTCCGGACCCAGGGCAGATTGGGTCACGGAGGCGAGGTAGCGGCCAACGCGAGGGAATATGGCGGTGCTGCTAGAGATGATGGTGGTGGCCGACAAGGTTCGGGCGAGGATGATGGGGATGCGCAGGTGGTGGGGCGTCGGGGCCATCGGAGTTGGCCCTCCGGTGGTGGCGCGGGGAGCCACTCGGGGCGGACCACGGCCAAGTCCCGTCTGATCCTGGCCGGAGATGGCCGTGTTGATGGTGGGGGGAGGCAGGTGGGGCTTGGGTGCCTAGCACACAGGCAGAGAGACGGCGGGATCCAGCGGGTCGCGGAGGAGAGGATGAGCTCAGGGCGGCAGCACCATGGAGGTTCGGCCACGGGCCTGACGGCGGGTCGAGATGACGCTGGATCGAGGGGGAGTTGATGACGCGAGGAAGGAGTTGGGGATCAAGAGGATGGGAATTCGGGAGGAGGACGAGGTCAAGCGTGGGAGCATCGGGGATTCTGCGCTGCCTGGCGGTGCAAGGGGGAGGTCGAGATGAGTTGGGGTCGGGTTGTCTAGGGCTAGATTAGGAGGGGGTCGGCCGGGCCTTGGCCTTAGTGGGTCGGCCTGGCTGCGGGTAGCCTATTGGGCTTCTCTCTTTTCCATTTACAGAAAAAGAAAGAAAGAAAAGAGAGAAGAAGAAGAGGTTAGAGAAGGAGTATGGACTAGTGTGATTTAACGAAAATGGTTGGAAGGGTGTTGGGCAACCTAGATCCAAACTCATTTTAATTTTATTCAAATGAGTGGGTGGAATAAGTGGGTGTTTGGTAGGTCCAAAAAAATTGAGAATTTCGATGGAGCTCGGGAAAATGATGAAAGTATTTATGGACAAAGTTTGAGGTCAGGAAGTGAGATAACAAAGGCATGGGGAATTATTTTGTAGTGTGTCAAAGGTAATTCCACACCAATGGAATATTTTACAATAGCTCCCTAATATTGGGAGGATGTGTTATAAAGAGAACTCACCCTACCCTCGATTTAACTGGATCAAAGATCCATACAATTCACTTAAAAGAGTTATAAAATTAATGATAAGATGGCATGATGCAATGCAACAAGCAAACAAAACACACGGCGAAACTCAAAATCCATGGAAGGCATCTGGAGTGTCGGTCTTGGGGTGTCACAACTCTCCCACACTAATAGAGGACCTCGACCTGAGATCCTAGGGATGGCACCGGAGAGAAACGGGAATGGAAGAGATGAAACAAAGTTGCTTCTCTCACAAAAGAGTGAAACCTTGAAACCATGAGGGGTTGAAAACTTGAAGAATGACATGACAAATATGAATGAAATTGAAAACACTCCGTTGGACAAGACGAACAAGTAATACAACAAAGAACCAAGAGCTCAAGGAACAATATAGGCTTTGAATCCACTCTGGTTGAAGAGAAGCACTGAAAGAAGAATTCAGCAGCACTAAGACTGAAAATGGAAGGAATTTAACATGAACTTGACAAGGGATGATACTTGATGAAATCAACAACACACTGCCTCCGAAACAAATGAAAGAATGGCACAAGGGGTAAGAAAGATTTCAGACAGCACTCCGGTTATAAAGAGAGATAAAACTAGATAAGACAAGACAACATGGATGGAGGACAAGACACTCGTGTTAACTGGACCTGAAAGGAAAATAATATGATCTTGATATGACAAGATGATGATTCGAAGAAAGCAACATCACAAGACCTCTGGAACGAAAGAATAGAAGGTAGACCGTTAGGAAGAAAGAAAGTGGAAGAAAATGATAACTTCTACCACAAATGAATTTGAAAATCATCCTGACAAAGAAATATTAAACCAAGTTGTTGGACAAAATCAACAACAAAAGAATTAGATTGATGTGGGCTTAAGGAAATATCTCAGAATTATGAGGTGAAAACCGGCCACTAACGAAGACATTTGATTGGATTGAGATCAACAAGGAGACGAAAAACTTATTTCACCGGCAAGATAAATGAAAAACTTGGGTCATTTATAAGCACCATAAATAGAAACAATCCATAGGGAAACCATTTAGGTGAGATACAACCCAAGATTACTCCAACGATTAAATTGAGTGCTTGACAGGATCTCCTGAACAAAGAAAAAAGATGGGTTTAAATATTTCATTCTTGATAACTTGTGAATCATGAAACATGAACGAAATTGTCAAGAATGACATAACACCACCTCAAAAGATAAGGAAGCAAATATTTGCACTTCGAAGTGCATGAAGAAGAATACTTGAGCTCCTCCAACAAGAATCTTGATGAACACTTTGAGGATTAATAAAATCATGATGTACCACCATGAAGAACTCCGGTGACAAGAGGATGAGAAGTGAAGGATGAAAAGAATAAGATTGAATCCTTGCAATGATTTAGATGGATCTTCGTGATGAGAAAATTGAGAGAGCTTGGAACTCCGTAAAAGAAATATGTACAACTAGAAACAGAGAATTAGATATCATGAACAAACTCCAAAAGAAGGGATTAATCCCTTGGATGAAACAAGAATAAGAATTATGTTGTGCGTATCCTTCATCAATTTAAGTTGATGACAAGCAACAGATTTGCGCACTACTTATTCGCGTTGAAATTGATTAAAGAGTGATATAGCGCAAAACTTGAGAAAAGTCTTGAATGACTCACTGATACAGTTTTCAAAACATAACGAAAGAATTGATATAGTAATAAAGAAAAATGAATCTAGAACGAACCATCGTAGGAATTGAAATGAATGAAGAAAAGAGAGCGAATCGTCGGAAAGAATTAGAAAAGGAGCAAAGGCACTTGAGGAAACTTATACAAAAGAACGAAGGGATCATGAGCAGAGTGGAGAATACTTGAATGATGCATCGGAAGAATTTGAGAACAAGAGCTAGACATTGAGAATGAAGAATTCTGAAATGATTACTTCCGTATAAATGAAACACTCGTGAAATGCTATGCATGGGAATTAACAAAATTCTCAGAATCAAAACAATTACGAGGATGGCATGAAGCTAGAATCATGAATCTTCAAGGGAAAGGACCAAGATTTAGGAGAAGTTCTTCTTTAATTTTCAAATGCTGAGAAAGATGATGAGAAACACCTTGAAGAATTTTGGGATACTTTAGAAGAATGAAGAATATCAAGGTTAACCAGTGATGGAAAGAATTTTAAAGTGATCTTGGAGAAGGTATATGACTGATGGAATCCATTCTTACGTCACACTTTGTAAATAATTTGAGAAAAGTCATGTAAGATGCTGAGAAAAGATCTATCATTAGGGCCCACTCAAAAGAAAGACTGTTGGAATGAATGCTTAGAAAGAGATATTGCACCAGTTGAACTGAATGGCTTGAATGAGATAACAGCCTCAAAATAGCTTGAACGGATTAAGAATGGAAACACAAATCTTCTTAGATATATTCAACACTCTGGAACAACGAAATAGCCAGAGATGAACGATTGAGAGGGGTACCAGCATGGAAAAACATTTGAACGAAGGAAAAAAATATGATCACATCGGAAACTTGAATTGGATACACCGGAGAAGAAAACAATAAAGAGGAATTATGAGCTTGAAGCACCTGAGCATATTCGCGAGGAACCACCAGATCGAAACTTGAAAGAAAAGGATGAAGAGACATTGCATGAATAAAATGATACTTGCTTAAGATATCTCAGTTCTTAAAGAAAAGGGTGGGATGGTGGGAAAAAAACAAAGGCAACTTGGGATGGATGAAATAGACAAATCCTCAGGCTCCTCAACGGCTCTCGTATGGAATAACTAGAAGAGAACTGCACTTCTTAGAATTTTTTTTGACATGACAATCTTGAACGAACAAGAGGATTAACACTCCCATAGAATATGAGAACACTGCTTAAGAACGGGTATGGAATCACCACTTGACATCGAAGCAACTCGAATACCTCAACCCAAAACAAAACAAAGGATTTGTCATGTAGAATAAGTCGGAACGAACATATGATAAGAATTTTGTCCAAAGTTTTCGTGATAAGGCCCCCCGGGGACGATGTTATAGCGGACATCACAAATGACAACAAAGCGCCCCCGAATCTGAAGGAAATATGCCCTAGAGGCAATAATAAAGATGTTATTTGTATTTCCTTATATCATGATAAATGTCTTTTATTCATGCTAGAATTGTATTAACAGGAAACTTAGTACATTTGTGAATACATAGACAAAACAGTATGTCCCTAGTATGCCTCTAATAGACTAGCTCATTGATCAAAGATGGTTATGTTTCCTAACCATAGACATGAGTTGTCATTTGATCAACGGGATCACATCATTAGGACAATGATGTGATGGACAAGACCCATCCATTAGCTTAGCACTATGATCGTTTAGTTTTACTGCTATTGCTTTCTTCATGACTTATACATGTTCCTATGACTATGAGATTATGCAACTCCCGAATACCTAAGGATTACCTTGTGTGCTATCAAACGTCACAACATAACTGGGTGATTATAAAGGTGCTCCACAGGTGTCTTCGAAAGTGTACGTGGTGTTGGCATAGATCAAGAATATGATTTGTCACTCCGAGTGTCGGAGAGGTATCTCTGGGCCCTCTCGGTAATGCACATCATAATAAGCCTTGCAAGTAAATGACTAATGAGTTAGTCATGAGATGATGTATTACAGAACGAGTAAAGAGACTTGCCGATAACGAGATTGAACAAGGTATCGAGATACCGATGATCGAATCTTGGGCAAGTAACATACCGATGACAAAGGGAACACCGTCTGTTGTTGTGAGGTTTGACGGATAAAGATCTTCGAAGAATATGTAGGAGCCAATATGAGCATCTAGGTTCAGCTATTGGTTATTGACAGGAGATGAGTCTCGGTCATGTCTACATAGTTCTTGAACCCGTAGGGTCCGCACGCTTAACGTTTGATGATGATCGGTATTATGAGTTTATGAGTTTTGATGTACCGAAGGTTGTTCGGAGTCCCAGATAAGATCATGGACATGACGAGGAATCTCGGAATGTCCGAGACATAAATATTCATATATTGGATGGCTATATTCGGACACTTAAAGTGTTCCGGAAGGTTTCGGATAAAACCGGAGTGCCGGGGGGTTACCGGAACCCCCCGGGGAAGAATTGGGCCCTAGTGGGATTTAGGGGAGAGAGAAGGTAGCAGCCAGGAGGTGGTGCGCCCCCTCCAAAATGGGATTCCAAATAGGACTAGGGGAGGGGGGCGCGGTCCCCTCTTTCCCTCTCCCTCTCCCTCTCTTTCCTTCCCCCTCTCTCCTTCTTGGTGGACTCCTACTAGGAATAGGATTGGAATCCTATTCCTAGTTGGATTGCCTCTGTAGGGCACGCCATAGGGGGCCGGCCGGCCTCCCCCCTTGCTCCTTTATATACAGGGGCAGGGGCACCCAAAGACACACAAGTTGATCTGTTGATCTCTCCCAACCGTGTGCGGTGCCCCCCTCCATAGAAACACACCTTGGTCATATTGTTGCAGCGCTTAGGCGAAGCCCTGCGATGGTAACTTCATCATCTCCGTCACCACGCCGTTGTGCTAACGAAACTCTCCCGCGAGGTTCTACTGGATCAAGATCTCGTGGGACGTACAGAACCTGAAGGTGTGCTGAACGCGGAGGTGTCGTGCGTTCGGTACTTGATCGGTTCGATCGTGAAGAAGTTCCACTACATCAATCGCGTCACTAGACGCTTCCGCTTTCGGTCTACGAGGGTTTGTAGACACACTCTCCCATCTCGTTGCTATGCATCTGGTAGATAGATCTTTCATGATCGTAGGATTTTTTTGAAGTACTACGATCCCAAACAGTGGCATCATGAGCCAGGTCTATGCGTAGATGATATGCACGAGTAGAACACAATGAGTTGTGGGCGATAATAGTCATACTGCTTACCAGCATGTCATACTTTGGTTCGTCGATATTGTGAGATGAAGCGGCCCGGACGGACATTACGCGTACGCTTACACGAGACTGGTTTCACCGTTATGATCACTCATCGCTTAAAGGTGACTGGCGAGTGTCCGTCTCTCTCACTTTAGCTGAATTGAGTGTGGCTACGCCCGGTCCTTGTGAAGGTTAAAACAACACATACTTGACGAAAAATTGTTGTGGTTCTTGTATGCGTAGGTAAGAACGGTTCTTGCTAACCCCGTAGCAGCCACGTAAAACTGGCAACAACAAGTAGAGGACGTCTAACTTGTTTTTGCAGGGCATGTTGTGATGTGATATGATCAAGACATGATGAGTTATACGTTGTTGTATGAGATGATCATGTTTTTTCAAGTTATCGGTAACTGGCAGGAGCCATATGGTTGTCGCTTTATTGTATGAAATACAGTCGCCATGTAATTGCTTTACTTTATCACTAAGCGGTAGCGATAGTCGTGGAAGCAATAGTTGGTGAGACGACAACGATGCTACGATGGAGATCAAGGTGTCGCGCCGGTGACAATGGTGATCATGACGATGTCTTGGATATGGAGATCAAAAGCACAAGATGATGATGGCCATATCATGTCACATATTTTGATTGCATGTGATGCTTATCTTATTATGCTTCTTATTTTGCTTAGTACGATAGTAGCATTATAAGATGATCCCTTACAAAATTTCAAGGTATAAGTGTTCTCCCTAAGTATGCACCGTTGCGAAAGTTCGTCGTGCCGAGACATCTTGTGATGATCGGGTGTGATGAGCTCTACGTTCACAGACAATGGGTGTAAGCCAGTTTTGCACATGCATAATACTTGGGTTAAACTTGACGAGCCTAGCATATGTAGATATGGCCTCAGAACACTAGAGACCAAAAGGTCGAGCGTGAATCATATAGTAGATATGATCAACATAAGATGTTCACCATTAAAAACTACTCCATCTCACGTGATGATCGGACATGGTTTAGTTGATTTGGATCACGTGATCATTTAGATGACTAGAGGGATGTCTATCTAAGTGGGAGTTCTTTAAGTAATACAATTAATTGAACTTTAATTTATCATGAACTAAGTCCTGATAGTTTTTGCATATCTATGTTGTTGTAGATCAATGGCCCGTGCTACCGTTCCTTTGAATTTTAATGCATTCCTAGAGAAAGCTAAGTTGAAAGATGATGGTACCAATTACACGGACTGGGTCCGTAACTTGAGGATTATCCTCATTGCTGCACAGAAGAATTATGTCCTTGAAGCACCGCCTGGGCGACAAGCCTGCTGCAGGAGCAACCCCGGACGTTATGAACGTTTGGCAAGCTCATTCTGATGACTACACGATAGTTCAGTGTACCATGATTTACGGCTTAGAACAGGGACTTCAACGACGTTTTGAACGTCATGCAGCATATGAGATGTTCCAGGAATTGAAGCTAATATTTCAAGCAAATGCCCGGATTGAGAATAGTTCTATCATTGAACACTTGCTCAGAATGTCTGGGTACTACAATCATATGACTCAACTTGGTTGCAAAGTTGATGAAGATCGTGTTATTGATAGAGTTCTTCAATCACTGCCACCAAGCTATAAAGGCTTCGTGATGAACTATAATATGCATGGAATGCAAAAGACAATTCCCGAGCTCTTCGCTATGCTCAAGGCTGCGGAGGTAGAAATCAAAAAGGAGCATCAAGTGTTGATGGTTAACAAGACCACTAGTTTCAAGAAAAAGGGCAATGGAAAGAAGGGGAACTTCAAGAAGACTAGCAAGACAGTTGCTACTCCCGCGAAGAAACCCAAGTCTGGAGCCAAGCCTGAAACTGAGTGCTTCTACTAAAAAGGGACTGGACAGTGGAAGCAGAACTGCCCCAAGTATTTTGCGGATAAGAAGGATGGCAAGGTGAACAAAGATATATGTGATATACATGTTATTGATGTGTACCTTTCTAATGCTCATAGTAGTACCTGGGTATTTGATACCGGTTCGTTTGCTAATATTTGTAACTCGAAACAGGGACTATGAATTAAACGAAGATTCGCTAAGGACGAGGTGACGATGCGCGTGGGAAATGGTTCCAAAGTCGATGTGATCGTCGTCGGCACGCTACCTCTACATCTACCTTCGGGATTAGTTTTAGACCAAAATAATTGTTATTTGGTGCCAGCGTTAAGCATGAACATTATATCTGGATCTTGTTTATCGCGAGACGGTCATTCATTTAAATCAGAGAATAATGGTTGTTCTATTTATATGAGTAATATCTTTTATGCTCATCCACCCTTGAAGAGTTGTCTATTCCTGCTGGATCTCGATTATAGTGATACACATATTCATAATATTTAAGCCAAAAGATGCAAGGTTAATAATGATAGTGCAACTTATTTGTGGCACTGCCGTTTAGGTCATATTGGTGTAAAGCGCATGAAGAAACTCCATAGTGATGGACTTTCGGAATCACTTGGTGCTTGCAAACCATGGCTCATTAGCAAGATGACTAAAACTTCATTCTGCGGAACAATGGAGCGAGCAACAGATTTGTTGGAAATCATACATAATGATGTATGTGGACAGGTGAGTGTTGAGGCTCGCGGCGGGTATCGTTATTTTCTGACCTTCACTGATGATTTGAGCAGATATGGGTATATCTACTTGATGAAGCACAAGTCTGAAACATTTGAAATGTTCAAAGAATTTCAGAGTGAAGTAGAAAATCATCGTAACAAGAAAATAAAGTTTCTACGATCTGATCGTGGAGGAGAATATTTAAGTTATGAGTTTGGTCTTCATTTGAAATAATGTGGAATAGTTTCACAACTCACGCCACCCGGAACACCACAGCGTAATGGTGTGTCCGAACATCGTAACCGTACTTTATTAGATATGGTGCAGCCTATGATGGCCCTCACCGATTTACCACTATCGTTTTGGGGTTATGCTTTAGAGACAGCTGCATTCATGTTAAATAGGGCACCATCTAAATCTATTGAGACAACACCTTATGAACTGTGGTTTGTCAAGAAACCAAAGTTGTTGTTTCTTAAAGTTTGGGGTTGCGATGCTTATGTGAAAAAGCTTCAACCTGATAAGCTCGAACTCAAGTCGGAGAAATGTATCTTCATAGGATACCCAAAGGAGACTGTTGGGTACACCTTCTATCATAGATCCGAAGGCAAGATATTCGTTGCTAAGAATGGATCCTTTCTAGAGAAGTAGTTTCTCTCGAAAGAAGTGAGTGGGAGGAAAGTGGAACTTGATGAGGTAATTGTACCTTCTCCCGAATTGGAAAGTAGTACATCAAACAAACTAGTTCCAGTGATTCCTACACCAATCAGTGGGGAAGTTAATGATGATGATCATGAAACTTCAGATCAAGTTTCTGCTGAACTTCTTAGATCAACCAGAGTACGTTCCGCACCTAAGTGGTACGACAACCCAGTTCTGGAAGTCATGTTACTAGACCTTGATGAACCTACAAACTATGAGGAAGCGATGATGAGCCCAGATTCTGCAAAATGGCTTGAGGCCATGAAATGTGAGATGGGATCCATGTATGAGAACAAAGTGTGGACTTTGGTTGACTTGCCCGATGATCGGCAAGACACCAAAACTAAATGGATCTTCAAGAGGAAGACCTACACTGACGGTAATGTTACTATTTACAAAGCTCGACTTGTTGCGAAAGGTTTTCGATAAGTTCAAGGAGTTGACTACCATGAGACTTTCTCACCCGTAGGGGTTGCTTAAGTCTGTCCGAATCGTGTTAGCAATTGCCGCATTTTATGATTATGAAATCTGGCAAATGGATGTCAAAACTGCATTCCTGAATGGATATCTCAAAGAAGAGTTGTATATGATGCAACCAGAAGGTTTTGACGATCCTAAAGGTGCTAACAAAGTGTGACAACTCAGAGTTGGAATATACGCTTTGATGAGGTTATCAAAGCATATGGTTTTATACAGACTTTTGGAGAAGCCTGTATTTACAAGAAAGTGAGTGGGAGCTCTGTAGCATTTCTGATATTATATGTGGATGACATATTGTTGATTGGAAATGATATAGAATTTCTGGATAGCGTAAAAGTATACTTGAATAAGAATTTTTCAATGAAAGACCTCGGTGAAGCTGCTTACATATTAGGCATCAAGATCTATAGAGATAGATCAAGACGCTTAATTGGACTTTCACAAAGCACATACCTTGATAATGTTTTGAAGAAGTTCAAAATGGATCATCCAAAGAAAGGGTTCTTGCCCGTGTTACAAGGTGTGAAGTTGAGTAAGACTCAATGGCCGACCACTTCAGAAGATAGAGAGAAAATGAAAGTCATTCCCTACGCCTCAGCCATAGGATCTATCATGTATGCAATGATGTGTACCAGACTTGATGTGTGCCTTGCTATAAGTTTAGCAGGGAGGTACCAAAGTAATCCAGGAGTGCATCACTGGACAGCGGTCAAGAACATCCTGAAGTACCTGAAAAGGACAAATTATATGTTTCTCGTATATGGAGGTGACAAAGAGCTCGTCGTAAATGGTTACGTCGATTCAAGCTTTGATAGTGATCTAGATGAATCTAAGTCACAAACCGGATATGTATTTTTATTGAACGGTGGAGCTGTCAATTGGTGCAGTTCCAAGCAAAGCGTCGTGGCGGGATCTATGTGTGAAGCGGAATAGATAGCTGCTTCGGAAGCAGCAAATGAAGGAGTCTGGATGAAGGAGTTCATATCCGATCTAGGTGTGGTACCTAGTGCATCGGGTCCAATGAAAATCTGTTGTGACAACCACTACTAGGAAAAGGGCTATAGATGAAATAGATTCTAATGGCGCACCTGACATGTGGTGCGCCACTAATATATAGCAGTGGCGCACCATGTGCAGGTGCGCCATTAGTGTGGAATACACTAATGGCGCACCAGGCACATGGTGCGCCACTAGTAACAATATTTTTTCCAAACATACTAAAGGCGCATCCAGGCACAGTGCGCCATTACTAGTTCTAACTAGTAATGGCGCACCAGCCACAGAGTGCGCCACTACTATTCTTTTTTAATTCTTTTTAATTTATTTTTTTGCAAAACTACTAATGGCGCATCGTGCCAGAGTGCGCCATTACTAGTTTAAACTAGTAATGGCGCACTATTCCACAGTGCGCAATTAGTACTTTTTTTTGCAAAACTACTAATGGCGCACCACCAGCAGGTGCGCCATTAGTAGCCTGGGTTACTAATGGCGCATTTGGAGGTGGTGCACCATTAGTAACCTGGGACCAACAAGATATTTTGGACAGCCACACCTACCCACTCACTTTCCCCACTTCATTCTCTCCACCTCCTCCTCCAAGCTTGTCTCGGCTGCCTCCTCCTTATCACCTCATTTCCACCATAGATTCATCCAAATTAAGTGGTTAAATTACCTTTTTTGATAGGTAAGTAAGGGGGGAAGCTATCTTTATGTTGTTCTCCCTCCAACAATGTGCACATGCACTTTTTATGGCCTAGCTATATCTATGTATGTTCCTGGTGTTGCATATGTTTGTGGTGTTGCATATATGTTTGTGTTTGCACGTACCGGTATTTGAAATGCGATAGTTGCCAATATTTTGCCGGAATGTTGAATCATTTCTGTTTCGGCGAGAATTTTGGCATTATGCATTCTTTTTGGTCCTATTTTTAGGGAAAGTCATGCCAAATTTTTTTCTTGGTTCTAAAATATCGTTTTGCTCTACCCCGCAGGCGACCATGGTCTGCACGATGACCGAAGGCATCGTGAATAGGTTTTTGAGCTCCGCGAAGGCCGAGATGCTTCAAAAGAACGAGACGGAGATAAGATGTCCGTGTCGAAGATGCACGCTGAAGAGCCTTATTGCGGACCCGGATTCTGGGCGGGTGCGGGACCACCTGCTCTTGCGTGGTTTCATGGATGGCTATCGGTGGCAAGGTGATGAAGATGACTACGAAGTCGTCCATGGGGGCCGGGCAAAAAATGAGGAAGGGCAGCAAGACAACCACCGCGGCTTGGGCGGGCGAGAAGACGAAGAATCTCAAGGACATGATCACGACGGTGATGCTGTACACAGTCATCATGTAGAAGATGCAGGACATGATGATGAGGAAGATGCCAGAGCAGACGACGGGCATGATCATGAAGATGAAGATGCCGGCGGAGCAGACGACGATGGACCATCGATGGGCTGGGTGCAGGACCCTCATATTCAAGAGCTACTTCTCAAGCAGATGGATAACTCAAGAGCTGCCGCCCGAGAGAAAGCCAAGCTGGATCAACTGGAGATAGACGCGGTTACTCCATTGTATGAAGGATGCAGGCCCGAGGATACCCGCCTGAAAGTAACGCTCATGGCTCTGGAGATGAAGGTAAAACAGAAAATGACCGACGCATGCTTCGACGAGAACATGTCATTCTGGCACGAACGTCTTCCCATGGAGAGTCTGCTTGGTACCCTACTCAACATGCTAGAGAGGACCAAAGATGGGCCAAAAGCAAGGGCATACTTGAAATCAATGGGCATCAGGGAGGAGCTTCACGCTAGTGATGATGATGGTGAGGCGAAGCAGGACACAGAAAGTCGTCGCAAAGGCAAAAAGGCCAAGAAGACCGGAAATTACTACCCTCCCGCGTGCTTCACTCTAAGCCATGAGGAGATCGAGCAGTTTTTCACCTGCCTCGTAGGAGTAAAACTTCCTTACGATTACGCGGGGAAGATAAGCAGATACCTAGACTTAGCGAAGCAGAAGTTCAGCGGGATGAAGTCTCACGACTGTCACATGCTGATGACGCAGATACTTCCAGTTGCAATCCGTGGGATCATGGACGCGCACGTCCGTGAAACGCTATTTGGCCTATGCAACTTTTTCGACGTCATCTCTCGGAAGTCGGTTAGCGTGAGGCAACTCAGAAGGCTACATGAAGAGATCGTGGTGATACTATGCGAGCTTCTGCAACTTTTTCTTAACTGTTGCTGCTGCTGTTATGCCTGTATTCACTGCTGTTGCTGCTGTACTTGTGATGATGTTGTAGTTGTGATGATGCTACTTGTGATCTTCTGAAATGACCCATTGGCGACTTCATTACGCGGGGATAATAATTTTGCAGGTACCCCGAGAGGCCCTTGAGTTTGCTGGAATGTCGATTAACTTCCGTTCCGGCAAATTCGGGTACTCCATATGTCCTATTTTCAGCAAAGGTCATGCTGAAATTTTCCGTGAATTTTAGCATGACTTTGCTAAAAATAGGACATATGGGGTACTTGTGACTAATGCATGGGCCGGGGTATCTTAGTACTTAATTAAGTAGGATCAACTGCCCCTTTATTCTTGCTGCATTAAACCATAGGCGGCAATAGAGCCAAGTGATTAGGCCCAACTTAGAATTCTCCTTCCCAGCTTAGCTTTTAGGATGCCTCGGTGTCGACAAACCATAAATTATAAAACCTTGGCTTTTAGGGTGCCTCGGCGTCGATAAAAACCTAAATGATGAAAGCTTAGGCTTTTAGGGTGCCTCGGCGTCGAAAAACCCTAAATGATAAAAGCTTAGCTTTTAGGATGCCTCGGTGTCGACAAACCCTAAATGATGAGACCATGATCTTGTTCCTTGACAATAACCAACTTTTTGACCAAACTTTTTTCCTATTTAGAGAGAAACATGGCCCACAACGATGAGGCCGGCAGTTCGGGCGGCAAGGCATTCTGGGAGCTGTCCCAGGAGATGGAGGAACAACCTCACTTCTATGAGGACGCCGCGAAAGACACCGATCCTGACACCACTGATGGTGCCGCCGGGGATGACCCCACTGATGGTGCCGTCGGCGATGACACCACTGATGGCGCAGCCAAGGATGCCACCACTGATGATGGCGGCGCATGCACAGATGGCAGCCAACCGAAGAGGCAACGGAAGGACCGGCGCCCGACCGTGCTCCGCACCGTCAAGAAGGAATTTACTGAAGTGGACTCCGACGGGAATCCAACGGCACCCAAAGAAATAGTTAAGGGGTACTCGCTTCAGCTCAGGTGCATTCTCCGGAGCACCGTCTCGATCAACACCGAGAACCTAAAGCATAAGGACCGAGGGAATTTGCACAACCTCCTCTTCACGAAGCTGCACGAACGATACAAGTTCCCCGCTGAATTGGAAAACACACGCCTCACAGGGAATTAAGTGAACAATGCCGCCCTCACGAGGATGAGCACGGCCCTGTCTACTTGGAGAAGCTCGGTGAAGAGAACGATTGACAAAGGTTTAAGTTATGAGAAGATCAGGAGAAAATCCTTCGATCACCGAAGATGACTACAACGAGTTCAAGATCAAGTGCGAGAGCACCGCAACCTCCGAATCAAGTCAGTGGGGGAAAGAAATGCGGGAGTTGAACTTAGGGGAACACACAATCGGTCCCGGCGGTTATAGAGTGGCGGAGCCTATATGGGACAAGGAGGACGCGGAGCGTGCCGAGCAAGGCCTACCGCCCCTCTTCGATAAATACGGTGACAAGCAGACCAGGAACTTTGTCAGGGCCCGGTACAAGGAGGACCCAAAAACAAAGGAGCTTACTACGGATCCAAAAACCAGGGCGCTTGAGCTTGTTCTGGTAAGGAATACACCCCCGCGTAATTAGCTCCATATGGTTGCATTCTAATTAATTAAGCCAAATTTCTAAATGGTTCACATTCCTTTCGCAGGCGACTGAAAGCAGTAGCGCGGGGTCAACTCAGAGCACCCCTTGTGACACCACTCTAAATAGGGCGTTGAATGTAATGAAATAAAGGATAAGCTCAGTAAGCCGTCGTTAGCTGGTCGTGTGGCCGGCAAAGGCTTGTCCACAAAATGGTCGTCATACTATAACGCTGGTGGGCGAAAGGAGAAGAATACCAGCTCGGAAAGCCAGTCACGCGAGGTTCAAGAACTCAAGGCACAAGTAGCGCGAATTCCGGAGATTGTCCAAGAGCAAGTGCAACAACAACTGGGATCGACGCTCACCGGCATTATGCCTACCTTGATTCAGGGGCTGACGACGTGGTTTGCGGGCGGCCAACAGGGGCCGCCCCCGATTCCCAGCTTCACGGCCAGCAACTCGCAGAACGCGCAGGCGGGGCCATTGGTGTCTCCGGCGAAGGCGGCATTGGTGTCTCCGACGCCGGCACGGGCATTGGAGCTTAATGCACCCGAGTGTACACCGGCCGGCACCTCTGCAGCAAGCGGCCCCTCCGTCAATTGCACGCCCGCCGTTAGCGGTGCCTCAACATTAGCCGAGCTCGACGCCATCATCAGGGTAACTAATTAAGCCTCTCGACCGAGGACTTCATCTCCTTGCCTTTGACTGGGCATCCCTGACGCCCTACATGCTTTCGCAGGGCGCCGCCGACGTTCCGTGCACTCTCCTGCACTTCGTGAACAACGAGTTGGTCGATGTCGCCAAGGGAAAAATCGTTCAACTGGGCAACCCCGTGTTCCACGGTAACCTGATGCCACCCACCTTGTATAGGGTTCAACTGGTTCGAGTGCTGCCAGGCTGCAACGAGTTGATACCTCCGATTCGACCCGTCGGGGCCGATGAAGATGATGTGATAACCCTCAGCGCCTGCCTAAGCTAGCACCTGCTTTGGCCGAAGAGCCAGACTCGTTTGGGGGCGGGGGACACCACCCCAGAGACAACACCCAGTCATGCCATGGCAAGACCGCCGCAACGGTGCCAGACATCCCTATGGCACTCGATCCGAACATGCATATGGCACAGGATCCAAACGACGACGACAACGACAACGATACATTTGCCAACATCGATAAGTACTTTGCCGATCATCGGTACGATGGCGAATTCATGGGGCCTCCTTCTCAAGAACCCAACCCTAAAAAAGACGTGCACGATCTAGCTGGTACCGCGGAGAAACCAAGTTGCAATAGGCGTCGTCTAGCGTTCAGTTCTCAGGAGACGCCTCCAGCTGCCGACTTCACCGAGCCTCACATAGCCGAGGTGCAAAATATGATCAGCCCCAACACACTCAAGAAGGCGGTCTGTGAGCAGAACTCGGTCCCATTACAGGAGAAGAAGAAGGCACGTAAAAGAAAGAGTAACAAGGGTGCGAGCCAGCTGGCACCGAGTACGATTCGTGCTCAGGACGGGCCACCTTCACCTAAGGATATAATGAGGAGGGTGCATGTGGCGGGTAGGCCGATGCTACCGACTAATATGCTCAATGCTGCAACCGGTGCTATGCGGAGTCTGCATGACAGTGTTCTTTCTTTGGAGAAGCGGCGTCTCAGAGAGAAGGATGTGGCATACCCGGATTTCGCGGCCAAGGTGCCAGAGGGCAAGGGCTTTGTGGATAACTCCATCGGGGGTACGATCGTCTTGCGGTTTGATGACATCTTTGCTATGTTTAACCTTCATCCGCTGCACTACACCTTCATTCGGCTATTTTCGCTGAGTATGGAGATGCGGATCATTAGAGACAAGACCCCGGACATCGTGATAGTCGACTCCTTCTACATGCGTGCCAAGATCTTGGGCAGCGCTGGGGACCGGCAAGTCACGAGTTCTTACCTCGAAGGCATCATTCTGGCAAACTGAGATAAGGATAACTTCCTCATGCCTTACTTTCCCGAGTAAGTCGTCCCCTCAACCGCCCCGTAACATATGATTTCTTAGATTTCGATCATTTTTCTTTTAACATTCCGTGTTTTGTGCAGTGACACACATTGCACACTCATCCTCCTAAGCCCGAAATATTCCATGGCCATGTATTTCGACTCGGACCGTCAGTCGAAGGTAGACTACACAAATGTCAAGAAAGTTCTTGATGATGTTCTCCCCGGCTATGCCAAATCTAGAGGCACCTTCACCAGGACAGTTCGTAAGTACGGCAAGCACGTGTTCGCCCACAATACGACGTTCTGCTGCGTCAAGCAGCCGCCTGGCGGTCAGAAGGGTGCCTACTACGCCATCCATCACATGCGGGCGATCGTACTGGACCATCATCACCTTCTGCTACCAGATAAACTCAAAGATTGGGCCGTGAGTGTGTCGGCAATCCAGGACGTGGACATCAGACAAGAATTCTTTCGCATCCAGTCGGAGTTTGCGGAAATCATCCATCAAGATGTCCTTCGTACCTCGGGGCAGTTCTACCTCAGAAATCAACCGTCCAATAGTGACATAGACACAATGCTACAAATGCAGGATGACAATGCCCGCGATTTCATGAGTCCCACAATAGACGGCGGCTTCATCCATGCTCCGGTCCCTTGAGTCGAGTCGAAAGTAGTGATGTTGTGTCTAGTTCTGAAACATCGATTGGCTCATGTTGTAATTAAACTTTAATGAACTTGTAGTATGTCTCTTTGGTTTCAACAGTCGTTCAACTTAGATGTAATCGATGCTATTAATGTCTTGTTTTTCTCTTCCGATCGTTTTGTTGCATACTTATGTATTGCTTATGTATTGTCTGTGAATTGGTACTAACGTTTCGTTTGGCTAGTGCATAGCGATGCCGTCGTATGTTGTGTACAAGGGTAAGGTTCCCAGAGTCTACGACGACTGGGAGGAGTGTCGGAGACAGGTTTATCGTTTCAGCGATAACAGTTACAAAGGGTACTCCACTAGGGCGGAGGCGGAATCTAGATACGAGCGCTATCTAGCGGGAGAGAGGAGGGAGCGTTGGAGGAACCGAATGAAGACGAGTTTCATCGCGATGATGCTCATCGTGATGACCGCAGCTCTCTTCTATGTGATGGTAGTTTAGATGATCGATATCGACTTATAATGTGAAGACAAACTCGCTACTCGCGGTCTCGAGATTGTAATATAATGTTCTATCTTTGTTTGGTCTTTTGAATTCGGAGACTAATATGATGAATTGTATTCGGAGACTAATATGATGAATTGTATTCAGAGACTAATCTTCTATTGTATTCGATGAATCTGTTGTTGTTGTGTGCTGCTGTCTATATTCTGTCCAATAATACATTTTCTAACGTGTGCAAAAATCAGAAAAGTAAAAAAAATAAAAAACCTAATATTCATACTAACGGCGCATCACACCACAGTGCGCCATTAGTATGCCAAAGGATACTAATGGCGCATCTCCCCACAGTGTGCCATTAGTATGCCAAAGTTACTAATGGCGCATCACACAAGAGAGCGCCATTAGTATGCCAAAGCACCTGGGTATATATGGTCCCCTAGGAGGCATACTAATGGCGCACCGTGGGTTATACTAATGGCACACCTGTGGTGTGCCATTAGTAAAAAATACTAGTGGCGTGGTACTAGTGGCGCACCAGTAGTGCGCCATTAGTAGGCAAAATTGGTGCGCCACTAGTAGGACTTTTCCTAGTAGTGAACACTGGAGCAATAGACTTGGCGAAGGAATCAAGGTTTCACAAGAGAACAAAGCACATCAAAAGACGCTTCACCTCTATCCGCGATCAAGTCAAGAAGGGAGACATAGAAATTTTAAAGATACATACGGATCTGAATGTTGCCGACCCGTTGACTAAGCCTCTTCCACGGGCAAAACATGATCACCACCAAGACTCCATGGGTGTTTGAATCATTACTTTGTAATCTAGATTATTGACTCTAGTTCAAGTGGGACACTAAAGGAAATATGCCCTAGAGGCAATAATAAATATGTTATTTGTATTTCCTTATATCATGATAAATGTCTTTTATTCATGCTAGAATTGTATTAACATGAAACTTAGTACATGTGTGAATACATAGACAAAACGGTATGTCCCTAGTATGCCTCTACTAGACTAGCTCATTGATAAAAGATGTTTAGGTTTCCTAACCATAGACATGAGTTGTCATTTGATCAACGGGATCACATCATTAGGAGAATGATGTGATGGACAAGACCCATCCGTTAGCTTAGCACTATGATCATTTAGTTTTACTGCTATTGCTTTCTTCATGACTTATACATGTTCCTATGACTATGAGATTATGCAACTCCCGAATACCGAAGGAACACCTTGTGTGCTATCAAATGTCACAACGTAACTGGGTGATTATAAAGATGCTCTACAGGTGTCTCCGAAAGTGTTCGTGGTGTTGGCATAGATCAATAATAGGATTTGTCACTCCGAGTGTCGGAGAGGTATCTCTGGGCCCTCTCGGTAATGCACATCATAATAAGCCTTGCAAGAAAATGACTAATGAGTTAGTCACAAGATGATGTATTACGGAACGTGTAAAGAGACTTGCCGGTAACGAGATTGAACTAGGTATCGAGACACCGACGATCGAATCTCGGGCAAGTAACATACCGATGACAAAGGGAACAATGTATGTTGTTATGCGGTTTGACCGATAAAGATCTTCGAAGTATATGTAGGAGCCAATATGAGCATCCAGGTTCCGCTATTAGTTATTGACCGGAGATGAGTCTCGGTCATGTCTACATAGTTCTCGAACCCGTAGGGTCCGCACGCTTAACGCTTGATGACGATCGGTATTATGAGTTTATGAGTTTTGATGTACCGAAGGTAGTTCGGAGTCCTGGATAAGATCACGGACATAACGAGGAGTCTCGGAATGTCCGAGACGTAAAGATTGATTTATTGGACAACTATATTCGGACACCGGAATTGTTCCGGAAGGTTTCGGATAAAACCGGAGTGCCGGGGGGGTTACCCGAACCCCCCGGGGAAGTATTGGGCCCTAGTGGGATTTAGGGGAGAGAGAGGGCAGCAGCCAGGAGGTGGCATGCCCCCTCCCAAAGGGGATTCCGAATAGGACTAGGGGAGGGGCGCGGCCCCCTCTTTCCCTCTCCCTCTCTCTCTCTTTCCTTCCCCCCTCCCAAAGGGAAGTCCGAATAGAACTAGGGGAGGGGGCGCGGCCCCCTCTTCCCCTCTCCCTCTCCCTCTCTTTCCTTTCCCCTCTCTCCTTCTTGGTGGACTCCTACTAGGAATAGGATTGGAATCCTATTCCTAGTAGGATTTCCTCTTTAGGGGGTGCCATAGCGGGCCGGCCGGCCTCCCCTCTTGCTCCTTTATATACGGGGGCAGGGGGCTCCCAAAGACACACAAGCTGATATGTTGATCTCTCCCAACCGTGTGCGGTGCCCCCCCCCCCACCATAGAAACACACCTCGGTCATATTGTTGCAGCGCTTACGCGAAGCCCTGCGACGGTAACTTCATCATCTCCGTCACCACGCCGTTGTGCTGACGAAACTCTCCCGCGAGGTCCTACTGGATCAAGAGCTCGTGGGACGTCATCAAGCTGAACGTGTGTTGAACGTGGAGGTGCCGTGCGTTTGGTACTTGATCGGTTGGATCGCGAAGAAGTTCGACTACATCAACCGCGTCACTAGGCGCTTCCTCTTTCGATCTACGAGGGTACGTAGACACAATCTCCCCTCTCATTGCTATGCGTCTGGTAGATAGATCTTGCGTGATCGTAGGAAATTTTTTGAAATACTACATTCCCCAACAGAATCGGCATAGCCAGTGATTATTTCAGACGCACTGAGACCACTATAAAATCGACCGTGACAAGCGAACCACTAGACGTTGGACCCCAACCTAATATCATGCATTTGTAGAAAAGATATCCTACGTAACTACTTGAATTCCCACCTAAGAACTCCCAAAATTTTCTGCTTATGCAATCTGGTGTTGGGGATACAGGGAAGCATAAATATCTCACACAACAGCTAACAAGCCCTACAATCCAACTATATCCATGCGTCAACACATAACTAAGAAAACCTCGATAATCTTGTACCTCAGACCTTCGAAAACATCCAATATACTAGCTGTGGCAATACATATGATTGCTCTCCCCAGTACTGGGTGGCGCCAAACTACTCTCACCACAAAGAGTATAGAAGCGTTTTCGATGTTGGCGACCTCTGGTATTCCAGAACTGAAATGATAAAAACTATGACGACAACACCTTGGAGCACAACTCCCTGGTCCAATCCATACAATCGGGAGACATCAAGACAATATTCTCGTCACAATGATATCAGACCGATACCAACAATACCCTCGTGATCCTAAAAAAATTGAGTGAACAAGGGAGAGTAAAGTCAAAATATCTACGCCCTTAGTCCTCCAAGAGAGACGAAGGGGGTAAGGAGTAAAAGAATTCCTACTCACCGATATATAACTAGACTCAAAATATATTTTTCTAAACTCAACAACGACAATGGTTCGATCAATCAAGGGGGCTCCTGCGGTCGGTAAAGCTCTGCTACCAACTTGTAGCGCCCAAGATGCGATTCTATCCCGATCACGTGATGAACTCGTGATTGGGGCACAACCGCATTTCGAGCACATAGCAAGGTGGATATCATTACATCATACCATGTAATGAATAATGGGAATACGAGATAAGGGCTTACACTCGCCACAAGTCACAATATTAATACAACAATACATCAATAAATGGCAATCATCATACAGAAAAAACAGTATCCGACTACAGATGAAATCAAACTAAAAAGAAGAACAATATCCACCCAAATAATCCCAGGCTCCTGACCCGGAACCTATCCCTTGATCGAAGAAGAAGCAGAAGAACTCCAAAAGCAAACATGCATCACTCTCGCGTCAGATCTGTCGGCGTCCTGGGAACCAGGGTACCCAAAGTTGCCTGTCTGTGGGCCGCGACGCGCTCCTACAAGCGGCTTGGTACGGCCCAGCTGATCAACCAGCTGCCCAAGACCCTCGTGAGGGAGCTAAGCCTCGCGAGGAGAATGACGTCAAGACCTCCTTAGGAGTGGCCTCAGCAAGGTGCTCCAGAGGGGCGGAGAATCCAAGGACGAGCCTGCTTCAGGAGGAGGCAGTGATGTCAGCAGTGACACTCCACGCCAGTGGGTGCCAACGTCCGCCAGCGGCGCAGTTGCCATTTCGGTGCAAAGGGGACAACGCAGCCGGAGGTTCCCAAGGAGCAGGGCAAATGTTTCCCCTTTGGTGCAACAAGACCGAAGACCGCAAGGACGACAAGGAGGATGTCACCGTCGAGCCCACCACCGTGTCATCGCCTGATCCTTTTGCAGGCGAAGAACACTTTTGTCAGGATAGGAACGTCCTTGTGTTCCCGCTCAAAAATGGTCGTTGTGGGATCCCTTCCCGCCTAAACATTTCGGGGGAAGAGGATCTTGGCCGCCTATATAAGTAGATAGAACCCCCACTATGGAGGAACATGTCGAGACAAGTCGAAACAAGTCGAACCAAGCCTAGCCAAGTAGAGCAGATTCATACACTCTGCCACCCCGCAAGGAGCAAGAACACCTGCCTCCTGACCCTCCTGAGCTCAGGAACCACTGTACTAGTTCGTATTCCAGCCTTCCCGAGGCTAATCCACCAAAGCAGGAAGTAGGGTCTTACACCACACGGTGGCCCGAACCTGGGTAAACTCTTGCGTACACTGTCTGTTGTTTGCTTGAATCCCTTCACCAAGACGAGAGCGAGACGCTAGGTAGACGTGAGTGGGAATGATCTTCGTTCACGTCCCTGTGTTCGAACTTCTTGGGTTTTGCGGATCCCTAAATCCGACATTTGGCGCGCCTGGTAGGGGGCATGTCGAAATCTCGCCTCTCCGACGACCTCGTCGCGTTCTCGTCGTCAACTCTGCTCCACAGCCATGGTGGACACACGCCGAGCTCGCACCGCCCGCCGCGCCGCAAACGTCGCTAAGACGGCGCATGCGGGCAACGGTGCACCGCTCCGCCCCAACTCGCCGGTCGCCAACGCCGCCACCGACCCGGCCGTCCACGAGCAGCAGGACTCGTTGCTACCCCCGTCCGTGCGGCGAAATGGCCTCACGGCAACGCCTTCACCCTCACCGGCCCCGGCGTCGTCCTCGCAGGCCCGCCGCGGGCCGGTCTACCAGCAGCCTGCGCTGCTGTTGGCGCGGGAGCTCTTGCACTACCTCCTGGCAGATGACCTCTACGATGAGTGGCTCCACCGCATCACCGAGCTCGTCCACGCCGCTGGAGAAGAACCTGCACCAACGCACTCCTCACATCCTTCGTCGCCTCCGATGGAGAACGAAGGCCACGGAGTCCCAGCTCCGCCTCCACTCCACAGCGCCAGCCGGGAGGTTTGGCGCGAGGCTCCTTGACGTGAGCAACCCCTGAGAGCCCATGCACGTAACGAGGAGAGCTGCCAGGTGATTCTGCGTCCCCATGCAGGGGCTCGCGCCCCCCTGGCCCGCAGCGCCAAGACCGCGTGCCACAGGAGGTGGTGGCGCCAGCGCCCCAAGAACCAGCACCGCAGACGCAGGGGGCGCCTACGATCGTAAGCGTGGCTGGGTGTCGCGCCCTAGCTCCTGAGTTACGGTGCCTCGTCTAGCTCGGCAAGTTCAAGCCGGACCTGCCCCCATGCTACGACGGCACCACCGACCCCACGGAGTTCCTTCGACTCTAGAGCTGAGCATCGAGGCGTCCAACGGTACCGAGCGGGTCATGGCGAACTAGTTCCCCAAGGCTCTCAAAGACGGCGCACGCTCCTGGCTCCTGAACCTCCCCGTGGGATCCATCTCCTCCTGGGAAGAGCTTCGCGAGTGTTTCATCGCCAACTTCCAAGGCACCCGCGACCGAGCCCCGACAGCTGCTGATCTGCGCTGCGTGAGGCAGCAACCGGGAGAGACCCTGCAAAAGTACATCCAACGCTTCAACACCATGTGCCTCCGGATCCCTAGGGTTTCAGATGAGGCCATCATCTCGGCGTTCTCCGACGGCGCCCGCGACGTCAGGATGAGGGAGGAGCTCGCCATTCATGAGGACCTGTGCACAGCCCTCGAGATGTTCAAGCTCGCGACAAAGTGCGCCAGGGCAGAGGAAGAATGCCTCTCCCACCAGGAGCTTCCTGAGGCAAAGGCGGACGACAAGAAGACCAAGGCCAAAGAATCAAAGCGCAGGGGACCCGCCGTGCTGGCTGCGGAGCCAGAAGTGAAGCGTGGCTACGGCTACGATGACCTACCCAGAGACAACCGACCGTACTGGGTCTTCCACAACGTCCACAGCCACAACACTAACGACTACCAGGAGCTCAAGGAGATGTGCGGCGGGCGCGGCGGGCAGCGCCCTGAGCGCAATGACCGCAGATACGGCCTTGGAGGAGGCCAAGGAGGAGGATGTTGGGACGGCAGGAACTCGCGCCAGGGGTGGCGCGAACAGCCTCGTGAGGACCACTGGCAGGAGCAGCCTCGTGACGCCCCCTGGCGTGACCAGCCTCGTGAGGGTCACCCTCAGGGCAATGGAGGCCTGCCTTCGCTGCCACCACTGCCAAGAAGGAACGACGACGACCGCCAGGGAGACGGATCAGGGGGCTTCCAGGAGCCGCATGCAGTTGCATGCATCTTGGGAGGAGCCCTTGCCCCGGCTTCCCATCGCATCTTCAAGCAGTTTGCCCGTGAGGTGAACGTGGTGCATCCCAGGCCTGACACCGTGCGCAACCTCAGGTGGACCAAGCAAGTCATCGCCTTCGACCCCAAGGACCAGCTCAAGGGCACTGCGGCCCCAGGTGCCCTCCCGATGCTCTGCACCGCAACCATCAGCAACGTCCTCGTGACCAAGACCCTCATCGACGGCGGAGCAGGACTCAACGTCCTCTCCGCCCAGACCTTTGAGACGCTCTAGGTTCCATACATCAGCTCCACCTAGCCAAGCCATTCTATGGAGTCACAGATGGCTCCACACTTCTGATGGGGCAGGTCTGCCTCCCCGTCACCTTTGATGACCGCGACAACTACCATCCCGAGCTTATCGACTTCGACGTTGCCAACATCCACCTCCCGTACAACGCCATCCTTAGGTATCCTGCCCTCGCCAAGTTCATGGCGGCGACCCATCATGGCTACAACGTCCTCAAGATGCCTGGAGCGGCGGAGTTATCACGATCGCCTCTAATGAGAAGGAAGCGGTGCGTTCCCTGGAGCGCGCCTACCAGACCGTGGTGGTCGAATGCTCCGATGAGGATGGAGTCGTCCTCGCCCTGCAGACTGCCCCCAAGAAGAAGAAGAACCTACCCGCCAACGGACCTCGGGACACAGGGGCTCCTGATGGCCCGGCTTCAGGACTCACGCCTGCTGACGAGGCGCCCTCTACCCTCGCATAGGGGGGCGCGCCCAATGCCCCTCTCGTCCTCGGCTCGGGGGCTCTCCTCTCGAGTGTCTCCGGACTGACCGGCGTCTCGAGGGAGGTGTTTGGGCACCACCTGCAAGCGTGTCTTGACGCACGTTTTTGTGAGCCCAGCGTGAACCGCTTAGTGCTGGGGGCTCAGGACTTCATCAACCAAGTTACTGAGGAACTTCAGTACGCAAGACTCACCCACGGTGGGCTTAACCGCACAACCCCAAGTTCACCTGCTCGCAGCCCGAGCGACCGCTTCCGCGTCTGCGTCGACATCGCGGGTCTCAACCGGGCCGCTTCTCAGGAGTCCTTCTGGCCGACGGTGGTCGGTCGGAGGAGGGCCCTCCCCTGCATCTACGTTCGCACACTCTTCGGCTTCCGCAACGCAGCTACCACATAACCGCATCTCACGCAACAAGCCTTGGGGGCTCGGGAGGCTCAGTGGCAGGCGGTCCGGACGGAGCGATAACTGGACCCGCGCGACCACTGAGAGCTTTCAGAGCCCCTGGGCCTCAGGAGCCCGACGATCCTCAGGAGCAACCCGCATGGCTTGCGTCTTCAGCTACCCCAACTCTTCTTCAACAAGTATCAGGTGACGCTTCAGGTATCCAATCGAGGGCGCCTCTCGTGCTGCATCATCCTCGGGCTGCTGGGGGCTGTTCCCCCGTAGTTGTCTCCCTTTTTGCATGAGCAAGGGTAGTTATTTCTTTCCATTCGCATTATCTACATGCTTGGCGTCCTCACCGCCACTAAGGTCATGAGCCCTTCTGAGCCCACTTACGACCGCCCCATGATAAAGGACTAGCACAGCATTTGTGCTCGGGTCTGTCCCTGCAGCGCCGCTAAATCCAAGGGCTGAGCTCTGTCTCGCGAGCCATTCCCGTGATGTCACCTCCCATGGTCCTTGGTGCCTTGTTCTCGCATGGGCTAATCGTGGATGGGTAAGTAGGGGGCCGTGGCAGGTGCCTCGCTCACGGGGGAACCGCCCGTTGGTTGTTTTTCTGTTGGATTGTTGCATGAGAAGACTGGGCACAACGTCTGTGCTTGGGTCCGTCCCTACAGCGTCGAAAAATCCAGTGGATGTGCTCTGTCTCGCGAGCTATTCTCGTGACGTCACCTCCTGGGGTCATTGGTGCTGCGGCCTTCTCATGCGATACCCTCTAGATATGCACTCGGCCCAGGTCGACACAACACCTCTCTTTACTCATTTTGCAGAAGAAGACTTAGGCGCAATCCGCCTCATGGTAGGGTCTCGTGAGTGATGCGTAAGCTCATGAGAACTTCCTCAGAGTCGTTTAGCTCGTCCTGAGGAGGGCCCATATACACCTTGGCTGTCCTACCGTGCAAGCCACGTGTCAGGACGGGGCTGTACACGCCCCGGAGTCTCTCCCGGTGGGAGGCTCCCTCCCACGGTCCAGTGGAAGTACCAAGCTCCGCGCTGGCAGATCCAACCGAGGAGCGGTTATGCCCACGAACCAGTGGAAGCACCAAGCTCCGCGCTGGCCGCTACGACCGAGGCGCAGTTATGCCCACACTCCGCGCAAGAGTGGTAGCTCTAAGCTCCGCGCTAGTTATAAACAACTGAGGGTGGCCCCAGTGGTCGCACCTACCTCAGGGAGCTTTTCAGCTCACGACGCTCACAACTTCTGCTTGGATGGTGAAAGTGCAACTAATCCCCGGGTGGTTTTCGTAATTAATAACAACATATATATCATTGAACTAATATTTAGTTGAGAATCATTTCAGAGAGTTCAGTGATATGGGTATGGCAAGGACTGAAGAAGCGGACCCCCCAAAATGCTAAGGCAAGCATTGGCAAAAGCTCAAGACTCCATTTTTGGTTTAGTGATCCAAGATCACATTGAGTCCATAGGAAAAGCCAATACTATTAAAAGGGGATGAGGTTATGATGATGATCTGGTTGCTCAAGTGCTTAGTGATACATCTCCTAAACTATCAGCAACTTTCACTGCCATAGACACTCATAAGTAGTCTCGGTCCCACCGATATTCCAAACTCAGTCACACTGAGATGAACCACCTCAGCCATAAGCCAAACCCTAGTAAACTCGGATTTTCCGATTCTGAACTCGGTCTCACCGAAACATGAGTTGCCAAGTTTCTGTAACCTTCTGTCATCAAATCGGTGTCACCGAGATGATGAAGTCGGTCCCACCGAAACTGGCATGCTCTTGTCATTGCACGAATCGGACTAACCGAGATTGTATATTCGGTCCCACCGAAAATCCCAACGTTCACATTATTTGAACTATCGGTCTCACCGAGTTGTCCACTTCGGTCCCACCGAGATTGGTCAAATGTGTGTAACGGTTGGATTTTGTGTGGAGGCTATTTATACCCCTCCACCCCCTCTTCATTCGTGGAGAGAGCCATCAGAAAGAACTACCACTCCTACCTTACATTTCTGAGAAGAGAACTACCTACCCTTGTGTTGAGATCAAGTTGCTCCACTCCCACCATATGAAGCTTGATCTCTAGTCTTCCCAAGTTCCTTTCCACTCAATCCTTTCTTCCACCACAGCCAAATCAGTGAGGAGAGTTGAGTGTTGGGGAGATTATCATTTGAAGCACAAGAGCAAGGAGTTCATCATCATCTACAACATCTATTACCTTTTGGAGGGTGGTGCCTCCTAGATTGGTTAGGTGTCGCTTGGGAGCCTCCGTCGTCGAGATGTGGAGTTGAACCAAGAAGTTTGTAAGGGCAAGGAGATCGCCTACTTCGTGAAGATCTACCCCGAGTAAGGCTAGCCCTCCGTGGGCGTAGGCCATGATGGAATAGACAAGGTTGCTTCTTCGTGGACCCTTCGTGGGTGGAGCCCTCCGAGGACTCTCGCAGCCGTTACCCTCCGTGGGTTGAAGTCTCCATCAACGTGGATGTACGATAGCAATTTACTTTCCGCTGCCCATACTCTAGAATTGCATGTGTAGTGTGCTACTTGACTTGTGTGTTATGCAAAATCTGCCAAAATCTGTCCTTGATAAAAGACATAATTTTTATCTTGTCGAGTAGTCTAATCACCCCCCCTCTAGACACTCTCACCTTCTTCGATCCCTCAATTGGTATCAGAGCCAGAAGGATATTCACAAAGACAGAAGAATAGAAATAAAAAAAGATTCCTAGATGAAGTTTTTTTTTAATGAAAACTCAATGAGAGAACATAAGAGAAAATAGAAAGACTCCAAAACATATGTACTTCTTCTAGATAAAAGTCAAGGGACAAGGTAATCATTGCTTTCATGGACATCATCAATTGTGAACTTCAATCTATGTCCATGGATATCCTTGTTTGTTCCTTGTGGGACTAACCCATGTAGGTATTGAAAGTGCCCGAATCCAAAGGATAGCTCCCAACTCTTGATGATCTCCATCAACATTGAGCATCCACATCTTCAACATCTACATGAAGTCTTCTACGACAACCCAAGGTTAGTTTGACCCTTTAAAAGGGGTTCTCACATCTAGGGGGAGCTTTGCTCTAAAAAATTGAGCTAAAGCATCTTCAAATGATGTGAACACATCAATGCTTTATGTAAAAGTGGTAACCCCACTTGTTCTTAAACGATGAGTATGACCTATGATCAAATGTTCTCATTTGGCTCCTAAGTCAATATACTCATATAAAGATGACCTAGTCATCGACAAATTGTGTGTTAGTTGCTAGAGTTTTGGTTGTGCATGTTTGACACATATTTCATTTGCTATCTTATTGTGTGAGCATGTTGGATGCATGATTTTATCCATTCGAGGACATCCATTTGTTGTTTTGGTCGTTTTGATTTTTCTGACCAAATGGATGGACAAGAATGCCTAAGTACCTCCCCTAGCTATCTATGCTTTCTTGTCTCAAATTCTATTCATGCTTACATCACAAATTTTGAACAAGTCATTTTCGGACCCTCCGGGTGAGGAGCACTCGGAGCCACCGATCCGTCAAGGGCTAATTTCCAAAACCTTCTAATTGATTTCGGTCAGACCAACTCACTCAAACTCGGTCGAACCGAAAGCATTTAGACTGATCTAGGTTTTCATCTCGGTGAAACCGAGTTGTGATTTTCGGCGTGACCGAAGTGCATAACTGCCTAGCAGTTATCCATCTCGGTGCCACCGAGTTTTACAACTCGGTCCCACCGACAGCGAAGGGGTATATATTCCGAGGGCCGCGCGCGTTGATTCCTCCTTCAAACGTTTCGCCCCCACACCCCTTGCTGCCGTCGCCTTGGTCTCCGGATCGTCGCCGTCGTCGCCTGTGCGCCCTCGCCGCAGGTCTCCGTCGCCGTCAACGGCCATCTCCTCCGTGCCGTTGCCGCCGTAGAAAAACTCCACCAAGTTAGGGTGAGTTTTGATCCCACTCGTGCTCCCATCTCCGATTCAATGCACGTTTGGATTGCCTAGTATCTTGCCACGATTGAAATCCTCCTGTACACCAGATTGGTTCGTTTGAACTAGATTCGAGTAAAAGTTTTAGGGTTAGGTTTCCGCGGAACACATCTCGGTGAGACCGATTTTATATTTTCGGTATGACCGATTTGGCCTATGTCCATTGCACTGCACCCTTCGGTCCAACCGAGTTGTGCAAAATCGGTGTGACCGAAATGAAGATTCTATGAAACCCTAGTGTTTTCGGCAGGACCGAAACCCACTTCGGTCAAACCGAAAGTGGTGTGCCAAGCTCCTGTTTAACACTTCGGATTCACCGAACCTTAAACTCGGTCTGACCGAAATGTCTTCTGTGAAAACTTACTACTAGAATTTGAACTCATTTTTTGCAAAAACTTCTGCAGTTTGTGATGACTCTTCTTCTCTGCCTACACCTTATCTATTCACAGGTTGTCAGCCATGTCAGATGCCAGTGACAGTGAGAACAGGTCAGAGACACCCATTGCAGACATTCCAGAGGCAGGCACTAGTCCTGATCCTAGTAGCTCATCTGATGATGGTGAGAGGAGTACACCAAGTGGCATGCCTCCTGCAGCCACCAGAGCTAGAAAGAAGAGGAATTCAGATGATGAGGATTCAGATTTTGTTGTTGAAGAAGAGGTGACCTCAAAGCCTAAAAGGAAGGTTGTTGCCAAAGAGCAACAAGATCAAACAATCTAAGAAGGGCACCAGCAAAGTCAAGCAGTCAACTGTTGCTAAGAAGCTGAATTTGGGAGAGGCAGCTGCAAGCAAAGTGAAGAAAACTACCAAGAGAAAGAGGATAGTGCATGTGTCAGGAGCTAGAGCAGATATGTATATTGATCCTCATGCAGATGCAGCAGTAGAGGATGAGGATGAGGAAGCACCCCAGCCTCCTTCTCAGAAGCCGAAGCTCATGGGTGATGCCATTAAGGCTGGAGCCACATCAAAGCCCAAGAAATCTGCTCCAGCTAAGGAAGCTCCAGCAAAGCCTGCTGCCAAGCCCAAGAGGACCATCAGAAACATTCCAGCGTCTGAAAAGAACAAGGATGATGTGCCACCAGCTGAGTCTGACGATGAAGGACCAGTTTTACTGAAACTTCGTCCAACACTGCCACTCCATAATGATGCTCATCCTCAAGCTGAGGATATGAAGGCAAGGAAAGATAGAGGTCTCAGGCTATGGAGACAAACTGACCCATATGCCGTGAGGAGAAGAACTGCTGTAGATCCCAGATTTCACACCAGAGAGCAGCAGGACTTCTATGAGACCGTGCTGATGGACAAGAAGCCCATAGTCGCAGACACCAGATATGTTGACTGGAAGTACATTGACAGCGAAGAGCACAGAGATTTCTTTCCACATGTGCATGAAAGTTTCACTGCATGTGGAGTTGCAGATTTTGTAGGTCAGAAATTGACCAGTTGGAACGATGAGATGATAATGCAATTTTATGCCACAGCTCACTTCTACCCTGATGGAAAGATTATGTGGATGACTGAAGGTCAAAGGTTTTCTTCTTCTGTTGAAGAATGGGCAGAAATTCTGAATGCTCCAGTGCAACGAGAAGATGATATTGATGTATATGGGATTCCAAAGAAGAATCATGAATCCATGAAAAACATGTACAAAGAGGTTCCAGCAGAGGATTTGGATATCTGGAAGCTCGGTTCAGTCTACCATCTCCAGGCAGGCTTACCTACCACTAATACCATTTTGAGGCATACCTTGATGCCCAAATCTGGAGATGATCGCATGATCAGAGGATACTCTATCAACATGCTGCACATACTTGATGAGAGAGCACCTTTCAAGGTGATGGACTTGATGGTAGAGACCATTAAGAGGACTGCAGCTGACCAGAAAAGGTCATGTGGATTTGCCCCGCAGATTCAGATGCTTATCAATGCCAAGTTTGGCACGGGCACATTCTTGTTGGATAGAGAACATTTACCATTGCAGCCAGAGCATGAAGACAATGTTGTTGTGATGGATGAGGAGGATCCGACATCTGTTGAAGGTCAAGCCAAGATCGCAGCTGCTAAGAAAGCCAAAGCTGACAAGGAAGCAGCAGCAGCAGCAGCTAAACCAAAGAGTTTCGGAGAGCAAATTCTTGAAGCTACTCAAAGGATTGAACAACGCCTGGCCAGCATTGAACAGTCTCAGGAGAGCTTAGAGAGGATTGTTGACGAGAAGATCCACGCTCTGGACGTGAAGCTGACTGAAGTACAAGTGACCGTCAACAAGCTCGAGGCAGACATTGAGGAAGCAAAGCAGGACAAGGCAGAGCTTATGTGTGAGTTGCAGGATGACTTAGTCCAGGATTCTCATCGACAGACTGCTCCGGTTCCCAAAGGATCCCGATCAGCTGCTATTCCAGTGACTGACACCAGGACTACAGCTTCATCACCTCCCACAGTTCCAGCAGTTGCTCCTACTCCAGCTCCAGCTCCAGTGTCCACTCCTCCAGCACAGACATCAGCTGAAGTCTTCGCCGATGCTGTCATATCCACTCCGACATCAACCCAGACGGGAGCCGCCAGCAGAGTCCACAGTGACGCTTAGCTCTATGCTTTTTCGAACTGTTTGGTAACTTGTTGCCAAAGGGGGAGAAATTGTATAGATCATAGGGCTTCGAGAGAGAGAGTGTGTTGTCTTTGCGCTTTTGCTCTTTCGTTCTTTTGCGGTTTCTTTGAGATACTTTTGGTTTTCGAGACATTCAGTGTGTTTGATACTCCGTTTGATTCTACCTTAATGAGTGCTTGGTCGTACTATGCTTTAATGTGTGCTTAATGCTTATCATATGCCATTCCTATCTCGTATGACCATTTACTCATGTCTTGGTGATTGGGTGCATGCTGTTCATTCTTATCATTTTGTGCGCTCCACCAAGATGTATGTGACATGGAAGAGTGACCCATGATCCTAATCGATTGTGCATTTGCATTCAAACGCAAATCTTAAATAATGCACAAATTTAGGGGGAGCTTTTGCTTATCACATACTTCTCAAAGCGACGATATTATTCATTGATTATATCCTTTGTCGAAGCTTTGATCTATATGTTGTCATCAATTACCAAAAAGGGGGAGATTGAAAGTGCAACTAATCCCCGGGTGGTTTTGGTAATTAATAACAACATACTCCCTCCATTTTTGTATACAAGGCCACAAACTCAAATTACAGGTACCAAGATAAAAATTAATATGTGCTTTACAAGCCAATTTGTTTTCTCGTTCATCGGGTTAATTAATAGGATGCATGCACATTAGAGAAAATTGAGTGGTCGTGAGAGAAGAAGTAGATGAGTGTGTCATTATCATCCACTGCATGCATGCTAGTAATTAAGCCATGGGTTACTAGTACGAGGAAACAACATTAATATTTGTCTCGATTACTGTTGGTGGCCATGTATTGATGCAAAATGTATTTTTCATAGTGGCCTTGTATACAAAAATGGAGGGAGTATATATCATTGAACTAATATTTACTTGAGAATCATTTCAGAGAGTTCAGTGATATGGGTATGGCAAGGACTGAAGAAGTGGACCCCCCAAAATGCTAAGGCAAGCATTGGCAAAAGCTCAAGACTCCATTTTTGGTTTAGTGATCCAAGATCACATTGAGTCCATAGGAAAAGCCAATACTATTAAAAGGGGATGAGGTTATGATGATGATCTGGTTGCTCAAGTACTTAGTGATACATCTCCTAAACTATCAGCAACTTTCACTGCCATAGACACTCATAAGTAGTCTCGGTCCCACCGATATTCCAAACTCAGTCACACCGAGATGAACCACCTCAGCCATAAGCCAAACCCTAGTAAACTCGGATTTTCCGATTCTGAACTCGGTCTCACCGAAACATGAGTTGCCAAGTTTCTGTAACATTCTGTCATCAAATCGGTGTCATCGAGATGATGAAGTCGGTCCCACCGAAACTGGCATGCTCTTGTCATTGCACGAATCGGACTAACCGAGATTGTATATTCGGTCCCACCGAAAATCCCAACGTTCACATTATTTGAACTATCGGTCTCACCGAGTTGTCCACTTCGGTCCCACCGAGATTGGTCAAATGTGTGTAACGGTTGGATTTTGTGTGGAGGCTATTTATACCCCTCCACCCCCTCTTCATTCGTGGAGAGAGCCATCAGAAAGAACTACCACTCCTACCTTACATTTCTGAGAAGAGAACTACCTACCCTTGTGTTGAGATCAAGTTGCTCCACTCCCACCATATGAAGCTTGATCTCTAGTCTTCCCAAGTTGCTTTCCACTCAATCCTTTCTTCCACCACAGCCAAATCAGTGAGGAGAGTTGAGTGTTGGGGAGATTATCATTTGAAGCACAAGAGCAAGGAGTTCATCATCATCTACAACATCTATTACCTTTTGGAGGGCGGTGCCTCCTAGATTGGTTAGGTGTCGCTTGGGAGCCTCCGTCGTCGAGATGTGGAGTTGAACCAAGAAGTTTGTAAGGGCAAGGAGATCGCCTACTTCGTGAAGATCTACCCCGAGTAAGGCTAGCCCTCCGTGGGCGTAGGCCATGATGGAATAGACAAGGTTGCTTCTTCGTGGACCCTTCGTGGGTGGAGCCCTCCGTGGACTCTCGCAGCCGTTACCCTCCGTGGGTTGAAGTCTCCATCAACGTGGATGTACGATAGCGCCACCTATCGGAACCACGGGAAAAATCATTGCGTCTCCAAATTGCGTTTGATCTTCTCCACTTCTCTTTACTACTTGTGCAATTTACTTTCCGCTGCCCATACTCTAGAATTGCATGTGTAGTGTGCTACTTGACTTGTGTGTTATGCAAAATCTGCCAAAATCTGTCCTTGATAAAAGACAGAATTTTTATCTTGTCGAGTAGTCTAATCAACCCCCCCCTCTAGACACTCTCACCTTCTTCGATCCCTCAGATGGGTGTCGCAAGGGGGGCTAGGCACGGGGGCTATGCTCAGGTCACGCCCGGCAGACGCTACCCTACCAGGTGCCCACACACCTGGCCTTCTCACGCCCCCATCCCAGGCGAAGGCTCGTGGGAAAGGTATGGTGCTCGTTCTCCTTCATGAGAGCCGTTCGTACGTCAAAGGGGACCCCTGGGCATCGCGACCTAGGGGCCTAACTAGCCACGTAGCCCCTCATCCCTTGAGTCTAGTTATGCTGATAACCCCGGTCACCCGAAGGGCTCAATGGCGATCGAGGTATGCGCGGGGTTGGACCCTGTCGACGCAGAACGCAAACGGGATTGCTTGAACGTCAAGGGGGACCCCTGGGCAACGCGACCCAGGGGCCTCACTAGCCACGTAGCCCCTCATCCCTTGAGTCTAGTTATTACGATAACCTCGGTCATCCGGAGGGCTCAATGGCGATCGAGGTATGCTCGGGGTTGGGCCCTGCCGACGCAGAGCACCTAAGCAAACATGAAAGGAAGCAAGCATGGAAATCATCTAGCTATTACAATAATGCCAAGTTTTTCAAATTCAAACAAAGTTATTACGCCTCCCCGAGGCACTCGCACTTCTCTCTCTGAACAGGGACGGGTCTGGCATTGTCGAGCGCATCATCACCGGTCTCCACCTCCTTGGCTGCGGTAGCAGTGGCCTGGAGGAACGCCTCCACCAGTGTCATGACCTTCGCTCCCAGGGCCTCAGCAGTCGTGCCCTCCATGACTTTGGTCACGGGCTCAGACAGCGAGGCCAGGTCAAGGGTAGGGTCACGAAGACTTAGGTGGCTGCACACCTGCGTCAGAACCAAGGTAAGGAGTGTGCGGATCTCGACGTCGGCTAACTGGCCAAATTGCGTCTGGAACCTCGCGCAGGGACTTCACAAGCGCAGCAAGGACCCCAGCGGGGCCTCCCTCCGGGGCGGCCAGCAGCTCCGTGAACACCTCCCTGGAGTCGACCTGCAGCGCCTTGCGGGCTTCAAGGTCAAAGGAGGCAAGGGCCTCAGGACTCACCGCTGCCGAGGCCACAAGGGCATCCTCCTTGTCGCGAGCGTCTTGGGTCGCTTTAGCCTGCTCAACTTCAACCTTCAGCTTCTCCAGGGTCGCGCGGTCAGCAAGCTGCTCCTGTTGCAGCCAGGACGTCTCAGCCTTCTGCACCTCAAGCTCCTTCCCCAACCTCTTGAGCTCCAGGGCGTGCCCATTGCCTTCCTCGCGGAGGGCCCCCGGCTCGCTCTCCGCCTTGAGGCAGCGCTTCTCAAAGGACGAGGCGTTGGCTCGCGCGGTGTCGCGAGCCCGTGTGGCTGCCACAGCTTCCTCTCGGCCCTTGGCAGCGACCGCCGAGGCCTGGTCCCAGGAGGTCCGCGCAGACTCGTCTGCCAGGATCCACCCACGGATCAGCCCTAGGCGCCCTTCCATCAGGCAGCCATCACCATCTTGCAGTTCGACGCGAAGCCGACCCAGCGCGGCGGAGGTAGCTTCCAAGGTCTAAGGACTAGGCTGCGCCGGCTGGCGCACGGGCACCAACAAGACTGACTGCTCGAGCAGGGGCTCGGGGGCTTCGGCCCCCCTCGCTAGAGCAGCCGGAGCAGAAGCCACCGCGACCTCGCAGGAGGCGGGGACGCCCTCGAGCGACACCGCCACTGCATGCTCGGTGGCCTGGTCGACCGAGGCGACCAGCAACGCGGCGTCCTTCCCTGAGGTCGCATCAGCAGCATGAGGGGCAGGGCATCGTGACGTGGCCTCCCCCTTCGCCTTCTTCATCACACCTCCCAAGCTGCTTCGTCAGGAGAAGCACATCAGGGACACGACAACTAAGGGTAGACGAGAAATTGCACATTTACTCGTCGGAGGCAAGGTGCGCCCTTCTCTTTGCCAGCAGGTCAGCAGCAGCCGCTGGCGCTATGGGCGTGCCGGTAGCCCGGATCTTGGCAAGGTGGAAGGCCACAGTCCTGGGCGTGGCCGCGGTCTCCAGATTTGCTGGCATGGTACTCCTCGGCGGGGTCGCCACAATGCTTCCCCCGGACGCAGCGCGTTCGGGTCGACGTCGAGTGGCCACCTGGGACCGTCCGGCGGCACCTGCGCCTGATGCCAGTGCTCCGGCGAAAGCCTCGGAGGAATCCCCCTCTTCGTCCACGGTCTCCTCTGAGCCCCCTCGTCGCTCTCCTCGTCAGCACTAGAAGACACGTCGAACGTGGGAGGAGCGCCCACAGGCGCACCAAAACCCGACACGACCTTCAACAGCTCGGCCTTGTCGAGGTGGCTGTACAGCGGCAGATGGGGCCCGGGGAGGTCCTCTGGAACCATCCCCAGGATGGTTCCCGAGGTGAAGTCCAGATCGTCCTCGGCCAGCACCCCTGAGTGGAGCCGGAGCCTGTCATCATCGCCCATCAACTCCCACATGGGGCGCGAGTGTGCCTGCAGCGGCGCCAGACGCTGCCTCAAGAACTCCTTCACGTTCTGGCTCCCTTCGAGCCTCGAGCTCAGGTCGGCCTCAATCCTTGCCAGGACAGGCCCCACAAGGGGGTCGGTGAGCTTCGCGTAGCTCCAGCCAGCGCGCTTCGCCGGACGGGCGGTAGGCAGCGCCAGCAGAGGGTGGACATGCTGGGCATCCAGATAGACCCACGTCTTCCGGTGGGACTCTATCTTCTTCCTGACCGTCATCAGCCGACAGATCTGGCACTGGAAGATGAAGGAGACGCAGCCCGAGCATGGGCCATCGTCGTACCGGCGCATGGAGAAGAAATGGCGGAAGAGGGCGACAGTCGGCCTCACCCCCACGAGCGCCTCACAATAAAAGGCAAAGAGCGACAGGACGAAGATGGAGCGAGGCTAGATGTGGAGAGCGTGCACCTGGTAATGTTCCAGGATGGCATAGAAGAACTTGGAGAAGGGTGGCACGAGCCCCACGGAGATGCTGTGGAGGAAGAAGGGTTAGCATGACTTCGGCAGGGTCCGCGTCATGGTGGATCCGGCCCAGATCCGCGTCGGGCCGTGCTCGTTGTGGACGCCCGACAAGAAAGGTTGGACCTCTGAATAGTCCTCCTCCTTGGTGATGGAGGACTCCTCGAGCTCCGCCTCAAGGGAAGAAGTAGATCCAGACGCCGGCGCAGCACCCTTGTTCCTTTTCGCCATGGCTGAAGGAGCCGAAGGACGCATGCGATTTAGGAAGGCAGGAGGCGTAAGGGGGAGAAATCCGAACAGGAAGGAAGGGGAGCGATAAGTCCCCCAGCGGAGATGGCCCCTTTTGTCAAGACGCACGGTTGCCGAGACCGCATGGGAAGCGGGGTCGCCCGCGTCCCATCCAACCGTCATGCGCCAACCTGGCCCGCAGCCTTTTTGGGGCCCGCAGTGCTTCGTCCTTGACTAAGGCTTCGCCCCGAAGCCAGCACGGCGCGCGCCTTGGGCCCGGGGCCTACTGTCGGCGTCCTGGGAACCAGGGTACCCAGAATTGCCTGTCTGCGAGCCGCGATGCGCTCCTACAAGCGGCCTGGTACGGCCCAGCTGATCAACCAGCTGCCCAAGACCCTCGTGAGGAAGCTAAGCCTTGCGAGGAGAACGACGTCAAGACCTCCTCAGGAGCGGCCTCAGCAAGGTGCTCCGGAGGGGCGGAGAATCCAAGGCCGAGCCTACCTCAGGAGGAGGCAGTGATGTCAGCAGTGACGCACCACACCAGCGGGTGCCAGCGTCCGCCAAGGGCGCAGTTGCCATTTCGGTGCCAAGGGGACAGCGTAGCCGCTGGTTCCCAAGGAGCGGGGCAAAGGCTTCCCCTTTGGTGCAACTAGACCGAAGACCGCAAGGACGACAAGGAGGAAGTCACCGTCGAGCCCACTACCGTGTCACCACATGATTCCTTTGCAGGCGCAGACCGCTTTTGTTGGGATAAGAACGTACTTGTGTTCCCGCTCAAAAATGGCCGTTGTGGGATCCCTTCCCGCCTAAACATTTCGGGGGAAGAGGACCCTGGCCGCCTATATAAGTAGCTAGAACCACCACTATGGAGGAACAGGTCGAGACAAGTCGAATACAGTCGAAACAAGTCGAACCAAGCCTAGCCAAGTAGAGTAGATCCATACACTTTACCACCCCGCAAGGAGCAAGAACACCTGCCTCCTGACCCTCCTGAGCTCACCTCCTGAGCTCAGGAACCATTGTACTAGTTCGTATTGCAGCCCTCCCGAGGCTAATCCACCAAAGCAGGAAGTAGGGTCTTACACCACACGGTGGCCCGAACCTGGGTAAACTCTTGCATACACTGTCTGTTGTTTGCTTGAATCCCTTCACCAAGACGAGAGCGAGACGCTAGGTAGATGTGAGTGGGAGAGATCTTCGTTCATGCCCCTGTGTTCGAACTTCTTGGCTTTTGCAGAGCCCTAAATCCGACAAGATCATCGCTTTACATGCACCTGCAACTGTTGTTGTACTAATGTGTGAGCCACGAGGACTCAGCAATCCAATTACCATGGGTATCAAGAATAGCAAAGCGTAAAGAGTATTGAAAGGATAAGTGGTGAGGTTGCATCTAGTGACTAAACATTTGTATGGTGGCTAACTTACGATTTCAAGAGAAAGATGAGAAGCTACGCATACGGCCGCAAACTAGTAATGATCAATAAGTGATCCTGAACTACCTACGGGTCAAACTTAACCCCAACGTGTTCTCTTCTCGAACTCCATTAAAAATAGACATTCACGGTTATGCACACGGTTGGTGTCTTTTTATCGGATCCTGTGTCAAGTTTTCTACAACCAGATATTATAAATTTCCAATCTGCCACATAGTAGCGGACACGACTTTCGAAAGGTCAAACTGAAGGAAATATGCCCTAGAGGCAATAATAAAGTTGCTATTTTATATTTCCGTATTTCATGATAAATGTTTATTATTCATACTAGAATTGGATTGACCGGAAACTTGATACTTGTGTGGATACATAGACAAAATACCAAGTCCATAGTAAGCCTCTACTAGACAAGCTCGTTAATCAAAGATGGTTAAGTTTCCTGACCATAGACATGTGTTGCCATTTAATTAACGGGATCACATCATTAGAAGAATAATGTGATGGACATGACCCATCTGTTAGCTTAGCATTTTGATTGTTCAGTTTTATTTCTACTGCTTTCTTCATGTCATATACGTATTCCTCCGACTATGAGATTATGCCACTCCCGGATACTGGAGGAATACCTAGAGTGTTATCAAACATCACAACGTAACTGGGTGATTATAAAGATGCTCTATAGGTATCTCCAAAGGTGTTTGTTGGGTTGGCATAGATCGAGATTAGGATTTGTCACTCCGAGTATCGGAGAGGTATCTCTGGGCTCTCTCGTTAATGCACATCATAAGAAGCCTTGGAAGCAATGTGAATAATGAGTTAGTTTCCGGATAATGCATTACGGAATGAGTAAAGAGACTTGCCGGTAACTATATTGAAGTAGGTACGAAGATACCCACGATCGAATCTTGGGCAAGTAACACACCGATGACAAAAGGAATAACATATGTTGTCATAACGGTTCGACCGATAAAGCTCTTCGTAGAATATGTAGGAGACAATATGAAAATCCAGGTTCCAGTATTGGTTATTGACCCAAGAAGTGTCTCGATCATGTCTACATAGTTCTCAAACCCGTAGGGTCCGCACGTTTAACATTCGATGACGATTTGTATTATATGAGTTGTGTGATTTGGTGACCAAAATGTTGTTTGGAGTCCCAGATGAGATCACGGACATGACGAGGAGTCTCGAAATGGTCGAGAGGTAAATAATGATATATTGGATGATAGTATTCGGACACGAGAAGAGTGCCGAGGGGTACCGGGTACATATCGGAGTACTGTGGGTTATCGGAAAACCCCGGGGGAGTATATGGGCCATACGGGCCTTAGGACGGACGAAAACCAGCCCACGTAAGTGTTGCATTCCCCCCAAGGGAGGATTCCCAATTGGACTAGGGGAGGGGGCGGCGCCTCCCTTTCCTTCTCCCTCTCTCTCCTTCCCCTTCCCCTCTCCAATAGAAGGAAGGGGGGGGGGGGCGAATCCTACTAGGAGTCCAAGTGGCACTCCTCCACACTTGGTGCGATCCTAGTGCCGGCCTCCTCCTCCTCTCTCCTTTATATATGTGGGGAGGGGGCGCCCAATACACGTCAATTGTTCCAAGCCATGTGCAGAGCCCCCCTCCACAGTTTACACCTCCAGGTCATATTCATGTAGTGCTTAGGCGAAGCCCTTCGTGGATCACTTCACCATCACTATCACCACGCGGTCGTGCTGACGGAACTCTCCCTCGACAGTTTGCTAGATCAAGAGTTCAAGGGACGTCATCGAGCTGAATGTGTGCTGAACTCGGATGTGCTATTGTTCGGTGCTTGATTGCTCGGAACGAGAAGAAGTTTGACTACATCAACTGTGTAAACAAACGCTTCCGCTTTCGGTCTACGAGGGTACATGGACACACTCCATCCCTCTCATTGCTATGCATCTCCTGATAGATCGTGCATGAGCGTAGGATTTTTTTTGAAATTGCATGCTACGTTCCCCAACAGTGGCATCATGATCCAGGTCTATGCGTAGATGATATGCACGATTAGATCACAAAGAGTAGTGGGCAGTGATAGTCATACTGCTTACCACCAACGTCTTATTTTGATTTGGCGGTATTGTTGGATGAAGCGGCCCAGACCAACCTTACATAACCACGTTCATGAGACCGGTTCCACCGACAAACATGCAACTTGTTTTGCATAACGGTGGCTGGCGGCTGTCTGTTTCCCCTACTTTAGTTGAATCGAATTTGACTGTGGCCAGCCCTTGTTGAAGGTTAAAACAGCAAACTTGATGAAACACCGTTGTGGTTTTGATGCGTAGGTAAGAACGGTTCTTGCTAGAAGCCCGTAGCAACCACGTAAAGCTTGCAACAACAAAGTAGAGGACGTCTAACTTGTTATTGCAGGGCATGTTGTGATCTGATATGGTCAAGACGTGATGAGTTATATAGATGATCATGTTTTGTAAATTATCGGCAACCGGTAGGAGCCTTATGGTTGTCTCTTTATTGTATGAAATAGGAATTCCATGTAATTCCTTTAATTTGTCACTATGAGTTAGCGCTAGTAGTAGAAGCAATAGTTGGTGAGACGACCATGACGCTACGATGAAGATTAAGGTGTCAGGCCGGTGACGATGGAGATCATGACGGTGCTTTGGAGATGGATATCAAAAGCACGTGATGATGATGGCCATATCATGTCACATATTTATGATTGCATGTGATGTTTATCTTGTTATGCATCTTACTTTTCTTAGTACGGCGGTAGCATTATAAGATGATCCCTTACTAAAATTTCAAGGTACAAGTGTTCTCCCTGAGTATGCACCGTTGCGACAGTTCGTCGTGCTGAGACACCACGTGATGATTGGGTGTGATAAGCTCTATATTCACATACAACGGGTGCAAGAAAGTTTTGCACATGTGAAATACTCGGGTTAAACTTGACGAGCCTAGCATGTACAGGCATGGCCTCGGGACACTGAAGACCGAAAGGTCGAACGTGAATCATATAGTAGATATGATCATCATAGAGATGTTCACCATTGAAAACTACTCCCTGTCACGTGATGATCGGACATGGTTTAGTTGATTTGGATCACGTGATCATTTAGATAACTCGAGGGATGTCTATCTAAGTGGGAGTTCATATGTAATTTGATTAATTGAACTTTAATTTGTCATGAACTTAGTCGCGATAGTTTTTGCATATCTATGTTGTTATAGACCAATGGCCCATGCTACCGTTCCCTTGAATTTTAATGCATTCCTAGAGAAAGATAAGTTGAAAGATGATGGTAGAAACTACACAGACTGGGTCCGTAACTTCAGGATTGTCCTCATTGATGCATAGAAGAATTATGTCCTTGATGCACCGCTAGGTGAAAGGCCATCTGCAAGAGCAACTGCTGGTGTTATGAACGTATGGCCAGCTCGATCTGATGACTACTCGATTGTTCAGCGTGCCATGCTTTACGGCTTAGAATCGGGACTTCAAAGATGTTTTGAACGTCATGGAGCATATGAGATGTTCGAAGAGTTGAAGTTAATATTTCAAGCAAATGCTCGAGTTGAGAGATATGAAGTATCCAACAAGTTCTATAGCTGCAAGATGGAGGAGAATAGTTTTGTCAGTGAACACATACTCAGAATGTCTGGATATCATAATCACTTGACTCAACTGGGAGTTAATCTTCCAAATGATAGTGTCATTGACAGAGTTCTCCAATCACTGCCACCAAGATATAAAGGCTTCGTGATGAACTATAATATGCAAGGGATGGAGAAGACAATTCCCGAGCTCTTCGCAATGCTCAAAGCTATGGAGGTAAAAATCAGAAAGGAGCATCAAGTGTTGATGGATAACAAGACCACTAGTTTCAGGAAAAAGGGCAAGGGAAAGAAGGGGAACTTCAAGAAGAATAGCAAGCAAGTTACTACTCTCGGTAAGAAACCCAAATCTGGAGCTAAGCCTGAAACTGAGTGCTTCTACTGCAAAGGGACTGGTCACTGGAAGTGGAACTGCCCGAAGTATCTCGCACATAAGGAGGGCAAAGTGAACAAAGGTATATCTGATATACATGTTATTGATGTGTACCTTACTAATGCTCGTAGTTGCGCCTGGGTATTTGATACTGGTTCGGTTGCTCATATTTGTAACTCAAAATAGGGGCTACGGATTAAACGAAGATTGTCTAAGGACGAGGTGACGATGCGTGTGGGAAATGGTTCCAAAGTCGATGTGATCGCCGTCGGCATGCTACCTCTACATCTACCTTCGGGATTAGTTTTAAACTTGAATAATTATTATTTGTTGCCAGCATTGAGCATGAACATTATATTTGGATCTTGTTCGATGCGAGACGGTTATTCATTTAAATCAAAGAATAATGGTTGTTCTATTTTTATGAGTAATATCTTTTATGGTCATGCACCCTTGAAGAGTGGTCTATTTTGGTTGAATCTCGATTGTGGTGACACACATATTCATAACATTGATGCCAAAATATGCAAAGTTGATAATGATAGTGCAACATATTTGTGGCACTGCCGTTTAGGTCATACTGGTGTAAAGCGCATGAAGAAACTCCATACCGATGGGCTTTTGGAATCACTTGATTATGAATCGTTTGATACTTGCGAACCATGCCTCATGGGAAAGATACTTGTGAACCATGCCTCATGGGAAAGATACTTGCGAACCATGCCTCACTCCATTCTCCGAAACAAAGGAGCGAGCTGCTGATTTATTGGAAATAATACATACCAATGTATGTGGTCCGTTGAGTGTTGAGGCTCGCGGCGGATGTAACTCGTAGGTCAACAAGAGCATGTTCCGCACCAGAGTGTTACGGTAATCCTGTTCTGGAAGTCATGTTACTAGACCATGACAATCCTACAAACTATGAGGATGCGCTGATGAGCCCAAATTCCGCAAAATGGCTTGAGGCCATGAATTCTGAGATGGGATCCATGTATGAGAACAAAGTATGGACTTTGGTTGACTTGCCCGATGATCGGAAAGCCATAGAGAATAAATGGATCTTCAAAATAAAGACTCATGCTGATGGTAATATTACTGTCTACAAAGCTCAACTTGTCGCAGAAGGTTTTCGACAAGTTCAAGCAGTTGAGTACGAGGAGACTGTCTCACCCGTAGCGATGCTTAAGTCTGTCCGAATCATGTTAGCAATTGCCGCATTTTATAGTTACGAAAACTGGCAAATGGACGTCAAAACTGTATTCCTCAATGGATATCTTAAAGAAGTGTTGCATATGATGCAACCAGAAGGTTTTGTTGATCCTAAAGGCGCTAGCAAAGTGTGCAAGCTCCAGCGATCCATCTATGGACTCGTGCAAGCATCTCAGAGTTGGAATATACGCTTTGATGAGGTGACCAAAGCATATGGTTTTATACAGACTTTCGAAGAAGCCTGTATTTACAAGAAAGTGAGTGGGAGCTCTGTAGCATTTCTGATATTATATGTGGATGACATATTGTTGATCAGAAATGATATAGAATTTCTGGATAGCATAAAAGGATACATGAATAAGAATTTTTCAATGAAAGACCTCGGTGAAGCTGCTTATATATTGGGTATCAATATCTATAGAGATAGATCAAGACGCTTGATAGGACTTTCACAAAGCACATACCTTGATAAAGTTTTGAAGAAGTTCAAAATGGATCAATCAAAAAAAGGGTTCTTACCTATGTTACAAGGTCTGAAGTTGAGTCTGACTCAATGCCCGACCACTGCAGAAGATAAAGAGAAAATGAAAGTCATTCCCTATGCCTCAGCCACAGGTTCTATCATGTATGCAATGCTGTGTGCCAGACCTGATGTGTGCCTTGCTATAAGTCTAGCAGGGAGTTACCAAAGTAATCCAGGAGTGGATCACTAGACAGCGGTCAAGAACATCCTAAAGTACCTGAAAGGACCAAGGATATGTTTCTCGTTTATGGAGGTGGCAAAGAGCTTGTCGTAAATGGTTACATTGATGCTAGCTTTGACACTGATCCGGATGACTCTAAGTCACAAATCAGATACGTATTTTTATTGAATGGTGGAGCTATTAGTTGTTGCAGTTCCAAGCAGAGCGTCATGGCGGGATCCACGTGTGAAGTTGGGTACATAGCGACTTCGGAAGCAGCAAATGAAGGAGTCTGGATGAAGGAGTTCATGTCCGATCTTGGTGTAATACCTAGTTTATCGGATCCAATGAAAATCTTTTATGACAACACTGGTGCAATTGCCTTGGCAAAGGAATCCAGGTTTCACAAGAGAACCTTACACATCAAGAGACGCTTCAATTCCATCCGCGATCAAGACAAGGAGGGAGACACAGAAATTTGCAAAATACATATGGATCTGAATGTGGCAGACCCATTAACTAGGACTCTTGCACGAGCAAAACATGATCAACACCAAGACTCCACGGCTGTTAGAATCATTACTATGTAATCTAGATTATTGACTCTAGTGCAAGCGGGAGACTGAATGAAATACGCCCTAGAGGCAATAATAAAGTTGTTTTTTAATATTTCCTTATTTTATGATAATTGTTTATTATTCATGCTAGAATTGTATTAACCGGAAACTTGACACTTGTGTGGATACATAGACAAAATACCAAGTCCCTAGTAAGCCTCTACTAGACTAGCTCGTTAATCAAAAGTGGCTAAGTTTCTTGACCATAGAAATGTGTTGTTATTTGATAAACTTGTTCACATCAATAGAAGAGTTATGTGATGGACATGACCATTATGTTAGCTTAGCATTTTGATTGTTCAGTTTTATTGCTACTGCTTTCTTCATGTCAAATACATATCCCTCCGACTATGAGATTATGCAACTCCCGGATGCTGAAGGAATACCTTGTGTGCTATCAAACGTCACAACATAACTGGGTTATCATAAAGATGCTCTATAGGTATCTCCGAAGGTGTTTGTTGGGTTGGCAAAGATCGAGATTAGGATTTGTCACTCCGAGTATCAGAGAGGTATCTCTGGGCCCTCTCGGTAATGCACATCATAAGAAGCCTTGCAAGCAATGTGACTAATGAGTTAGTTGCAGGATGATGCATTACGGAATGAGTAAAGAGACTTGCTGGCAATGAGATTGAACTAGGTATGAAGATACCGACGATCGAATCTCGGGCAAGTAACATACCAATGACAAAGCGAATAACGTATGTTGTCATAAAAGTTCGACCGTTAAAGATCTTCGTAGAATATGTAGGACCCAATATGAGCATCTAGGTTCCGCTATTGTTTATTGACCAAAGAAGTGTCTTGGTCATGTCTACATAGTTCTCGAACCTGTAGGGTCCGCACGCTTAACGTTCGATTGCGATTTGTATTATATGAGTTGTGTGATTTGGTAACTGAATGTTGTTCGGAGTCCCGAATGAGATCACGGACATGACGAGGAGTATCGCAATGGTCGAGATGTAAAGAATGATATATTGGATGATAATATTTGGACACTAGAAGAGTTCTGAGGGGTACCGGGTACATATCGGAGTACCGGGGGTTATCAACCCCCCCGGGGGAAGATATGGTCCGTATGGGCCTTAGGAGGGAGGCAAACCAGCCCACATAGGGGTACCCCCCCAAGGGAGGAGTCTGAATTGGACTAGGGGAGGGGGCAGCTCCCCCTTTTCCTTCTCCCTCTCTCTCTCAGCTTCCCCCTTTCCCCGTCCAATAGAAGCAAGGGGGGGGGGGCGAATCCTACTAGGAGTCCAAGTGGGACTCCTCCCCACTTGTTGCACGCCTGGGGCCGGCCTCCTCCTCCTCTCTCCTTTATATACGTGTGGAGGGTGTCAGTGTCAAAACCGACATATATCAGGTAGGGGGTCTCGAACTATGCGTTTGAGGATCGATGGTAACACGAGACAGGGGACACGATGTTTACCCAGGTTCAGGCCCTCTCGACCGAGGTAATACCCTACTTCATGCTTGATTGATCTTTATCAATATGGGTTACATGAGTTGATCTACCTCGAGATCGTAATGGCTAAACCCAAAAATTCTAGCCTATGTGATTGCTATGATTCAACTATTGTCTCTATGGACTAAACCTTCCGATTTATATATGCACCGGATGCACCTAGGGTTTGTACATGATCACCTTGCATAGGAAGAAAAGTATTACACCCGGACTCTAAACTTGCTATTTTACACATGGGGAGTCCTATTCGGATACAGGAGATAGTCTTCATTGATATGCTTCGCGGCTCACCAGTCCGGCCCATAATGGATGATCCGGCCACCCGAGGACCCCTTAATCCAGGACTCCCCTGAACCATTCTTCGATGATGATGAGTTCGACTCACGCACTATCTTCGGCATTGCAAGGTGGGTTCCTCCTTCCGAACATATTGAAGAAACATGCCCTGCCAAAGGTACTGTGTCCGGCTCTGCATTGTTTGTACAACCCTTAGCCTCGAAGGCAAGGTATCAAAAAATGGATATTGTGTCTTTACTGACATCTTTTAGCAAAGCATCACTTCTATTCCTTTTAATACATATCGAACCGTTTTCTTGGCCCTTGTTCCGTGTTTCGAGGATTAGCCTCATTAGCACGTCCTGTCAAAGAAGAGATCGTGCCCGCTTATTACGGGATCCTTATCAACGTGATGTGAGCATCTTAATTGTGCCTTACGCACGACTTCGCTGGGAACCGGCGAGGTTTATGGTTGGTGTGGTGGCGTTTAACATTCACCGCTTATAATAGGACCCAAAGTTTTACCCTTTATCCCCACGCTCTCCTCAAGCCTTATCTCTCCAATCTCCTCAGCCCCCAGCACCTACATCCCTTGCGGCCTCAGTCCTCAACTCCTATACCACCACCGCCGTCTCCAACAATGGTTGGCTCCAGCTCCAAAGCGTGGGCTATCTCACCGATGATGTGGCACATCGAGTCCTTGAGAGGGAACAAGTGATCCCCATCCCTAAGGTGGGTGAGAGGGTTGTATTCCTTTCGCACTACATTCGGGGGCTGGTATTTCCTCTCCACGCCTTTGTACGGGGTCTTCTGTTTTTCTACGAGTTAGATTTCCATGATCTAGCCCCGATCTTGGCATATCCTCTTTCATAGTGGTGTGTGAAGCATTCTTCCGAGTCCTCCCACACTTCAGCCTCTGGCTCAAAACCTTCAATTTGAAGCCGAAGGTGGTCGACGGGCAACAAGCCGAGTGCGGAGGTGCTATGATAAGCAAACTCCCCAGCGCCACCTGGCCAAAGGGGGTGTTCATGGAGACGAACAAAATTTGGCAGCAACACTGGTTTTACATCACTGAGCCCCGCGACACCAAGTGGGTGGTAGCCCCTCCTTTCAGATTCGGACCCCCGGAGAGGCTTACCTCCTTGACCGATAAGGGTCCGAACTGGGGGTCTCAGGCGGAGGTGCTAGCCCTCCAGAAACGCATCTCTGACATGATTTTTGAGGGCAACAACTCACTAACATGGTCTAGGTGATGCTTGCCCGACTTGTCCCCCTGCCAACGTCGGGACTCCTATCTATGGGAGTTAAATCTGGAACATATATTTCTTCCCTGCTTTAATTATAACATGAGGTGGAGTTTTTGCGTTCAGTTCAAGCCAGGACGAAAAAGGTGGAGCAGATCAAGTGCCCGGATCCCCTACCAGAAGACCTAGAGACACCTCGGGTGATGGCGATGTTGATTCTATCACCGTACAAGGCGCCGGAGAAGAAGGCCAAGAAAGAGGACAAGGAGGTTAAGAGCGACCCCCGCCCTACTGGCCCTATGGACACAATGTCCGAGGAAACGGGCTCCCAACATTATCCTGAAGAGGAAGAGGAGGAGGAAGAAGAAGAAGACTCCCCCGTCCTAGCCAAGTGGAGAAAAAGAGCGGCCCCTGCTGACGCTGGCACGGCCCGCCCTGGAAGAAGCCAAATCTTCCTATTATTTCGGACTCATTGGCCGAACACAGCTATCGGGTTCAGTCCAGGGTCAAGCCCCCGGCCGAACCGTAAGTATTCAAAATTGCTTAAGTTCAGATGATTTTCCTTTTTCAGCATCTAATATTTAATTTTCCTTTATATAGCCCTCCGCACGACATCCCCATGGCTTCATTGTCCTCGGGGAATTCCCTAGCGTCCGGAGAAATGGAAAGTGATACGCCTCCAAAGGGCTCTTCGCCCATCAAAGGGGATACCGAGGTATCCTCTCTACAAACTCCTCCTATTCTAGCAGGTGGGAGTGGGGTGGACGAAAGGGCGGCCGAGGTCAATCCCTCGGCCGCGGTCGACCAGGGGGAAGTGAACCAATGGCGACTGAAGACAGGGGGCCCAAACAATCCGAGGCCCCGCCGAACACTGTTCCGAAGTCCAGTGCGGCTCTGGAATCAAGGGACCAGCCCCCCGTAATGGGGGATGGAGCAACTGCTCCTACGGCGCCTACCGTCAATCCGTAGGCACATAACACTCTGGAGGGAGCACTACAAAGTGCTTCCATCGTGGAGGAACACCGCACTCTGATGAGTGCGGTTATGGGGAAGATTTGGTCCACCAAAGGCGGACGGAACGAAGCCTTCAACAACCTACTAACAGGCTTGAGGTATGCAATATAATGTTCTTTAAAGAGAACTTTTGTTTTATTTTGGATATATATATAGACAGTAGCCCCTGATGCTTTGTTTGATTCTGAATAGAATCAGACGAAGCATCCATGTTTTAACATATGATAGAGCTTAAGTGTACTTTGTGCTGTCGACAGGCTTCGCTAGTTGCGGCGACTGTGTGGGGACCCCGACTCATAAGTCGAGATCACCGAATGCACGTGTACAGTGATCCGAGAGATCAATGCTCACTGAACACACAGAAGCTGAATAACAAGAGTCTTACATCCATACATACCGTATTACACTTGGATCCATGCCATCTGCCTCAACCCTACAGGCATTCTGACTGGGAAGCATCCTACTCACATGCTCGTCACCAAGAAATCTTCATCAAATCATGTTCTCTCCTGCCTGGCCAATAAAATAACCAGTGGCAAGCCAATGAGTACTTTGAATGTACTCGCAAGCAACCCAAGTGTGATGACAGAATAATTATGCAAGGCTCTACTGCTAGATTGGCAGTTTTGCGGAAAGCTAGTTTTTCATATGTAAGTATGATGAACATAAACAAGGGCATGCATGTGTCTGCAACAAGTATCAGGAGCTTACAGACATCATTATCGAGAAAGAGTTGTAATCAACTCATGCTCAAGCTCATTGTGACTTCCTCAAGAATCTCATCATCAGTATCATTGAACCGTGTTGTTTTTTTTCAAACACACACACCAGGTTTCGCAAACATTGGATGTAGCCCAAGAGCGGTTACCCAACTGTCCTTGACCGTGGACACGGCTATTCGAATAGTTTTACACTCTGCAGAGGTTGCACACTTTACCCACTAGATCCGGGGAACTTCCATGTCATCCACGACCCGCGGTACCTCAAGTACTCGGGGTAAGCACCCGATCACTATCTTTCCCTAGACGACACTAACATAGAGTCCACTCGATTTGTAGTAACCCCCGTGCCCAACATTTCACATCTTAAAAATTGTGGAGCCTCGCTCCCATATTCAACACATACCACTGACACGGGGTACCAACGGTGTGTTCGGTGCCCTGTGCAAACAGTCATGGCCGCCTATCCAAGCACGACCCCGTCCCGAGGGTGACCTCATGTCACCCCCGTCACTAGTAATGCGGCCACCATGCTAGTATCGACCTAGGTAATCAATAATGCCCTTTCCCATATAAGGGTAGAGTGGTTGCGCATGTAAGGTTGGAATAACGGTCGCAACTTAACCCAATCTGTTTTCAAAACAACACACACACTTGCCTCAGCACACCACTTCATCATCAACTGGTTACCCAACTCACCATCTCCCTCGGGCATAAGTGGCACCCGACGGGGTTTTCGAAAAGTCTTTTGAAACTACTCTGCCTCCATCACCATGCATATACCCGTCCCATTTGCGTAGCCACTACTATAGTAACCTAACTACTCCCACCCACATAACCCTCATAAAAAAGGTAGGGTCATGCACAATGCAAGTATCAACAAGGAAGTGCAGTGGCAAACCATCAAAGTGGTTCCACCTCATCATGATTTCGTAACATCAACATTATGGTACTATATGTCATGCATAAAAGGGTTTCTCAAACATGGTCAAAGGGATGCTTGCCTAATCCTTCCGAGTCTTCAAACCTTCTGGTCCATCTCCGAGTACTCCGTTTATTTCGTCAACTAACGATGGAAACAATCATAATAAGCAACACAACAAAGCAAAAATAAAAGTGCTCTAAAAATAGGAGTTGGACTTTTCTAGGATACCTCTGGTCATATGAAAAATAACCAAGGTGGTTTCATTGGAGTATGATCAATGGATGGTTTGGCACATTTCAATATGATGGAATCAACGGGTTTATGGATTTGAAAGAAGTGTACAGAAATGTATTTTTGAATAATTAGCAAAGGCACCTATTTAACAAATCATGATTTTAGAAGCATCTAGGAGTTGGTTTCACTGGATTTGGAATTCAAATGAATTTCCTAGGATTTTGCAAAGTTGACAAATATGAAGAAATGGCTCATTATTTGGTGGGGTACAGAAAGTATTAATAAAAATGTTCCAAAACTAAGTTTGGATATGACAAGCATCTAGGAATTTGAACCACTGCATTTGGATCAAATTTGAGCTCTCTGTGATTTTCTAAAGTTCATCACAGAAAATGGAATAATGACATTTTGACAATATTTGTGAAGAAAAAGTTTCTGGAAAAAGTGCATGTTGCTCCAACAGGTAGATCATGATTTTAGAAACTCCTAGAAATTTGAATCATCAAATTTGGAATACATTTGATTTATTTATGGATTTTTGAAGTTGTCTAGAAAAGAAAAAGAAAAGGAAAAAGGGTTATACCCTTTACTGCGCACAGGGCGAGGCTTAGCGCTGCCGTGCACTGGGCCGGCCCAGGGGCTCGGCCACGTGGGCGACAGGGCGACGTCGAAGACGGCTTCCCTGAAAAGCGCCTTCGCCGCGGGGACGCGGCAGCTGCTCGTCCCGCCTCCACATATCCACAGCGAGGCGAGGCCCACCCGCCAGTGGCCCTTGCCCCACTGGACAGCCGACAGGCGGGGCCCAATTGTCGGGTTCATCCCGTTCCTCCCGCACGACGCGACGGGGGACAGAGGCGATGCTCGACGGCGGCTTGTCGGCGCTGCAGGGCATCTCCGGCGACGCTCGGCCTGCCAGCGTGATCAGGGGATCCAGCCGCATCCAGCTATGGGTGGCACGGCCGCCCAGGAGCACCGAGTGGAGAAGGGGGTTGGCCGCGGCGGACTAGGCTAGCGGTGAGGTTTGGGCACGACGATGCAGGCACGGGGAGGAAGGACTGAAGTGTGTGGCGGGTCGGCGGTGGTTCTGGTGATGCTCTGGAGTGGAGAGGTGGAGAGGAGGGGCTCGTATTGGCACGGATTTGAGCGGTGGCCGGCGGCAAGGTTCCCGGCCGTGGAGTAGAATGGGGGCACGGGAGGAGCAGTGGGTCGGCCCGGGGGGCGTACGGGAGAGAGTGAGAGCCAAGGGAGCCGCGAGGGGCTCGAGGGTGGCCTTTAAATAGGCGGGCGATGGTCCACCGAGGTCCCGTGCGCCGACGAGCACGTTGTTGTCGCCACGGGTCACGGGGCCGCGCGTGGGCATGTCCGGGGTGTTCGTGGGGTTTGTCCAGGTTGAGAGGAAGGGAGAGAAGGAGCGGGGGAGCGCCGGGGTAGCGCACGTGCGAGATTTCCCATTGGAGTGCTCTGGCGGCTAGCGCGCGTGCGAGAGGAGGTAGGAGAAGGAAGAAAGAGAAGGCGCCGACCAGCCAAGCGTGTCTCGGACGTCGAGGCGGCCTCGGGGGACACGAGGGGAAGGCCCGAGGTGGTCGGGTGCTGGTGATTGGGGGTGGCTATAGTGCGCCAGAGCACTGTAGCGCGCTCCAGAGCGCGGCCATTGCATGCCATGGCATCTTTTTGGCGCTCAGTGCGTGGCCACGAGTGTCTAGGAGGTAGAGGGAGTAGTAAAATATAGGGAGGTGGTCTTGGATGCCATGGAGGGCCACTGAAGTGAGGAGGGAGGTGAAAGAGGAGGAGAATGCTGCTGTCCAGAAGAGTAAAAATGGGGTTTGCACCCCTCAATCATTGAGCTCTGGCCTTGGGGAAGTTACTGGAGGTAGAAGATGACTAGGAGAAGCTGTGGTAAAAAGTTGAGCTCAAGTAGAATAGTAAAAGGGGGCAAAATAGTGGTTTTGGTAAAATGGCAGAAGGTGTTTGATGTAGTTTTGGGCAAGCAAATGGCTTCCAATTGACATGGGACTTAACAGGATGAAATGGAACATACATTTAGGCCCTTCCACCAAATTTGATCTCATTTGGGCAAAGTTGCCAATGCAACTTTTGTAAACCCTAGAATAAACAGAAATGGATTTTCCCAGATTAGGTTAAGCAAATCATATCCCCTTGATGCACCACTTGGTGTAGTGTCATCATTTGGGTTTGTGAGCATGTCCACCAAATTTGAGGCCCCAAGTAAAAAGTTGGCAATGTAGAGTTGTTCAAATTTGGATCTGGTCAGAAAGGGTTTTGGGGCACTTAGACCAAGTTATCCTTCTCCAAAAATTGTGCCATTTGGCATAGATGCATATTCACATAATTTTAGCATGTGCACCAAGTTTGAGAGCATTTGGACAAGTTTGGCAATGCAAAGTTGCCCAAACTTCAAAATGGACAGAAATGGTTTTGAGGGGATTAGATGATGTTTCCTAGATCTTCAAGGCATGAGGCTTTGTAAGATCATCAAATATGTCACATTTGACATGATAGAATTTCCCTGGAAGTTTTGGAGAATATTTCCTTTGTAAATATTTCAAAAGCTTGAAATATCCAGAAAGGGTTTTGGAAGGATTTGTCCAATATTTTGAACATGACCATGTGCTGAAACTCTTATATATGGACAATATATGTCCTATGAGTTTCCCTGAATTTTGGCAAATATTTTTGAAATAATTAAATAATTTTTCCCTATTAAAGACCATCTTTGGCCTTAAGAAAAAGCTTTTAAATAAAATATAAAAATAACTTTTAAAATTATAATTTTGTGGTTTATGGGAGTCCTATACCTAATAGGATTCAAATATACTTTTTGAAAGTTTTTTCACACCCTAAATAAGGTACTTGTAGTGCAAACCTCAATTCATGGGTTTTTGGAAAACTAATTTTGGAAAATACTATTTGGCCAAAATATTTTTATAAGAAAATACTATACTGGTCTATACACATGGCATGATCATTGAGAAAAGGTTTTGGATCAAGGAGATGAAGTATAAGAGTTGGATGATTTATTTGATTTTTAGAGCACTATCAAACAACATACAGAGAATCAATCAAGCAAAGTCAAAAACACTCAAAAGTTTTTGTCAATCCACATTTTTAGCATGATTATAAGCTTAAGTGTTGTGGCATGAAAATCAGGGTGTGACAGACTGCCCAAGCCACAGAAGTTTTCGAGGTAAATCGGAGGCTTAAAATAGCTAACGAAGATCTCGACCGCGTCAATAGGCGTTTTGATGAAACGCAAGGTATGTGGGTTTAGGAAATATAAATTTTAACACACTATATGTCCGAACATGAGCTAATACATGTTATTTGTTTTTGTGAAACAGCTGATGCAGTTGTGGTCGACGCTCTAAAGAGCGAACATGCCTTGGGCAAGGAAGAGGCCAGAGCGAGCAAGGCAGCCGCTAATAAAGTGGTTACTGACCTGGAGGCCGAGAAGGCCCAGCGTCAACAGCACGAAGCTCGGGTGACCGAAGTCGAGGTCGAGCTTCAAGATGCAATTCGCAAATGCAATGCATTGGAGAAGGCGAATTCGCACCAAGCATCCGAACTCATTGCGGTAGTGAATGATGCCAAGGAGGCGCAGACTGAATCGCGCCGTCCTCAGGAGGAAACAAAACAAGCGTGTCAAATAACATCTGGTAAGGTTTTTCTCTTGCAGAGCATCTTCGGAGGTCATAGGTATCTTGGGCTGACACGATTATGGAGTTCTCCAGGCATGTTTGCGGATCTCCCGGGGAGCATCGCCGACGCCGCCCAATACTTCTGTGCTTAGGAGGGGAACAACACGGAGAAGCTATTTTCGTCGCAGTTCCTTGCGGCGACCATCCGGTGCCCCTCAACGACCAAATGAAGTAGCTGGTCGAGCTGCACAACATGGCGAGTTCGGCCATGAAGGACTTGATAGCCCGATTGTGGCCCGTTGATCTGATCCCGAGTAGTTACTTTGGATTGGTGAAGAAGCTCCACGAAGCGAGTCCGCGGGTCGATGCTATTAATGAGCGACTTTTCCCTCCCGTGCGGCTGTTTATGTAAATATGAAGTTTCAAGTCGTCGGCTTCAGCCCCCATGTAAATATTACAGGGGTGTTCGCTAACATGTACGAACACGCTTTATCCAACGTCTTGGTCTGTATAGGAGGTGTTTGCGTAGCGAATCATGCATTCAGACTATGCGGCTTTATCGCTTTCACTTAGACATAGGAGCTTGACTAGTGGGGCTAAGTACTAGCCACTGGTGCACACTAGGCCTTTCGAATTATAGTGCCTTTTTGACGCGGTTGGGTGAAGACCAGCCCTTTGTATAACACGGAGTGGATCGCTATCGATCATAGTATAACACTAGGTCACCGAATCGCTTGACCAGCTCTCGCCTCATCATGACAGTCAATTTTGGCTTTGTCTACTAAGGTACTTGACCGGACGAACCAGAAGTACAATCGCAATAGATCTTCCTTTACTATCTTAGCCGAACAATGCTGAACGTAAGGTAGCAAGCATAGGAGTCGGGCAACCTAAATATTGACGAAAGACATGATTCAGAGCAGATGCATATATAACGCAATATCCGGGACGCCGAACAGTTCCCTATAGGTGTTCGGACTTTTTGTAGGCGTGCTAGGCTGAGTACAGCCCCTGGTATGAATTCCAGGTACTAGGGCATACGCGGCGATCTGTCTTGGGGGTAGGGAATACAGGTGGTGAAAATAAACAACAGCCAAACAAATTGGAACCAAATTGCTTCTTTTACATCCCATTTAATACGGCGAGCCATGAGGTTACAGATAGCGCCAATAACAGCCTCTAGCATTTGACATGCCAACAAATATAAGAAAAAATAAAAAAGAGTAAAAAGGTTTACACATAGCCCGAATCCATGAGAAAGAAATTTCAACCAGTGGCTCTGCTGCACGTCTGCGCCTTTTTCTCCACGGTAATGTGTCCTTGAGAAGGAGAATTGTAATGGCCGCCTATAAAAAATAAAAATAAAAGAAGAAAAGGAGCAGGATTCTGGAAAAGAGTACCATGTACGGCCTCAAACAATGCAGGTTTTTAAATGAACTTGAAAAAAGAAGATATATTTAGAGTCCGAATAGGGTCAAGCCGAACTATGGACTAATGATATGATGTATGCCCCTAGCACCGCCCAATGTGTTTTAAGGGCATAATAGTGTACGTGTGGTACGTAAGCTGCTACCTTATGGGGTAGTCGACCGGGGCACAACTTCTAATCAAGCTCATGTTCTTCTGAGCTGTCGCATTCTAGTGCGGACTGGGCACGTTTAGCCGTGTTCGTGGTCTTGACGACTGATGAGCTATTCGGTATGAATAAGCCACTTTGGACCTCGGCCGCTAGGGCCGCAGTGTCTTCCTCCGTACGGAGGGAACGCTCCATGTTTCCATTGATCGTGATAACACCACGTGGTCCAGGCATTTTGAGCTTGAGGTAGGCATAATGCGGGACTACGTTAAAGCAGGTGAAGGCCGTTCTTTCGAGTAGTGCGTTATAGCCACTTCGGAATGGAGCGACGTCAAAGATTAACTCTTCGGTTCGAAAGTTATCGGAGAAGCCGAATACGACTTCCAATGTTAATGAACCCATGCACTGGGCTTCTACGCCTGGAATCACTCCTTTAAAGGTAATGCTGCTAGGCTTAATTCTTGACGGGTCGATCCCCATCTTGCAGGCAGTGACCTGATATATCAGACTGAGACTCCTACCGTCGTCCATAAGGACTCGAGTAAGATGGTATCCGTCTATTATGGGGTCGAGTACTAATGCCGCCGAACCTCCGTGTCGGATACTTATTGGGTGATCCCTACGATCAAAAGTGATCGGGCAAGCCGACCATGGGTTGAACTTGGGGGCGACAGGCTTAAAAACATATATATCCCGGAGTGCATGCTTGCGCTCCCTCTTGCGGATGTGGGTGACGTAGATCATGTTCATAGTTTTTACCTCCGGTGGAAATTTTTTCTGCCCCTCTGTGTTCGGCTGGAGAGGTTCATCCTCGCCTTCGCTCTGAGGTCCTTTTCCCTTGTGTTCGGCGTTTAGCTTACCGACCTGCTTGATGACCCAACAACTACGGTTGGTGTGATTTGCAGGTTTGTCAGGGGTGCCGTGGATTTGGCAGGACCTGTCTAGTACCTTGTCCATGTTGGATGGACTATCCTGTTGCCTTTAAATGGCTTATTCCGTTGACCGGGCCTGGGGCCGCTGAATCCGGCGTTTACCGTTGTATCCTCAATGTTTCCATTGTTGTTTCGGCGCTTATTCTTATTGCGCCATGGTTTTCCATTGCCATCCCTGATTTCAGACATGCTAGGGGCGTTGGTACTATTGCGGCTACGAGCCAGCCAGCTGTCCTTGCCCGCGCAAAATAGGGACATGAGTGTGGTTAGGGCTGCCATTGTTCTCGGCTTCTCCTGGCCGAGGTGTCTAGCTAGCCATTCATCCCAGACACTGTGTTTAAATGCCGCCAAGGCTTCGGCGTCCGAACAATCTACAATTTGGTTCTTTTTAGTTAAGAACCGATTCCAAAGCTTACGGGCTGACTCCCCGAGTCCCTGGATTATATGACTTAAATCATCAGCATCTGGGGCCCAGACATAAGTCCCCTAAAAGTTGGCCCGAATAGCATCCTCAAGTTCTTCCCAACTTCCTATAGAGTTCTCTGGGAGGCTATTTATCCAGTGTCGATCTCGCCCTTTCAGCTTGAGGGATAAGTATTTAATAGCGTGCAGATCATCTCCCCGAGCCATGTGTATGTGAAGAATAATGTCTTCTATCCATACGGCTGGATCTGTTGTTCCATCGTACGCCGCGATGTTTACGAGTTTAAACCCTTCTGGAAATTCATGATCCATCACCTCATCGGTGAAGCATAGAGGGTGTGAGGCACCCCTATATTTTGAAATTTCATGGCGTAGTTCGGACAGTATTGGTGTTTGGTGTTGAGTCCGACTGGAATATGACCGATCTGGTTGGCTTGATAGCCACCGCCCCGTGTGTGTGTACGTTCCCTTGGTCCGTAGATTGACCTAGACTGGCCAGCCATTCTATTCAGGTCTTAGCATAGGTCGTACTTGTGGGCCTGAACCACAGTATCCTTTCCTTTTTGGTGAGGAAGTGCAGTCTTGTGTACGGTGTTACGGGCCGCTTTCTCCCGTCCACGGAGTGGTCAGTCTGGTTGATCGGCCTGATCATACTTCGACGGAATTGGCACTGGAGCCTCGTCGTCGAATTGGGGCAGCAGTTTGCGCTTAGGATAGCTCTTCATTTGAAATTTAGAGGCGTATAGTTCTCCAGCATCTAGCACATCGTTCCTTCTGTCGTTGAGCATATCCTGTTCGGCTCTAAGCCACTGCTGCTGCTTCTTCAAGCTCCGTGCGGTAGCAATAAGCTGTTGATGGAAACGCTTCTGTTCGAGCGGTTCTTCTGGGATGATGTATTCTTCATCTCCCAGACTGATGTCTTCTTCGGAGACAGGTTGATTGTTGCTGTCATCCGCGTCGATGTGATCGGTCAGCGGTTCATTTGGACTATGTTCACCATCCTGCCATTCGTCTCGATCTATTGCCGGCTCCACGGTGTCATCGGCTTGTTCCGGATCGTCATTGTATTCAGTGACAGTGTTGCTCTCTTTCCCATTACGGGATAGAGATCGTCGCTTCTGACGTTGACATTTGGGAGGTTCATCGGCGGGCTTGTCCTGCTCTGGTTTGATATCACCGTCGCCCTCCTCTTTGTTGGGTGTGTCCACCATGTGTACGTCATATGTAGAAGCAGCCGTCCATCGCCCGGTTGCGGGCGGGTTTGTACTTAGATTGGCTTCGGCATCGTGGACGATCCCGTCGATGTCCCTGGAAGCGTAATCTAATCGGTCGGTTAAATCCTCGACCGTGGCTACTAAGTGGGTGGTGGGTGGGAAGTGAAATTCCCTGTCCTCAGCCCCTAGTTCGAACTGGGCATAATTCGACTGGGAATCCTCCGCTAGGGAGAGAGATTCTAGTAAGTCCAGCGCATCGTCTAAAGGTGAGTGTCGGGCATGTGTACAGATATCTGCAGGGCTGAGTTTGGCAATAGCCGCTCGATCGAACCCAAGAGATGCAGATCCTGAGACTTTGGAACTTGTAGAAGGAAACGAGTTCGGAGATCGGATGAGGGAAGTCTCGCTCAAGGCCGGGCCTGTGTGCGGCTCAAGCGCATCTGAGTTTGCGATCTCCGTGGCGGGGTTAATCTTCCTGTACTGTCAGGGCCCCGATCCTAAGTCACACAGGTATAGCCTGTAACACATCATATCACTTTGCGGCCTCACACACGGTATCCCCACGGGTGCCGCCTTACCTGGCCCGGGACCATTTGCGCATTTTGGCACACGTATATGATAGTGTCGCTAGCATCCATATGACAGAGAACCCGGGCTGACATGACCAGTTATAAACCAAAAGTGGCACTAAATTACAGAGACAGGCATACATGACCCAGCTACGAACGTGTCGGTCATCAACGTATGAACCCAAGTCGTACCAAGCTACAAGGACTTAAAGGAACAACGCGTGACATTTCTCCTAAGGGACAGACACAGGAACGAAGAAGGACACATGCCAGCCAGCCTAAGTGTTTCGGAGCAGTAGCAAGCTACCAAGGGTCAGTGGAATCACTAGGAGACATTTCCCTGTAAGATAGGCTACCAAGGGTAACAACTAGGTGTCGGATCCCACGCATAGCAATACACATGACACGTACGCATAACATGCAAGTATGTGATGTACAACATGGCATCACAACATAACTCAACAACTCATATAGATAAGGCCCAGAAGAGCCATCATACCATTTATTACAAGCAGAGGTCACATGACCCAACATACAGAGAATACAGGCAACGAAAGCATAACATGTCTGAGTACAGACAACTACAAATGAAAAAGGCTGAGAAGCCTGACTATCTACAAGACCCTCCCAAGGGTACAAGATCGTAGCGGAGGTAACAAGCTAAACGTCGAAGTCCACGCGGAACCACTAGTGAGACTGGAGTCTCTCTGCAAAAACATAAATTAAGCAAACGTGAGTACAAGGTACTCAGCAAGACTTACATCAGAACTAGCTACATATGCATCAGTATCAACAAAAGGGTGGTGGAGTTTGACTGCAGCAAGCCAGCTTTGACTCGGTGGCTATCCTGAACTATGACTGCAAGTAATTCTTTTAAGGTGGCGCACACGAGTCCACATATTCACCAATAAATACACCACTATGGATCCGCTCCCGTCTCCCTACGAGAAGGCCATCCATAGCACTCACGCTTATCTTCCGTGTTTTAGAGTATCCACTTTCACTTGTCTATGAACTATACAGGTAACCCAGAAGTCCATTACCACGGACACGGCTATTCGAATAGATCATATATAACCCTGCAGGGGCGTACTTCTTCACACACGCTCTCACCACTTATCGCCGTTTACACGACATGTACTCGGCAACCTTCAAGCGGAAGCCCAGCGAGGGTTTCGGCCACAACCTGACTAACCACACAAGTCTCTAGTCCAGGTTTATCGCCTATTTGGGTTCCATCCATGGGGAGATGCGTCCGGGGTGTCGCTCACGGCCCCAAACGATGTGTACATGGTTCCGCATCACCAAACGGGCGACCGGTACACCGTGCCACGTACCTGCCGCGTCAGAGCCCACCTCGAGGGTCAGCGCTGCGCACGACCTCCAGTAAACTACAAACACCAGAAACTAGTTGCAACTCCTGGACAGAGGACAAGGGCAGTTAATAAGTCGAGAGGGTCCATTGGTTTCAGGCCCAATGTATGGTAGTAACTGGTCATGGATCACAAACACAGAACTCAGTTCCTGAGGACGGCTGCAATGAGACAACCCACCATGTACTCCTACATGGCCTCTCATCGCTACCTTTGCCAAATCATGTTCACACACTTAGCTCTCAACAGTAGGACATGTTCACCACATTCCAATTCATCCCCGATGAATCAGACCTGACACAACTCTAAGCAATAGTAGGCATAACCAGAAAGCATGAATGAGTAGGCACAACATGGCTCAAACAACTCCAACTCATACTAGTGGGTTTCAACTATTTACTGTGGCAATGACAGGTCATGCAGTGGAAAGGGGTTCAACTACCGCAGCAGGTAACAGTTGAAGCGTTGTTGTCCTAATGCAGTAAAAGAGAGCAAGAGCGAGAGAGTGGGATTGTATCAGAATGCTCAATGGGGTTTTGCTTGCCTGGCACTTATGAAGATAACATTGGGTCTTCATCGACGTCATCGATCACATCGTCGGAACCACGTCTATCGAGAGGGGACAAAAACCGACAACACAGAGAAAACACAATCAATGCAATGCGACAATATGATGCACCATCATGACATGGCAGTATGCTGTTGATTGAGCTATTGCAACTAGCAACCATATTAAATGAAGTTGGTTTGAACCAAAGGTTCAAATTCAAACTCCACATGTGATTATTTAATTGTCATTTAATTGATTTGACCTGATCAGCAGGTTTAACTTGTTCAAACATGCATGAAAATGCCGTAAACAGATTCCTCATATTTTACTGATCATTTTTCATATATATATCATTTTCATCTGAGCTACGGCTGATTTATATGATTTTTAGAAGTTTTGAATATTTTCTGAAATAAATAAATCATTTCTGATTTATTTAAAATTCCAAAAAATATTACTGTGTCAGCATGACATCACTGTGATGTCAGTAGTCAACAGGGGCTGGTCCAGGTCAAACCTGACCAGTGGCAGTGACACAACTAGCTAACCCTATTAATTAGTGCTAATTTAAACCTAACTATAGTGTTGGGAGGGGTGGCCCACATGTGAGTCTCTGAGGGCCTAATTAAGTTTAGTTTTAAACTAAAATAATTTAACAGGGGCTGGCCCCACCTGTCATTGACTCATTAGTTAGCCAGGGTGTTTAGCACTAATTGACCTAAACTTAAAAACTATCAGCGGCCGGCCTACATGTCATTGAACCAGGGGAGGTCAAACCCCTGGTCAACCGGGCCTAATACACCGGCGGCTTGTCGCCGGCGAGATCGAGCACGGCGGAGTGGCTCGGAAACGCGCTGTGTGGCCTCGTTCGCAGCGTGGCTGTGCTCGTTCGAGAGCCCAGACCAGCGCATGTCAGGCGCTGGCGCCAATCGGGCCTGGGGTGGCCGGAGGCGACGGCGAGGAGCTCGACCGCGGCGGCTGGAGCTCGGGCGTGAGAGCGGGCAGTGCTGCGGTGTGCGAGCAAGCAAGCTGAGGCGCTAGCGGGGGCCTACGCGATGCGGGAAGCAGATTGGACTCGTCGGGGTGACCATTTGGTCACCGGAGCTGCGCCGACGGCGACCTCGGGCGGCGGCACATGCGGGTGAACGCGGCGCAGCAGCTACGGCGTGTGAAAGAGGGAGCGGAGAAAGGGAGCATGGGTAGGAGCTCACCGCGGTTACGACAAGGCGAACGGCGAGCTCGGGGAGGGGCTGGAGACGAGGTGCGGTCGCCGGCGATCTCGTATGCCCGAGGTAGAAGACGACCATGGTGACGGAGTTCGGAGGCGTCTGGTGCCGCGTGGCTCGGCGGAGAGGTCTAGGGCGACGAGGCGGAGCTCTTGAGCCAGTCAGGGAAGCGAGGGGGAGGCGGTGGCCGCGGTGGTGCACAGCGGCGCTGCCGTGGCCGCGTCGGCCATCGTGGAAGAGAGCGAGGAAGAGAGCAGGAGGGGGAGAAAGGGCGTCCAGGGGATCGGTGCGGCGCCGGGGAGGTGTTTCGAGGTGTCGCCGCTTTGTCCAGGCGACGCACGCGAGCAGAGAGCAGTATGGCGAGCTCGGGCGCGCCGGCGCTCACCTCCCTGCCTGCATGGCGGGAGGAAGCAGCTGACTGCCAGTTGGGCCAGTTGGGCCGGCCCAGCCAGGTAAGTGCCCAAGTAGGTGCTCTCTCTCTCTTTTTCTTTCTGTTTTCTGTTTTCTAATTCTTTTGTAACTTTGTGGCTTTTCCAAAAATTCTTAGGCACTTTCAAAAATCACCAAACTGCTCATGCCCACTGTTTAGCATATAACCAACATGGAACATTTCAGTTTAGGATTATTTGAACATTTAGAATTATTAGTAGCATTTAAATGCCCAAATGCAAATACTTTAAGATTTAATTCAAAAATCCAGAATGGCCCTATAAAAGTGTGCACCATTTTTTACAGAGGTTCTAGACCAATTCAAAAATCATGAACATTTTCAAAGGCATTTTGGGTCAATGAAAATATTTTTAGGTTGAACCTAGTTGAATTCTTTTGGTTCTAGGGTTTGATCAAACGCCATTTCAACTTTCTGGAAAACTTAAACATGATGCAACAGACAAGTGCTATCCTAATGCAAGGTGAAGCTGGGGATGTGACAACTCACCCCCACTAAACAAGAATCTCATCCCGAGATTCAAGACGTGAGGTAAGGAATCAGAGGGGACACAAGCTAACACAATCTTCCCGATCCAATTGCACTTCAAAGAATGTTGATTGCTTACATTATGTTTATCTTGACATCCTTGCTTTCGAGATCGTTGTCCAACACGGTGACGACGAAAGAAACTTCGCAGTAGTTGATCTTGTGAAAGATCGGGCAACTCAAGATCAACTCTTGGAGTGAGACGTTGAAACATCTCTTGAGCTGAGAAACGGAGTACACATCCAGGGGGATGGAGTGAAACAAACGATGAAGGTTCACCTAGTAGCAATAATTCCACACCTAAGAAGAGGGTGATCGATATCACCAGACGGAACACCTTAGAGAAGGTGACTCATAGAATTATCCCCTTAAGTGGCAAAAAGAATTACTTTTGATATAGTGATCATTGAAATTCCCTATACCAACCTAAGGCAAACACAAACGATCGTTGGACTGAGTCCGAAGGAATGACATTCTCGGACCAGAATGGATGATGTAGACTACCTTGTTGAAGACAATACAAGGGATGATTTTACTTATCATCGGAAATGGATGGGACCCATGGTAGGACCACTTCTGAAGATGATCATTAGCAGCAGGTGCTGAGAAGGGCAGCCATGGTAATGGCACAATGGTGGGTGCAAGCTGGGGACAAAATGAAAATGCTGGGAATGATTCTGGTAACCGGGAAGAAACCCAACAGTAGAGAGTGAATCTACTCTTTGAGAGGCTATAGCACAACCGAGGAGACTAGGAGCAATCCCAGTTAGTGTCGAAGATAACACCTGGTGCTTGTGCATGCTCTCAAGAACTTGAGCATTTCCACCATCATCAAGGTTTTACCAATATCCGTGTCAAGGATCCTGGCAACACAACATACTACCATGATGAATAATGATGGATGGTGCAGATGCAAAGGAAGATAACACTTTCTCAGATTTCACCTTAGCGGGGTCAAAGGGGCAAATATGGATGATCGACTGAGGGACATTTAGCACTCCGCTTCTAATGTTCTCCTTGATGTGCTAGCGCAACCCATTTATTAGAATGGTTTGGTACTTAGAACGTCAAGTAAAAGGTTGGACTTCAGGAGCACAGCAATCCATAAGGAACAACTAAGGAGTAAATCCTACGAAATCCTTATGGGGAGGTGGCCAACTTGTTCAATCAAGATACCACAACAATAGGTCTTCCGGCTGGGTGGGTTGGCCACGACATCCACTTTACCAGTTATCGAGTGACCAATATTATAGTTCTTGGAAAATGCCCCAACCATCATATCTGCCTTAGATTCAGTTCTGGTTGGTGTCAGGATATTCCAGACTCATCGAGTCTAGAAAGAAAATGAAAGTTTGCAACACAAATCGACGAGACGGCATTGCGAGATTCTCGGGAATGAACTACGATAGCAAGCTCCAAAACATGAGCTGGTTCTGCTACAAACCTGTGAACACGTTGTCCAAGACAAGCATGACCACGTAGTAGTCTTATGATAAAACACTACCGAGTTCTGGTTGGGAACCATCATCTAGGATATCGAAGTCCTTACATAAGTCATATGATTAGCTCTTATGATGGAACTTCTTCTCCTTGAACAAATCAATCAGTGGCTTGGTGTGCTAGGGATACATATAGAGTGAAGGTTGCAAATCTCCAAACCACAGAATACTTCACACATATGCATGGCTGACTTGGGATGATTCCACAGTAAGCAAACAACTTTCTCGAACTCACGGTGGCAACTTACATCAATTACACATGAATTAGGGAAGTTTCTTCTCTCATCGAACATATACCTCATGGACGGGACACGAAGGCAATGCTTACAAAGTTTCCAACACTAGCTTAATGTCCTACAAAATCATGGAGGAGACAAGGATGTTTGTTGATGGGCTCAACAATAATTCATCCAGGTTTCCATATAGATGGAAATCCATGACAAGGTGAACAAAGTGATAGCATTGGTCAGACCAAAAGATGTAACGGTGTATGCTCGAGGGATCAACCACGAGTAAGACAACATTATGAATACCATTGGTTCTGATTTGATCTAACAATAGCCCACACTCAAATCAATGCTTGGACAAGACAATAGATCCAACAATTGATCACGAGGATCGATCGATCAAGATATCATCTTTCTTCAACACACACACAAAAATATCCCTTGGAAGGAACTAAGTCAGGCAAGCTTTTATCTTCCAACTCTCCAAGTTGTTGTTTAGCTTAACCAATTAGTTCAGGGTATCTAACACAAATTCTTGGAGAAAAGGGTGGTTTAGAGAGAAAACCAGCTTGATCATGAGCTCAACATAATGGTCAGGGAGGAACCTGGTAATACTTCCGAGAAGATATTCAGAAAATCACGGACCACCGCTATGTTACTAAGCTCGATATCAATTTTGCTTTTCAGGGCAAAACGATGTGATCAAGTGAGAGAGGGATTGACACAATCCTAACTCACTTATCAAGGAGTGCACCAGGAATAAGGACTAGGTAGCATAATATATCTTAGAATGATGATTCAATAACCAACACGCTAAGAATGAGAATATTGTCCATTTACTACCAAGCAACTAGTTGCTAGGAGTATTGATTTCACACATCACGGTTCACTTGTCGATATTCCATTTGCAACAACACGGAACCAAGGGGCGAATGATGATGGCGGGAAGTATCACTACGCCAAGAATTCATATGAGAAGGTGGAATTCTCATGACATTCCTGACATAAAGTGGGTAATACTTCAGGGTAGAGCCGATTAGAAGCTGGATTAGCATTCTCCATCTATGAAGTACAACTTCTTTGACCCAATCCTGGATATGGATAAGGTACTGGGGTTTGTTTCTCCTAGTCATTCCGAATAGAATGGCTTGACGGACCACAGAGGTAAAAGGCATTGATGAACACGAATGCACGACTACTCCTGACTATCAATTGATAGACGAAGGTCAGAATACAACTAAAAAGGGGCAACTCAAAGGAACATATAACTTTCTGAGTTGTGGAGGCATATGTGAGCATGTCGAACGAGTTCAACATATTTCTTCCGGATAACCATGCAGAAAGGTAGGACTGGCAGAGTCACAATATGAATGGAGTACTACTCAAGAGCACTCTGGTTGTGATCTTTTGGTTTGGGAGAACTTCTGCCAAGGATGGTTCATGGTATTTGGAAGAATGATATACCACGGACCTTGAAGACTATCACAAGGTTACTAATATCCTAAAGGAATGAGCAAATACTATCAACAGGAAGTAGGTAGAATGAATCTTGGGTTTAAGAACCCAGGAGGAGAATGCCTACTAACTAAATGGCATCACAGGATGATTTCAAGAATGATGGCCAGAATCATCACACTGGGAATATTAAGCATTGTTAGATTACTGGTCATCTTCTAAGACACCTAGGGTCATAGTAAAAGCTCCAACCTATATGTCGAGGCAACGGAGTACCTCCAGACACTGGTTAGTGTGGTTAATCTGGCCTAAAAAGACATTAGAAACAGGGAGGAATGATTTGCAAATGCATCAGATTGTTTAGAGACCTGGGATGACTCGGACAGCATAACGGCTGTAAATGCTCGAAAATACTTTTGAGACTCATGCACAAGGATAGCATAACCACTCGACATCATAACGTCAAGGTTCTGAGATCAACAGTTGAACACACAGAAGTAGTAGGGACTGAACTAAGGGTTGAATACACCATTAACGTGATCCTGATAATTGGAATGAGAATCCTAGTTCTTAATCCCCGTAGAAGAAAAAGGTGACTCAGATCAGAAGGTCATAGGGTAAAGGAGTAAAAAAGAGCCTTACGTTCCCTTCCACAATCAATTCCCTTACATAACTAAAGAATTTCTAGACACGACTTCGACCAGTTTGGCTTACTAATCCTACAGGCAGTCAGGCTCTAATACCAAAGCTGTCAGGACCCTGATCCTAAGTCACACAGGTCTAGCCTATAACACATCATATCACTTTGCGGCCTCACGCACGGTATCCCCACGGGTGCCACCTTACCTGGCCCGGGACCGTTTGCGCATTTTGGCACACGTATATGATAGTGTCGCTAGCATCCATATGACAGAGAACCCGGGCCGACATGACCAGTTATAAACCAAAAGTGGCACTAAATTACAGAGACAGGCGTACATGACCCAGCTACGAACGTGTCGGTCATCAACGTATGAACCCAAGTCGTAGCAAGCTACAAGGACTTAAAGGAACAACGCGTGACATTTCCCCTAAGGGACAGACACAGGAACGAAGAAGGACACATGCCGGCCAGCCTAAGTGTTCCGGAGCAGTAGCAAGCTACCAAGGCTCAGTGGAATCACTAGGAGACATTTCCTTGTAAGATAGGCTACCATGGGTAACAACTAGGTGTCGGATCCCACACATAGCAATACACATGACACGTACGCATAACATGCAAGTATGTGCTGTACAACATGGCATCACAACATAACTCAACAACTCATATAGATAAGGCCCAGAAGAGCCATCATACCATTTATTACAAGCAGAGGTCACATGACCCAACATACAGAGCATACAGGCAACGGAAGCATAACATGTCTGAGTACAGACAACTACAAATGAAAAAGGATGAGAAGCCTGACTATCTACAAGACCCTCCTAGGGGTACAAGATCGTAGCTGAGGTAACAAGCTAAACGTCGAAGTCCACACGGAACCACTAGTGAGACTGGAGTCTCTCTGCAAAAACATAAATTAAGCAAACGTGAGTACAAAGGTACTCAGCAAGACTTACATCAGAACTAGCTACATATGCATCAGTATCAACAAAAGGGTGGTGGAGTTTGACTGCAGCAAGCCAACTTTGACTCGGTGGCTATCCTGAACTACGACTGCAAGTAACTCTTTTGAGGTGGCGCACACGAGTCCAGATATTCACCAATCAATACACCACTATGGATCCGCTCCCGTCTCCCTACGAGAAGGCCATCCATAGCACTCACGCTTATCTTGCGTGTTTTAGAGTATCCACTTTCACTTGTCTATGAACTATACAGGTAACCCAGAAGTCCATTACCGCGGACACGGCTATTCGAATAGATCATATATAACCCTGCAGGGGTGTACTTCTTCACACACGCTCTCACCACTTATCGCCGTTTACACGACATGTACTCGGCAACCTTCAAGCGGAAGCCCAGCGAGGGTGTCGGCCACGACCTAACTAACCACACAAGTCTCTAGTCCAGGTTTATCACCTATTTGGGTTCCATTCGTGGGGAGATGCGGCTGGGGTGTCGCTCACGGCCCCAAATGATGTGTATAGGGTTCCCGCATCACCAAACGGGCGACCGGTACACCGTGCCATGTACCTGCCGCGTCAGAGCCCACCCCGAGGGTCAGCGCTGCTGTAATGCCCAGGATGGGACTATATCTCCTACGTGTCGAGGCACGACTTAAAGATATAAGCCCATCCTAGAATGATCTCAAGTTTGGTATCTTTGCACAACTCATGTAAAAGAGGGATTAAAATGCAAAAGGAGATAGTTGGCTTACACTCGCCACTTCACACAATACAATACATAAGCAAAACATCATTCAAAACATCACAACCCGACTACGGGTGAAGATCCAAAGAAAGATACCAAAACAACATAAAGCCACAGGTCAGGATCGAATCCTAGTAGAAACCACTACTGAACATCGAGACGTCACAAGCAAACGGCCGCACTCTTCATCGAGCTCCTGGTGAAGCACTTGAACCAACTCCTGCATCAACTCGGCTGAACCTGCATCTGGTGTGGTGAAGTAACTGTGAGCCACAGAGGACTCAGCAATCCCGTTCCCGGGTAACACGACTATTTAAGCCTTGGGTGAGGACAAGGCTGAAGAAAGAAATATGAGGTGAAGGAACAAACAAGAGTCTGCAGCAGCAACTAGCACTAACTTACGTAAAAGAGAGCGAGAAGAGAAGAGCATCGGTCGAAAGATGATCACGAAGTGATCCTAACTAAAGCCGGTCAAACATAACCCCACCGTGTTCAACTCCCGAATCCCTATTCGGAAATTGACAGTCACGGTACACACGCTGGTAGTGTATTGAAACATTGTGTCAAGTTTTCTACAACCGGAATTAACAAGCTCCCATCTGCCACATAACCGCGGGCACGGCTTTCGAAAGTTCAAACCCTGCAGGGGTGTTCCAACTTGGCCCATCACAAGCCCACGATCCGCGGAGTCGCCACTCCATAGTTGGGAAGACCCGAGTATTCTCGGAATCCCGTGCTCAAGTTAAACCGAACTAAGGTAAGGCTAATCCAGCAAATCCTCCCGGCGTGTCGACAACCTGATAGTAGCCGCGCGTATCTAAGTCTCAGGACACGACCGGATGAGTCATCCTACAGGTTTTTACCAAACCTCAAGTTTCCTTGAGGTGGCTCCGCAGTCTGCTCGTTTCGGACCAACACTCATGAGGAGCACTGGCCCGGGGGGTGGAATTAAAATAAAAGAGGGTTTGCAAGGCCCTTATGCAAGTTTTATTAGTTTGTTATTAGGCACATAGTACCAATGTTGGGACTTGCTGGAAAAGACTTCGCACTTAGCGGTTTATCAAGGGGGTCCCATACACCCCAACCGTGTTAGGAACGCAAAAATCAAGGAACATAACACCGGTTTATACGGTTCCTAACGGCATGAGTGGAACAAATCACCAAGAAAAAGGCTTAGCCTTCCACCCTTGCCAAATATAGATGATTTCATTTTAAGCATTTATATAGTGTGATATAACCCAACCAAACTTCAACATGAAGCAAGCATCTTCAATCTTCACCTGCAACTAGCAATGCTATAAGAAGGGCTGAGCGAAGCGTACTTAGCCAAGCAACGGTTTGCATAGGTAGGGTGGTTAAACATGGCAATTGGTTACAAGTAGGAGGCTGACAAGAAGAACATGGGCATCGAGGCAAAACTAAAGAACGATACTCTAGCAATAGGCAAAGATAGTAATGGTATCCGGGTTCGGTCATCTTGCCTGGAATTCCACAAGGGAGAAGAACGGATCCATGAAGTAGACGGAGCAACACAGACGAGAGAAACCTCACAACTCCGGAACGAAACCGAAGCTAACAAGAGAAGCAACCGGAAAGAAACAAACAACACGGTAAACACACAAGCAAAAGCATGGCATACGATGCACATCCAAGTATGATGCATGTCCGGTTTAATTATGCATGGCATGGCAAAGTGCACAAACAACACTACAAGTTAAGTGGAGCTCAATATGCAACGAGTTGCATATTGACGAAACACCACATATTAATTATTTAGTTGACTCTCATTTAATTACAAGACAAGATTAATTGTTTTTAGCATGGCAAGAGGTGAAACATAATAAAACTACACTATTAAGACAATTTAAATGAGGCCGGAAATAACAACAACATATCCGGAAAATCCTCATGAGCATGTTTAATAATTATAAGCAAACAACAATTAAACATTTAAGTGTTGTTAACATGATGCGGATGACATGATCAAGTTTTATGCAAGTTTTATTAAAAGGGTTGACATTAAGAGATATGAAGTATTTGTCACCGTGGTGGAAAGAAAAGAGTGCCACGGCAACGATTCCGAAAATGATGCCACGGCAACATATCGGTTCCGGTAACTCGTTGAGAGACCGGTGCAAAAGGTAGATGGCGTGAGCGAGTCAAACGAGATGGAAGTGGGTTGATCCCGTTACCGGGTTCCCACGAGTCGGTGACGAGGCAACCGAGGAACATGACAAGAGGCACAACGGCCACGAAGCACACACGGGAGACGTTTCATACAACACAACAAGCATGCATCCACGGGTCATCGGCTCGGCGGTTATACCTTCGGAACAAACGTTCACGGGGCGGTTCGAGAGCGTAGAGGAAGAAGGCGTTCACGTGTCCGATGAGGAAGAAGTCGTTCCGTAGAGGGAAGTAGTCGTTCACATCCCGTAGAGGTACACGAGGCGACGGTAGGGGTACTTGTCCATGAAGTCGTTCTCGTCCGTAGTTGTTCACGGTTCTCCGGCGACGGTAGACGTTCGGGCGACGGTAGTGGTACTTGCGGCGTCGTGGTACTCGTTCACGTAGTCGTACACGGATGTAGTTGTTCACTTCTCCGAAGGGTACTTGTCGCGTCGTCTTGTGTCGGCGTTCGTAGGGGTACTTGGTCGTGTCATGTAGAGGTACTTGCGCGTCGTGTAGTTGTTCACATCTCCAAAAGAGTACACGGGTCTCCTGTCCAAACATTACAGCACGGCAACAAAACAAAAACAAAAAAACAAACTACAGCACGGTCACGGGAAGGAGGCAGGACTTGAGGAGCTGCGGCAGCTCGGGGCCAGGGGGCCGGGGCCGCTGCGCCTGCGGGCTCGCCCGGCTCGGCAAGGAACGGAGGGAAGGGGCGCAGAGGAGGGTCGGTGGCACTCGAAGGCAGGAGGACGGGGTCGGGCCGCCTCCTGGCGCTGGAGGATGGAGGGGCCGCTCCAGGCGAGGGAAGAACACCAGCGCGAGGGAGGAGCACCTCTTGGCCGCGGCTGCTGTGAAGAAGGCGCGTCGAAGCAGGATGCAGCGCTCGGGGCCTCTGGCCTGACGCGCAACGGAGGGAGGAGGCCGGGGCGCTCGGGCCTGGGGCGCTCGCGCCTTGGCCAGGACGAGGCAACCGAGGGGCGCGGACGGAGGTTGGAGCAGGTGCTCCGGCGCCTGGCGAAGGACGGCGGTGGCCCTGGCACCGGAAGGCGAGAACTGCTCGAGGGGAGCCGCGCGGGGTGGGGCGCTCGGCCGGCTCGCGGGCAGGAGAAGGGAGGCCTCGGGCCGGTGCTGCACGGGACGAGAGGGAGGCGGTCGGCGCTTGGGAAGTTCGGGGCGATGCAGAGGGGCGAAGGGAACGGGACGAGGGAACGGAAGATGCGGCGGCGGACAGGAGGAAAAGGATCGAGGAGAGACTGAGGGAGTGCGATGCGCTAGGGTTCGGGGGGGTATGCGGGCTGGTTAGGAGAAAGGTGGGCCGGCCTGGGCTGGAGTCCAGAAGGCTGAGGAAAGGAGGAGATAGGCCAGGGAGGCCCAAGAGGCTGGGAAGGCTGGGCCTTCTTTTTATCTTTTAAATAGAAATAAAAAGAGAGAGAGCAAAACAAAAAGAAAGAGCCACAGAAAAGAAAAGAAAAAATGATGGACATTTTGTAAGGCTTTACGGAATAAACCCAACCCAACAAAATAATTCCAACAAAAAGGGAAGTGCAAAACTAAAACATTAGCTTGCAATAAAAGGGGTTTAGATAAAAGGAGGAGCCTCGAAACAGCGGAAAGAATTAGCAAGGTTTAGAAGGAGAAGCTCGAAGTGAAAAAAAACATGGGGGGAATATGCAAGTGTGTTTGAGTAATTCCGAGGAATGGAATATTTATTATATAGCTCCCTAAATATTGAGAGGCTTTTATATGTTATAAAGAGAAGTCACCTTCCCTCGATTTAAATGGACCGAAGGTCCACACGAATTATTAGGTTGAGATGCAAAATAAAATGACATGATGGCATGATGACATGATGCAATGCAAAAATAAATAACACAAGCACAATGCAACCCACGGGAGGACCCGGAACATCTGGAATCTTCTGGAATCTTCTGGGACGTCGGTCTCGGGCGTCACAACTCTCCCACACTAACAGAGGATCTCGACCCGAGATCCTAGAGATATCACCGGGTAAAACGAAGAGGAAGAGGTAAAACAAAGTTGCTTCTTTGACAGACGAGTGAAACCAAGGAACCTTGAGAGGTTGAAAAAAATGAAAGAAGAATGCAACGTAGATGAACGAATATGAAAACTCCGTTAGAAAAGAGGAACAAGGAGCATTATGAGAACCTTGAAGGTTGAAAGACATGAAACAAGAGCTCACGGACGGAAAGAATATGAAACTGCAATGGTATGGCCAAGGAATAAGAATGACAGAATTTGGACAGCACTCCGTCTGAAAATGGAAGGAATTAACAAGAACTAGAGAAGATGGAGTGGTACTTGATGAAAACAACAACATATTGCCTCCGAAACAATTAAAAGAATGGCACAAGGTTAAGAAGGATTCAGACAGCACTCCGGTTAAGAAGATATGCAAAAACATGAAAGGATGACGGAACTAGAATGAAGAATAGAACACTCCGGTTAAATGATAAGCAAGGGAAAAATATGATGTTGATAAAAACGAGATGATGGTTAAAGAGAGTAACATCACAAGGCCTCCGGAATGAAAGAATAGAATATAGATCAATGAAAGAAATTAATGGAGAAGAAAAATGACAACTTCTCCCATGGATGAATTAGGAAATCCTCCTTACGAAGAAGGGTTGGATAGAGTTGTTGGAAAATCAACAACGAAAATAATAAGCTCGTTGTGGGCTTATGGAAAACATCTCAAAATTAAGAGGTGACAACCAGCCACTAACTTAAACAATTGATTGGATTGAGGTCAACAAGGAGACGATAAACTTAATTCACCGGAATGAAAAAAATGAAGAACTTGGGTCATTTATAAGCACCATAATAGCAACAATCCTTAGGGAAAAGCTTTAGGTGAAATACAACCCAAGATAACTCTAATGAATAAATTGAAAGGTTGGAAAGATCTCCTGAACAAAGAAAATGATGGGTTTAAATATCTCATTCTTGATAACTCGTGAATCATGAAACATGAAGGAATTGACAAGAATGACATAACACCACCTAAAAAGATAAGGTAGAAAGAATTGCATTTGGAAAGCATGAAGAAGAATGCTTGAGCTCGAACAAGAATCTTGATGAAGACTTCGAGGATGAATTAAGTCTTGATGAACCACCATGAAACTCCGGTAATGAATGCATGAGAAGTGAAAGATGAAAGAATCAGATTCAAGGCCTGTGAAGAATTAAATGGAGCTTTAAATGATATAATTGAAATAACATGGAGCTCCGGAAAACAAGATGAACAACATAGGACCGAGAATATGATATGATGAACAAGCTCCAGACAAAAGAATTAAATCACCTTGAAGGAATAAGAATAAGAATTATGTTATGCATCTCCTTCACCAATTTAAATTGATGACAACCAAAGGATTTGGCATACTACTTATTCTCGTTGGAAAGAATTAAAGAGAGATCTAGCACAAGCTCGGATAAATCTTCAACGAACCACCGGTAGGGTTATGAAAGAACGACTGAATTAAAACGATTACAACAGAAGGGTAGACTTGAAAGAACCACCGTAAGAATAGGGAGACGAACGAAGAAACATCAATGAAGAATAGTTGGAGGACGAAGTTGAAAACTGCGAACGAAGAAATATTCTGAAATGAAGGCCTTCGGAGGATCACAAAGAAAGAATTCAAGAATTGCTTCGGATGGTTAAAAAGAATTCCTCACAATCCAAAACAATTATGAGGATGGCATGAAGGTAGAACCATGAATCTCATCAAGAGAACGGGTCAGGATTTAAGACAAACACTTCTCTGGTCTTCAAATGCTGAGAATGAAGACGAGAAATGCCATGAAGAATTGTTGAGCACTCCGGAATGAAGAATTAAAAAGGTTGAACCAATGATGAACAAGAATTTGAAAACGATCTTGGAGAAGGCATGTGACTGATGGAAATCATTCTTACGTCACACTTTGAAAAGAATTTGAGTATAACTCGGGAAAATAGAAGAGTCAGGTAAGATCCTGGAAAAAGACCTGTGGGTTAGGGCCCACTCAAAGAAATCACCGTTGGGGAAAGATTGCTTAAGAGATATTGCACCGGTTGAATTAAATGGCTTGAATAAGATGATAATCCTCAAAATAATTTGACAGGATTAAGAATGAAAACACAAATCTTCTGAGAAATCTTCAACACTCCGGATAAGAATAACAAGAGGAGAATGATTAACTTGAAGCTCTTGAGCATCTACACGATAAATCACCGGATAAGAACATTGAAGGAAAAGAATGAAGAAATATCACATGAATAAAATGGATACTTCATTTAGAATTTTCTGGCTCCATAAAGAAGAAGGGTGGGAGGGTGGGGAAAACAAAGACAACTTGGGATGAACGAATACAGACAAATCGTCAGATTTCTCAACGACGTCTGTATGGAATAACTTGAAGAGAAGGCACACCGGTTGAAAAGGATTAACATGAAAACTTGATGATTAAGAAGGACTAGCACTCCCATAGAAATATGAGAACACCGATTAAGAAGGTATGGAATCAACATTTGACATCGAAGCAACTCGAATACCAGAATCAAAACAAGAACAAAGGATAGATATGCAACATGATCTTCACAAATATCATTCGAACAGAGGATTGAACGAATGAATTCCGTAGGTACATCAGCTTGACGAGAAGCCACTTGGAGAGCAAAAGAAAATAAAAAGGAACAAGGAACAGATAGAACAAATACAAGATAGAAGCTTCGTTCGACATCTTCGTGCTGAAAGCTCATGGAACGTGTTACAAAAGGGTTCTGCAATCCCCGGATCAGCATAGCCAAGGACCCTTTAAGATGCAACTCCCGATCAGAACAAGTCCATAAAACTACTTCACTCAATGTAGAACCCCGAACTTCATATCGAGCATCCGTTGGAAGAATGCCTAGAACTACTAGATGAACCCACCTATAGATTTCCGAAAGTTTCCAGTTATGCAATCAGGTGTTGGGGATACACGGGAAGCACCGCGCAATCAACTCTAAACCTACATCCAGGTGTATCCATCCTTCAACACATAACCAGTCTTTCTCGGAAACTGTTTACCTCGGACCTTCGAAAAGCATCCACTATAACAAGCTATGGCAATACTCTCGAACTACCTCCCCAGTACTGGGTGATGCCGGGGTTATCTTGCCACTGGCCGTATAGGAGAGATTTACGATGTCGGCCGTCTTAAGTATTTAGTACTGCCGCGATATGCTTGTGTCAATGATACCCCGAAGCTCAACTCCTCGGTAACAGGAGGCATCGAGAACAATATCCTTGTCACAAGAACATCGAAACAATCCCAGAATACTCGCGGGATCCTAAAAAAAATTTGGTGCAATTTTTGAAAGTAGAAGAGATAAGAGTAATCGTCAGGAGTCCTCACCAGAGAGAAAGGGGATGAGAAGCAAAAGAAATCCTACTCTCCGATATAATATAGGACTCAAAAGTTTTCAGTGTGTGCCTAGACTCAACCGTCAACGATTCGATCAAACAGTGGGGGCTCCTAGGTCGGAGAAGGCTCTGAATACCAACTTGTAATGCCCAGGATGGGACTATATCTCCTACGTGTCGAGGCACGACTTAAAGATATAAGCCCATCCTAGAATGATCTCAAGTTTGGTATCTTTGCACAACTCATGTAAAAGAGGGATTAAAATGCAAAAGGAGATAGTTGGCTTACACTCGCCACTTCACACAATACAATACATAAGCAAAACATCATTCAAAACATCACAACCCGACTACGGGTGAAGATCCAAAGAAAGATACCAAAACAACATAAAGCCACAGGTCAGGATCGAATCCTAGTAGAAACCACTACTGAACATCGAAACGTCACAAGCAAACGGCCGCACTCTTCATCGAGCTCCTGGTGAAGCACTTGAACCAACTCCTGCATCAACTCGGCTGAACCTGCATCTGGTGTGGTGAAGTAACTGTGAGCCACAGAGGACTCAGCAATCCCGTTCCCGGGTAACACGACTATTTAAGCCTTGGGTGAGGACAAGGCTGAAGAAAGAAATATGAGGTGAAGGAACAAACAAGAGTCTGCAGCAGCAACTAGCACTAACTTACGTAAAAGAGAGCGAGAAGAGAAGAGCATCGGTCGAAAGATGATCACGAAGTGATCCTAACTAAAGCCGGTCAAACATAACCCCACCGTGTTCAACTCCCGAATCCCTATTCGGAAATTGACAGTCACGGTACACACGCTGGTAGTGTATTGAAACATTGTGTCAAGTTTTCTACAACCGGAATTAACAAGCTCCCATCTGCCACATAACCGCGGGCACGGCTTTCGAAAGTTCAAACCCTGCAGGGGTGTTCCAACTTGGCCCATCACAAGCCCACGATCCGCGGAGTCGCCACTCCATAGTTGGGAAGACCCGAGTATTCTCGGAATCCCGTGCTCAAGTTAAACCGAACTAAGGTAAGGCTAATCCAGCAAATCCTCCCGGCGTGTCGACACCCTGATAGTAGCCGCGCGTATCTAAGTCTCAGGACACGACCGGATGAGTCATCCTACAGGTTTTTACCAAACCTCAAGTTTCCTTGAGGTGGCTCCGCAGTCTGCTCGTTTCGGACCAACACTCATGAGGAGCACTGGCCCGGGGGGTGGAATTAAAATAAAAGAGGGTTTGCAAGGCCCTTATGCAAGTTTTATTAGTTTGTTATTAGGCACATAGTACCAATGTTGGGACTTGCTGGAAAAGACTTCGCACTTAGCGGTTTATCAAGGGGGTCCCATACACCCCAACCGTGTTAGGAACGCAAAAATCAAGGAACATAACACCGGTTTATACGGTTCCTAACGGCATGAGTGGAACAAATCACCAAGCAAAAGGCTTAGCCTTCCACCCTTGCCAAATATAGATGATTTCATTTTAAGCATTTATATAGTGTGATATAACCCAACCAAACTTCAACATGAAGCAAGCATCTTCAATCTTCACCTGCAACTAGCAATGCTATAAGAAGGGCTGAGCGAAGCGTACTTAGCCAAGCAACGGTTTGCATAGGTAGGGTGGTTAAACATGGCAATTGGTTACAAGTAGGAGGCTGACAAGAAGAACATGGGCATCGAGGCAAAACTAAAGAACGATACTCTAGCAATAGGCAAAGATAGTAATGGTATCCGGGTTCGGTCATCTTGCCTGGAATTCCACAAGGGAGAAGAACGGATCCATGAAGTAGACGGAGCAACACAGACGAGAGAAACCTCACAACTCCGGAACGAAACCGAAGCTAACAAGAGAAGCAACCGGAAAGAAACAAACAACACGGTAAACACACAAGCAAAAGCATGGCATACGATGCACATCCAAGTATGATGCATGTCCGGTTTAATTATGCATGGCATGGCAAAGTGCACAAACAACACTACAAGTTAAGTGGAGCTCAATATGCAACGAGTTGCATATTGACGAAACACCACATATTAATTATTTAGTTGACTCTCATTTAATTACAAGACAAGATTAATTGTTTTTAGCATGGCAAGAGGTGAAACATAATAAAACTACACTATTAAGACAATTTAAATGAGGCCGGAAATAACAACAACATATCCGGAAAATCCTCATGAGCATGTTTAATAATTATAAGCAAACAACAATTAAACATTTAAGTGTTGTTAACATGATGCGGATGACATGATCAAGTTTTATGCAAGTTTTATTAAAAGGGTTGACATTAAGAGATATGAAGTATTTGTCACCGTGGTGGAAAGAAAAGAGTGCCACGGCAACGATTCCGAAAATGATGCCACGGCAACATATCGGTTCCGGTAACTCGTTGAGAGACCGGTGCAAAAGGTAGATGGCGTGAGCGAGTCAAACGAGATGGAAGTGGGTTGATCCCGTTACCGGGTTCCCACGAGTCGGTGACGAGGCAACCGAGGAACATGACAAGAGGCACAACGGCCACGAAGCACACACGGGAGACGTTTCATACAACACAACAAGCATGCATCCACGGGTCATCGGCTCGGCGGTTATACCTTCGGAACAAACGTTCACGGGGCGGTTCGAGAGCGTAGAGGAAGAAGGCGTTCACGTGTCCGACGAGGAAGAAGTCGTTCCGTAGAGGGAAGTAGTCGTTCACATCCCGTAGAGGTACACGGGGCGACGGTAGGGGTACTTGTCCATGAAGTCGTTCTCGTCCGTAGTTGTTCACGGTTCTCCGGCGACGGTAGACGTTCGGGCGACGGTAGTGGTACTTGCGGCGTCGTGGTACTCGTTCACGTAGTCGTACACGGATGTAGTTGTTCACTTCTCCGAAGGGTACTTGTCGCGTCGTCTTGTGTCGGCGTTCGTAGGGGTACTTGGTCGTGTCATGTAGAGGTACTTGCGCGTCGTGTAGTTGTTCACATCTCCAAAAGAGTACATGGGTCTCCTGTCCAAACATTACAGCACGGCAACAAAACAAAAACAAAAAAACAAACTACAGCACGGTCACGGGAAGGAGGCAGGACTTGAGGAGCTGCGGCAGCTCGGGGCCAGGGGGCCGGGGCCGCTGCGCCTGCGGGCTCGCCCGGCTCGGCAAGGAACGGAGGGAAGGGGCGCAGAGGAGGGCCGGTGGCACTCGAAGGCAGGAGGACGGGGTCGGGCCGCCTCCTGGCGCTGGAGGATGGAGGGGCCGCTCCAGGCGAGGGAAGAACACCAGCGCGAGGGAGGAGCACCTCTTGGCCGCGGCTGCTGTGAAGAAGGCGCGTCGAGGCAGGATGCAGCGCTCGGGGCCTCTGGCCTGACGCGCAACGGAGGGAGGAGGCCGGGGCACTCGGGCCTGGGGCGCTCGCGCCTTGGCCAGGACGAGGCAACCGAGGGGCGCGGACGGAGGTTGGAGCAGGTGCTCCGGCGCCTGGCGAAGGACGGCGGTGGCCCTGGCATGGGAAGGCGAGAACTGCTCGAGGGGAGCCGCGCGGGGTGGGGCGCTCGGCCGGCTCGCGGGCAGGAGAAGGGAGGCCTCGGGCCGGTGCTGCACGGGACGAGAGGGAGGCGGTCGGCGCTTGGGAAGTTCGGGGCGATGCAGAGGGGCGAAGGGAACGGGACGAGGGAACGGAAGATGCGGCGGCGGACAGGAGGAAAAGGATCGAGGAGAGACTGAGGGAGTGCGATGCGCTAGGGTTCGGGGGGGTATGCGGGCTGGTTAGGAGAAAGGTGGGCCGGCCTGGGCTGGAGTCCAGAAGGCTGAGGAAAGGAGGAGATAGGCCAGGGAGGCCCAAGAGGCTGGGAAGGCTGGGCCTTCTTTTTATCTCTTAAATAGAAATAAAAAGAGAGAGAGCAAAACAAAAAGAAAGAGCCACAGAAAAGAAAAGAAAAAATGATGGACATTTTGTAAGGCTTTACGGAATAAACCCAACCCAACAAAATAATTCCAACAAAAAGGGAAGTGCAAAACTAAAACATTAGCTTGCAATAAAAGGGGTTTAGATAAAAGGAGGAGCCTCGAAACAACGGAAAGAATTAGCAAGGTTTAGAAGGAGAAGGTCGAAGTGAAAAAAAACATGGGGGGAATATGCAAGTGTGTTTGAGTAATTCCGAGGAATGGAATATTTATTATATAGCTCCCTAAATATTGAGAGGCTTTTATATGTTATAAAGAGAAGTCACCTTCCCTCGATTTAAATGGACCGAAGGTCCACACGAATTATTAGGTTGAGATGCAAAATAAAATGACATGATGGCATGATGACATGATGCAATGCAAAAATAAATAACACAAGCACAATGCAACCCATGGGAGGACCCGGAACATCTGGAATCTTCTGGAATCTTCTGGGACGTCGGTCTCGGGCGTCACAGCTGCGCACGACCTCCAGTAAACTACAAACACCAGAAACTAGTTGCAACTCCTGGACAGAGGACAAGGGCAGTTAATAAGTCGAGAGGGTCCATTGGTTTCGGGCCCAATGTATGGTAGTAACTGGTCATGGATCACAAACACAGAACTCAGTTCCTGAGGATGGCTACAATGAGACAACCCACCATGTACTCCTACATGGCCTCTCATCGCTACCTTTACCAAATCGTGTTCACACACTTAGCTCTCAACAGTAGGACATGTTCACCACATTCCAATTCATCCCCGATGAATCAGACCTGACACAACTCTAAGCAATAGTAGGCATAACCAGAAAGCATGAATGAGTAGGCACAACATGGCTCAAATAACTCCTACTCATACTAGTGGGTTTCAACTATTTACTGTGGCAATGATAGGTCATGCAGTGGAAAGGGGTTCAACTACCGCAGCAGGTAACAGTTGAAGCGTTGTTGTCCTAATGCAGTAAAAGAGAGCAAGAGCGAGAGAGTGGGATTGTATCAGAATGCTCAATGGGGTTTTGCTTGCCTGGCACTTATGAAGATAACATTGGGTCTTCATCGGTGTCATCGATCACATCGTCGGAACCACGTCTATCGAGAGGGGACAAAAACCGGCAACACAGAGAAAACACAATCAATGCAATGCGACAATATGAGGCATGATCATGACATGGTAGTATGCTATTGATTGAGCTATTGCAACTAGCAACCATATTAAATGAAGTTGGTTTGAACCAAAGGTTCAAATTCAAACTCCACATGTGATTATTTAATTGTCATTTAATTGATTTGACCTGATCAGCAGGTTTAACTTGTTCAAACATGCATGAAAATGCCATGAACAGATTCCTCACATTTTTCTGATCATTTTTCATATATAAATCATTTTCATCTGAGCTATGGTTGATTTTATATGATTTTTAGAAGTTTTGAATATTTTCTGAAATAAATAAATCATTTCTGATTTATTTAAATTTCCAGAAAATATTATTGCGTCAACATGACATCACTTTGATGTCAGCAGTCAACAGGGGCTGGTCCAGGTCAAACCTGACCAGTGGGACCCACTGGTAAGTGACACAACTAGCTAACCCTATTAATTAGTGCTAATTTAAACCTAACTATAGTGTCGGGGGGTGGCCCACATGTCAGTCTCTCGGGGCCTAATTAAGTTTAGTTTTAAACTAAACTAATTTAACAAGGGTTGGCCCCACCTATCATTGACTCATTAGTTAGCCAGGGTGTTTAGCACTAATTGACCTAAACTTAAAAACTGTTAGCGGCCGGGCCTACATGTCATTGAACCAGGGGAGGTCAAACCCCTGGTCAACCGGGCCTAATACACCGGTGGCTTGTCGCCGGCGACAGTGAGCACGGCGGAGCGGCTCGGAAACGCGTTGTGTGGCCCCGTTCGCAGCGTGGCTGGGCTCGTTCGAGAGCCCAGACCAGCGCGTGTCGGGCGGTGGCGCCAATCGGGCCTGGGGTGGCCGGAGGCGACGGCGAGGAGCTCGACCGCGGCGGCCGGAGCTCGGTCGTGAGCGCGGGCAGTGCTGCGGTGCGCGAGCAAGCAAGCTGAGGCGCTAGCGGGGGTCTACGCGCTGCGGGAAGCAGATTGGACTCGCCGGGGTGACCATTTGGTCACCGGAGATGCGCCGACGGCGAGCTCGGGCGGCGACGCGTGTGGGTGAACGCGGCGCAGCAGCTATGGCGTGTGAGAGGGGGAGCGGAGAAGGGAAGCAGGGGCAGGAGCTCACTGCGGTTGCGCCAAGGCGAACGGCGAGCTCGGGGAGGGGCTGGAGATGAGGTGCGGTCGTCGGCGATCTCGGATGCCCGAGGTAGAAGACGACCATGGTGACGGTGTTCGGAGGCGTTTGGTGCCGCGTGGCTCGGCAGAGAGGTCTAGGGCGACGAGGCGGAGCTCTTGAGCCAGTCAGGGAAACGAGGGGGAGGCGGTGGCCGCGGTGGTGCACGGCGGCGCTGCCGTGGCCGCGTCGGCCATCGTGGAAGAGAGCGAGGGAGAGAGCATGAGGGGGAGAAAGGGCGTCCAGGGGATCGGTGCGGCGCCAAGGAGGTGTTTCGAGGCGTCGCCGCGCTGTCCAGGCGACGCAGGCGAGCAGAGAGCTGCGTGGTGAGCTCGGGCGCGCCGGCGCTCACCTCCCTGCCTGCCTGGCGGGAGGAAGCAGCTGACTGGCAGTTGGGCCAGTTGGGCCGGCCCAGCCAGGTAAGTGCCCAGGTAGGTGCTCTCTCTCTCTCTCTTTTTCTTTCTGTTTTCTGTTTTCTAATTCTTTTGTAACTTTGTGGCTTTTCCAAAAATGCTTAGGCACTTTCCAAAATCACCAAACTGCTCATGCCCACTGTTTAGCATATGATCAACATGGAACATTTCAGTTTAGGATTATTTGAACATTTAGAATAATTAGTAGCATTTAAATGCCCAAATGCAAATACTTTAAGATTTAATTCAAAAATCCAGAATGGCCCTATAAAAGTGTGCACCATTTTTGACAGAGGTTCGAGACCAATTCAAAAATCATGAACATTTTCAAACGCATTTTGGGTCAATGAAAATATTTTTAGGTTGAACCTAGTTGAATTCTTTTGGTGCTAGGTTTTTATCAAATCCCATTTCAAATTTCTGGAAAACTTAAACATGATGCAACCGACAAGTGCTATCCTAATGCAAGGTGAAGCTGGGGATGTGACACGTCCTCGGATGAAGTGACCTGGTCCGGATCTAAGGCCAGAGCTATTGTAAGTGTTACCCCCTGTACGGGGTCTGATGACATATCTAAGTCATGTTCATCATGGTGGTAGGGAGCAGCTGCCATGGGTGCGAATCCGTTGAAGATCAAATCTCCGCGGACATCAGTAACATAGTTTAATCTTCCAAACAGGATCTGGTGACCAGGGTAATAGTTGTCAACCTGCTCGAGGTGGCCTAGTGTTGGCACGAAGCACGAAGCCGCCAAAGACAAAGAGCTGGTTGGGGAGAAAAATGCCCTCGGTGGTGGCGATGTTGATGATGAAACAAGCCATTGATCCTTCTTCCGATGACACAATGGAACTCTCAATTAAAGCACCAATGTCGGTGTCAAAACCGGCAGATCTCAGGTAGGGGTTGCTGCACTATGCGTCTGAGGATCAATGGTAACAGGAGACAGAGGACATGATGTTTACCCAGGTTCAGGCCCTCTCGATCAAGGTAATACCCTACTTCCTACTTGATTGATCTTGATGAATATGGGTTACAAGAGTTGATCTACCTCGAGATCGTAATCGCTAAACCCTAAAAGTCTAGCCTATTTGATAGGTATGATTCAGTTGTTGTCTCTATGGACTAAACCTTCCAGTTTATATATGCACCGGAGGGACCTAGGGTTTGTACAAGATCACCTTGAAGAGGAAGAAAAGTATTACACCCGGACTCTAAACTTGCTATTTTACATATGGGGAGTCCTATCCGGATACGAGAGATAGTCTTCATCGATAATCTTCACGTCCCACCAGTCAGGCCCATAATGGACAATCCGGCCACCTGAGGACCCCTTAATCCATGACTGCCTCAAAGTGGCGCCTCCAACACACATCAATTGTTCCAAGCCGTGTGCGGCGCCCCCTCCATAGTTTACACCTCCAGGTCATATTCACGTAGTGCTTAGGCGAAGCCCTATGCGGATAACTTCACCATCACCATCACCATGCCGCCATGCTGACATAACTCTCCCTCGACACTTTGTTGGATCAAGAGTTCGAGGGACATCATTGATCTGAACGTGTGCTGAACATGGAGGTGCCGTACGTTCGGTGCTTGATCGGTCGTAACGAGAAGAAGTTCGACAACATCAACCGCGTTAACAAACGCTTACGCTTTCGGTCTGTGAGTGTACGTGGACACATTCTCCCCCTCTTGTTGCTATGCATCTCCTAGGTAGATCTTGCATGAGCGTAGGAAATTTTTAGAAGCTGGATGTTACGTTCCCCAACACAAGCCCTGAACGTGTGTCCCAACTTAGTCCATCACAAACTCTCACGATCCGAAGAGGTAAAACTTCCATCTTGGGGACAACCCGATTAAACTCGGAATCCCAGTGCACAAGACATTTAGACAATGGTAAAACAAGTCCAGCAAGACCTCCCGATGTGCCGACACCCTGATAGTAGCCGCGCGTATCTCGTCTCAGGCCACGACGGATGAGCTATCGTTACAGAGACCAAAATACCCCAAGTTTCCATGGGGCGGCACCGCAAGCTGCTCTAGTTTGGACCAACACTCATGAGGAGCACTGCCCCGGGTTGTTAATTAAGTCCTTGGGTGCTAGTCGGTCCCTTGCTAGAGGAGTTTTATTCAAAGCGAACTGTCAAGGGGGGCCCATAAACCTCGACCGCGTTAGGAACACAAAATCAAGGAACATAACACCTGTTTAGCGGAAACTAGGGCGGCAAGAGTGGAACAAAACACCAGGCAAAAGGTCGAACCTTCCACCCTTTACCAAATATATATGTGCATTAATTAAATAAGAGATATTGTGATATCCCAAGATATTCATGTTCCAACATGGAACAACCTACAACTGCACCTGGAACTAGCAACGCTATAAGAGGGGCTGAGCAAAGTGGTAACATAGCCAAACAACGGTTTGCTGGGATGATGAAAAAGGTTAGAGGTTGTTCCATAGCATATTAGGAGGCTTGATAAACAAGTGGTGGGTAGCGCGACATAGCGATAGCATCGAGACAACTAGCATAGCAAAGATAGTAGTGAGATCAAAGGTGACGGTCATCTTCCCGCTAGGAAGAAGAATGAGTCCATGAAGAAGATGAATGGGCGGCGTCGAACAAATCCTCACAATCCCCAACACAACAAAAACTATCGCGAAGAAGCACAACCAGAAAGAAGTAAATGACACGGTAAACACACAAGCATAAACATGGCATGATATACAAACAAGTATGATGCATGTCCGGTTTAAATATGCATGGCATGACAAAGTGCAACAAACAATACTACAAATTAAGTGGAGCTCAATATGCAACGAGTTGCATATTTACGAAACACCACATTCAATTGTTTAGTTCGCTCTCATTATGTACAAGACAATATTAAAGGTTAGTTAACATGGCAAGAGGTGAAGCATGAGTAAACTACAAATTTAGGCATTTTAAGTGAGGCCGGAAACAACAAACAACAATTCCGGGAAATCCCCACATGTCATTTAGTAATTTTTATTGTAAACAACAATTTTGAAAAAATTAAATGTTGTTATCATGACGCGGATGACATATACAAGTTTTATGAATTTTAAGAAAATGTTGACATGAGCATGTTATGAAGCATTTGTCACCGTGGTGGAAATAAAGGGTGCCACAACGATGAATCCAACAATGATGCCACGGCAACATATTGGTTCCCGTAGCTCCTGGAGATACCGATGCAAAAGAGCATGTGTGGATGTGAGCATGCAAGATGGTGGGGTGATCCCGGTTACCGGGTTCCCATGGGTCGATGACATGGAAACTGGGAACGTGCAAGCGACAACTCGGACACGGTGCAACACATGGTTCAGCTCATACAACACATGCATTCGTCCACGGGCATCGTCTCGGCGTTATACATTTGAAGCGTGCGTTTTCGTGGCGGATCGAGTTCGTCGAACGAAGTAGTGGTACACGGGGGTCACAGTGGAAGTAGTGGTACACGATGATGATAGTTGTACATGGGTCTTCGGCGATGGTAGGCGTACACACGTTGTAGTCAAAGTTGACATCCACGGGGCCGATGGTCGTGGAATTTGACGCAGTCCACGCGAAGGGTGCTAGTTCGAGCAACGTTTTTTACGAAGGTGAATATGGTGCAAGCGATTCAAATCCTTAGACGACTCAGCGAAAAACCCATTGCCTCGGGTCGGTCTAGCACTTGGAGAACTAGGGGGCATGCCTTGGTGCAGATGAAGGTGGGGTCGCAAGGCAGAGGTGGCAGGTCATTGGCGACATGACGCGGCGATGGAGCATGCGCGGGCGACGGGGACGGGACTTGATGGCATGATCCGGCTAGGGGGCGACGAAGATGGCCGAACCAGGGCAGATTGGGTCAGGGAGGCGAGGTAGAGGCCAGTGCAAGGGAAGACGGTGCTGCCGCTGGATATGGTGGTGGTGACCGGCGAGGTTCGGGCAAGGACGACGGGGAGGCGTAGGTGATGGGGCATCGGGGCCATCAGAGTTGGCCCTCCGTTGCTGGCGCGGGTAGGCACTTGGAGCGGACCACGACCGGATCCTGTCGGATCCGGGCCGGAGATGGCCGGGGCAACGGTGAGGGGAGGCAGGCGGGGCTTTGGGTGCCTAGCATGGATGTGGAGAGGCGGCGGGGTGCAGCGGGTCGCGGTGGGGAGAAGGAGCTCGGGGCGGCGGCGCCATGGAGGTTCGGCAACGGGCCTAGCTACGGGTCGAGATGGGCATGATCGAGGGGGAGTTCGGTGGCGTGAGTAAGGAGTTGGGGATCGAGACGAGGGGAATTCGAAAGAAGGACGAGGTCCAGTGTTGGAGCATCAGGGCTTCTGCCCTGCCTAGCGGTGCAATTGGAGGACGAGATGAGTTGGGGTTGGGCTATCTAGGCTTAGATTAGGAGGGGGGTCGGCTGGACCTTGGCCTTTGTGGGTCGGCCTGGCTACAGGTGGCCTATTGGGTTTCTGTCTTTTCCATTTACAATAAGATAAAGAAAGAAAAAAGAGAAAAAGAAGAGTTTAGAGAAGGAGTACGGACTAGTGAGATATTTTCCTGAATGATTTAACAAAAATGGTTGGAAGGGTGTTGGGTAACCAAGATCGAAACTCATTTGAATTTAATTCAAATGACTGGTTGAAAGAAGTGGGAATTTGGTAGGTCCAAAAATGTTGAGAATTTTGGTGGAGCTCATGAAAATGACGAAATAATTTATGGACAAAGTTTGAGGTCAAGAAGTGAGATAACAAAGGCATGGGAAATTATTTTGCAAGTGTGTCAAAGGTAATTCCGCATCAATGGAATATTTCATAATAGCCCCCTAATATCGGGAGGATATTTTATAAAGATAAGTCACCCTTCCCTCGATTTATTTGGATCAAAGATCCATACAATTTATTTAAAAGAGTAATAAAATTAATGATATGATGGCATTATGCAATGCAACAAGAAAATAAAATGCACGACGGAACTATGAATCCATGGAAGGCATCTGGTCCGTCGTCTTGGGGCGTTACAACTCTCCCACACTAACAGAGGATCTCGACCCGAGATCCTAGGAATGGCACCGGAGAGAAACGGATAAGGAAGAGGTGAAACAAAGTTGCTTCTCCGACAAACGAGTGAAACCTTGAAACCTTGAGGGGTTGAAAACTTGAAGAATGACATAACAGAGATGAACGAAATTGAAAACACTCCGTTGGACAAGAGGAACAAAGAATACGACAAAGAACCAAGAGCTCAAGGAACTATATAGGCTTTGAAACCAGTCTAGTTGAAGAGAAGCAAGGAAAGAATAATTCCGCAACACTCCGACTGAAAATGGAAGGAATTTAACATGAACTTGATAAGATGGGATGATACTTGATGAAATCAACAACACACTACCTCCGAAACAATTGAAAGAATGTCACAAGGGGTAAGAAAGATTTCAGACAACACTCCAGTTGGAAAGAGAGGCAAAACTTGATAAGACGAGAGAACTTGGATGGATGACACGACACTCCTGTAACTGGCCCTGAAAGGAAAAGAACATGATTTTGATATGACAATATGATGGTTCGAAGAGAGCAACATCACAAGACCTGTGGAACGAAAGAATAGAAGCTAGACTGTTAGGAAGAAAGAAAGTATAAGAAAATGATAACTTCTACCACAAATGAATTTGAAAAGCATCCCGACAAAGAAAGATTAAACAAAGTTCTCACAGAAATAAACAGCAAATGAATAAGCTTGATGTGGGCTTATGGAAAACATCTCAAAATTATGAGGTGAAAAGCGGCCACAAATGATAATATTTGATTAGATTGAGATCAACTAGGTGACAAAAAACTTATTTCACCGGGAAGATAAATGAAGAACTTGGTTCATTTATAAGCACCATAAATAGCAACAATCCTTAGGGAAAACATTTAGGTGAGATACAACCCAAGATTACTCCAACGATTTAATTGATGGGTTGACGGGATCTCCTGAACAAAGAAAAATGATGGGTTTAAATATTTCATTCTTGATAACTTGTGAATCATGAAACATGAAGGAAATTGTCAAGAATGACATAACACCACCTCAAAGGATAAGGAAGCAAGTATTTGCAATTCGAAGTGCATGAAGAAGAATACTTGAGTTCCTCCTACAAGAATCTTGATGAACACTTTGAGGATGAATAAAATCATGATGAACCACCATGAAGACCTCCGATGACAAAAGGATGAGAAGTGAAGCCTTGCAATGATTTAGATGGATCTCCACAATGAGAAAAATGAGAGAGCTTGGAACTCTGGAAAAGAAAGATGAACAACTAGAAACAGAGAATTATATATCATGAACAAACTCCAAAAGAAGGGACTAGTCCCTTGGATGAAAAAAGAATAAGAATTATGTTGCGCGTATCCTTCATCAATTTAAATTGATGACAAGCAACATATTTGCATACTACTTATTCGCGTTGAAATTGATTAAAGAGGGACATAGCACAAAACTTGAGAAAAGTCTTGAACAACTCACCGGTACGGTTTCAAAAATAATGAATGAATTGATATAGTAACAAAGAAAAATGAATCTTGACCGAATCAACATAAGAATTGAAACGAATGAAGAAAAGAGAAAGAATCGTCGGAAAGAATTAGAAAAAGAACAAAGGCACTTGAGGAAACTTAGATACAAAAGAATGAAGGGATCACGAGTAGAGTAGAGAATACTTGAATGATGCACCGGAATAATTAGAGAACACTCGTGAAGAATTCTGAAATGACGACTTCTGTATAAATGAAACACTCGTGAAATGATACGCATGGGTATGAAAAGAATTCTCACAATCAAAAGAATTATGAGGATGGCATGAAGCTAGAATCATGAATATTCAAGGGAAAGGACCAAGATTTAGGAGAAATTCTTCTTCAGTCTTCAAATTTGTGCTTGCGATTCTCGAAAACTCTAAGCAACTCAAGGACCCACGGAGAGAGTTGGGGATTTTACCGTTTTCGTATTTGAGTTTTCTCAAATACCGATACGGGGATCACATTGGTTTTAATTGTTTTTCTCTCCTAAAAATATTTCTTAGTAAAATATATGAGCGGAGATAATATGACTTCTCCAAAATAAAAGAAATATTGGAGGAAAAATATTAAAATCACTTTTGGATTTTATTCGGATTTGTTTGCGATTTTATTTGCATAGCAGAAATACGCGTTTTTCAAAATTGCATTTAGGTCCAGGAAAAATGTTAACTTTGTCCTAAATAATATTAGAGGATAGTGAAAATTTATTTCCGAATTTTTGGAGTCCGTTTAGTATTTTTTTCACCTGTTTTACTACATCAGGACTATTTATAAAAAAAATCAACCGACCTAGTCGGGCCGTACCCGACTAGGACTCCTCAGCCCGGGGCCTTTAAAGCACGAGGCCAGCCGCCCCGCCAGCCCACCCTGCCGCCCAAACCCTGAGCCGCCGCCGCCACCAAGCCGTACCGCCGTCCCCGCTTCTCGACGCCGAAGCCGAAGCCACCGTGCGCCGCCGTCTGCCGCCTTCGCCGGAGACCGCCGTCGCCATCGCCGAGGTAGCCACCGCCGTTCTCATCGCCGCCGCCGGTTTTTCTTTGAAAAATTTTCGGTTTTTTTAGTAAACCCTAGACCTGGCTTTTTTAAATAGATCGGTTCGGTCTTTTTTGGTTTAGTTAAATAGCGGACGTTCGGCCGTACGTTCGTTTTAACGAACGTTGTTCGCCCGCTAGTCACAGACAACGAACGTTTGTTCGTTAGCCTGTTCGTCCGTTTTTCTTTTTCAGGGTTTTTCCGCGATTATTTTCGATCGCGATTTCTGCCCTGATCTTGTTTTTACGTTTTCTTTTCGCTCGAATGTCGGAATCAGGCGATTCAAGCGCCTAGATCTTCGTCTCGAATCCCTCTTTCTGTTTAACCAACTTGAACAAGGTTTTTCTACTGTTAAAATTTGACTTTAGATCAATCTAGTAAACGGATCTTGTTTCTTCCGCAGTTTGAGTTTCGTGGCTCCATTTGATTTGATTCTTTTTGCAAACCGGAGTTCTTAAGTTGAACTTTCTGGTTAGATCTTCTTATTTGGAGTTTTACCTATGCATCTTTGCTTGATTGCTTATGTATGCTATTATTTGATTGCGACATAATTCCCGGAGTACAAAGCGTGCTACTACGAGTCCCTAGGTTTTGCGAATCATCAGCAAGGCAAGTAACACTTTGATCATACCCTTTATTACCCAGTTTTTATGCATTAGATCAAACTCTCATACATTGCATGAGTATGATTTCTTAACTTGTGGGTCTGGGATGTAGATTGAGGTAGAACCTATTACCTGCATTATTTTCAAACCCCTGGGAGTTACCTCTACGTTATGCTTAGGTTGCTATGCTATGCTCGTAGACGTGGATTGGGTTTGAGTGTATCCATGATAGATGTGAGATGTTAATTAATGGTTCAACTTAAGGTGGCTACTTGAATACACATCCGGGTGGATTGGTTGCAGGGCACCTGGAGAATCCAGTGTTGTCCTAGGAAATCCCGGAGGAACCGTGTGATTATCATATGGAATGCCACCCAGGCTCAAAGGGATCATAAAACTATTCATGCTAGAAACTTCCGTGTGCAGCCATAATGCCATTATGGGCTCTAGCATAGTATGAGTAAGTTGTGTGAGCTCTTTCAGTGGTGGAGTAGCAGATGTAGGGGAAAGGAGGTGTACGGGTCCACCCGGGGTAAAGAATAAATGCTTCTGAAAGACTGTGTCTCGGTCATCTGTCTCTCAAACATCATGCAGTGCGAGAAATCCAACGGAGGAGATCGAGTCTTGTGGGGAAAAGTGCGCAAACCTCTGCTGAGTGTACAAACTAATCATGATTAGCCGTGTCCCCGGTTATGGACATCTTTAGTATCTGGTACTTGAATTATTGGTTGAGCTCAACACTCTAAAAATTAATTGGGTTAATGATGACTACTTTAATTCGGATTGAGTTGGAGTTACCTTATCAATGATGTTTCAACTACCATGATAGTTAAAATAAAACTTATTCCTTTGTTGTAGGGAAATATTGTCTTTATGCAAAAACTTTAACCTTAGAGCCTCCACCAGCCAAATATGCATATAATGTAGCCTTTATTTTGTTACTTGCTCTACTGTGTTATCTTGCCAACATATTCCATGTGCTGACCCGTTTCGGGCTGCAACATGTTATGTTGCAGACTTTTCAGAAGAAGAGTAAGGTGCGCTAGGTCATTTGTCATGCACTCAGGTATGCCGTTGGAGTTGATGGACTCATCTTCCAAGTCTTCCGATGTTATCGTGTTAGATGGCCTTATGCCATATACTTTTGTAATAAGTTCTCTTTTGAGACATTCGATGTAATAAGTGTGTGATTGCCACTCTATTATAAGTCCTTCAAGTATTGTGTGTGTTAGCATTATCGATCCAGGGATGACACAGAACACAGGGACTTCGGTCCGTTCAGATCACGGTCGCTACAAGATGGTATCAGAGCACACGCTAAATGTAGGACACGGCCACTAAGATAAACCCTAGGTCACTCTTCTCTACTCATTTCTATCGCCTCTCCATTTTCTACTTTTTAGGATGGTGGACCCAAGGAACAAGTTCACTCAATCAGATGAAGACACACCCTTTGGACGACACTTGAAGGAGGTCACTAGGTACCTGAACATTGGAATACAAAGCTTCACCGGGACCTACGCCGCCACTCTACCACAAGAGGAGCGATGGGATATTCAAGTTCAAATTCCCGGGAGGACATTCGCACCATCCAGTGAGCCCATAGAGTTGTCCTTTCATGCACCAACCTGGAGCGTAGGCAAGAGTATGGCAGCCCACATTACCATGGGACGTATTGGAGAGGTCTACAAGCAGGAGTTGAAGGACACAATCTACCAGATATGTGGACGCCGAGATGAGCAATGGGACATGATCAGCACCCGGAAGGACATGTCCATTGCAGCGTTCATCCAGGAGTTAAACCAGCACATCCTTCGACTGGAGCACCAGATGTGCGCATGGATGATAGATTTGAAGAAGACATTAACCAGGAACTTGGAGCTAGAAGAGGAACTCAAGTCTACACGTGACGGATACGAGGAGAAGATGACAATACTTGTGGAGAAGAATGATGACTTGACAAGGAAGCTAGGAGTATTCATGGAAGATCCAGCCCCGGGAGGAGGAGAAGAAGAATAAGAACCTAAGAAGATTCGTTCCGAGGATTACATCATCATCGACGACACCGACTCAGACAACGACGATAGTGATGATGACTATGAAGATGAAGCTGGAGTAGATATCATGGAATCTTCCGCCGATGAAAATTTCTAGATGACCACCCTAAGACTAGTAGTTTATTCCTCATAAAGTAGAAGTTAAAACACTTTTGTAACGTTAGTTAGGATCTTTGTATGCCCTTTCTTGAAATTGATTGGTGCGATATGATTGTGTTTGTCTCATGTGCATGTGGGTAGTGAATTTTCCCTTAGACCTCATTTCTATTCTAATCTCTTCCCTCTAAACCCATTAGATGCCTCTGAGATGTGAGCCAGGATTTCAGTTACCCCCTGAGCTCACTCAGTTGATCCAGCAGAAGAACACCTTGATGCAACTTCTTGTCTAGAACAATCAGAACAACAACAACAACCCTCCACCACCACCACCCGGGACAACCTGACACGTATCCTAAGGTTGCAACCACCGGTGTTTTCTAGTAGCATTGAACCAATAGTTGATGATGACTTGGTGTGCAAGATTGGAAGGGAGTTGCCCACCGCAAATTGTACGGATTCTGAGAAGGTGCGTTTTGCCGCACATCAGTTGGCTGGACCAGTAGCAACATGGTAGGAGAACTACACAGCCACCTTCCCTATAGCCAATGTCACTTGGGATCAGTTTCAGAAAGCTTTTCGCATTGCCCATGTCTCAACTGGAGCCATGAGCATGACGAATCGAGAGTTTCGCAACTTGCGCCAAGGAAATCGTACTGTGGCTCAGTACGTAGATGAGTTTAGTACTCTATCTCGTTATGCCCCTGATGATGTGGCCACAGATGCCGCGAAGCAGGAGAAGTTTATGGAAGGGCTGAATGATGAGATGAGCATACAGCTGATGGTGGGAACCTTCAACAACTACCAGGAGTTGGTAGACAAGGCTCTTATGATTGAAGGGGAGCAGCAACAGATTGAGAGCCACAAGAAGAAGTGTGGACAAGAAAATAATAATTCTAGAGCCCAGTAGAAGCCCCGTTTCACCCCGAACTCGGGAGGATATACCCATAACCATGGAAGCCACACCCATAATGGAGGGAGTTCTCACAATCACATTGGCTCCAAGAATGGGAATGGGAATGGAGCAAGCAATAATCAGAACCGCTCTACTCCATCCACACCCGCCAAGAGGGATTTAAGCCACGTTACCTGTTTTAAATGCGGGAAGAATGGACACTATGCCACGGAGTGCCCTGAAGTTAAGAATGGCAATGGCAATGGAAGCGTTGGGAAGAAACCCAACCCTTTCAACAAAGGACAAGTGAACCACGTTACCGTGGAGGAAGTTGATGAGCAACCTGATGCAGTTGTCGGTAAGTTTTTGGTTAAGTCATTTACCGCAGTAGTTCTTTTCGATACTGGTGCATTGCATTCATACATTCCAAGGGGATTCGTGAATAGCTATAAGTTGCCCACCAAAGTCCTTATGACCCCATTGTTAGTAAGTTCACCCGGAGCGGAATATATGGCAAATCAAGGATGTTTTCATATGCCATTGACCATTGGACGCCATGTTTTTCCCTCTGACCTGATGGTTTTGGAGTCACAAGGATTGGATGTGATACTAGGTATGGATTGGCTATCTGTGGGGACCCCGACTTGGAAGTCGAGATCACCGAATGCACGTGTACAGTGATCCCAGAGATCAATGCTCACTGAACACACAGAAGCTGAAATAACAAGAGTCTTACATCCATACAAAGAGTCTTACAAGAATTAAGGCCATTATGGCCAAGTCTTACATAGGTAGAGCCTCACGGGCTGAATAGCAAATAACTCAAGTAGCGGAAGTCTTCGATAAACGGGTAGAACCCATGCCATCTGCCTTAACCCTACAGGCATTCTGACTGGGATAGCGTCCTAGTTCGCATGGTCGTCTCCAAAGAACTCTTCCTCATAATCCTGTTCTTCCATGCCTGGCCAATTAAATAACCAGTGGCAAGCCAATCAGTACTTTGAATGTACTCGCAAGCAACCCATGATGTGGTTCAAGTAACAATGCAATTGAATAATAATGAGCAATCTAGCAGGAGGCTAGAACAATATGCTATCATCAAGTTATGCATCAATAACCTCGCGTAACCCCGAGAACAGGTTACCGATATCAACATGAATATGATTCATCTCATCGAGTCAAGTCACCACCTTGACTCCCATACACACGCATGTTTTCACAAACATTGGACGTAGCCCAAGAGCGGTTACCCAACTGTCCATAACCGTGGACACGGCTATTCGAATAGTTTGACACTCTGCAGAGGTTGTACACTTTACCCACAAGATCCGGGGAACTTCCGTGTCATCCACGACCCGCGCACTACACCACAACACCGATATAGGGATAGAAAAACTGCCGGGAGAGCGCACTTATAAGGGCGGACAAACTGCCGGGACAGTGTTTCTCCCGGCAGATAGAACCGCCACGAGAACGGCTGCCGGGGATTACTTGTCCCGGCAGATAAATTTCTCCCGGCAGTTTCTCTGCCCTGGCCCTTATATTTGCCGGCAGTCTATTTTCTCCCGGCAGATTGGTCAGGGCACAAGAAACTACAATTACTGGCAGTTCAGCTGCCTGCACATGCATGTTTTCCCGGCAGTTATGATGCCGGCACTTCAATTTCACTAGCAAACTATTGTACGCATCCCTGATGTAATATCCATTCATTATGTTAAGCAATCAGGACACCTCACACAATTTATACATACACTTCAAAGTAACATATAGGCCTCATCGAAAACCTTAAACTTCATTCCATAAACATAAGAACATATATAAGCAGACTGTGACACAAAAGGAGTACATACATGTTTCTAGATAGATGTGCCACACAACCAAAATGAAGTAGTGCCACAAAGGGAGAAGCATATATGTTTCTACATGTGTCACACAACTAAATTGGCCATATAGTGGCCTATGTGCCAAAACAACCACCAAAATGAGCTGAACTTGCCAATGTCTTTAGGTTCAACAAACAAGGCGCATTACATTATCACTCCACCAACTTAATAGTAGATCTTGCAAACCTTTAGCAGCTTGTAGATCATCCAAACCTCCATCAAGTAGAGTATCTTTGGTAAACCTGTAACAGAACGGAAACTCAAAATGGAGCTCTCATAGCACAATAAACCTGTTGTAACATACATGAACATGCAACTAGTACTGGAAGCACAATAAAAATGCAATTTTTACATCACATAAGGACAGGTGTTCTAATGCCTTCTTTGTTTGCCTTGCTGTTGGGCGTTGGCTGTAGCCGCACACGCTATGAAACTATTCAATACATGGAGTTTGAATGAAGGCTGATGTTGTACACAGATCGTTCATTGGAGATGAAAAGGATTTGAATCAGGCTAATGTACACAGCTCATTCCATTTCAGTCATAGTAAAAAAACAGTAAAAAATTATAATTTGATATCCTTGTCGTTCCAAACTTGTTTATAGTAACCTAAAGGTTGAGGTTATGACATACCCTGAAGAAAAGCGCCCCAACTTGTTAGGCATACAAATAAGCCACCAACAATAAACACCATTTCATCCAAATAATGTGCTTGTAACAGGATAAAATGTTTGCCACGGTCACCTTTCGCAAGACTGCTACTCGACTAAAATTGATGCAGAGACGTCTAGCTTGATTTCATACGCCTTAGACGATGGTTCCTTCTCCCCCTGGATGATATGCCTGCAGAAGAAAGCAAAGTGAAAAGGATTGGTTCATTCTGTAAAATTATGAAAAGGAGACCTTCAAGTTTACACTCACATTTTCTTCCCTAATCTCCAGTAGACCTGGAGTTCAAGTTTGTCCAACACAAGGTAGACACCGCATTTTAGTAACCCTGCAAGAGAAATAAGCAATCAGTGTCCACGCAAAGCAATCAGGGTCCCTGTACAAAAAAGTAGGAAGCAATCAGTGATAGCAGAGGGCCGAAACTTTTTCAGCACACAAATATGTGAACTTAGTGGTCTTCATGTCTTTAGGTGGGCTATTTCATTTTTCCTCTGTATTTCCATTTCGCCTAATTTTGTTGTTCACTAAAATGGATACAGATTAAAATGAACTAAAATGGTGCAGGTTCCTGTATATAGGTTGTGAATCAGATCACAATTGTAATTATCTCTATATTTGAATTTCCACATATAGGTGCAGGTTCCTGTATATAGGTGCAGGTTCCTATATGCCACCAGCCACCACCCACGCACCACATGACTGTTCGCTGCAACCCAACGCTTCGACATTCACCACATCAGATGTAGCACCAGCCAAATCCGGTGTACCACTATCGCACACTGAATGTCTTATATTCATCAGAAACAATTATATATTACTATGGCACCGGGAATGGAAATAGGAAGAGCGACAAACACAAGAAGAGAAATCAATTCAAAACATTCAGAAATGAAGGCTAAGCTAAAGTCGACCGGCAAGAGCAACCATACTGAAAACTGCAGTAACTAAGATCATATAATAACTTGAGATAAAGTTTCTTACTCATATTAACAATCTGCATGCAAAGATTACTTTATTACATAAGTTGACTCAGAGATATCTTGTACTGTTTCTAGTGCAGAATATTGTTTTACTTTGGATCAGTGGCCTAGCTACAACAAAATAGCTGGGCGGGCCAGCTAAAAGAAAAACACAGGAAAAAAATTCAAAATTTGAACCATGGTAGTACTAAGGCATTAGTCAACACTCAGTTATTTTGGAAACACATCATCTCAGGCTTGCTGGTCTGCTGTTCTCATAGACTGGGCTGCAGACCTGCAGTGGGTTGTGCATGCAGTATTTGAGCAACAGCTAGGCTCTGTCGTGCATTCAGTCCGGCTGACAAGAATAAAAGTATCTCATCTATGCTGCTCACAGAGTATCTCTAGTTATATAGGACCTAAGAACTTGAGTTACTTTAACAGTAGGATTTTCAACATTGCTCTACAAATCAATGTTGAGGATATCGCTTATCGTTATCGTCTCGGACAGCTGAAATTTGAGGTTAGTCTACTACATGAATTATAAGTTGGTACAAAGCAGAGCAACATCACTCTGACATAGTAGTGCCACTTATCACAAGACTATCATTACGACCAGAAAAATAGAAGAGTCGAAATAAAACAGAGAAGGTTGACTATCACAGCAAGATGGAGAACAATTAAACTCAATGTCATCTTTAGCTAGAATGCAGACATCCAACAAAAAACCATAAAGGACCTGTTTGGAATGGTTTTAATTTCTTCTTGTACCAGTCTACAAGACCCTATACTTGCGCTAGGTACCGGTCTACCAGTAAGTATAGTTGTCAGTTTTTACTTTTCACCAATGTCAATTTTTTGAGCTAAGGCATGAAAGTGCGTGATATCCTGTATTATCTTCCTTGCGCCCACAGCTGCTACATAGAAATACCATTTACTAGTCAAACATATATTTAAAAGGAGATCATTGCTTCATGTTTTTAATTATTTGAATATGAACCTTCCATAAATGTAATTCAACATCCTCGTGGAGATGATTCAAAGCATATTTCTTTTCCCAATATACAACAAGAGATCAGTAAGAGGTAGATTTTTATGTACTATGCCCATTTCTAAATATAAGACGTTTTGGCAGTCTAATTTAAACTTCCAAAACATCTTATATTTAGACATAACAGAGGGAGTATATCCTAGTGCATTGAGCACTTGCAGCTAGGCAAGAAGAGGATGCAGCTTGACATGGCATGTAGATTAGGGGCATGAACTGTACAGTCTGGCAGCTTGTGGAAGTGGCGGAGAGGGCATCGATGGAGGTGACCTTCCAGCGTCTTGGGAACGCAGCAGAGACACTTCCAGCAGACTGGGACAGGGGATGGAACTGCTGCATTGTTCTATTTTTATCAGACTTCACAGAAATTTGCAACACTTATATTTATCGAATAAATAAATATCCACATGCTGAAACAAAAATGTACTATGTGGACAAAGGGACGTCGGACCCCAGACAGCTCACCTGAAACATCTAGTAATTCATGAATCTGGTCTGATTATGAAGATACAATTCAAGCAATACTTTTTCCCCGGGAACTGAAACAGTATTCTAAACCAATAAGATGATACCTACTACCTAAACCATGTATAGAAGATTTGCTTAAATCGGATCTTATCATTAGATTGATATAATAGTTACGAGATCAAGATAATTTATTGAATGAAGAGAGCCCCATCGATTAGGTGCAGAATAATAAGGGCTTACAAGCTAGCATAGGCGATGGTCAACCTGGTTGTTGACGGGGAGCCATCACGCCAAGGCAGACTGTTGAATCAGTTGAGCTTGCACCCTTAACGTTGTGCCTCTGGGCCAGTTGGGAAGAAGGCTTGAAGCCACCGTGAGCGGCGGGTACTCCTCCAGATCTCCGTCCAAAAGCAGAGCTGCGAGGCGGGGGCGCAACGGATAAAGGCGGCCATGGCTGGGAGGGAGGAGGAGATGCGAATCCACGTCGTCTTGGCTGGCCCTTGTGGAGAAGAGGTGGATCTGCGCCATCCCAGCCGCCGCTGGTGGAGGAGAGCCAGATTTGTGGTCATAGGCGGCTCCAAGCAGGAGAAGGGAAGGAACGGTGGGAGGAGCCAGATCCGTCGCAGGCTTTGGAAGGAGGGTGGAAGCCATTTCCTCTAGCAACCAACCGGAGGACGACCAGGAAGGCCGGTGGCGTCAAACCCTAGCCCGCCAAGGTGGTCGGGAAGGAAGCCGGGTGCGGTAGGGGTTTGGGGACAGCGGAGGGTGGTCGGGGGCGGCGAAGGATGAGGCTAGGGTCGGGGATGGCGGAGGGTTATCGGCTGTCGCTGAGGTCGGGAGCGGCGAAGGGTGGTCGGCGGCGGATGGGATCGGGGGTGGAAGGCAGGCTGATTTGGGGGCGCGACTTGGGGGAATAGAAGAGGTGAGGTGAGGTGCGGTGCCTATTTCTTTTCTTTTTTGGCTTAAACATCTCGGTCTCCCGCGCCAATGAGCCAATTATTTCGGGTTCGCGCCACAGACAGTAGCGGCAGATGATGAGTCGGGGTTCGGTTCTCCCGGCAGATAAGGTGACCTAAAACGTGGACGTCGTTGCCGGCAGTTTAAATGCCTGCGTTGCTCAACTGCTACCGGCAGTTTTGCCGCCCTTAAGTATTTCTGCCGGCAGTAATAAGATTCCTGGCAGATAGTTTGCCGTTAATCTGGTATTTCTCCCGGCAGTTTATTGCCCCCAATTAAGTGTTGTGGTGTAGTGGCGGTACCTCAAGTACCCGGGGTAAGCACCCGGTCATTACCTTTCCTTAGACGACACTAACATAGAGTCCACTCGTTGGCACACGGCCCTCGGGTACAAACAATAGATCACGGGACTTGCCCTAACTCAATGTTCACGCGTACCCGAAGGGACCAACGGTGTGTCCGGTGCCCTGTGAAAACAGTCATGGTCGCCTATCCAAGCACGACCCCATCCCGGGAAAGACCTCAAGTCTTCCCGTCACTAGTAATGCGGGCACCATGCTAGTATCAACCTAAGTAATCAATAAAGCCCCGTCCCATAAGGGGTAGTGTGGTTGCACATGTATGGTTGGAATAACGGTCGCAACTTCAACCAATCCGTTTGAAAAAACACACACACTTGCCTTGGCACACCACTTCGTCATCAAGTGGTCACCCAACTCATCATCATCATCTCCCTCGGGCATAAATGGCACCCGACGTGGTTTTATGCAAAGACTTCAACCATGAAGGTTCATGTCACTCATGCATCACTAATCATAACCACTAACCATATGCATGTCATCTAGCACATAGCAAGATCAAGATCATGTCATGCATCATATAAGCATCATGACCACCTATTGCATGTTATCTAGCTTATAGCAAGATCAACAATAAAGCATGCATCATGTGGTGGTTCATCTAGGTTACCATCGTAACCCTAATCATCATGCATTGGAACAAACGGGTTCCGAAGAACAAGTGTATCATGGTCAAAGGGCTGCTTGCCTGGATTGGCTTGGTCTACAAAGTCTTCAAGTCCTTCTCCTTCTTCTTCCACAGCAACTTCGTCAAATACGGGATCTATACGTCGCATAATAACCACGGAAAAATAAGAATACAAACAAAACAGAAAAATCAAAGTGCTCAGAAAAATGTCAACTCATTTTTGTAAAATACTAGAGGGATTTCTAAGATGGGGAAAAATCTTAGTTGGAGGTTTGGAGTTACAGAATAGGATATATGGATTTTTGAACAGGAGTTATACTGCTCAAATCTGAATTTAAATTTGAACAGTACATAAAAGTTTCATGGATTTCAATGAAAGTGGTACTATTAAATAGGTTGGAATATTACAAGATTTTAGGAGTTGGAAATATTTAATTTGGATCAATATTATTTTCTGCATAAATGTTTAAATCATTTACAGAAAAGAAAAAGAAAAAGGGGTCCTGTGCACTGGGCCAGAAGAGGCCACAGTGCACGGCCCAGATGGCTGGCCCAGCCGCACGGAGCCAGCGCGCGCGCACGTCAGGTTTTCAAACCTGACGGGCGGGGCCCGTGGGTCAGCGGCACAGAGGAGGGGGAGAGAGGTGGGGGGATGACAGGCGGGGCCCGCCTGTCATCTCTAACCCCTCGGTCACGGCGGCGGCGAGCTCACCGGCGACGATTCCGGCCACGGCGACGGCAACGGAGGCCAGGGACGGACTCAGTGGCGTGTTGCGGTTGCAGTGGTGGTAGCGCGGCACGGCGGGGAGCCCTGGTTCGCCGGCGACGAGGTGCGACGGCGGAGGCTCGTCGGAGGGTAGTTGCTGCGGCCGTTTCCGATTGCGAATGGAGGGGGAAATAGAGGGGAAAGGGTCAGTGGAGTGCGGCGGTTCCGAAACGAGCGGAAGGAGAGGCAGGGGAGGACTGTACCTCGAGATCGCCGGCGGCCCGACGCGGCGGAGCTCCGGTCGATCCCGAGCACTGGGACCTCCTGGGGTCGAGCTGGTGATGCAGGGGGGATCAGTGGAGAGGTGTGAGGCTGGTGGTGGTGTTGGAGAAGCTCGGGGAGGCCTTTATATAGGGGATCGACGGAGACCCACGGTCCAGTGCGCCGGCGAGCTTAGTCTCGAGGCTACAGCGCACGGGAGGCGACGGGGATGAGTCTGGGGAGTTCCTGGACGAGCTCTACGTCCAGCTGAGGTAAGTGGAGGAGCGGGGGAGCGATAGAGAGGTGCGCGCGTGCGAGGCAGAGGAGTGGCTGCCGCGGGCGGCCAGCGCGCGTGCGACGGCGGCTACTGGAGGGCGCAGGAGGAGGGGGACAGCGCTGGGGAGGTCGCGGACGTCGAGGGGCCTCGACTGGCGCGAGGGGGAGGCCCGAGGCTGTCGGGGAGCGGCGATTGGCTGGAGCCAGCGTGCGGGAGCACTGTTCACGCGCTCCAGAGCATGCGTTTGACCGGCATCAGTGTGCTCTCGCCGGCTTGGTCCGTCCCAGCGTGTCTAACAGTGTCTAGCGTGATGAGGGGGGAGTAAAGAAATGCCCTGAGGCCTTGGATGCCCTGGGGTGCAGAGAGAGAGTGAGAGTGTTGGTAAAAATGGTGAAAGCTGGCTGTACAGCAAGGTAAAGCTGGGGTTTCACCCTCCAATCATGGAGCTGAGGTGCTGGGGGGTTTACTGGAGGTGGCTGGTAACTCATTGAGCCTGTGGTAAGAAGTTGAGGCCATGGAGAAAAGTGAAAGTGGTCAAGTTGGAGGTTTTAGAATTTCTGCAGAAGGTGTTTGATCTGTGTTTGATCAAGTAAATGAAGTTCACTTGACATGGAACTTGACAGGGTTGAAAGACATGAGAAAATAGGGTGCTTCACCAAATTTGGGCTCATTTGAAGAAACTAGCCAATGTAACTTTGGTGAACCCTAGAAATCAACAGAAACAATTTCATCTTGATTGAGTCAAGCTAATCATCTCCCCTTGATGCACCACTTGGTGTAGCATCATCATTTGGGGTATTGACCATGCCCACAAAGTTTGAAGCTCCAGATAAAAAGTTGGTAATGTAAAGTTGTTCAAATTTGCATTTGAACAGAAAGGGTTTTGAGGTGATCTGATCAAGTTGCTCTATTCAAATTCTTGTGCCATTTGGTCTAGGTGCCTTATTAGGCCATTCTAGCATGTGCACCAAGTTTGAGAGCATTTGGACAAGTTTGGCAATGTAAAGTTGCTCAAACTTCAAATATGGACAGAATGGTTATGAAGGGGTTTGAGGAGGTTTTCTTGCTTTCCAAGGCTTGGGACTTGGCAAGATCATCAAATATGTCATATATGACATGATAGAATTTCCCTGGAATTTTTGGAGAAAGTTTCCTTTGTAAATATTTCAAAAGCTTGAAATATCCAGAAAGGGTTTTAGAGGGTTTAGCCCATTATTTTGAACATGACCAAGTGTTGAAACTCTCATATATGGACAATATATGTCCTATGAGTCTCTCTGAATTTTGGCAAATATTTTTGAAATAGTTAAATAATTTTCCCCTATTAAAGACCATTTCTGGCCTTAAGAAAAAGCTTTTAAATAAAATAGGAAAATAACTTTTAAAATTATACCTTTGTGGTTTCTGGGAGTCCTAGGACTACTAGGTTTCAAATAAACCTTTTGAAATAATTTTCACACCCTTAATCAAGTACTTGCAGTGCAAATCTCAATTCAGGGGTTTTTGGAAAACTAAATTTATAAAATACTTTTGGCCAAATTAATTTTGTAAGAAAATACTATACTGTTATATAATACTTGGCATGATCATTGGGCAGCAGTTTTGGATAAGGAGATGAAATCTACAAGAGATCATAGTTGACTTTAATGAGCACATGAAAAAGCAAATGAAGAAAACTCAATTCCAAATAAAAGCCAAATGATGCTAAAAAAATTTTTTTTGCTGGTCCAAATTTTCATGCTCCAAAGATACAAATACCATGTTACAAAATGCAGGGTGTGACACTATCGATGTATGGAGGGAACATCGATTGTGCCATTAAGTCGATTTTACTTACCACCTCGAAGGGAAAAAGGATCAAGTATGTATCTAGGCATTTGCCTAGGAGGACACAAGTACATTCTCTCTCGTTATTTGTTTAGGAGGAAGTGCCCGTAGTAAGGGATTATCCAGATGTATTTCCAGAGGAGCTACCAGGCATGCCACCGGATAGGGACATTGAGTTTTTGATAGAGCTATTGCCTGTCATCGGACCAATATCGAAGAGACCGTACCGGATGCCGGCAAATGATTTGGAGGAGATCAAGAAGCAGATTAAAGATTTAGTGGAGAAAGGATTTATTCGACGAAGTTCATCACCTTGGGGAGCCCCAGTGCTTCTGATCGAGAAGAAGGATGGATCTTTAAGGATGGTGGTTTATTATCGGGCACTGAATGAAGTGACGATTAAGAATAAGTACCCACTTCCGATGATCAATGATTTGTTCGACCAACTTCAAGGAGCTAAAGTATTCTCCAAGATCGATCTACAATCAGGATACCACCAGTTGAAGATCCGACAGAAGGATATACCTAAGATAGCCTTCACCACAAGGTATGGGCTATATGAGTATATGGTTATGTCGTTTGGATTGACTAACACCCCTGCCTATTTCATGAGTATGATGAATAAGGTGTTCATGGATTTCTTGGATAAGTTTGTCGTGGTATTCATCGATGATATCTTGGTGTACTCGAAGAACGAAGAGGAACATGAGGAGCATTTGCATTTGGTTCTTGAGAAGCTCAGAGAACATCAGTTGTATGCCAAGTTTAGGAAATGTGAGTTTTGGTTGAAGGAAGTTGGATTCTTAGGACATGTTATATTAGGAGAAGGTATAGCTATGGACCCTATCAAGGTGCAGGCAGTCACTGAGTGGTTGGCACCCACCTCAGTTGTAGAAATCCGCAGTTTTTTGGACTCACAGGATATTACCGAAGATTCATAGAGAATTTCTCCAAGATTGCAAAGCCTATGACGACATTGTTGAAGAAGGACACCAAGTTCTATTGGACTGAAGAGTCCGAAGAAAGTTTCCAAGAGTTGAAGAAACGTTTGACGACAGCCCCAGTGCTAATCTTGGCAGATATGTGCAAGGATTTCCAAGTGTATTGCGACGCTTCACGCTTAGGACTTGGAGGAGTACTCATGCAGGACGGAAGAGTTGTTTCTTATGCATCTCGTCAACTTCGACCGCACGAGTTGAATTATGCTACGCATGATTTGGAGCTAGCAGCAGTAGTGCACGCACTCAAAACCTAGAGACATTTCCTCATTGGAAATCATTGTGATGTGTACACAGATCACAAGGGTTTGAAGTACATCTTCATTAAGAAGGAGCTGAACCTCAGACAGAGGAGATGGTTGGAGCTCATAAAGGATTATGATATGAAGCTGCACTATCATCCAGGCTTTGTTGCAACATTAGAGGTTTAGTCAACATTATTGGGAAAGATATGAGAAGCACAGAAGGATGACAAAGAGATTGCCGAAATCAAGGAGAGGATGAGTGAAGGAAAAGCCAAGGGTTTTCGTGAGGACGAACAAGACACCTTATGGTTTGAAGACCGAATCTACGTGCCCAATAACGCAAAGATCAGGAAGTTGATATTACATGAAGCACATGATTCACCATACTCGATACACCCCAGAAACAATAAGATTTATTTGGATTTGAAGGAACGTTTCTGGTGGACGGGAATGAAGAAGGATATTGCCGAGTATGTAGTAGTATGTGATGTATGCCAGAGAGTGAAGGCGGAACATCAAAAGCCAGTAGGATTACTACAGCCTATGCCTATAACCGAATGGAAGTGGGACAAGCTTGGCATGGACTTTATCACCGAATTACCTAGGTCCAGATCGGGATATGACTCAATCTGGGTAGCAGTAGATCGCTTGACCAAAGTAGCCCACTTTATCCCCGTGAAAACCACCTATACCAGTGCGAAGTTGGCCAAGATATACATGACCAGGATCGTATGTCTGCACGGCGTTTCGAGGACCATCGTATCAGATAGAGTAACACAGTTCACCTCAAAGTTTTGGCATCGGCTACACCAGACTTTGGGAACTACGCTAGAATTCAGTACAGCTTTTCACCGGTAGACTGATGGATAGACCAAGAGAGTCAATCAGATTCTGGAGGACATGTTGAGAGCTTGTGCGCTAGATTATGGATCTAGTTGGGACGACAACTTTCCCTATGCGGAGTTCTTGTACAACAATTATTACCCGACCAGTTTGAAGATGGCACCGTTCGAAGCATTGTATGGGAGGAGATGCCGAATGCCGTTAATGTGGGATGAAGTCGGAGACCGTCCGTTATTCAGACCAGATCTGATCAAAGAGTCAGAAGAGAAGGTTAAGCTGATTCGAGATAGACTGAAGGTAGCTCAGTCCAGGCAGAAGAGTTATGCAGACTCGAAGTGCAAGGAAGTAGTCTATGAAATCAAACACAGAGCGTACCTGAGAGTGTCACCTCTGCGAGGAGTTTAACGTTTAGGAGTTACGTGAAAGTTAGCCCCAAGATTTGTGGGACCGTACCGTGTTTTGGAACGCATGGGAGAGGTGGCCTACAAGTTGGAGTTACCCGAAGGATTGTCAAGAGTTCACGACGTGTTTCACGTTTCCCAGCTGGAGAGGTGCCATGCGGAGATCGGCTATATTCCTTTAAGAGACACAGTGCCCCTGGAAACAATTCAGTTGGATGGTGTTCTGACTTACGCGGAGAAACCCGTCAAGATCCTCGAGTTTGCGAGCAGAGTCACCCGCAGCAAAGTTATCAAGTTTTGGAAAATTCAGTGGATTCACCACACCGAGGATGAAGCCACCTGGGAGCGAGAGGATGATCTACGCAAGGACCACCCACATCTACTTTGTAGCCAACCCGAATCTCAAGGGCGAGATTCATTCTAAGGGGGGTAGGTTTGTAACATCCCAAATTTTGAATTCGGAATGTTATACATAGATCATATTGCATATCGTATTTTATTGCATTTGTGCTTGCGATCCTCGAAAATTCTAAGCAACTCAAGGACCCACAGAGAGAGTTGGGAATTTTACCATTTTCGTATTTGAGTTTTCTCAAATACCGGTACAGGGATCACTTTGGTTTTAATTGTTTTTCTCTCCTTAAAATATTCCTTAGTACAATATATGAGCGGAGATAATATGACTTCTCCAAAATAAAAGAAATATTGGAGGAAAAATATTAAAATCACTTTTGGATTTTATTCGGATTTATTTGCGATTTTATTTGCATATGAGAAATACACACTTTCAAAATTGCATTTAGGTTCGGGAAAAATGTTCACTTTGTACTAAATATTATTAGAGGAAGGTGAAAATTTATTTCGGAATTTTTGGAGTCCGTTTAGTATTATTTTTTCGCCTGTTTTACTACGTCAGGACTGTTTATTAAAAGGATCTTGTTTCTTTCGCAGTTTGAGTTTCGTTGCTCCGTTTGATTTGATTCTATTTGCAAACCGGAGTTCTTAAGTTGAACTTTCTGGTTAGATCTTCTTATTTGGAGTTTTACCTCTTCATCTTTACTTGATTGCTTATGTATCCTATTGTTTGATTGCGATAGAATTCCCGGAGTGCGAAGCGTGCTACTACGAGTCCCTAGGTTTTGCGAATCATCAGCAAGGCAAGTAACACTTTGATCATACCCTTTATTACCCAATTTTTATGCAGTAGATCAAACCCTCACACATTGCATGAGTAGGATCTCTTAACTTGTGTGTCTGGGAAGTAGATTGAGGTAGAACCTATTACCTGCATTATTTTCAATCCCCTGGGAGTTACCTCTACGTTATGCTTAGGTTGCTATGCTATGCTCGTAGACGTGGACTGGGTTTGAGTGTATCCATGACAGATGTGAGATGTTAATTAATGGTTCAACTTAAGGTGGCTACTTGAATACACATCTGGGTGGATTGGTTGCAAGGCACCTGGGGAATCCAGTGTTGTCCTAGGAAATCCCGGAGGAACCGTGTGATTATCCTATGGAATGCCACCCAGGCTCAAAGGGATCATAAAACTATTCATGCTAGAAACTTCCGTGTGCAGCCACAGTGCCATTATGGGCTCTGGCATAGTATCAGTAAGTTGTGTGAGCTCTTTCAGTGGTGGACTAGTAGATGTAGGGGAAAGTAGGTGTACGCGTCCACCCGGGGTAAAGAGTAAATGCTTCTCAAAGACTGTGTCTCGGTCATCCGTCTCTCAAACATCATGCAGTGCGAGAAATCCAACGGAGGAGATCGAGTCTTGTGGAGAAAAGTGCGCAAACCTCTGCAGAGTGTAAAAACTAATCATGATTAGCCGTGTCCCCAGTTATGGACATCTTGAGTATCTGGTACTTGAATTATTGGTTGATCTCAACACTCTAAAAATTAATTTGTTGGGTTAATTTTGACTACTTTAATTGGGATTGAGTTGGAGGTACCTTCTCAATGATGTTTCAACTACCATGATAGTTAAAATAAAACTTATTCCTTTGTTATAGGAAAAAATTGGCTTTATGCAAAAACTTTAACCTTAGAGCCTCCACCAGCAAATATGCATATAGTGTAGCCTTTATTTTGTTACTTGCTCTACTGTGTTATCTTGCCAGCATATTCCATATGCTGACCCGTTTCGGGCTGCAACATGTTACGTTGCAGACTTTTCAGAAGAAGAGTAAGGTGCGCTAGTCGTTTATCATGCACTCAGCTATGCCGTTTGAGTTGATGGACTCACTTATCTTCCAAGTCTTCCGCTGTTATCGTGTTAGATGGCCTTATGCCATATACTTTTGTAATAAGTTGTTTTTGAGACATTCGATGTAATAAGTGTGTGATTGCCACTCTGTTATAAATCCTTCAAATATTGTGTGTGTCAGCATTACCGATCCACGGATGTGACAGAACACGGAGACTTCGGTCCATTCGGATCGCCGTCGCTACAGAAGACGAGAAGCACCTTGAAGAATTTTGGGATACTCCGGAAGGTATATCAATCTTGGATGAAGAATATAAAGGTTAACCAGTGATGGAAAAAAATTGAAATCAATCTTGGAGAAGGTATATCACTTATCAAATCCATTCTTACGTCACTGTAATGCCCAGGATGGAGTTATACCTCCTACGTGTCGAGGCACGACTTAAAGGCATAAGTCCATCCTAGAATGATCTCAAGTTTGGTAATCTTTGCACATCTCATGTAAAAGAGGGGATTGTAAACATAAATAGTTGGCTTACACTCGCCACGTCACACAATTACATAACATGTCTCAAACATCATACATTAAGAATATCACAACCCTCTAAGGGCAAAACCAAATGTCAAGATACCAAACTTAGATAAATAAACCACAGGCGGATCGAATCCTAGTAGAAGTCTCCACTACTGATCATCCGGATAGCGAACATAGTACCGACTACGCTCCTCGTCGTACTCCCAATCCAGCTCGGTGCCATCACCTGGATAGCTCATAGCTGGACCTACATCTGGTGTGGTGAAATAACTGTGAGCCACAGAGGACTCAGCAATCCCGTTCCCGGGTAACAAGACTATTCAAGCCTTGGGTGAGGATAAGGCTGAAGAAAAGAATAAGTGTCTGCAGCAGCAACTAGCAACTAGTATACGTGAGTGAGAGCGAGAAGAGAAAGCCTCGAACGAGAAGTGATCACGAAGTGATCCTAGCTACAATCTCAACAAGCATAACCCCTCGATTCGGAAATTGACGGTCACGGAACACACGCTGGTAGTGTATTAGAAACATTGTGTCAAGTTATCTACAACCGGATATTAACAAGCTCCCATCTGCCACATAACCGCGGGCACGGCTTTCGAAAGTTCATAACCCTGCAGGGGTGTTCCAATTTGACCCATTACAAGCCCACGATCCGCGGAGTCGCAACTCCAAAGTGGGAAGACCCGAGTATTCTCGGAATCCCGTGCTCAAGATATACCAAACTAAGGTAAGGCTAATCCAGCAAATCCTCCCGGCGTGCCGACACCTTGATAGTAGCCGCGCGTATCTCGTCTCAGGCCATGACCGGATGAGACATCCTACGGGTTTTTACCAGACCTCGAGTTTCCTTGAGGTGGCCCCGCAGTCCACTCATTTCGGACCAACACTCATGTGGAGCACTGGCCCGGGGTTGTTGATTAAGAAAAAGGGTTTATAACTCCCTATGCAAGTTTAGTTTGTTATTAGGCAAATAGTACCAATGTTGGGACTTGCTGGAAAAGACTTAGCACTTAGCGGTTTATCGAGGGGGTCCCATACACCCCAACCGTGTTAGGAACGCATAATCAAGGAACATAACACCGGTTTATATGGTTCCTAACGGCATGAGTGGAACAAATCACCAAGCAAAAGGCTTAGCCTTCCACCCTTGCCAATATATAGATGATTTCATTTTAAGCATTTATATAGTGTGATATAACCCAACCAAACTTCAACATGAAGCAAGCATCTTCGATCTTCACCTGCAACTAGCAATGCTATAAGAAGGGCTGAGCGAAGCGTACTTAGCCAAGCAACGGTTTGCATAGGTAGGTTGGTTAAACATGGCAATGGTTACAGTAGGAGGCTGACAAGAAGATCATGGGCATCGAGGCAACACTATAGAGCGGAACTACTAGCAATAGGCAAAGATAGTAATGTTATCGGGGTTCGGTCATCTTGCCTGAAGTGAAGTCGTTCGGATCGTAAGAAGGACCTCGTGCTCAACCTCGATGGAAACCTCATGCTCGTACTCGAACTCGGCCTCGGCTTCCGGCTCTAAACAAAACAATCACACCAAGCACAAATCAACAAGATGCAATGCGCACTCGAAAAATGATGGATGCATGATGGATGCACTAAGGATGCACGCGGAGCACGGAAAATAGCACTCAAGCAAAACACCTCAAGACATGATAACAATATGATATTGTGAATCTAGACAGAAAATCAATCAAGTTTCATATAAGATTCGCTGAAATCGGAGTTACGGGCTAAAAGTTATGCCCGAAACAAGAAATGAGCGAAAGCTGAAAATTACAGCGACATAGCAACTTCGGAGCACAAAATAATTAAGCTACAGCACTCAAACAACATGGCAAAGACCTAGAACACAAACTAGACATATACTACAGCAACTAAGTCCAAAGGTGCACCCCCAAAGGAGTCACGGATCAATAGCAATGATCTTGGACATATTGAACTTGACAATAAAATTCTGACAGCAGAATTTTATTGAAACTTTGGAGCAAAAGATAAACATGCTACAGCCACTCAAATAGACATGTGAGAACATAAATGGAAAGCCAACAATATATACTACAAGGAACAATCAAGATCCACTCCAAAACTATCATGCTTTGTCCTAGAACATCACACGAACATGGCATCGGAACGTTACAGATTTCAGACATAGTGAAAATCCACTAAGTCCTAAAACAGAAATTTCATCATGGCATCTAAAAGAGCATGTTTAAGTCACCTCGAAACTAAACATGGCAAGTGGTAAGCACCCCATCAAAGTACACATGAAGGTGATTCCGAAACACACAAGCATGCTTCATGGAGATAAACACAACGATAGCAACGAGCTCAACAAGATGGCATTTCATAACAAGTGAAACAACATCACAGCCACATGGCACCTTGCAACGATGATATACATGGCAAGAATAAATCTATCATGCAACCTATCACATACAACATGTAGAGCATGGCAAGACGAACACGTGGACATGTCATTTGCATCATTCGCACAAACGAGCTAAAAGATATCACATGGCAAAGATGGCATAAAAATATCACATAACAGCAGTTTATATCACGATGCACTCTTGCAACAACAAAACAAGCACCTAGATGATCTCTAACATGCATGACAATAAAAGATAAAACGTAGTGCACGATCCCACGAACGTCTGGACATGCTATATGCGCGAATCGGAGCAACACACAAAAAGATATAGCAGTTGAAGGATAGCATCACAGAATAACAGATCTGGGACTAGGGTAAAAGTCAACCTCCAGAACTGGGCTCGGGTGGATCTGGATCGGAGAAGAGGCGGACTGCTGGGCCGGCCCGAGTGGCGGCGGCGCCCTGGCGATCTGACGGCCCGCTTCGGGCGGCGGCGGCCCAGGCGGAGGAAGGGCCCTCGGAGGGTCGGCGGCTGGGCCGCGGTGGCCTGGGGCCCGCTCGGCATCGGCGGCCCGAGGCGGAGACGGCGCGGCCTGGAGGGGCAGCTGGGTGGCCCAGAGCGGTGGACGCCTGGAGGAAGCGGGCCGATCGGGGAAGGACGGAGGGGGCCCAGCCGGAGCGCCGGGGATGTGGTCCCGCGGGTTGGTGCGAAGGGAGCCCAGCGAGGGCGATGAGGCGACGAGGGCCTGCGCGGTCGGGCGAATCGAGCGAAGGGAGGCTCGAGGCGAGACCTGGGCCGGCTGGGGTCGCTCCCTGGAATCGTTGACTTCGGCGGGATCGAGGGATCTGGTCGGCGCGGGCGATCGATGGATCTGGCTGGTTCCCTCGGGAACTGGCCAGATGGAGAGGAAGGGGGCTAGATCTGAGAAAAAAAATGAGGGGGAGAGGGTGGAGAAGAAGCTAGGGATGCCAAAATAGACTAGGGCCTATAAATAGTAGATTTTTAGGGTTGAGGGATCTCGGGGTGTTAGGAGCCCTCCGATCGCGATCCGACGGATCCGATCGCGGGGGAAGTCTAGAAGGGCCTAGGAGGGAGTAGTAGACTGCAAGTAGGGGTGTTTCTGGGACACAAAGTGAAGGCACTTTGGACCCACACGAATAACTGATGGGATAGCAAACGGAGTCCAAACACGACGAGATTTGAGAGGCGGGTTGCACACAACAAAACAACAACACACACAACAACCTCGCGGCACACCGGTAACGTTACACGCCCAAACACCAAAGTAGGCCTACGGGACACCACGGACACGTGAGGGAGCTCCGGAACGCGAAACGGACAACCGGAAGGAACGCGTGGAACCGGATGCAACCGACAACACAAATGCAATGCAATGCACATGTCTACATGATATGAATGAATGCCACACACTCACACAACAACACGACGAAAACCCGAAAGACAAAGAACCCGGAATGGAAATAGATGAAGCCGAAGATATATTATATGCCCAAAAGGGAAAGTATTACATCCGGGGCATTACAAATTCTCCTCTACTACAAAAAGATCTCGTCCCGAGATCTAGGACTGGAAAAAGGAAGGGTACTCGGAACGAAGATGATCTTCTCGTTCCCAGGTAGCCTCTCGGTCGGTGTGATGTGACCACTTGACTTTCAGAAATTTGATGGACTTGTTGCGGGTCTTGCGTTCGGTCTCTTCGAGAATAGCAACGGGATGCTCTCGGTAAGACAGGTCTTGTTGAAGATCAATCTCCTCAAACGGAATCATGCGCTCAGGTGCCTTGAAGCATTTGCGGAGTTGAGACACATGGAAGACATCATGAACATTGGCAAAGTTGGGAGGGAGCTCAAGTTGATAGGCTAGATCGCCTCTTTTGCCAAGAATCTTGAAAGGCCCGACGTATCTAGGAGCAAGCTTTCCTTTGATACCGAATCTTTGGGTTCCTTTCATCGGAGACACACGGAGATAGACATGATCATCAATGTTGAATGCCAAATCACGATGCTTGCCGTCATGGTAGCTCTTCTGACGCGACTGAGCGGCCTTGAGATTCTCACGTATGACTTTGCACATTTCTTCGGCTTCTGAGATCAAGTCATTGCCAAGAAGTTGGCGTTCGCCTATTTCAGACTAGTTGAGAGGGGTACGGCACTTTCTGCCATAGAGGATTTCAAACGGAGCTTTGCCTGCACTTGCTTGAAAGTTGTTGTTGTAAGAGAACTCGGCAAATGGAAGGCAGTCTTCCCATTTCATGCCAAAGGAGATGACACAGGCTCTGAGCATGTCTTCTAGAATCTGATTCACTCGCTCGACTTGACCACTAGTCTGAGGGTGAAAAGCAGTGCTGAACCTGATCTTAGTGCCCATGGCGGACTGAAAGGAGTCCCAGAACCTTGATGTGAACAAGCTTCCACGGTCTGAGGATATCACTTGAGGAATGCCATGTAGGGACACAATTCTGGAAGTGTACAGCTCTGCCAATTGAGCTGCATTGATTGATTCTTTGACTGGCAGGAAGTGAGCGACTTTGGTAAGCTTGTCAATCACCACAAAGATAGCATCATTTCCTCGCTTGGATTTAGGAAAACCAGTGACGAAGTCCATTTCAATGTGGTCGAACTTCCACTCGAGAATAGGAAGAGGTTGGAGAAGACCGGCTGGACGTTGATGTTCTGCTTTCACTCTTCTGCAAACATCACATTCATTCACGAATTGGGCAATCTCCCTTTTCATGCGTGTCCACCAGTAAGACTGCTTGAGATCTTGGTACATCTTGGAACTGCCAGGATGAATGGAAAGGAGAGAATCATGAGCTTCTTCCATTATGAGCTTCCTGAGATCACCTTTGGGAACAACGAGTCTGTCCTCGAAGAACAAGGTATCTCTCTCATCAACACGGAAGCACTTGTATTTCGGAATGCCCTTAGCAATAGCATGTTTCACCTTCTTCACCATGGTATCGCTGAGTTGGGCCTCACGGACTTGATCTTCCAAGGTAGGAGCAACTTGGAGATTTGCAAGAAAACCTTGCGGAACAACTTGAAGGTTGAGTTTCCTGAATGCTTCACAAAGCTCAGGTTGGCACGGCTTGATAAGAAGGCTGTTGCAATATGCCTTTCTGCTCAAAGCATCTGCAATCACATTCGCCTTGCCAGGAGTGTATTCGATGCTGGGATTGTACTCTTGGATCATTTCAACCCAACGAGTCTGACGGAGGTTCAGATGCGGCTGTGTGAAGATGTACTTCAAGCTCTTGTGATCGGTGAAGATGTCGACCTTTCTGCCCAACAACAGATGTCTCCACGTGATCAAAGCATGTACCACAGCTGCTAGCTCGAGATCATGAGTGGGATAGTTCTTCTCACTTGGCTTGAGCTGACGAGAAGTGTATGCCACAATTCTCTTATCTTGCATAAGCACACCACCAAGACCTTCAAGAGAAGCATCACAGAATACTTCATAGGGCTTGGATTCATCTGGAGGAGTCAGAACTGGAGCAGAGACAAGCTTTTCTTTGAGAGTTTTGAATGCCACTTCACACTCTGGAGACCAAAAGTATTTTACATTCTTCTGAAGCAAGTTGGAAAGAGGCTTGGCAATCTTGGAGAAGTTCTCAAGGAACCTTCTGCAATAGCTGGCAAGTCCCAGAAAACTTCGGAGCTGCTTGACGTTCTGAGGAGCTTCCCAGTTGACAATTGCTTCAACTTTCTCGGGATTAACCGCAATACCGTCAGCTGAGATGATATGGCCCAGGTACAAAACCTTATCGAGCCAAAACTCGCACTTGGAGAACTTGGCATAGAATTTATGCTCTCGGAGTCGATCAAGAACCAGACGTAAGTGCTTTTCGTGATCTTCTTCATTCTTGGAAAACACCAGAATATCATCCAGATACACAAGCACAAACTCGCCAGTATAGGGGTTGAAGATGTAATGCATCATCCTCGAAAAGGTAGGAGGAGCATTGGGGAGACCAAAAGACATGACGGTATACTCGTATGAACCGTAGCTCGTTCTGAAATCCGTCTTGGGAATGTCTTCCTCGCGAATGCGAATTTGATGATAGCCCATTCGGAGGTCAAGCTTAGAGAACACTTTAGCTCCTTTGAGCTGCTCGAAGAGTTCGTTGATGTTGGGGAGCGGATACTTGTTCTTAATCGTCTTCTTATTCAATGGCCGGTAGTCAACACAGAGACGCTCCGTGCCATCATTCTTCTTGACAAATAAGACACCACAGCCCCAAGGAGACGTACTAGGCCTGATGAGACCCATACTCTCCTGTTTATGAAGCTGCTTCTTCAATTCCTTCAATTCATCCGGAGAGAGCTTGTACGGACGCCGGCATGCTGGCTCAGTACCCGGCTCGAGTTCAATGACGAATTCCACCTGACGGTGTGGAGGCATGCCTGGAAGTTCTTCAGGAAAGACGTCTTGATATTCGTTCACTACCGGAATTTGAGATATGGCATTAATTTCGCCCTTATCATTGAGAGAGAAAATCCTGATAGTATTATCCCTTGAGGCAAAGATAATCACATCTTCATCAGAATGAGTCATCTTGACTTCCTTCTGTGCACAATCAATATGAGCATCGTGCTGAGAAAGCCAATCCATTCCGAGGATGAGGTCGATGTCAGAATTACCAAGAATCACCGGAGAAGCCAAAAATCGATAATCACCCATGCGAATAGAAACATCCGGAGCATATAATCTAGAAGTCATGCATCTTCCCGGAGAAATCACTTGCAACTCCTTTGGCAAGGCCATGGTGCCCACATTATACTTGGATGCAAATGGGAATGACATGAAGGAATGTGAAGAACCCGAATCAAATAACACTTTAGCAGGAAAAGAGTTTACTGGAAGGTTACCCAAAATGACATCAGAAGAATTCTCCGCTTGTGCTACATTCATCAGATTGACCCTTGCTGCCTTTGGATCATGCCTGACAATAGCTGAACTCACAGGTGGAGGAGGTGGAAGACGCTTCGGGTTCGGACATCTGTTGGCATAGTGACCTTTCTGAGTGCATTTGTTGCAAGTCACTTCTGAGAGAGGACGGAAATGAGAGCCACTTGACTTGGAGCCTTGAGACTGAAACTGGTTCTTCGACTTGTTGAACGGGTTGGGTGGGTGGGAGAAGCCACGTCCACTAGAGTTCTTGTTGTTGGAGTTGTTGGAGTTGTTGGAGTTGTTGTAAGGAGCTCGAATCACTGGAGGAGGAGGAAGCCAGAATTTCTGTTGTTTCGCAGCCAACTGAAACGATGAGGAAGAGTGAACGGCATCTCGAATTCTCTTCTTAGAAGCCTCCATCTTAAGCTGAGCTGCTTCTTGTTTCAAAGCCATGTTATAGAACTTGTCGAATTCATCGGGCTCGAACAAGGTGAGAGCAAGCTGAAGTTCATCTTTGAGACCTCCACGGAACTGGTAGATTTTGCTCTTGGCATCAGGAATGTCTTGCTTAGCATAACGAGCGAGGTTTTGGAACTTGACATTATACTGATAGACTGTCATGGAGCCCTACTTCAGGTTGCGGAATTGCTCACGCATACCCTCGATGACACTTGTAGGAATGTGGTGCGAGCGAAAATCCTTGCAGAAATTCTCCCAAGAGATCACTTGACCTGGCCTGGAGTCTTTGTACTGCTGCCACCAATCAGCTGCTTGATCTTTCAGTTGGAAGGCTGCAAACTTCACATAATCATCTTCCTTCACGTTACTGCACTCAAAATGCTTCTTTATGTCGGTTAACCAATCTTCACCATCAAGAGGGTCGACACAGTAACTGAAAGCTTTAGGATTGTTGGCCAAGAACTGGTTAAGAGTAGCATGGTGCTGCTGGTTGAAGAAGTTGCCTTGGTTCTTTGGAACACCCTGATTAGCTTGATTAGCTTGCATCTGCTGCATCATCTGCATCAACAACTGGGTGTTCTGAGTTATAGTCTGCATAATCGCTCTCCAAGCCTCAGGCGGAGGAGGAGGGGAAGGAGGACGATCTGGGACCTCTTCACCCTCTGGGTTAGCGTTGGGAACCTTTTTCAGAGCCATCCTGAAAGAGATGACCACGAATCAGCAATTGATTGACAAAAGGTATAAGCTGAATCAATGGAATGAATTGCAACAAGTCTTCACAATAATCATTCGAACAATAAGAACGAATGAAATCATTCAAACAAGAGGAACGAATGAAATTCTCAGTTAAATGATAACATCAATCTTCACGAGAAGCCACATAGGGGACAAAAGGATAAAATAAGAAAACAACAAGGTACAGACGGGAACAAACACAAGAGAGGAGTTTCGTTCTAACATCTTTGTGCTGAAAGCATATGAACGCGTTACGAAAAGGTTTTGCAATCCCCGAATCAGCATAGCCAAGGACACTTTAAGATGCAACTCCTGATAGTAACATCGGTCATAATACCACTTCACTCAATGTAGAACCCCGAACTCACTAACCTGCATCCGTTGGAAGAATGCCTACGATCTACTGGATAAACCCACCTATAAATTTCTGAAAGGTTCCAGTTATGCAATCAGGTGTTGGTGATACACGGGAAGCACCGCGCAATCAACTCTAAACCTACATCCAGGTGTATCCATCCTTCAACACATAACCAGTCTTTCTCGGAAACTGTGTACCTCGGACCTTCGAAAAGCATCCACTATAACAAGCTATGGCAATACTCCCGAACTACCTCCCCAGTACTGGGTGATGTCGGGGTTATCTTGCCACTGGCTGTATAGGAGAGATTTTCGATGTCGTCCGTCTTAAGTATTTAGTACTGCCGCGATATGCTTGTGACGACAATACCCCGAAGCTCAACTCCCCGGGACACTACCACAACACCTAATGTCAGGAGGCATCGAGAACAATATCCTCGTCACAAGAACATCGAAACAATCCCAGAATACTCGCGTGATTCCTAAAAAAAATTTGGTGCAATTTTTGAAAGTAGGAGAGACAAGAGTAGTCGTCAGGAGTCCTCACCAGAGAGAAAGGGGATGAGAAGCAAAGAAATCCTACTCTCCGATATAATATAGGACTCAAAAAAGTTTTCAGTGTGTGCCTAGACTCGACCGTCAACGATTCGATGAAACAGTGGGGACTCCTAGGTCGGAGAAGGCTCTGAATACCAACTTGTAATGCCCAGGATGGAGTTATACCTCCTACGTGTCGAGGCACGACTTAAAGGCATAAGTCCATCCTAGAATGATCTCAAGTTTGGTAATCTTTGCACATCTCATGTAAAAGAGGGGATTGTAAACATAAATAGTTGGCTTACACTCGCCACGTCACACAATTACATAACATGTCTCAAACATCATACATTAAGAATATCACAACCCTCTCAGGGCAAAACCAAATGTCAAGATACCAAACTTAGATAAATAAACCACAGGCGGATCGAATCCTAGGAGAAGTCTCCACTACTAATCATCCGGATAGCGAACATAGTACTGACTACGCTCCTCGTCGTACTCCCAATCCAGCTCGGTGCCATCACCTGGATAGCTCACAGCTGGACCTTCATCTGGTGTGGTGAAGTAACTGTGAGCCACAGAGGACTCAGCAATCCCGTTCCCGAGTAACAAGACTATTCAAGCCATGGGTGAGGATAAGGCTGAAGAAAAGAATAAGTGTCTGCAGCAGCAACTAGCAACTAGCTTACGTGAGTGAGAGCGAGAAGGAAAGCCTCGAACGAGAAGTGATCACGAAGTGATCCTAGCTACAAGCTCAACAAGCATAACCCCTCCGTGTTCAACTCCCGAATCCCTATTCGGAAATTGACGGTCACGGAACACACGCTGGTAGTGTATTAGAAACATTGTGTCAAGTTATCTACAACCGGATATTAACAAGCTCCCATCTGCCACATAACCGCGGGCACGGCTTTCTAAAGTTCATAACCCTGCAGGGGTGTTCCAACTTGACCCATTACAAGCCCACGATCCGCGGAGTCGCAACTCCAAAGTGGGAAGACCCGAGTATTCTCGGAATCCCGTGCTCAAGATATACCAAACTAAGGTAAGGCTAATCCAGCAAATCCTCCCGGCGTGCCGACACCCTGATAGTAGCCGCGCGTATCTCGTCTCAGGCCACGACCGGATGAGACATCCTACGGGTTTTTACCAGACCTCGAGTTTCCTTGAGGTGGCCCCGCAGTCCGCTCATTTCGGACCAACACTCATGTGGAGCACTGGCCCGGGGTTGTTGATTAAGAAAAAGGGTTTATAACTCCCTATGTAAGTTTAGTTTGTTATTAGGCAAATAGTACCAATGTTGGGACTTGCTGGAAAAGACTTAGCACTTAGCGGTTTATCGAGGGGGTCCCATACACCCCAACCGTGTTAGGAACGCATAATCAAGGAACATAACACCGGTTTATACGGTTCCTAACGGCATGAGTGGAACAAATCACCAAGCAAAAGGCTTAGCATTCCACCCTTGCCAATATATAGATGATTTCATTTTAAGCATTTATATAGTGTGATATAACCCAACCAAACTTCAACATGAAGCAAGCATCTTCGATCTTCACCTGCAACTAGCAATGCTATAAGAAGGGCTGAGCGAAGCGTACTTAGCCAAGCAACGGTTTTCATAGGTAGGTTGGTTAAACATGGCAATGGTTACAGTAGGAGGCTGACAAGAAGATCATGGGCATCGAGGCAACACTATAGAGCGGAACTACTAGCAATAGGCAAAGATAGTAATATTATCGGGGTTCGGTCATCTTGCTTGAAGTGAAGTCGTTCGGATCGTAAGAAGGTCCTCGTGCTCAACCTCGTTGGAAACCTCATGCTCGTACTCGAACTCGGCCTTGGCTTCCGGCTCTAAACAAAACAATCACACCAAGCACAAATCAACAAGATGCAATGCGCACTCGAAAAATGATGGATGCATGATGGATGCACTAAGGATGCACGCGGAGCACGGAAAATATCACTCAAGCAAAACACCTAAGACATGATAACAATATGATATTGTGAATCTACACAGAAAATCAATCAAGTTTCATATAAGATTCGCTGAAATCGGAGTTACGGGCTAAAAGTTAAGCCCGAAACAAGAAATGAGCGAAAGCTGAAAATTACAGCGACATAGCAACTTCGGAGCACAAAATAATTAACTACAGCACTCAAACAACATGGCAAAGACCTAGAACACAAACTAGACATATAGTACAGCAACTAAGTCCAAAGGTGCACCCCCAAAGGAGGCACGGATCAATAGCAATGATCTTGGACATATTGAACTTGACAATAAAATTCTGACAGCAGAATTTTATTGAAACTTTGGAGCAAAAGATAAACATGCTACAGCCACTCAAATAGACATGTGAGAACATAAATGGAAAGCCAACAATATATACTACAAGGAACAATCAAGATCCACTCCAAAACTATCATGCTTTGTCCTAGAACATCACACGAACATGGCATCGGAACGTTACAGATTTCAGACTTAGTGAAAATCCACTAAGTCCTAAAACAGCAATTTCATCATGGCATCTAAAAGAGCATGTTTAAGTCACCTCGAAACTAAACATGGCAAGTGGTAAGCACCTCATCAAAGTACACATGAAGGTGATTCGGAAACACACAAGCATGCTTCATGGAGATAAACACAACGATAGCAATGAGCTCAACAAGAAGGCATTTCATAACAAGTGAAACAACATCACAGCCACATGGCACCTTGCAACGATGATATACATGGCAAGAATAAATCTATCATGCAACCTATCACATACAACATGTAGAGCATGGCAAGACGAACACGTGGACATGTCATTTGCATCATTCGCACAAACGAGCTAAAAGATATCACATGGTAAAGATGGCATAAAAACATCACATAACAACAGTTTATATCACGATGCATTCTTGCAACAGCAAAACAAGCACCTAGATGATCTCTAACATGCATGACAATAACAGATAAAACGTAGTGCACGATCCCACGAACGTCTGGACATGCTATATGCGCGAATTGGAGCAACACACAAAAAGATATAGCAGTTGAAAGATAGCATCACAGAATAACAGATCTGGGACTAGGGTAAAAGTCAACCTCCAGAACTGGGCTCGGGTGGATCTGGATCGGAGAAGAGGCGGACGGCTGGGCCGGCCCGAGTGGCGGTGGCGCCCTGGCGATCTGACGGCCCGCTTCGGGCGGCGGCGGCCCAGGCGGAGGAAAGGCGCTGCGGAGGGTCGGCGGCTGGGCCGCGGTGGCCTGGGGCCCGCTCGGCGTCGGCGGCCCGAGGCGGAGACGGCGCGGCCTGGAGGGGCAGCTGGGTGGCCCAGAGCGGCGGACGCCTGGAGGAAGCGGGCCGGTCGGGGAAGGACGGAGGGGGCCCAGCCGGAGCGCCGGGGATGTGGTCCCGCGGGCTGGTGCGAAGGGAGCCCAGCGAGGGCGATGAGGCGACGAGGGCCTGCACGGTCGGACGAATCGAGCGAAGGGAGGCTCGAGGCGAGACCTGGGCCGACTGGGGTCGCTCCCTGGAATCGTTGACTTCGGCGGGATCGAGGGATCTGGTCGGCGCGGGCGATCGATGGATCTGGCTGGTTCCCTCGGGAACTGGCCAGATGGAGAGGAAGGGGGCTAGATCTGAGAAAAAAAATGAGGGGGAGAGGGTGGAGAAGAAGCTAGGGATGCCAAAATAGACTAGGGTCTATAAATAGCAGATTTTTAGGGTTGACGGATCTGGGGGTGTTAGGAACCCTCCGATCGCGATCCGACGGATCCGATCGCGGGGGAAGTCTAGAAGGGCCTAGGAGGGAGTAGTAGACTGCAAGTAGGGGTGTTTCTGGGACACAAAGTGAAGGCACTTTGGACCTACACGAATAACTGATGGGATAGCAAACGGAGTCCAATCGCGACGAGATTTGAGAGGCGGGTTGCACACAACAAAACAACAACACACACAACAACCTCGCGGCACACCGGTAACGTTACACGCCCAAACACCAAAGTAGGCCTACGGGACACCACGGACACGTGAGGGAGCTCCGGAACGCGAAACGGACAACGGGAAGGAACGCGTGGAACCGGATGCAACCGACAACACAAATGCAATGCAATGCACATGTCTACATGATATGAATGAATGCCACACACTCACACAACAACACGACGAAAACGCGAAAGACAAAGAACCCGGAATGGAAATAGATGAAGCCGGAGATATATTATATGCCCAAAAGGGAAAGTATTACATCCGGGGCATTACAGTCACACTTTGAAAATAATTTGAGAATAACTCCGGGAAGAATTAGAAAAGTCTGGTAAAATCCTAAGAAAAGTCATGTGGGTTAGGGCCCACTCAAAAGAAACATTGTTGGAATGAATACTTAGAAAAAGATATTGCACCAGTTGAATTGAATGGCTCGAATGAAATAAAAGCCTCAAAATAGCTTGAACGGATTAAGAATGGAAACACAAATCTTCTTAGATATATTCGACACTCCGGAACAACGAAATAGTGAGAGCTGAAGGATTGAGAGGGGTACCGGCATGGAAAAACATTTGAACCAAGGAAAAGAATATGATCACATCAGAAACTTGAATTGGATTAACCGGAGAAGAAAACAAGAACGAGGAACGATGAGCTTGAAGCACCTGAGCATATTCACGAGGAATCACCAGATCGAAACTTGAAAGAAAAGGATGAAAAGACTTTGCATGAATAAAAGGATACATGCTTAAGATATTTGAGTTCTTGAAGAAAAGGGTGGTATGGTAAGAAAAAACAAAGGCAACATGGGATGGATGAAACAGACCAATCCGCAGGCTCCTCAATGGTGCTCGTATGGAATAACTTGAAAAGAAGTGCACCAGTTGATAAATAAATTGACATGCCAATCTTGAACAAACAAGAGGATTAGCACTCCCATAGAAATATGAGAACACCGCTTAAGAACAGGTATGGGATCACCACTTGATATCGAAGAAACTCGAATACCACAACTCAAAACAAAACAAAGGATTTGGCTTGCAGAATAAGCCGGAACAAACATATGATAAATATTTCGTCCAAAGTTTACGTGATGAGGCCCCTGGGCACGACGTTACAATGGACATCACGTATGACAACAACGTGCCCCCAAATCGGCATAGCCAGGGATTCATTAAAATGCAACGAGACCATTGTAAAATCAACCTTGACAAGTGAACCACTAGAAGTTGGACCCCAACCTAATATCATGCATTTGTCGGAAAGATATCCTAGGTAACTACTTGAATTCCCACCTAAGAACTCCTGAAATTTTCTATTTATGCAATCTTGTGTTAGGGATACACGGAAGCATAAATATCTCACACAACTAACAAGTCCTACAATCCAATTGTATCCATCCGTCAACACATAACCAAACAAACCTCGGAAATCGTGTACCTCGGACCTTCAAAAACATCTGATATACTAAATGTGGCAACACATCTGATTGCCTTCCCCAATACTGGGCGGCACGAAACTATTCTCAACACAAAGAGTATAGAAGAGTTTTCGATGTTGGTGACCTCTCGTATGCCGTAACTAAAACGATACACACTATGACGACAACACCTGAGAGCTCAACTCACCGGGTCCAATCCATACAATCGGGAGGCACCAAGACAATATTCTCGCCACAATGATATCAGACCGATCCCAACAATACCCGCGTGATCCTAAAAAAATTGAGTGAAAAGGGGATAGTGAAGTCAAAACATCTACGTCATTAGTCCTTACCAGAGAAACGAAGAGGGTAAGGAGTAAACGAATTCCTACTCTCCGATATGTAACTAGACTCAAAATAGTTTTTTTTAGACTCAACAATGGCAACGGTTCGATTAATTAAGGGGGCTCCTACGGTCGGTAAGGCTCCCATACCAACTTGTAGCGCCCAAGATACGATTCTATCCTGATCATGTGATGAACTCATGATTGGGGCATAACCGCATTTCGAGCGCATAGCAAGGTGGGTATCATTACAACATACCATGTACTGAATAGATGGGAATACGAGATAAAGGCTTACACTCGCCACAAGTCACTACATTAATACAACAATACATCAATACATGGCAATCATCATATCGAAGAACAGGATCCGACTATGGATGAAATCAAACAAAAAAGAAGAACGATATCCACCCTACTAATCCTAGTCTCCTGACCCGGAACCTATCCCTTGATCGAAGAAGAAGAAGCAGAAGAACTCCAAAAGAAAACATGCATCGCTCTCGCGTCAGATCATCACATTACCTGCACCTACAAGTAATCTGTGAGCCACAAGGACTAAGCAATCCCATCACCATGGGTATCAAGACTAGCAAAGCATAACGGGTATGGAAAGGATAAGTGGTGAGGTTGTAGCAAGCGACTAAGCATTTGTATGGTGGCTAAATTACGATTTCATGAGAAAGATGAGAAGCTAAGCATACCATCGCAAACTCATAATGATCAATAAGTGATCCTGAATTACCTACGAGTCAAACATAACCCCACCGTTTTCTCTTCTCGAACTCCATTGAAAAGAGACGGTCACGGTTACGCACACGGTTGGTGTATTTTATTTCGGATCTTGGGTCAAGTTCTCTACAACTGGATATTATAAATTTCACATCTTCCACATAACCACGAACAAGGCTTTCAAAAGATCAAAACCTACAGGGGTGTCCCAACTTAGTCCATCACAAACTCTCACGATCCGCAGAGGTAAAATCTCCAACTTGGGGACAACCCGATCAAACTCGGAATCCCTGTGCACAAGTCATTTCGATAGTAGTAAAACAAGTCCATCATGACCTCCCGACATGCTGACACCCTGATAGTAGCCATGTGTATCTCGTCTCAGGGCATGAAGGATGAGCTATGGTTGCAGCAACCAAAATACCCCCAAGTTACCAAGGGGCGGCACCGCAAGCTGCTCTACTTTGGACCAACACTCATTAGGAGCACTAGCCTGGGTTGTTAATTAAGTCCTCGGGTGCTAGCCGGTCCCTATGTATGTTTTTAGTTATTATTAGGCAAATGGTAAAACTAAAGTTGGGCCTTGCTGGAGGAGTTTTATTCAAAGCGAACTGTCAATGGGGGCCCATAAACCCCGACCGTGTTAGTAACACAAAATCAAGGAACATAACACCGGTTTAGCGGAAACTAGGGCGGCAAGAGTGGAAAAAAACACCAAGAAAAAGTCTGAGCCTTCTACCCTTACCAAGTATATATGTGCATTAATTAAATAAGAGATATTGTGATATTACAAAATATCCAACATGGAACAACCTGCAACTTTTTTTGAGCAAACACAGTAGGGTAAAGACCCTACTGTAACTCTATTTGTCATTAATATGGGGGGTGTTATACACAAATGGGTTACAACAAGGGAGGGGAGCATAGAAAATGAATGTTTACAAGTAGTCCACCCATCTTGGCATACCCTCCTTTAAACTAGGTTTAACTCTCTTAATGATGGTGCCATAATGTTCCTTGAAGCAGGAAATACAGTAGCTCATGTCCCTTTCCTTGTTTTAAAAAATGATGTTGTTTCTGTGTTTCCAGATGGTCCAACAACTAGCAATTAGGCATTCTTTAAAAGGCTGAATCTGAATTCTATTTCTGGCTTCAATAAGCATATCATTGCAATTCAAATCACTGTTCCATTCAAAGCCAAGTGATAACCAAAAGTTTTGGCTAAAATCACATGAGAAGAAGAGATGTTTCATGTATTCATTAGGCTCATCATCACATAGAACACATATGGAGCTCTCAGTGTAGAAGTTTTTCCTGGTGAGAAGATCTCTTGTATTTAATCCATCCAGAAGAAGGAGCCAGAAAAAAACCCAGCAACTAGCAACGCTATAAAAGGGGCTGAGCAATGCGGTAACATAGCCAAAGTATGGTTTGTTGGGATGGTAAAAAAGGTTAGAAGTTGTTTCATAGCATATTGGTATGCTTGATAAACAAGTGGTGGGTAGCATGACAATCTGCAACACAATAGAAACTATCGAGAAGAAGCACAACCGGAAAGAAGCAAACGACACAATAAACACACAAGCATAAACATATCATGATGCACAAACAAGTATGATGCATGTCCGGTTTAAATATGCATGGCATGGAAAAGTGCAACAGACAATACTACAAATTAAGTGGAGCTCAATATGCAACGAGTTGCATATTGACGAAACACCACATTCGATTATTTAGTTCGCTCTCATTATATACAAGACACGATTCGAGGTTGGTTAACATGGCAAGAGGTGAAGCATGAGTAAACTACACATTTATGCATTTTAAATGATGCCGAGAACAATAAACAACTATTCCGAAAAATCCCGACATGTCATTTAGAATTTTTTAATACAAACAACAATTTTAAACATTTTAAATGTTGTTATCATGATGTGGACAATATATACAAGTTTCATGCATTTTTAAGAAACTGTTGACATGAGCATGTTATGAAGCATTTGTCACCGTGGTGGAAAGAAAGGGTGCCATGGCGACGAATCCGAAAATGGTGCCACGACAACATATCGGTTTCGGCAGCTCATGGAGATACTGGTGCAAAAGACCACGTGTGGATGTTAGCGTGTCATGCAAGATGGTGGGTTATCCCGGCTACTGGGTTCCGACGGGTCGGTGACATGGAAACTGGGAACGTGCAAACAACAACTCGGACAAGGTGCAACACATGGTGCAAGTCATACAACATATGCATTCATCCATGGGCATTGTCTTGGCGTTATACCTTTGAAGTGTACATTTGTGGGGCGGATCGAGTCCGTCGAAGGAAGTAGTGGTACTCACGGGTCGTAGTGGAAGTAGTGGTACACGGCGGCGATATTTGTACATGCACTACTAGGGAAAACCTTGTACACAACATCTTAGCAGTAGCGCTGGACAAAATCATGCGCTACTGCTACTTAGTAGTAGCACATGTAAATAAACAGTACACACGGCTGCTAAGTTTGAACTGGGCGAAAATAGCTAGCCCCACTTACGAGTAGCGCGTATCTGTAACCAGCACTACTGCTATGCTCCGTAGCAGCAACGCCTTTCTACGACCCTTATACTACTAACCCTACCTTATCCTCCCCGCGCGCGGCCAACCCTCTCACTCTCCCTCTCAGTCACTCTCATCCCCGGCCCGCACGCCCCGTCGTCCGCCGCCGCAGCCGTGCTGCTCCTCCACTGAGGTACTCCCTCCGTCCCTCCTCCTCCCTTCTCCCTCCTCTCCTCCCTCCTCCTCCCGACACGCCCTCCTCCCTCCTCCTCCGGCCGCCCCCTCCTCCC
>LR738709.1:245177121-245250468 GCA_902687465.1 Secale cereale | reverse complement strand
CTCCCCCTCCTCTCTCCTCCCTCCTCCCACCCTCTCCTCCCTCCATCTCTATATTTTTTCTGTTTTTACTATAGTTTTTTTCTATTGTATAATGTCATTATTTTTACTGTTTTTAGTAAGTGTTTAATATAATTAGTAAGAAAAATAATAGAACTAGTTGAACTAGTTTATTTTTAGTAAGAACTAGTTTATTTTTATTTATACTAAGTTCTTAGTTGAAGTAGTTGAATTAATAGAACTAGTCTAATTAAAAATTTACTATAGAACTAGTTTATTTTTAATAAGAAAACTAATAGAACTAGTTTATTTTTAGGTATATTTAACAGTATTCTACATTGATTCGTTGTGAAGTGGACATGTCATATTTTGAACATGTCACATTAGTTGTTATTTTTTAGTTAAATCAATTATTCCCGCATCGACGTCGACGATGCCTATCCCGCATCCTCGTCGTCGACTCGGCGGAGTACACCCACTTGATCAGAGGGGCCATGTCCGAGACTGTGCTCCGCTGGGCTGGTACTAGGAGGTTCTACCTTCTGATGGGTGCAGCTTGGTGAGGAGCCAGCCCATCGTTGACCCGAACCTTCTTTGGTGGCGGTCGCGTGGGCCAATGATGGTGCAGAGGCTTGAGGACCCTGCGGAGGTGGTACGTCACAGTGTCAGCGAGGAGGACGATCACGTCCGTCGCTACATGGTTACGTTGGAGGGCAGGTTCTGCGGGGATCTCATGGGAGCTATGATCCTGTGATGGTTCCTTCTCTTTGGGTGTCGACCGCCCGCGCCGATACCCGTCGTTCGCTAGGGTTTTAGTTGTATTAGTGATGTTATATGTATGATGCTATTCGATATGTATTAGTGATAATATTCGACGATGTATTGATGCAAGAGATGATTTAGTGTTGCTTATCGAATGCATGCTAATTTGAATACTTATTTATTTTATGATTTGGTTTTTCTTATCATGCTCTAATTGGAGAACTACTCCTATTTTGAATGCTCAAATAGGACCCCACTATGAACGACGTATGCATTTGATTAGTTGACAGCTTATAGGGTTTTTGTTTTTTGCAGAAACCGGGGAGCCCCTCCATGATCCCCGCCATCGTCCCCGTCAATTACCCCCTCCGTCCTCGAGGTGAGACTAGCCAAATCTCCATGTCAAGATGTGTTCTATAAGATATTTTGAAATGTTTTTGTTCATATTTTCAACCATTGACTTGCAAAGGTCATGTCCTTTTTCGCCGGAGTGTTGATTAATTTCCGACCTCCGAGTGGCTTATGTTTTCCCGGAGTGTTGATTAATTTCCATTCTAGCAAATTTCAGGCGCTCGATCTGTCCTTTTTTATCAAAGGTCATGTCGGATTTTTCGTAAATTTTGGCATGACTTGTGCTAGAATATGTAGGAAATATCGAGTGGACTGGATTTTCTAGAAATATAATTAAACGACATTTTGGGTTGACTTTAAGTCTGTTGAGGCTCCATACATGACAGTCAACTAATGAGTGAGGTAGAAAGTCCCCACCATATATGAGAGGACAAAGAATCCAGACTGTTGTCATGGGGGTCGCTTCTCCTTAGTTCTCGTGTGCTAGACATTTTGGTGTAATGCACTCCGGGACGAAGGGAGGAGCGACCATCACCGACAGTCGAATATATACACCACGTGAGCTAAGAGTTTTCAATAAAAGACTCGACAGACCAATAGTCAACCCATGAGGAGTAACAATGATCTAATTTAGTTTTTGTAGTAGATATATTTAATTGTACAAGTTTAATATTTGAATTATGAACATAGGAAATGTCGTCATCGGACGATGAAAGTCTCACAGGGGAGTGCGACTGGTGCAACGACAACTGATGTCTATGTGATAGGCCTCACCTGGATGAAGATCGGCGCTTCAGCATTAAGCTCCAGGAGACCTTCGATGTTGAGACGGTACTCAACGACGACAAGTGTTTTTTTCGTAATTACGCATGACTTCAACTACTTCAACGTGTAACTTTCATCTTTTACAATTCAACTAGCTTATCCCACGCCATGCAAGACGCTATGTCTTGGAGAGGATGGATTTTGAAGATCATGAAAGTATGGAAACAAAAAAAATTCACCTAAGGACCCATCATGGTATGGATTTTGAAGTACATCTGTACAATTCTGACAGTGTAACCCATTTTGGTTGCCCGAATTGGGAAGCACTTTGCAAAATATATGATTTTCATGAAGGTATGCTTGTCACCATGGATCTTGGTGATCTTGCCATCGCCCAAGACAATATGGACATTTGGATCCTTGTTCATACGCTTCCAATTCTACCGCTATGTGAGTTTCTCAAACAGAGTTATTAAGTAATTTATATTGTTTATTTAAAAATAGTTGATAGCTTATTTCCATTGACAGCTTATTTTCATTCTTCAAAGAATGTGCGAAAGATGTTAGACAGAACCTACTACACCGATGGGTCAGAATTAACTTATCAGGAGAAAAATCACCGGGTCGCCTTTATTACTGACCTTGAGAATTACAATAGGTATTATCAAACTCCTCCACATTATGGTCAATATGTGCCACTAGTGCACATATTGAACTACGGTAACATCCATGGAGATGCCATGGTAAGATTTTTTACTATTACAACATATGTGCATCTTTTGCGTAAATTCTTCTAAAACTGAACTACACTGCTAACAACAAAGTTATTACTATGTTTTCAATAGAAAATCACGAAGGATTGTGTGCCTCATCTGATGTTTTAGAAAGGTCTCCTTGATGTTTTGAACATACGGCCAAGTCATCCTACGAATCACTCATGTGCGTATCTGATTTCTAAAACCGATGAAGACATGACAATCAAAGAATGGAAAAACTGTATGGTCAATCGTAAGGAGGTAATTGGAAGCAATATTGTGCGAAGGGAAAGAATTGCAGATAGGATAATCTCCATTCTCCATAATGGAGAGTAAGGGCTTATCTTATTTTATACTATTTTACCTAAGAGAAGGTAGTAGGTCCTATGAGAGAGAAGTAGGTCCTAGGTACAATGTGTTATTATGTGGTACAATGTGTTAGAGTTGATGATGATGAGGAGGAGTTGTGATTATTACTAGTGACCAACTTGCTATATGATGTCTCATTGATGAAAATGATGACGATGAGGAGGTGTTATATGACAATGATGTATTATGATGATAAGTTGTTAATGATATGATGATGATGATAATGATGATGATATTTGTTATATCGTTGGGTGAAAGAACCGCAGATTAGTTTCAAGTGGATGTCCATCCACTTAAAACTAGTCCACGGTTATTTCACCCAATGATGTAATAACTCATTATGATGTAGAAACAATCTCTAAATTGCTAATGTATGAAACTTATATAAAGGTGTATGAATACAACATGAAATCAAAAAGAAACATAATACGAAATAATAGCAGTAGCACGGTATGCGAGAAGCGCTACTAGTAATTACCAGTAGCGCCCTTTCCAGGAAGCGCTACTACTAAGTGGATATAGTAGTAGCGCAGGTAAACCAATGCTACTGCTAACCTTTAGCTGTAGCACCGTACTAGTAGCGCTGCCACAGGCGCTACTGGTAGGCCAAAAACCCGCACTACTGCTAAGCTTTTCCCAAGTAGTGATGAGCCTTTGGCGACGGTAGGCATACACGTGTTGTAGTCGAACTTGACATCCACAGGGCCGACGTTCATGGAACTTGACGCAATCCACGCAAAGGGTGCTGGTTCGAGCATCGGTCTTGACAAAGGTGAACATGGTGCAAGCGATTCAAATCCATAGACAACTTGCCAAAAAACCCATGGCCTTCGGTCGGTGTGGCACTTGGAGAACCAGGGGGTATGTATTGGCGCAGATGAAGCTGGGGTCGCGAGGCAGAGGAGGCAGGTCGCTCGCGACTTGACCCGGCGACGGAGCATGCGCGGGCGATGGGGACGAGACTGGACAGCAGGATCCGGCTAGGAGGCGACGGAGATGGCTGGACTCGGGCCAAATTGTGTCAGGGAGGCGAGGAAGCGGCTTGCGCGAGGGAAGACGGCGACGCCGCTTGAGATGGTGGTGGTGGCCGGCGAGGTTCGGGCGAGGACGACGGGGAGGCACAGGTGGCGGGGCGTCGGAGCCATTGGAGTTGGCCCTACGGTGGTGGCGCGGGGAGGCAGTCGTGGTGGACCACGGCCACATCTCACTGGATTCGGGCCGGAAATGGCCGGCGCGATGGCAAGGGGAGGCAGGCGGGGCTTGGGTGCCTAGCACGCATGCGGAGAGGCAGCGAGGTCCAGCGGGTCGCGGAGGGGAGGCGGAGTTCAGGTCGGAGGCACCATGGAGGTTCGGCCACGGGTCGAGATGGCGCTGGATCGAGGGGGAGGTTGGCGGCGCAAGGAAGGAGTTGGGGATCGAGAGGAGGGGAATTCGGGAGGATGACGAGGTCGAGAGTGGGAGCATCGGGGATTCTACCTTGCCTTGCGGTGCAAGGGGGAGAACGAGATGAGTTGGGGTCGAGCTGTCTAGGGTTAGATTAGGACGGGGGTCAGCTGGGCCTTGGCCTTGTGGGTCGGCCTAGCTTGGCCTATTGGGCTTCTCTCTTTTCCATTTACAGAAAAAGAAAGAAAGAAAAGAGAGAAAAAGAAGAGGTTAGAGAAGGACTATGGGCTAGTGAGATATTTTCATGAGATCAGGAAAATATGAATGATTTAATGAAAATGGTTGGAAGGGTGTTGGGCAACCTAGATCAAAACTCATTTGAATTTAATTCAAATGAGTGGGTGAAAGAAGCTGGTGTTTGGTAGGTACAAAAATGTTGAGAATTTCGGTGGAGCTCGGAAAAATGATGAAAGAATTTATGGACAAAGTTTGAGGTCAAGAAGTGAGATAACAAAGGCACGTGGAATTAAATTGCAAGTGTGTCAAAGGTAATTCCACATCAATGGAATATTTTATAATAGCGCCGTAATATTGGGAGGATATGTTGTAACGAGAAGTCACCCATCCCTCGATTTAAATGGATCAAAGATCCATACAATTTATTTAAAAGAGTTATAAAATTAATGATATGATGGCATGATGCAATGCGACAAGAAAATTAAACACACGATGGAATTCAGAATCGATGGAAGGCATCTGGAGCGTCGGTCTTGGGGTGTCCCAACTCTCCCACACTAACAGACGATCTCGACCCTAGATCCTAGGGATGGCACCAGAGAGAAAAGGAAAAGGAAGAGGTGAAACAAAGTTACTTCTCCGACAAACGAGTGAAACCTTGAAACCTTGATGGGTTGAAAACTTGAAGAATGACATGACAGAGATGAATGAAATTGAAAACACTCCGTTGGACAAGGGGAACAAGGAATACGACAAACAACCAACAGCTCAAGGAATAATATAGGCTTTGAAACCACTCTGGTTGAAGAGAAGCAAGGAAACAAGTAGTCGGCAGGACTCCGACTGAAAATGGAAGGAATTTAACATGAACTTGACAAGATGGGATGATACTTGATGAAATCAGCAACACACTGCCTCCGAAACAATTAAAAGAATGGCATAAGTGGTAAGAAAGATTTCAGACAACACTCCGGTTGGAAAGAGAGGCAAAACTTGATCAGACGAGAGAACTTGGAAGGAGGACACGACACTCCTGTTAGCTGGCCCTAAGAGGAACAGAATATGATCTTGATATGACAAGATGATGGATCAACGAGAGAAACATCACAAGACCTCTGGAACGAAAGAATATAAGCTAGACTGTTAGGAAGAAAGAAAGTAGAAGAAAATGATAACTTCAACCACAAATGAATTTCAAAAGCATCCTGAGAAAGAAAGATTAAACGAATTTGTCAGAGAAATAAACAATAAAATAATAAGCTTGATGTGGGCTTATGGAAAACATCTCAGAATTATGAGGTGAAAACCGGCCACTGACGAAAACATTTGATTGGATGGAGATCAACAAGGAGACAAAAAACTTATTTCACGGAGAAGATAAATGAAGAACTTGGCTCATTCATGAGCACCATAAATAGCAACAATCTTTAGGGGAAAAATTTAGGTGAGATACAACCCAAGATTACTCCTACGATTAAATTGAGGGGTTGACAGGATCTCCTGAACAAAGAAAGATGATGGGTTTTAATATTTCATTCTTGATAACTTGTGAATCATGAAACATGAAGGAAATTATAAAGAATGACATTACACCACCTCACAAGATAAGGAAGCAAATATTTGCACTTCGAAGTGCATGAAGAAGAATACTTGAGCTCCTCCAACAAGAATTTTGATGAACACTTTGAGGATGAATAAAATCATGATGAACCACCATGAAGAACTCCGGTGACAAAAGGATGAAAAGTGAAGGATGAAAAGAATAAGTTTAAAGCCTTGCAATGATTTAGATGGATCTTCGTGATGAGAAAATTGAGAGAGCTTGGAACTCATGAAAAGAAAGATGGACACCTAGAAACAGAGAATTAGATATAATGAAGAAACTGTTGGGGAACGTTGCATGGGAAACAAAATATTTCCTACGCTCACCAAGATCAATCTAGGAGATGCATCTACGAGAGGAGAGTTGGATCCACATACCCTTGTAGATCGCTAAGCGGAAGCGTTCAAGAACGCGGTTGATGGAGTCGTACTCGCCGCGATTCAGATCGCCGAAGATCCTAGCACCGAACGGACGGTGCCTCCGCGTTCTTCACACGTGCAGCCCGGTGACGTCTCCCACGCCTTGATCCAGCAAGGAGAGAGGGAGAGGTTGGGGAAGACTCCATCCAACAGCAGCACGACGGCGTGGTGGTGGTGGAGGAGCGCGGGACTCCAACAGGGCTTCGCCAAGCGCTGCAAGAGACGAGGAGGGAAAGGGGTAGGGCTGCGCCAAGAGGGAGACGTTCTCGTGTGTCTAGCGGCCCCAAAACCTCACATATATATAGGGGGAAGGGAGGGCTGCGCCCCCTTTAGGGTTTCCCACCCCTAGGGGTGCGGCCAGCCCTAGAAAACCCATCTAGGGTGCGGCCAAGGGGGGGAGAGAGAGGGGGCGCCCTAGGATGGGCCTTAAGGCCCATCTGGACCTAGGGTTTGCCCCCCTCCACTCTCCATGCGCCTAGGGACTTGGTGGGGGGGCGCACCAGCCCCCTTGGGGCTGGTCCCCTCCCACACTTAGCCCACACAGCCTTCTGGGGCTGGTGGCCCCACCTGGTGGACCCCCGGGACCCTCCCGGTGGTCCCGGTACATTACCGATATCGCCCGAAACTTTTCCGGTGACCAAAACAGGACTTCCCATATATGAATCTTTACCTCCGGACCATTCCGGAACTCCTCGTGACGTCCGGGATCTCATCCGGGACTCCGAACAACATTCGGTAACCGCGTACATACTTTCCCTATAACCCTAGCGTCATCGAACCTTAAGTGTGTAGACCCTACGGGCTCGGGAACCATGTAGTCATGACCGAGACAACTCTCCGGCCAATAACCAACAGCGGGATCTGGATACCCATGTTGGCTCCCACATGTTCCAAGATGATCTCATCGGATGAACCACGATGTCAAGGATTCAATCAATCCCGTATACGATTCCCTTTGTCTATCGGTATAGCACTTGCCCGAGATTCGATCGTCGGTATACCGATACCTTGCTCAATCTCGTTACCGGCAAGTCTCTTTACTCGTTCCGTAACACATCATCCCGTGATCAACTCCTTGATCACATATTGTGCACATTATGATGATGTCCTACCGAGTGGGCCCAGAGATACCTCTCCGTCATACGGAGTGACAAATCCCAGTCTCGATTCGTGCCAGCCCAACAGACACTTTCGGAGATACCTGTAGTGCACCTTTATAGCCACCCAGTTACGTTGTGACGTTTGGTACACCCAAAGCATTCCTACGGTATCCGAGAGTTGCACAATCTCATGGTCTAAGGAAAAGATACTTGACATATAGAAAAGCTTTAGCATACGAACTACACGATCTGTGCTAGGCTTAGGATTGGGTCTTGTCCATCACATCATTCTCCTAATGATGTGATCCCGTTATCAACGACATCCAATGTCCATGGTTAGGAAACCGTAACCATCTATTGATCAACGAGCTAGTCGTCTAGAGGCTTATTAGGGACATGGTGTTTGTCTATGTATCCACACATGTATCTGAGTTTCCTTTCAATACAATTCAAGCATGGATAATAAACGATTATCGTGAACAAGGAAACATAATAATAACCAATTTATTATTGCCTCTAGGGCATATTTCCAACAGTCTCCCACTTGCACTAGAGTCAATAATCTAGTTCACATCGCCATGTGATTAACACTCACAGGTCACATCGCCATGTGACCAACATCCAAAGAGTTTACTAGAGTCAGTAATCTAGTTCACATCAATATGTGATTAACACTCAATGAGTTCTGTGTTTGATCATGTTATGCTTGTGAGAGAGGTTGTAGTCAACGGGTCTGCAACATTCAGATCCCTATGTACTTCGCGAAACTTTATGTCATATCGTAGATGCTGCTACCACGTTCCACTTGGAGCTATTCAAAACTGTTGCTCCATTATACGTATCCGGTATCTCCACTTAGAGTTATCCGGATTGGTGTCAAGCTTGCATCGACGTAACTCTTTACGTCGAACTCTTTATCACCTCCATAACCGAGAAACATTTCCTTATTCCTCTAAGGATAATTTTGACCACTATCTAGTAATCCACTCCTGGATCACCTTTGTACCCTCTTGCCAGACATGTGGCAAGGCACACATCAGGTGCGGTACTTAGCATGGCATATCGTATAGAGCCTATGACAAAACCATAGGGGACGACCTTCGTCCTTCCTCTTTCTTCTGCCGTGGTCAAGCTTTGAGTCTTACTCAACTTCACACCTTATAACTCAGGTAAGAACTCCTTCTTTGACTGATCTATTTTGAACTCCTTCAAAATCATGTCAAAGATGTGTGTTCTTTTGAAAGTATCATCAGGCGTCTTGATCTATCTGTATAGATCTTGATGCCCAATATGTAAGCAGCTTTATCCAGGTCTTCCTTTGAAAAACTCATTTCAAACAACCCTTTATGCTTTCCAGAAATTCTACATCATTTCGGATCAACAATATGTCATTCACATATACTTATCAGAAATGTTGTAGTGCTCCCACTCACTTTATTGCAAATACAAGTTTCCACCAAACTTTGTATACCCAAAAACTTTGATTACTCCATTAAAGTGTATATTCCGACTCCGAGATGCTTGCTCTAGTCCATGGAAGGATCGTTGGAGCTAGCATATCTTTTAGCATCCTTAGGATCGACAAAACCTTTCTGATTGTATCACATACAACCTTTCCTTACGAAAACTGGTAAGGAAACTTGTTTTGTTATCCATCTGCCAGATTTCATAAATGCAGCTAATGCTAACATGATTCCGACGGACTTAAGCATCGCTACGGGTGAGAAAATCTCATCGTAGTCAACTCCTTGAACTTGTGGAAAACTCTTCGCCACAAGTCGAGCTTCATAGACGGTGACATTACCGTCCACGTCCGTCTTAGTCTTAAAGATCCATTTGTCTCAATGGCTTGCCGATCATAGGGCAAGTCCACCAAAGTCCATACTTTGTTTTGATACATGGATCCTATCTCGGATTTATCGGCTTCTAACCATTTGTCGGAATATGGGCCCACCATCGCTTCTCCATAGTTCGTAGGTTCATCGTTGTCCAACAACATGACCTTTAAGACAGGATCAACGTACCACTCAGGAGTAGTACATATCCTTGTCAACCTACGAGGTTCGATAGCAACTTGATCTGGAGCTTCATGATCACTATCATTAGTTTCCTCTTCAACTGTCGTAGATTCCACAGAAACATCTTTCTGTGTTGCACTACTCTCCGGTTGAAGTGAGGGTTCGACAACCTCATCAAGTTCTATCTTCCTCCCACTCAATTCTTTCGAGAGAAACTCCTTCTCGAGAAAGGACCTGTTCTTAGCGACAAACATTTTTGTCCTTGGATCTGAGATAGAAGGTATACCCAACTGTTACCTTTGGGTATCCTATGAAGATGTATTTGTCCGCTTTGGGTTCGAGCTTTTCCTGGCTGAAGCCATAAGCATCGCAGCCCCAAACATTTAAGAGAACGACAACTTTGGTTTCTTGCCAAACCATACAACGTCGTCTCAACGGACTTAGATGGTGCCCTATATAAAGTGAATGCAGCTGTCTCTAATGCATAACCTCAAAATAATAGTGGTAGATCGGTAAGACACACCATAGATCGCACCATATCTCATAAGGTTCGATTACGATGTCCGGACACACCATTACGCTGTGGTGTTCCAGGGGACTTCAACTGTGAAACAATTCCACAATGTCTTAAGTGATTGCCAAACTCATAATTCAGATAATATCCCCTTGATCAGATCGTAGGAACATGATCTTCTTGTTATGATGATTCTTAATCTTCACTCTGAAATTTTTGAACCTTTCAAACGTTTCAGACTTTTGCTTCATTAAGTAAATATACCATATCTACTCAAATCGTTAGTGAAGATGAGAAAATAACGATATCCACCACTCGCCTTAATTCTCATTGGATCACATACATCAGCATGTATGATTTCCAATAAGTCACTTACCCGTTTCATTGTACCTGAAAACGAGATCTCAGTCATCCTGCCCATGAGGCATGGCTTGCATGTGTCAAGCGATTCAAAATCAAGTGACTCCAAACGTCCATCAGCATGGAGTTTCTTCATGCATTTTATGCCAAAATGACCTAAGCGGCAGTGCCACAAGAAAGTGGTACTATCATTATTAACTCTACATCTTTTGGCATTAATATTATCATTATGTGTATTACCATGATCGAGATTCAACGAACCATTGGGTGCATGACCATAAAGGTATTATTCATGTAAACAGAATAACCATTATTCTCTAACTTAAATGAATAACCGTATTGCGATGAACATGATCTAATCATTTTCATGCTCAACGTAGACACCTGATAACATTTATCTAGGTTCAACACTAATCTCGAAAAATAGGGGAAGTGTGCGATGGTGATCTCATCAACCTTGGAAACACTTCCAACACACATCGTCACCTCGCCCTTAGCTAGTCTCCGTTCAGTCCGTAGCTTTTGCTTCAAGTCACTAATAATAGCAACTGAACCGGTATCCAATACCCAGGTGCTACAAGGAGTACTACTAAGGTACACATCAATAACACGTATATCAAATATACTTTGTTGAAGTTGCCAGCTATCATATCTACCATGTATTTGGGGTGGTTCCGCTACCATGTGACCGTTCCCCTTACAATTGAAGCACTTAGTCTCGAGGTTTGGGTTCAACCATGGGTTCCTTCATGAGAGCGACAACAGGTTTGTCATTCATGAAGTTTCCCTTCTAGCCCTTACCCTTTTTGAAACCAGTGGTCTTGTTAAACCATCAACACTTGATGCTTCTTCTTGATCTCTACTTTTGCGGCACTAAGAACCGCTGATAGCACCGGGATTATCACCATCCTTTGCATGTCATAGTTCATCACGAAGTTCTAGTAGCTTGGTGATAGTGTCTAGAGAATTCCGTCAACCACTATCTCACCTGGAAGATTAACTCCCACTTGGTTCAAGTGATTTCAGCACCCAGACATTCTGAGCACATGCTCACTAGTTGAGCCATTCTCCTCCATCTTTTTGGCAAAAGAACTTGTCAGAGGTCTCATACCTCTCAACACGGGCATGAGCCTGAAATCCCAATTTCAGCTCTTAGAACATCTCATATGTTCTATGGCGTTCAAAACGTCATTGGAATCCCGATTCTAAGCCGTAAAGTATGGTGCACTAAACTATCAAGTAGTTATCAGGACGTGTCTGTCAGGTGTTCACAACATCCACAGACAACGTTGTAGGGGTTTGTACATCGAGCGGTGCATCAAAGACGTAAGCTTTCTGCGTAGCAGTGAGGACACTCCTCAGACTACGGACCTAGTCCGCATCATTGCTTACAATATCTTTCAACTTAGTCTTTCTCTAGGATCGTATTAAACAGGGAGCTACAACGTAGTTATTGGTCTACAACATAATTTGCGAAGACAACTTAGACTATTGTTCATGATAAGTGAGTTTAACTAATCAAATTACTTATAACTCCCACTCAAATTGACATCCCTCTGGTCATCTGAGCGTGACATGATCCAAATCCACCAACCCAAGTCCGATCATCACGTGAGATGAGGTGGTGTCAATGGTGAACATCTTCATGTTGATCATATCTACTATATGACTCATGCTCGACCTTTCGGTCTTCCGTGTTCCGAGGCCATGTCTGTACATGCTAGGCTCGTCAAGTCTAACCCGAGTGTTCTGCATGTGCAAAACTGGCTTGCACCCGTTGTATGCGAACGCAGAGTCTATCACACCCGATCATCACGTGGTGCTTCGAAACGACGAACCTTCGCAACGGCGCACACTCGGGGGGAACACAATTTTATCTTGAAATTTTAGTGAAGGATCATCTTATAATGCTACCGTCGTCCTAAGCAAAATAAGATGCATAAAAGGATTAACATCACATGCAAATCATAAGTGACATGATATGGCCATCAACTCGTGCTTTTGATCTCCATCTCCAAAGCACCGGCATGATCTCCATCGTCACCGGCGCCACACCATGATCTCCATCATCATGATCTCCATCATCGTGTTGCCATCGGGGTTGTCGGCGCCCCACCATGCTATTACTACTATTGCTACCGTTTAGCGATAAAGTAAAGCATTACAAAAGCGCTTAATGATTGACACGCAGGTCATACAAAAAATAAAGACAACCCTATGGCTCCTGCCGGTTGCCGTATGCATCGTCATGCAAGTCGATGTTAACTATTACAACATGATCATCTCATACATCAAAATATATTTCATCATGTCATTGGCCATATCATATCACATACATACCCTGCAAAAACAAGTTAGACGTCCTCTAATTTGTTGTTGCATGTTTTACGTGGCTGCTATGGGTATCTAGCAAGAACGCTTCTTACCTACGCAAAACCACAACGGTGATATTCAAGTTGCTATTTAACCTTCTACAAGGACCGCCTTGTTCTATTCCGATTCAACTAAGATAGGAGAGACAGACACCCGCCAGCCATCTTATGCAACAAAAGTCACATGTCTGTCGATGGAACCGGTCTCATGTACGTGGACATGTAAAGTTGGTCCGGGCCGCTTCATCCTATAATACCGTTGAATCAAGAAAGACTAAGGAGGGCAGCAATTTAAACATCAACGCCACAAACCCTTTTGTGTTCTACTCGAGAAAGCATCTACGCAAGATCCTAGCTCATGATGCCACTGTTGGGGAACGTTGCATGGGAAACAAAAAATTTTCCTACCGTTCACCAAGATCAATCTAGTAGATGCAACTACGAGGGGGGAGTGTGATCTACGTACCCTTGTAGATCGCTAAGCGGAAGCGTTATGAACGCGGATGATGGAGTCGTACTCGCCGCGATTCAGATCGCCGAAGATCCTAGCACCGAAGCAACGGTGCCTCCGCGTTCTTCACACGTACGGCTCGGGGACGTCTCCTCCTTCTTGATCCAGCAAGGGGTGGAGGAGAGGTTGATGGAGAACCGGCAGCACGACGGCGTGGTGGTGATGGTGGAGAAGAACTCCAGCAGGGCTTCGCCTAAGCTCCGCGGGAGAAGAAGATATGACGGGAGAGGGAGGGCAGCACCGAGGCACGAACTTGTGTTTGCTGCCCTCCCTTTACCTCACTATATATAGGGGGGGTGGAGAGGTGAGGGCGCCCAGGGGGGGCGCACAGCCCCCTGAGGGCTGTGGTGTTCCCCCTTGTGGCCCACTAGGCCCAGAACTTCTTCCGGACCCCCGAAAACCTTTCCGGTACTCCGCCGATTTCCCGATGCTCCCCGGAACACTTCCGGTACTCCGAAACCTTTCATCCTATATATCAATCTTCGTCTCCGGACCATTCCGGAGACCCTCGTCATGTCCGGGATCTCATCCGGGACTCCGAACAACCTTCGGTAACCATGCACTTTTCTCACTAACAACCCTAGCGTCACCGAACGTTAAGTGTGTAGACCCTGCGGGTTCGGAAACCATGTAGACATGACCGAGACACTCCCAGGTCAATAACCAATAGCGGGATCTGGATACCCATATTGGTTCCTACATGTTTCTCGATGATCTCATCGGATGAACCACGATGTCAAGGATTCAGGCAATCCCGTATACAGTTCCCTTTGTCTAGTCGGTATGTTACTTGCCCGAGATTCGATCGTCGGTATCTCTATACCTAGTTCAATCTCGTTACCGGCAAGTCTCTTTACTCGTTACCGTAATACATAATCCCGTGACCAACTACTTAGTCACTTTGAGCTCATTGAGATGACGTATTACCGAGTGGGCCCGGAGATACCTCTCCGTCACACGGAGTGACAAATCCCAATCTTGATCCATGTCAACTCAACAGACACCCTCGGAGATACCTGTAGAGTACCTTTATAGTCACCCAGTTACGTTGTGACGTTTGGTACACACAAAGCACTCCTACGGTGTCAGTGAGTTACATGATCTCATGGTCATAGGAACTTATACTTGACATGCAGAAAACTATAGCGATAACTGACACGATCAAAAGCTATGTTAACGTTTGGGTCTCGTCCATCACATCATTCTCCTAATGATGTGATCCCGTTATCAAATGACAACTCATGTCTATGACCTGGAAACTGCGGTCATCTTTGATCAACGAGCTAGTCCTGTAGAGGCTCACTAGGGACACAAAGTCTGTCTATTCATCCACACGTGTATCTGAGTTTCCAATCAATACAATTATAGCATGGATAATAAACGATTATCATGAACAAGGAAATATAATAATAACTCTTTTATTATTGCCTCTAGGGCATATTTCCAACAATTACTTATAACTCCCACTCAAATTGACATCCCTCTGGTCATCTGAGCGTGACATGATCCAAATCCACCAACCCAAGTCCGATCATCACGTGAGATGAGGTGGTGTTAATGGTGAACATCTTCATGTTGATCATATCTACTATATGACTCATGCTCGACCTTTCGGTCTTCCGTGTTCCGAGGCCATGTCTGTACATGCTAGGCTCGTCAAGTCTAACCCGAGTGTTCTGCATGTGCAAAACTGGCTTGCACCCGTTGTATGCGAACGTAGAGTCTATCACACCCGATCATCACGTGGTGCTTCGAAACGACGAACCTTCGCAACGGCGCACACTCGGGGGGAACACAATTTTATCTTGAAATTTTAGTGAGGGATCATCTTATAATGCTACCGTCGTCCTAAGCAAAATAAGATGCATAAAAGGATTAACATCACATGCAAATCATAAGTGACATGATATGGCCATCAACTCGTGCTTTTGATCTCCATCTCCAAAGCACCGGCATGATCTCCATCGTCACCGGCGTGACAGCATGATCCCCATCATCATGATCTCCATCATCGTGTCGCCATCGGGGTCGTCGCGCGCCCACCATGCTCTTACTACTATTGCTACCGTTTAGCGATAAAGTAAAGCATTACATAGCGCTTAATGATTGACACGCAGGTCATACAAAAATTAAAGACAACCATATGGCTCCTGCCGGTTGCCGTATACATCGACATGCAAGTCGATATTAACTATTACAACATGATCATCTCATACATCAAATATATCTCATCATGTCATTGGCCATATCATATCACAAACATACCCTGCAAAAACAAGTTAGACGTCCTCTAATTTGTTGTTGCATGTTTTACGTGGCTGCTATGGGTATCTAGCAAGAACGCTTCTTACCTACGCAAAGCCACAACGGTGATATTTAAGTTGCTATTTAACCTTCTACAAGGACCGCCTTTGTCGAATCCGATTCAACTAAGGTGGGAGAGACAGACACCCGCTAGCCATCTTATGTAACAAAAGTCACATGTCTGTCGATGGAACCGGTCTCATGTACGAGGACATGTAAGGTTGGTCCGAGCCGCTTCATCCCACAATACCGCTGAATCAAGAAAAGACCAAGGAGGGAAGCAATCTAAACATCAACGCCCACAAACTCCTTTGTGTTCTACTCGTGATTGCATCTACGCAAAGACCTAGCTCATGATGCCACTATTGGGGAACGTTGCATGGGAAACAAAATATTTCCTACGCTCACCAAGATCAATCTAGGAGATGCATCTACGAGAGGAGAGTTGGATCCACATACCCTTGTAGATCGCTAAGCGGAAGCGTTCAAGAACGCGGTTGATGGAGTCGTACTCGCCGCGATTCAGATCGCCGAAGATCCTAGCACCGAACGGACGGTGCCTCCGCGTTCTTCACACGTGCAGCCCGGTGACGTCTCCCACGCCTTGATCCAGCAAGGAGAGAGGGAGAGGTTGGGGAAGACTCCATCCAACAGCAGCACGACGGCGTGGTGGTGGTGGAGGAGCGCGGGACTCCAGCAGGGCTTCGCCAAGCGCTGCAAGAGACGAGGAGGGAAAGGGGTAGGGCTGCGCCAAGAGGGAGACGTTCTCGTGTGTCTAGCAGCCCCAAAACCTCACATATATATAGGGGGAAGGGAGGGCTGCGCCCCCTTTAGGGTTTCCCACCCCTAGGGGTGCGGCCAGCCCTAGAAAACCCATCTAGGGTGCGGCCAAGGTGGGGAGAGAGAGGGGGCGCCTTAGGATGGGCCTTAAGGCCCATCTGGACCTAGGGTTTGCCCCCCTCCACTCTCCATGCGCCTAGGGACTTGGTGGGGGGGCGCACCAGCCCCCTTGGGGCTGGTCCCCTCCCACACTTAGCCCACACAGCCTTCTGGGGCTGGTGGCCCCACCTGGTGGACCCCCGGGACCCTCCCGGTGGTCCCGGTACATTACCGATATCGCCCGAAACTTTTCCGGTGACCAAAACAGGACTTCCCATATATGAATCTTTACCTCCGGACCATTCCGGAACTCCTCGTGACGTCCGGGATCTCATCCGGGACTCCGAACAACATTCGGTAACCGCGTACATACTTTCCCTATAACCCTAGCGTCATCGAACCTTAAGTGTGTAGACCCTACGGGCTCGGGAACCATGTAGTCATGACCGAGACAACTCTCCGGCCAATAACCAACTGCGGGATCTGGATACCCATGTTGGCTCCCACATGTTCCAAGATGATCTCATCGGATGAACCACGATGTCAAGGATTCAATCAATCCCGTATACGATTCCCTTTGTCTATCGGTATAGCACTTGCCCGAGATTCGATCGTCGGTATACCGATACCTTGCTCAATCTCGTTACCGGCAAGTCTCTTTACTCGTTCCGTAACACATCATCCCGTGATCAACTCCTTGATCACATATTGTGCACATTATGATGATGTCCTACCGAGTGGGCCCAGAGATACCTCTCCGTCATACGGAGTGACAAATCCCAGTCTCGATTCGTGCCAGCCCAACAGACACTTTCGGAGATACCTGTAGTGCACCTTTATAGCCACCCAGTTACGTTGTGACGTTTGGTACACCCAAAGCATTCCTACGGTATCCGAGAGTTGCACAATCTCATGGTCTAAGGAAAAGATACTTGACATATAGAAAAGCTTTAGCATACGAACTACACGATCTGTGCTAGGCTTAGGATTGGGTCTTGTCCATCACATCATTCTCCTAATGATGTGATCCCGTTATCAACGACATCCAATGTCCATGGTTAGGAAACCGTAACCATCTATTGATCAACGAGCTAGTCGTCTAGAGGCTTATTAGGGACATGGTGTTTGTCTATGTATCCACACATGTATCTGAGTTTCCTTTCAATACAATTCTAGCATGGATAATAAACGATTATCGTGAACAAGGAAACATAATAATAACCAATTTATTATTGCCTCTAGGGCATATTTCCAACACAAACTCCAAAAGAAGGGACTAATCACTTGGACGAAACAAGAATAAGATTTATGTTGCGAGTATCCTTCATCAATTTAAATTGATGACAAGGAGTGGATTTGCGTACGACTTATTCACGTTGAAATTGATTAAAGAGGTATATAGCGCAAAAACTGAGAAAAGTCTTGAACAACTCACCGGTACAGTTTCGAAAATAACGAATGAATTGATATAGTAACAAAGAAAAATGAATCTTGAACGAATCACCATAAGAATTGAATCGAATCAAGAAAAGAGAAAGAATCGTCGGGAAGTATTAGAAAAAGAACAAAGGCACTTGAGGAAACTGAGATACAAAAGAACGAAGGGATCTCGAGCAGAGTAGAGAATACTTGAATGATGCATTGGAAGAATTTGAGAACAAGACCTGGACATTGAGAACGAAGAGTTCTAAAATGACGACTTCCGTATAAATGAAACACTCGTGAAATGCTTCACATGGGTATGAAAAGAATTCTCACAATCAAAACAATTATGAGGATGACATGAAGCAAGAATCCTGAATCTTCAAGCGAAAGGACCAAGATTTAGGAGAAATTGTTATTCAGTCTTCAAATGCTGAGAAAGATGATGAGAAACACCTTGATGAATTTTGGGATACTCCGGAAGAATGAAGAATATAAAGGTTAACCAGTGATGGAAAAAATTGAAAATCAATCTTGGATAAGGTATATGACTGCTGGAATCCATTCTTACGTCACACTTTGAAAAGAATTTGAGAATAACTCCTGAAAGAATTAGAAAAGTCAGGTAAGATCCTGAGAAAAGTCATGTAGGCTAGGGCACACTCAAAAGAAATATTGTTAGAATGAATGCTTAGAAAGAGATATTGAATTAGTTGAATTGAATGGCTTGAATGAGATAAAAGCCTGAAAATAGCTTGAACGGATTAAGAATGGAAACACGAATTTTGTTAGATATATTCAACACTCTGGAAAAACAAAATAGCGAGAGCTAAACGATTGAGAGGGGTGAAAGAAAGGCTCAGGATCCTCAATGACGCTTGTATGGAATAACTCGAAGAGAAGTGCACCGGTTGAAAAAAAATTGACATGACAATATTGAACGAACAAGAGGATTAGCACTCCCATAGAAATATGAGAACACCGCTTAAGAATAGATAAGGAATCGCCACTTGATATTGAAGCAACTCGAATACCACAACTCAAAACAAAACAAACGAACATATGATAAAGATTTCGTCCAATGTTATCGTGATGAGGCCCCCCGGGCACGACGTTGCAGTGGAGATCACGAATGACAACAAAGCACCCCCGAATAGGCATAGCCAGGGATTCTTTAAGACGTATCGAGACCACTATAAAATCGACCAAGACAAATGAACTACTAAACGTTGGACCCGAACCTAATATCATGCATATGTCAGAAACATATCCTAGGTAACTACTTCAATTCCCACCTAAGAACTCGTGAAATTTTCTAGTTATGCAACCGGTGTTAGGGATACGTGGAAGCATAAATATCTCACACAACTAACAAGCCCTACAATCCAACTGTATCCATCCATCAACACATAACCAAGAAAACCTCGGAAATCGTGTACCTCAGGCCTTCAAAAACATCTGATATACTAACAGTGGCAATACATCTGATCGCTCTCCAAGTATTGGGTGGCGCCAAACTACTCTCACCACAAAGATTATAGAAGCGTTTTCGATGTTGGTGACCTCTGGTATTTCGGAACTGAAACGATACACACTATGATGACAACACCTAGGAGCTCAACTCGCTAGGTCCAATCCATATAGTCGGGAGGCACCAAGACAATATTCTCGTCACAATGATATCGGACCGATCCCAACAATACCCACGTGATCCTAAAAAATTGAGTGAAAAGGGGAACAAAACGTCTACGTCATTAGTCCTCACTAGAGCGACGAAGTGGGTAAGGAGTAAAAGAACTCCTACTCTTCGATATATAACTAGACTCAAAATAGATTTTCTCTCTAGACTCAACAACGGCAACGGTTCGATCAATCAAGGGGGCTCCTGCGGTCAGTAAGGCTCTGAAACCAACTTATAGCTCTCAAGATGCGATTCTATCTCGATCACGTTATTAACTCATGATTGGGGCACAAACGCATTTTGAGCACATAGCAAGGTGGATATCATTACAACATACCATGCACTGAATAGATGGGAATACGAGATAAAGGCTTACACTCGCCACAAGTCACAACATTAATACTACAATACATCAATACATGGCAATCATCATATAGAAGAACAAGATCCAACTATGGATGAAATCAAACAAAAAAGAAGAACGATATCCACCCTACTAATCCTAGGCTCCCGACCTGGAACCTATCCCTTGATCGAAGAAGAAGAAGAAGAAATCAAAGAACTCCAAAAGCAAACATGCACCGCTCCCGCGTCAGTTCGTCGCATAAGTTTAATGGCAATCCCATTACCATAGGTATCAAGACTAGCAAAGTTTAATGGCTATGTAAAGGATAAGTGGTGAGGTTGTAACAAGCGACTAAGCATTTGTATGGTGGCGAAGTTATGATTTCAAGAGAAAGATAAGAAGCTACGCATACGGTCGCAAACTAGTAGTGATAAATAAGTGATCCTGAACTACCTACGAGTCAAACATAACCCCACCATGTTCTCTTCTCGAACTCCATTGAAAAGAGACGGTCACGGTTATGCACACGGTTGGTGTATTTTATTTCGGATTCTGTGTCAAGTTCTCTACAACCGGATATTATAAATTTCCAATCTACCACATAACAGCGGGCACGGCTTTCGAAAGACCAAAACCTGCAGAGGTGTCCCAACTTATCCCATCACAAACTCCCACGATCCGCATAGGTAAAACCTCCATCTTGGGGACAACCCGATCAAACTTGGAATCCCTGTGCACAAGATATTCGATCATAGTAAAACAAGTCCAGCAAGATCTCCCGGCATGCCGACACCCTGATTGTAGCCGCACGTATCTCGTCTCAGGCCACGACGGATGGGCTATGGTTATAGTGACCAAAATACCACCAAGTTGCCAAGGGGCGGCGATGCAAGCTGCTCTAGTTTGGAACAACACTCATGAGGAGCACTGGCCCGGGATGTTAATTAAGTCCCTGGGTGCTAGCCGGTCCCTATGCAAGTTTTTAGTTATTATTAAGCAAATGGTAAAACCAAAGTTGGGCATTGCTACAGGATTTTTATTCAAAGCGAACATTCAATGGGGCCCATAAACCCCGACCGCGATAGGAAAGCAAAATCAAGGACCATAACAGCGGTGTAGTGGAAACAAGGGCGGCAAGAGTGGAACAAAACACCAGGCAAAAGGCCGAGCCGTCCACCCTTTACCAAGTATATACGTACATTAATTAAATAAGTGATATTGTGATATACCAAGATATCCATGTTCCAACATGGAACAACCTGCACCCGCACCTGCAACTAGCAATGCTATAAGAGGGGCTGAGCAAAGCTGTAACATATCCAAACAACGGATTGCTAGGATGGTGAAAAAGGTTAAAGGCTGTTTCATAGCATATTGGGAGGCTTGACAAACATGTGGTGGGTAGCACGACATAGCGATAGCATCGAGATAGCTAGCATAGCAAAGATAGTAGTGAGATCTAAGGTGACGGTCATCTTGCCTGAAATCCCGCTAGGAAGAAGAACGAGTCCATGAAGAAGACGAACATGCATAGTTGAATGAATCCTCACAGTCCGCAACACAAGAGAAACTATCTAGAAGAAGCACAACTGGAAAGAAGCAAACGACATGGTAAACACACAAGCATAAACATGTCATGAAGCACAAACAAGTATGATGCATGTCCGGTTTAAATATGCATGGCATGGCAAACAACAACAAACAATACTACGAATTAAGTGGATCTCAATATGCAACGACTTGCATATTGACGAAACTCCACATTCAAGTATTTAGTTTGCTCTCATTATGTACAAGACAAGATTAAAGGCTGGTTAACATGGCAAGAGGTGAATCATGAGTAAACTAGACATTTAAGGAGACCAGAAACAACAAACAACAATTCCGGAAAATCCCCACATGTCATTTAGCAATTTTTAATGCAAGGAACAATTTTAAACATTTTAAATGTTGTTATCATGATGCGGATGACATATGCAAGTTTTATACAATTTTAAGAAAATGCTGACATGAGCATGTTCTGAAGCATTTGTCACCGTGGTGGAAAGAAAGGGTGCCACGGCGATGAATCCTAAAATGATGCCACAACAACATATCGATTCTGGTAGCTCATGGAGATACCGGTGCAAAAGAGCACGTGTGGATGTGAGTGTGTCATGCAAGATGGTGGGGTGATCCCGGTTACCGGTTGCCCACGGGTGACGGCATAGAAACTGGGAACATGCAAACAACAACTCGGACATGGTGCAACACACGGTTCAACTCATACAACCCATGCATTTGTCCACGGGCATCGTCGCGGTGTTATACCTTTGAAGCGTGCATCTTCGGGGAGGATCGAGTTCATCGAAGGAAGTAGGTACTCGCGGGCCGTGGTGGAAGTAGTGGTACATGGTGACGGTATTTATACACGGGTCTTCGGCGATGGTATGCGTACACATGTTGTAGTCGAACTTGACATCCACGGGGCCGACGGTCGTGGAACTTGATGTAGTCCACCCAAAGGGTGCTGTTTCGGGCATCGGTCTTGACTATGGTGCAAGCGATTCAAATCCATAAATGACTTGGTGAAAAACCCGTGGCCTCATGTCGGTGTGGAACATGGAGAACTAGGGGGTATGCCTTGCTGCAGATGTAGGTGGGGTCGCGAGGCAGAGGAGGCAGGTCGCTGGCGGCTTGACCCGGCGATGGAGCACGCGCGGGCGATGGGGACGGGAGTTGACGGCAGGATCCGGCTAGGAGGCAAAGAAGATAGCCGGACCCACGGCAGATTGGGTCAGGGAGGCGAGGTAGCGGCCAGCGCGAGGGAATACGTCGGCACCGCTGGAGATGGACGTGGTGGCCGGCTAGGTTCGGGCGAAGACGACATGGAGGCGCATGTGGCGGGTTGTCGGGGCCATCGGAGTTGGCGTTCCAGTGGTGGTGCAGGGAGGCACTAGGGACGGACCACAGCCGGATCCTATCGAATCCATGCCGGAGATGGCCGGGGCGGCAGCGAGGAGAGGCAGGTGCGGCTTGGGTGCCTAGCACGCAGGCGATGAGGCCGCGGGGTCCAACGGGTCGTGGAGGGGAGGAAGAGCTTGGGGTGGTGGTGCCATTGAGGTCCGGCCACGGGCTTGACGGCGGGTCGAGACAGCACTAGATCGAGCGGGAGGTCGGCAGCGTGAGGAAGGAGTTCGGGATCAAGAGGAGGGGAATTCGGGAGAAGTAGGAGGACGATCGTGGGAGCATCGGGGCTTTTGCCCTGCCTGGGTGCGCAAAGGGGAGGACGAGAGGAGTTGGGGTCGGGCTATCTAGGGTTAGATTAGGAGGGGGTCAGCTGGGCGTTGGCCTAGGTGGTTCGGCCGGGCTGCGGGTGGTCTATTGGGCTTCTCTCTTTTCCATTTACAGAAAAAGAAATAAATAAAAGAGAGAAACATAGGAGGTTAGAGAAGGAGTATGGACTAGTGAGATATTTTCCCGAGATCAGGAAAATATGAATGATTTAACGAAACTGGTTTGAAGGGTGTTGGGCAACCAAGATCCAATCTCATTTGAATTTAATTCAAATGATTGGATGAAAGAAGTGGGTGTTTGGTAGGTCCAAAAATGTTGAGAATTTCGGTGAAGCTCAGGAAAATGACGAAAGAATTTATGGATAAAGTTTGAGGTCAAGAACTGAGATAACAAAGGCATGGGGAATTATTTTGCAAGTGTGTCAAAGGTAATTCCACATCAATGGAATATTTTTTAATAGCTCCCTAATATTAGGAGGATATGTTATAAAGAGAAGTCACCCTTCCCTCGATTTAAATGGATCTAATATCCTTACTATTTCTTTAAAAGGGTTATAAAATTATTGATATGATGGCATGACGTAGTGCAACAAGCAAATAAAACACACGATGAAAGTCAGAATCCATGGAAGGCATCTATAGCATCAGTCTTAGGGCGTCACAACTCTCCCAAACTAATAGAGGATCTCGACCCGAGATCCTTGGGAAGGCATGGAGAGAAATGAAATAGGAAGAGGTGAAACAAAGTTGCTTCTCCGACAAACGAAATAGAAAGAATATTTCGGCAGCACTTCGACTGAAAAATGGATGGAATTTAACATGAACTTGACAAGATGGGATGATACTTGATGAAATCAACAACACAACTACCAGTGAAACAATTGAAAGTGTCGGCGTCCTGGGAACCAGGGTACCCAGACTTGCCTGCGTGCGGGCCGCGACGCGCTCCTACTGCGGCCTGATACGACCCAGTTGATCGACCAGCTGCCCAAGATCCTCGCGAGGGGGGCTAGACCTCGCGAGGAGAACGACACCAAGACCCCCTCAGGAGCAGCCTCGGCTCGGTTGCTCCGAAGGGGCGGAGAATCCAAGGTCAAGCCTGCCTCAAGAGGAGGTAGTGACGCACTGCGCCAGCGGGTGCCAGTGCGTGCCAGCGGCGCAGTTGCGGTTTTGGTGCAAAGGAGACAATGCAAGCGGAGGTTCCCGAGAGGCGGGACAAAGGTTTCCCCTTTGGTGCAACAAGACCGAAGACCGCAAGGACGGCAGGGAGGATGTCACCACCGAGCCCACCAGCGCGTCATCGCCTGATCCCTTTGCAGGCGAAGACCGCTTTTGTCAAGATAGGAGCATCCCTGTGTTCCCGGTTAAAATGACCATTGTGTGATCCCTTCCCGCCTAAACATTTCGGAGGAACATGACCCTAGCTGCCTATATAAGTAGCTAGGATTCCCACTGTGCAAGGGGACGGATGGGATCCAGGGAGACTCCGCCTTCACACCAAGGAGCAAGAACCTTTGCCTCCTGACCCTTCTGAGCTCTCCTCCTGAGCTCAGGAACCACTATACTCGTTCATACTCAAGCCCTCCCGAGGCTAATCCACCAAAGAAGGACGTAGTGTTTTACACCGCAAGGTGGCCTGAACCTGAGTAAATTCGTGTGTGCTTTACTTGTTGCTTGCTTGAATCTCTTCATTGGACGAGGGCGAGGTGCTAGGTAGACGTGAGTGGGAGAGATCTTCGTCCGTGCCCCTGTGTTCGAATTTCTTAGGTTTGCGGAGCCCGTAATCCGACATTTGGCGCGCCAAGTAGGCGGCGTGTTGAAATCTCGCCTCCCCGACGACCTCGCCTCCCCTCTTCTGCTCCACGCCGCCATGATGACCGCGGCCTGCCGCATCCGCGCGGAGGCTGGTGTTGTCCCCGTCGTCCGAGCGGCATCAGCGGACCGCGCTACCCATGGGCGCTCCGCCCCCTTCCCTGACGACATTTTCGCCAGCAGGGCCACCGGAGAGCGGCCTGCTCCACCATTTCTGCTCCCTGTGGCCCCGCCGGCGGCGCTCTTAGTGGCGCAAAGGCTGCTCCGGCACCGGCCATCCACGGAGGAGCTCGACGCTTGGGCGACCCACGTTTGTGAGCTGCTGGGCGCTGCCGGCGGGGGGTTGCCCTGCCATGAGGTCGCCTGCATCATCGGAGGATCCCAAGCACTGGCGTCGGCCCGGCACATCAAGTCACACTTTCGGCGGATCAGGGCCGCCACCCAGCCACAGGAGGCCCCGCTGGCGCGGGGCACGCAGGGGCACGTCATCCCTTTCGGCCCTGGCGACCGCGCCATAGCTGCAGCCAGCACGAACATCCTCCCTACGGTATGCACCCCCACCATTTGTGGGGTGGCTGTCACGAGGACCCTCATCGACGGCGGCGCCGGGCTCAACATCCTCTCCCCGGAGGTTTTTGGTCATCTGCCTGTGTCCTACAGGCAGCTCCTCCCCACCAGTCCCTTCCCGGGGGTCGCGGGCTCGGCCGCCCTGCTCGTCCAGATCCGCCTCCCGGTCACCTTCGGCATACCCGCTGACTACCAGACCGAGCTCATCGACTTCGACGTTGCGCCCATCCACCGACCCTACAACGCCGTCCTTGGCTTCCCAGCCTTGGAGAAATTCATGGCGGCGACTAACCCAGGCTACAATACCATCAAGATGCTGGGGAGTAGCGGCATCATCACTATCAAAGGGGACCCCAAGGCCACCCTTCAGGTCCTCGAGCATGCTTACATGGCTGTAGCCGCAGCCCATTCAGGTACAAAGGGGGCTCCGGAGACATCGGAAGCCGCGCCTGCCAAGAAGAAGAAGCTCTTCTCTCAGGACCCGGCCGAGACAAAGCAGGTGCCCGCTAACGAGGAGGGCTCAGGATCCACCTTCACCATCGACATGGGCATGGACCCAGAGCAAGAGGCAGCATTGGTTAGCTTCCTTAGGGCTAACAAGGATGTGTTCGCTTGGAAAGCCGCTGACTTGGTCGGGGTGCCTAAGCACGTCATCGAGCATCACCTTACGGTGTGCCCCAATGCGCGCCCTATCAAGAAAAAAGCACGCAGATAGGCCCCGGAGAAGCGGGCCTTCATTGTTCAGGAGGTTCGGAAGCTAGAGGAAGTAGGCGTCGTATGAGAGGTACGGCACCCGGAGTGGCTGGCCAACACTGTCATAGTCCCGAAGAAAGGAGGCAAGGAGCGCATGTGCGTCGACTTCACGAGCCTCAACAAATTCTGCCCTCTGGACCCGTTCCCTCTCCCGTGCATTGACCAGATCGTGGATTCAATAGCTGAGTGTGACCTGCTCTGCTTCCTCGAAGCCTTCTCGGGCTACCATCATATTAAGATGGCGGTGCAGGATGTGGAGAAGACGGCGTTCCTGGCCCCTTGCGGGGTCTACTGCTACACCTGCATGCCTTTCGGGCTAAGAAATGTAGGCGCCACCTTCCAACGCCTGATGCACATCACCCTCGGCCCTCAGCTCAGGAGGAACGCAGAGGCCTACGTCGATGACATTGTGGTCAAGACCAGAGAGGCCAGGACTCTCATCCAGGACCTAGAAGAAACGTTCGCCAACATGCGCAAGGTGAAGCTGTGCCTCAACCCAGAGAAGTGCGTGTTTGGTGTACCCTCCGGCAAGTTGCTAGGGTTCATGGTTTCACAGCAGGACATTGAAGCTAATCTAGAGAAGATCAAAGCCATCGAAAGAATGAAGCCGCCTACAACCCTGAAGGAGATGCAGAAGCTTGCGGGATGCATAACGGCCCTGGGGCACTTCATCTCTAAGCTAGGTGAACGCGCCCTCCCATTCTTCAAGCTCATGAAGATGAAGGGGCCCTTTGAGTGGACTCCGGAGGCCGATGCCGCCTTCCGGGGTCTCAAGGAATACCTCACCAGCCCGCCGGTTATGGTGGCGCCAAGACCCCTGGAACCCATGACTCTCTATCTCGCCGCTACGCCTCACTCCGCCAGTGTAGCGTTAGTGGTGGAGGGCGAGGAGAGGCCCCGAAGCGCGAGGCCGCGGGGCAAGTCGGCATCCTCAGGTGCTTCGTTGCCCCCTGACGCAGCTCCGGAGGTAGATTCGACCACGGTTACTGATGGCCCCGTCGTCCAGCAAAAAGCACCCGAGACTCCCAAAGCGCCTGAATATCCAGCGGCGCCGAACCTCGTGGAGCTCCCTGTGTACTTCGTCAGCACCGTACTACGCGACGCACACTCGCATTACCCGATGCCACAAAGGCTGCTCCTGGCGCTCCTTGTCGCCTCCAGGAAGCTGCGCCATTACTTCCAGGGCCACCCTATCAAGTTTGTCTCGTCGTACCCTCTCGAGAAGGTGCTCCGGGGCCCGAACGTCGTCGGGAGGGTCGCCGAGTGGAACATCGAGCTACGGGCATTCCAGTCGGAATTCATCACCATGCGAGCGATCAAAGGAGCGGCTCCTGCAGACTTTGTGGCAAAATGGACTGACGCGCCGGAACAGGGGGCCGGCAAGGATCGCTTGCCGGCCCCCGGCATGAAGCCCCGGACGGATGGGTGGTATACTTCGACGACGCCTTCTCGCGCCTTGGCGCAGGAGCTGGCGCCGTGTTGGTATCCCCCACTCAGGACAAGTTGTACTACGCCGTGCAGCTTTGGTTCCAGCAAGGCGAGAAGGTCTCCAACAACATAGCAAAGTATGAGGACCTGATCGCTGGGCTCAAGGCCGCAGCTGCACTGGGGGTCAAGCGCCTCACGATTAAAGGCGATTCGTAGCTTCTCGTCAACTTCTTCAACAAGAAATACCAGCCCAAGGACGAACACATGGAGGCATATCTGGAGGAGGTCCGCAAGATGGAAAAGCGATTCCGTGGGCTGGAGGTGCAGCATGTGCCAAGGGGCACGAACAAGGAGGCGGCCGACATCGCCAAACGAGCCTCCATGCGGGAATCTCAGAGGACGGGCATCTTCGAGGAGCGGCTGCTCAAGCCGTCGGCACCACCGCCCGCTCTTGAGCCAGCGTCCCCTCGGGAGGGGCTACCTGTGGTGCCCACAGCTAGAGCTCCGCCCTGCGGGCCGACATCCCGAGCCCGCCTGCTACTCACCGCGGAGCCCGAGGAGTTTGCTGGACCAAAGAGCTCAAGATGTACCTACTACATGACACCTTGCCAGACAAGGAGGAAGACGCGGAGCGCGTGGTCCGACAGGCCTCGGCTTACTGCATCCAGGACGGCGAACTCTACAGGAGGTGCCCCAATGACTTCTCACTAAAGTGCATCTCGCGGAAGCAAGGACGCGAGCTGTTGGCTGACATCCACGGTGGGGACTGTGACCACCATTCGTTGTCCCGCACCCTCATGGGCAAGGCCTTCCGCAGCGGATTTTACTGGCACAGGGCACTTAACGACGCCACAGAGCTTGTGCAGGCTTGTGAGGCGTGCCAGTTTCACGCCAAGCAGATCCACCAACCGGCATAGGTCCTCCACACGATCCCGCACTCCTGGCCCTTCGCGGTCTGCGGATTGGACATCCTGGGTCCATTTCCCTAGGCGGCGGGGGGCTAGCCGCTTCCTGTACGTCGCCATCGAAAAATTCACCAAGTGCGCGGAGGTGGAGCCTGTTCGCGCGATCCCTGCCGGGTCGGCCGTCAAGTTCATCCAGGGCCTCGTGAGGCGATTCGGGGTCCCCAACCGCATCATCACAGATAACGGTTCACAGTTCACAAGCAATCTCTTCAGGTCATATTGTGCTAACCTTGGAACACAGATCTTCTACGCATCGGTGGCTCACCCCAGGAGCAACGGTCAGGCTGAACGCGCCAATGCGGGAGTCTTGCGCGACCTCAAGAGGCGCAGCTTTAAGGAAAAGCTTGAGGCTTGCGGAAGGGGCTGGATCGACGAGCTCTAGTCCGTAATGTGGTCGATCTGTACCACCGCAACCAAACCCATGGGTGAAACTCCTTTCTTCCTCGTTTACGGGGCAGAGGCGGTCCTCCCTCATGAGGTCAAGCATCGCTCCCCACGGGTCTTGGCTTTCAATAGGGAATTCCAGGACGCCGCCTGGCGGACGGACCTCGTGCTCGGCGAGGAGGGCCGTCGCCGAGCTACCCTTAGGGCAGCACGATATCAGTAGGCGCTGCGGCGGTACCACTGCTGCAGCGTCCGCACAAGAACACTTGAAGTTGGTGACTTGGTCCTGAGGCGAGTCCTCTCTAGGGAGGGCTTACACAAGCTCTCTCCCATGTGGGAGGGCCTATTCAGAATCGCCCGTGTCTCTAGGCCTGGTGTTGTGCGCTTGGAGACGCAGGATGGGGTATCTATCCAGAATTCCTTGAACATTGAGCACCTCAGGAGGTTTTATCCGTAATCAAGGCTCCGTGCCCGTGAAGGTCTCCGCTCGTGACACTCTCACGTAATAATGAGTTGGGGCTGTACATGCCTCGGAGTCTCCTGAGCGTTGCCTGCGGGCCATCAGACGGGGATCCCACACACGTCCCAGTGGCAGTCTTTAGCTCCGCGCTGGGAAGAAGACGTAGTGTAGGGGTTGAACGCGACCTTTTTCCTTTTTTGGCTTGGTGTTTGGCTATCTGCCTTTTCTACTTCCTTGGCTATCAGCCCTTCCTCTACCCCGTGCTATGGAGTTCTCGTGTTTCTTGCATTTGGTTGGGAGTCTTGCTTGGAATTTTCTCGCCGGTTTTAAGTTCAGCTTGTCAAGCAGGGGCTGCGCCGCTTGTTCTCCTTTGCGTGCCTCGTGCGTGGGGGCTGGGACACGGTCGGTCCCGCCTCTCAGCTGTCGCGGTCCCTTGACCTCACTTGGCCAAGCCTGATTAGGCTCTGGCATCGAGCTTCTCAGTCCACACGACCTATTCTGCCGAGCCAGCTCAGGCCTTGGCGCCCTAATCCACGCTCGGCGCTCTCAAGCGAGCCCAAGGGCGCAAGCCCTCAGCAGCTCCCAGCGGCTCACTCATACTCGGGGGCTTCGCAGGTCAAGACCCCCCGAACGCAGCCATCCTCATGGCCCGTCGGGGTCTCATGATGCCAATAAGTCAGGAGCACTTCGCCTCAAGACGTCGCAGCACATAAGCTAAGTAATCTCACCCTGACCAAAAACATGATAGCAAGTTATCACTTCGTACATATGTCGTAGTCCATTACACGCCTTCTCGAGGCAAATTAAAATTTTGACACTGGAAGGAAATGAAGAAAAAGAAGAAGCAGAGGCCGACCCGCCAAGCCACAACTCAGCACCGTTGCCCCCACTCAGTCGGAGTCTTCTAGCTCCTCCCGCTTCACCGAGGCACAGCGGCGCAATGACCCTCCGCCTCGCCGAGCCGAGCTCGGCGTCGCGGTGGCTCATTGAAGCCGCCACTGTTGGAGGAGCTGCTGCTACCATAGAGGGGGCACCGGCGGCGCCCACCAAGGCCAAGCCCGTCTCCAGAGGAAAAGCTGCTCCTCCGGAAGCCGTCACCAGCATCCTCTTCATCGTTAGCCTCAGGACAACACCCAAGGCGCCTTCCTTCCTCCGAGAAGACCCTGACAAACAGCGTTGAGGCATCATCGTACCTGAAGTGGAGCGTGCACCTCCCCTGCAGCCAGCGCACGCGTGCAAACGACTACTAGCCACGCTCCAGGAACACGTCGCCTGAGGGGGCAACGTCGACCTCCACCCAGGACGCAGCACTGCAGCAGCCGTCCGTCAGCCGACAGAGGCCGCCGGGGCCTCCGGCTGGTAGCACGTTGCCGAACGAGCAGGGGAGCCGGAGCCACGAGCCGCCAGGCTTCTCCGCCCACACCACGAACTCCGAAGACACATCGAAGGAGTGGAGTTGTGTGCGTGGAGGACGCACAACCGCCAAACGCTGCCTCGCGCCTCCTCTCCCACCGAGGCCACGACCACCTTCTGTGGGGACCCCGACTTAAGAGTCGAGATCACCGAATGCACGTGTACAGTAATCCCAGAGATAAATGCTCACTGAACACACAGAAGCTGAATAACAAGAGTCTTAGATCCATACATACCGTCTTACAACAATAATGACCATTATGTCCAAGTCTTACATAGATAAAGCCTCATGGGCTGAATAGCAAATAAACTCGAATAGCGGAAGTCTTCGTAGATATGTAGAACCCATGCCATCTGCCTTAACCCTACATGCATTCTGACTGGGAAAGCGTCCTAGTTCGCATTTTCGTCTCCATAGAATTCTTCTTCAAATTCCTGCTCCTCCATGCTTGGCCAATTAAATAACCAGTGGCAAGCCAATGAGTACTTTGAATGTACTCGCAAGCAACCCATGATTTGGTTCAAGGTACAATGCAAGCTGTATAACAATAAGTAACCTAGCTACAAGCAAGCTAAGATATTCTACCATTTGTGAGACATGCATCAATGTACGAGGGTAACCTCGAGGACAGGTTACAGATATCAACATAAATAAAGTTCAAATCATATCTGGTTCTTTCAACGAGTCAAGTCACCACCTTGAACCAACACACACATTTTCACCGAGGTTGTAAAATTCTGGACATAGTTTAAGTAGCACCTCCCAACTGTCCATGACCGTGGACACGGCTATTCGAATAGTTTTACACTCTGCAGAGGTTGCACACTTTACCCACAAGATCCGGGAAGCTTTCGTGTCACCCACGATCCAGCAATACCTCAAGTACTCCGGGGAAGCACCCGGTCATTACCTTTCCCTAGACGACACTAACATAGGGTCCACTCGTTGGTGCACGGCCCTCGTGTACAAACGATAGATTATGGGACTTGCCCTTTTTACAATGTCACGCATACATGAAGGGACCAACGGTGTGTCCGGTGCCCTGTAAAAACAGTCATGGTCGCCTATCCAAGCACGACCCCGTCCCAGGAGTGACCTCAACTCTCTCCCGTCACTAGTGATGTGGGCACCATGCTAGTATCATCCTAAGTAATCAATAATGCCCTGTCCCATAAGGGGTAGAGTGGTTGCACATGTTTGGTTGGGACGGTAATCACACATAAATCTAATCCATCATATTACCCACACACGAGAACTTTCTTTGGTACACCACTTCTTCCTCAAGTGGTGACCCTAACTCAACATCACCCTCGGGCATTAGGGGCACCCGATGGGGTTTTCGAAAAGAATGCAACCACGAAGGGTTCATGGTACATATGCATCATCATCTATCGACATCTAATCATTTGTCATTGCATCTGTGCACATGGTAAAGATCATGAGTTGGGGTATGCATCATGTGGTGGCTCTCAACAAGTTTACCACCGTCACTCTTTATCATCATGCAATCGGAAATAAAAGGGTTCCGAGGAACAAAAGGGGTATCATGGTCAAAGGGCTGCTTGCCTGGATTGGCTTGGTCTTCAAGGTATTCAAATCCTTCCCCTCCTTCTTCTTCAGCAACTTCGTCAAACATGGTATCTAATCGTCGCAATAAATAACGGGAAAATAAGACAATAATAAAAACAGAAAAATCAAAGTGCTCAGAAAAATGTCAACTTATTTTTATAAAATACTAGAGGGAAAACTAAGATAGCAAAAATTCTTAGTTTGGGATTTGGAGTGACAGAATGGGGTACATTGAGTTTTGAACAGAGGTTTTAGTGTTCAAATTTAGATTTAAATTTGAACAGAACAGGAAAGGTTCATGAATATGGGTGAAAGTTATATCATTAAATAGGTTGGAATTTTACAAGTTTTTAGGAACTGGATTTATTTCATTTGGATAAATATTTAACTAGAGGAATTTTTGTAAAACAGACAGAAAAAGAAAAAGAAAAGTGGCATTGTGCCACTGGGCTAGAGCAGCTCCAGTGCAAGAGGCCCAGCCAGAGGGGCGGCCCAGCGCACTGGTGCTTGCGCGCGCGCCAGGTTTTAAACCTGATGGACGGGGCCCAGGCGTCAGCGAGGGGAGAGAGAGACGAAGGAGAGGAGAGACTGACAGGCGGGGCCCGCCTGTCATCCCTAACCCTCCAGTAGAGGGCCGGCGAGCTCACCGGCGGCGATGCAGGGCACGGCCAGGTCGGGCGTGGGCACGGCTAGACTCAGCGTCGAGTCGCCGTTCGGGTGGAGGTGGCTGCAGTCGCTGGGGTTGCCTGGTTCGCCGGCGGCGAGGTCACGCGTCGGAGGTGCTTCGGGCGTCGATGGTTCTGGCCGTTTCCGGCTGTAAAAGAAGTGGGGTAAAGTGGGGAAACGATCAGTGAGGTCGTGCGGTTCTAGATCGAGCGAGAGGAGCGGCAGAGAGGGCTTATACCTCTGGATCAATGACTATCTGAGGCGGTGGAGCTCGAGCTCGTTCTTGAGCTCGGGCCCGTCTGGAGAGGAGTGGGTGGTGTTGGCGTGTTCTTGGGAGTGTGAGAGAGCGGCTGGTGAGGAGATGGAGGCGCAGGGGTGTCCTTTTATAGGCGAACGGTGGGGTGTCGTGGACCCGTGCGCCGGCGAGCTTCTACTCGTTGCCACAGGGCTCGGGAGGGGCAGGAGCCGTGTCTGTGGCGTTGCTGGATGCGGTCCAGAGCCGGGGAAGAGAAGAGAGAGAGAAGGGGGAGGCCAGAGCATCGCGCGTGTGTGCATGCCCATTGGATTTCCCGGGCGGCCGTCGCGCATGCGAACTGGGGCGAGAGGAGGGAGAAGGAGGAGGGGCCGACCGGCTGTTGTGTCGCGGACGTCGAGGCGGCCTCGGGAGACATGATTCTGACACCCTAGGTGGTCGGGCGCCTCGGGCAGGTCGCGGCTATAGTGCGGGAGCGCACTGTAGCACGCTCCATAGTGCCCATATGGCCGGCATGGCCGTGTCCCACACGCTCTAGGCACGGCCACCGTGTCCATTGGCATTGGATGCCATGGAAAGCTTCTAGAAGAAGAGAGGGCTGAGAGAGAAAGGTGAAAATTGCTGTCCAGAATGTAAAATGGGGTTTTACCCCTACTCAATCATTGAGCTAAGGCCAGGGGAGAGTTACTGGAGGTGCAAGGGGACTTTGGGAAGCTGTGGTAAAAAGCCTAGCTCAAGGAGAACAAGGAAAGAGGTGAAAGTGGTAACTTTGGAAAATCACCATAAGGTGTTTGATGTGGTTTTGAGCAATCAAATGATTTCCACTAGACATGAGACTTAACAGGATCAAATGGTATATAGAAATAGGGTGTTCCACCAAGTTTGGGCTCATTTGAAGAAACTTGCCAATGTAACTTTGGTGAACCCTAGAAATCAACAGAAATGGATTTACCAAGTTTAAGTTAAGCAAATCATCCCTCCTAGATTGCACCACTTGGTGTAGTGTCATCATTTGGGGGTGTGATCATGCCCACAAAGTTTGTGGTCACAAGTAAAAAGTTGGTAATGTAAACTTGTTCAAATTTGAATCTGAACAGAAATGGTTTTGGGGTACTCTTATCAAGTTACCCTTCTCCAAAACATGTGCCATTTGGTCTAGATGCATTATTACACCATTCTAGCATGTGTACCAAGTTTGAGAGCATTTGTACAAGTTTGGCAATGTAAAGTTGCTCAAACTTCAAAAATGAACATAATGGTTTTGAGGGGTTTTGATGATGTTTCCTTGCTTCCCAAAGCATGGGGCTTGGCAAGATCATCAAATATGTCATATATGACCTGATAGAATTTCCTTGGAATTTCTAGAGGATATTTCCTTTGTAAATATTTCAAAAGCTTGAAATATCTAGAAAGGGTTTCTGAGGAATTTGTCCAATATTTTGATCATGACCAAGTGTTGAAACTATTATATATGAACAATATATGTCCTAAGAGTCTCTCTGAATTTTGGCAAATATTTTTGAAATAATTAAATATTTTTTTACCTATTAACGACCATTTCTGGCCTTAAGAAAAAGCTTTTAAATAAAATAGGAAAATAACTTTTAAAATTCTATTTTTGGGGTTTATGGGAGTCCTATATCTACTAGGTTTCAAATATACTCTTTGAAATATTTTTCTCACCCTAAATCAAGCACTTGCAGTGCAAACCTCAATTCAGGGGTTTTTGAAAAACTAATTTTTGAAAATACTTTTTGGCCAAATTATTTTTGTAAGAAAATACTATGCTGTTATATACACTTGGTATGATCATTGGGCAGAAGCTTGGGGTAAGGAGATGAAATATATAAGAGGGAGTAGTTGACTTTAAAGAGCACTTGAAAATCACATAGAGAAAAGTTAATTCCAAATAAAAGCCAAATGATGCCAAAAAAATTGTTGGTCCAAATTTTCATGCTTTATTAATGCAAATGACATGTTACAAAATGCAGGGTGTGACAGACCTACCCCCCTTACAAGAATCTCGTCCCCGAGATTCCTAAACTAGGTCTTAAAAGAGATCGGGATACTCAGATCTAAGATAGTCTTCTCGTTCCCAGGTTGCTTATGCTTCCGTGTGGTTGCTCCACTAGACCTTGAAGTACTTGATGGTGCGGCTTCGCGTCTGGTGTTCTGCTTCATACAGAATGCAAATGGGCTTCTCGCGGTAGGTCAAATCAGGGTGAAGATCAATGGCTTGGTGATCGACATCCTTGTAGAGATCAGGCTTGTCCGGAACTTGGAGACACTTCCGGAGTTGTGACACGTGGAATACGTTGTGCACATCGGATAGCTCAGGTAGTAGTTCCAACTGGTAAGCCACTTCTCCTCGTCGTGCAGTGATCTCAAAGGGACCAATGAACCTTGGTGCGAGCTTCCCTTTAACGTGGAAACGCTTGGTTCCCTTTAGAGGAGTTACTCGTAGGTATACATGGTCTCCAACACGGAAACTCATATCTCGGCGACGAGTGTCGGCATAGCTCTTCTGCCTTGATTTGACAGCCTTCAAACGTTCTCTGACTAGTTGGACTTGCTCTTCTGCTTCACGGAGAATATCGGGTCCAAAGACTAGCCCTTCTCCAATCTCTGACCAGTTGAGGGGTGTGCGACACTTGCATCCGTACAACACCTCAAGTGCTACCATCTGAAGGCTTGACTGATAACTGTTGTTATAGGAGAACTCGGCAAAAGGGAGGCAATCTTCCCACTTGGCTCCATATGCCAAGACACAGGCTCGGAGCATGTCCTCGAGAATTTGATTTACTCGCTCTGTCTGACCTCCGATCTACGGGTGGAAAGTCGTGCTGAAAGACAACTTGGTTCCCAAGGCTTCTTCGAACTTCTTCCAGAACCTTGAGGTAAACTGGGTTCCTCGATCTGACACAATCTCCTTGGGAACACCATGAAGGCTTACGATTTTGTCGATGTAGAGAGTTGCGAGCTGGTTTCCATCATAGGTAGTATTGATAGGAATGAAATTGGCTACCTTGGTCAAATGGTCGACTATGACCCAGATGGAGTCATGTCCTTTATTCGACCTTGGTAATCCAGTGATGAAGTCCATTCTGACTTTATCCCACTTCCACTCAGGAACCTTGAGTGGTTGGAGCAATCCAGCGGGTCGCTGATATTCAGCCTTGACCCTTTGGCACACATCACACTTTACAATATAGGTTGCAATCTCTCTTTTCATCCCCTGCCACCAGAATCTTTCCTTCAAGTCTTGATACATCTTGGTTCCTCCGGGGAGGATGGAATATGGAGTGTCGTGGGCTTCCTACAGGATGAAGTTCTTCAGCTCCATCTTGTTTGGTACGCAGATGCGGCTTTTGTACCAAACAATCCCGTGCTCGTCCTCGGAGAATCCTGGGGCCTTGCCTAGCTTCATCTTCTTCTTGATGCCTTCAATGCTTGCGTGCCCACCTTGTGCCTTCTTGACTTCGTCCAACAGGGTTGGTTTGACTTCCAGATGGTCTAGAAATCCATGGGTGACCAATTCCAAACTGAATCGTTCCAACTCTTCAAACAGGGATGCCTGCCTTCTTTGAATTATGGCATTCAGGGAGCAAGCCTTTCTGCTTAAGTCATCGGCTACCACGTTAGGCTTCCCGGGGTGATATTGAACACTGAGGTCATAATCCTTGATTAGTTCCAACCATCTTCATTGCCTCATGTTCAATTCCTTCTGGGTGAAAATATACTTCAGACTTTTGTGGTCTGTGTATATCTCACACCGTTTCCCTAGGAGTTAATGTCGCCATGTCTTCAAGGCATGAACCACTGCTGCTAACTCAAGATCGTGAGTAGCGTAGTTCTCTTCATGAGGTCGTAGCTGCCTTGAGAGGTAGGCTATGACTCGTCCTTCTTGCATCAGAACGCTTCCCAATCCGGTTCGAGAGGCATCACAATATATCACAAACTCTTTGTGAATATCAGGTGTAGCGAGAACTGGGGCGGTGGTCAATCTCTTATTGAGCTCTTGGAAGCTTTCTTCGCATTTTGGCGTCCATTCGAACTTCTTGTCCTTCTTCAGGAGCTGAGTCATTGGCCGGGCAATGCTAGAGAATCCTTCCACAAATTTGCGGTAATAGCCCGCAAGTTCGAGGAAGCTTCTGACTTCCTTCACGGTTGTTGGGGATTGCCATTGGGTCACAGCTTCGATCTTCGTGGGGTCGACCGACAATCCTTCCTCGGTCAAGACATGACCTAAGAATCCAACTTTATGCAGCCAAAACTCATATTTGCTGAATTTGGCGTATAGTTGGTGCTCTCGAAGCTTGTCTAGGACCATCCTCAAATGTTGCTCGTGCTCTTCCTCCGTCTTCGAGAAGACAAGAATGTCATCAATGAAGACGACAACAAACTTTTCCAAATATTCCATGAAGACTTTATTCATGAGATACATGAAGTAAGCTGGGGCATTGCTTAATCCAAAGGACATGACCGTGCACTCATACAGGCCATATCTTGTTACAAATGTTGTCTTCGGAATATCTTGGGGTCTGATCTTCAGCTGGTAGTACCCAGATCTGAGGTCGATCTTGGAGAAAACCTTGGCTCCGCTGAGTTGATCAAACAGATCTTCAATCTTGGGAAGTGGATACTTGTTCTTTATTGTAACCTCATTGCGGGAACGGTAGTCCATGCATAAGCGGATGGTACCGTCCCTTTTTGCCACAAACAGAACAGGTGATCCCCAAGGGGAGGCACTTGCGCGGATAAATCCCTTCCTCAGCTGCTCTTCCAGTTGCTTCTTCAACTCGGCTAATTCTTCCGTCCCCATTCTATAAGGCTTCTTATAGATGGGTCCTGCCCCGGGCATGAGCTCGATGATGAACTCAATGTCACGGTCAGGGAGCATTCCCGCTAGCTCATCCGGAAAGACATCGGGATACTCGCATACTACCGGCACTTGCTCCAGTCCAACTTCAGACAGACAGTTCACTTGAGTGGTTTGAGAAGAAGAGGAGTTGGAAGCAAACTTAACATCGACTCCTTGGTCATTGGTCTCAGTGACAGTCCGATTGGCACAGTCTAAGAAGCCTTGGTGCTTGGTGAGCCAATTCATGCCTAGGAACACATCCAAGCCTTGTGATCTCAAGATGATAAGGTCTGCTAGGAAACCTAACCCGTTAATGATGATACTGACTCCCTTACAGCCTATCTTGGCTCTCATCTCTGCTCCGGGGGTTTGTACCACCATGGGGTTATTCAGGGTTTTAGGGGTCATGCCACTTTTTAATGCAAATCTTTGAGGGACAAATGAATGCGTGGCTCCAGAATCAAACAAGACAGTTGCAGGTGCTGAGTTGACAAGGAACATACCCAACACGACGTCTGGGTCTTCCTGAGCTTCTTCAGCAGTGACGTGATTCACACGCCCCTTCCCATGGTTGGGTGGGTTGCAAGGAGCTTGGTTCCTTGGTGGCATGCCCCGGCCTTGTCCTGGGTTCTGCGCATTGGGGCGCGGGGCATCATGCTTCTTGTTGGGGTACACCCTTGAGATGTGTCCTAATTGACCACATCCAAAGCAAGTGACTTGGTTTTGGTTATGGATCTTGTTGCCACCACTATTATTGGGGTTGAATGCTGGCCTTGGGTTGGCATACTGCGGAGGCTGATAGTTGGTGCGAGGTGCAGGAGCTCTTGGCTGCTGATAGGTTGGCTTGACCGGGGCTGGCTGCCACGGGCGAGGCTTCTGGTTGTTGGAACTTCCCTTGCTCATCATCTTGCTCTTGTGAGTGTCTTCCAGAGCACGCCGCTTGTCTTCAAGTATGAGTTCTTTGTTCACCAGGTCAGGAAAGGTTGGGCAGTCACATACGACAAGTGAGTACTGCAGAGTCTGATTGAGGCCTTCCATGAAGCGCTCCCTTTTCGCAGCATCTGTGCTGACATCTTCAGGGGCATACCTTGACAGAACACTGAATTTCTGCATGTACTCCTTGACAGTGCCACTTCCTTGCTTCAGGGCTCGAAACTCACGCTTTTTGATAGCCATGATTCCGGAAGGAATATGGGGCTTGCGTAATTCTACCTTGAAGTTGTTCCAAGTGATGTCTTGCCCAGCATGCATGACCTTGAATCCATCCCACCATGCTCTTGTAGTTCCCACGAGGCAGTGGGCAGCATAGGCCACCTTCTCGCGATTTTCAGTGCAACCGACTAGTTCCAGCAAGTCCTCAATGGTGCGGACCCAATCGTCTGCATCCAGGGGTTCAGCAGTATCGATGAGGGTTGGTGGTGCATGCTTCTTGAACTCTGCCAACATGGAACGTCCATTGCCATTCCCCGCCAGCTGGCGGTTGTTGGTGACAGCTTGAGCAATCATCTGGCGGGATTTGGTGTTGGCTTGGCGCTCCTCTCGGAAGGCTTGGAGAAGCTGAGCCATGTCCATGTTCGGGGGAGGTGGTGGTGGAGCTTGGTCGTGGGTTTGGTCTTGGCCGGCCTCTGCTTGGGCGGATGCTCCGGCTTCGAGCTGCTGGGTAGAGGTACCAGTACGAGTTACAACAATCATCCTGTCGGAGAGGTAAATGTCTCATGATTTGGAATGAAGAGGGAAAGCAATAAAGCTGGGTGCCTAGTAAGGGGGTGGGTGTGACACTAATTATTTTTCATGCAAGGGCCAAAAGGGCCAAACACATTCATTAAAATCTAAATGGGTGATATAGTCGTTCACATATTCCCGAAGGGAAGATACGACATACATCAACACAACAAAAGCAAACACTAGATGGCTTCATATGAACTATACAAGGACTCGACTTTGCATAGGGGTTACACGACCTATCCTACCGTAGAGGTCACGAGCTGGCATATCCGAGTTGCGAATAATGCCTAAGCGACGGAATGCTCGGTCGCGTATTCTGGCTCTTCTGGGTCTTCCTCCTTGTCTTCATCTGTCTGGGCCCCCCTATCACTTGAGGGTGTGGGGGAGTGGAGGAGTTCGATACGGCGGTGTTTTGTCGGTGGTGCAGGGAAAAGCTTGAGATATTCCCTTGCCGTCATACGGCGTCGCTGGGGTGGCTCTTCATCCTTGGAAGATACATCTCCTGAGGGCCTTCCGCCTCGATACGTGATAGCGGGTCGCCCAGGAGGCGCACCTTCCTTCTTGATTCTATCCGTCTTCTCTTGTGCTCGACGAAGAAGTGCCTTGGTCTTGTGGAGTTCTTCTCGGAGCTTCATCGATTCCGAGGCCAGATCTTGTACCAAACTGTCGGCACAAAGGCTCAAATAGGTCTGGAATCGAAGTGGAAGTCCTTCCTTCAGTGGAGGGGCTTGCGCGCTGCTTTCATACTCACCTTCCTTCCGGCAAGGCAAGAAGCGGGTTGTCATCTTGGCTGCCATCTCTGGAAGAAGTTCACGGAGGTGGGTTAGTGCCATGAGTGCAGCAGCCTCGACAGCGAGGGGTAGTGTTGCCATATGGGGTCCCTCGAAGAACCAACTTGTGGGAGAATCGTTTGCCTTCACGATTACCTCCACATGGTACTCCACCTCAGTGTCGCTAACCCAATGCTCATGGTAGGTGAGGATGGGTGCTCGGTGGAACTGGCACTCCTGGAGGCTATCTTCGAGAAGCAAGGGGAACCCAGTCGTCAGGTGCTCTTCAGGTACATCGGCCATCTACAAAGGTTGAATAGGAGAGGTTAATAAGCTGATGATATCTCAGGTTTGGAAAGGTTTAGAAAAGAAGAGAGGTTCAGAATGTTTATGAAAAGGGTCTCATCATATCTAATGCCCATGCTAACTAAGGCTTCCTACTGTCAGGATGGCTCTGATACCAGCTCTGTGGGGACCCCGACTTAAGAGTCGAGATCACCGAATGCACGTGTACAGTGATCCGAGAGATCAGTGCTCACTGAACACACAGAAGCTGAATAACAAGAGTCTTACATTCATACATACCGTCTTACACGAATAATGACCATTATGGCCAAGTCTTACATAGATAAAGCCTCATGAGTTGAATAGCAAATAAACTCGAATAACGGAAGTCTTCGTAGATAAGTAGAACCCATGCCATCTGCCTTAACCCTACAGGCATTCTGACTGGGAAAGCGTCCTAGTTCGCATGTTCGTCTCCATAGAATTCTTCTTCAAATTCCTGCTCCTCCATGCCTGGGCAACTAAATAACCAGTGGCAAGCCAATGAGTACTTTGAATATACTTGCAAGCAACCCGTGATTTGGTTCAAGGTACAATGCAAGTTGTATAACAATAAGTAACCTAGCTACAAGCGAGCTAAGATATTCTACCATTTGTGAGCATTGCATCAATGTACTAGGGTAACCTCGACGACAGCTTACACATATCAACATAAATAAAGTCCAAATCATATATGGTTCTTTCAACGAGTCAAGTCACCACCTTGACCCAACACACACACTTTCACCGAGGTTGTAAAATTCTGGACATAGTTTAAGTAGCACCTCCCAAATGTCCATGACCGTGGACACGGCTATTCGAATATTTTTACACTCTGCAGAGGTTGCACACTTTACCCACAAGATCTGGGAAGCTTTCGTGTCACCCATGATCCCGCAGTACCTCAAGTACTCGGGGGAAGCACCCGGTCATTACTATGACACCTCGAGACCGGTGCGCTAGGTGTCAGCCAGTTATTTGTCGTTGTTGCCATGGCATCTGCTTGCGTGTTGCATCTTGCCATGTCATCGTGTGCATTGCATCATCATGTTTTCAAAACTTGCATCGGCCCGAGTCCCCTCGCCCTTTCCGTTGTCTGTTCTAAGCCCAGACACACTTGCACGCGCCCGCGGTGCCTCCGGATATTTATTTTATGAGTGGCCGGAAAATGTTCTCGGAATGGGTTGAAACATGGCGTGTGGTCTTATTATAGCATAGGTAGACCGCCTGCCAAATTTCATCGGATTAGGAGCTCGTTTGATAGCCCAACTGTTAAATATAGCGGCACTAGTCGCCGGTTAAATCGTCGGACGTTTTCGGTCTCCGAAAACCCCGCGGGCCTCTTTTCCCTTGTCCCCTCGCAGCCCGAGTCCCCTTATCACAGCCCACTACCTCCACCTAGGCCCACCCTACCCCTTCTCTCTGTCCGGAGCCGCCTGATTCGATCGGAGGGTCCAAAATCACCCCTAGACCCAAACCCTAGCCAAAACTGCATATTTAAACCCACATGTCCATTTTGGGCATCCCCTAGCCCCCCTCCACCTACCTCTAGCCTCCCCTGCCTCAGAATCCGCGCCACCAGCAGCTTCCAGCCGCCACTTCCTCGAATTCCGGCGCGCCCCAACATTCCTCCGCCACGTGGCGCCTTCCCAGTGGCCAGCGCCGCCACCTGGGCAGCCCCTGGCAAATCCCGCGCCTCCACATGGCGGGACCACGTCGCCCCGCGCCACCTGGCCCTCTCCCCGTCGCCTCCCACGCGCCATCCGCCGAGGCCCGCCCGGGCCCGGGGCAAGCCCGCTCCTTCGCCCGACTGGGCCCGAGCCTCCTGCTCGCCTCGCTCGATCGGATCGGGAGGATCCGATCTGGCCGCCCCGCTCCTTCGCCGTTCTGCCCCGATCTCCCTCGCCGCGTCACCGCCGCCGGCGGCCGTCGCCGTCGTCCCACCGCGGAACACGAGCCTTCTCCGCCTCCAGGCCCGCCGCGCCAGGAGCCCGCCGCCGCCGGCCTCTGCATCGCCGCCTCCGGCCAGATCCCGACCGCCGCCGCCAGGATCTGTCGCGCCGCTCCCCGTGCCGGCCCCGCCGTCGGTCGGCCGGACCACCACCGCCGTGGCACTGCCTTGTCCCGCGGGGTCGAGGGAGCTCGCCCGCCTCTTCGTGAGCCGCTGACCAGCGGGCCCCGAGCCGCCGCACCGACGAACATGTCCGCGAGGAGCCCGGACATGTCCGCTTCTTCCTCTGTTGTGTTACCGACGAGTGGGACCCGCGTCCAGCCGCACCGACGGACACGTCCACCCCAGCACGGACATGTCCACTTTCCCCGGAGGTCTAATTTCCACTAAGTCCCTGTAATTGCATATTTTGTTGCATCTCTGCATGCCTGTAACTTCTTGTGTGTATGTCCAAATTGAGTGAATGATATGTCAAAATGATCGTTGTGATATGCTCTACACTTTGTTCCATTGTGCCATGCTTGTTTGACTTCATCTTGTTGACCTAATCATCATGAAAAGAGTGCTACTTGTTATAAACTGTTTTTACTTGTTATTTTGTTGCCATGTTTGAGATGTGATAACTTGGTGCATGTTTATCCAAATGGAGAATATGATATGTCAAAATGTTCATGGTGAAGTGCTCTACATGATGGTTGCTGTAGCATGCCTGTTTGAGTTCATATTGCCATGTTAATCTCTGTTGCAAAAGTGCATGTGGCTGTTAAGTGCTGAAACTTGTTATGAGATGCTGATTTCACTTGATCATTGCTATTGATGTGTTTGTCTTCATGCCACATGTCTAGATGTTCTAGAAGCACCATTATATGGTCTTTGCTGTGGTGCATTTAACTTTCCATGATATGCCTTGAGGTGACTTAAACAAGCTTGTAAACATGCCATGTTGTTATTGTTGTTTTATACTTAGTGAAAAACTGCTAAGTCTGGAATCTGTTATAACCTGATGCTATGTTTGCTTGATGCCCTACTCAAATCCATGCTTATTTTGGAGTGGCCAATGATCATGTCTTGTTGTCCATGTTATTGTCTATCCAGTCATGCCCTTACTTGCTCATATGACCTGCTGTAGCTTATTTATTTCTTGCTCTCAAGTTGCTATAAATTTTATCTGTCAGGATTTTATCAGCATGTTCAATTTGGTGGAGCTTGTTGCTATTGATCCATGCCTCCTATGGAGATGCTCCAATGGAGTTGTTTGCTGTAGAATATGTCTACTACATGTCCATGATCTTTATATACTTAGTGGAGTTGATATACATGTTGTTTTGTGCCTCCGAAGGCAGCATCGTGCTGATGTTTTTTCTTTCCCAGATTTTGACTAAGTCTGGATAATTTTATTGCAACTTCACGTACTTGTTTAAATGTGTTCCAGCAAGCTTTTGGGTGTGTTCTAAGTTCATGCTTGTTAAGTATCATGTGTACTTCACATCCATGCTTCTTTGTATCATGTTTGGGTGCTGTAGCCTATATTTACCTTGCTCCAAAGTTGCTATGTGGCTGTTAACTTCAGCTTGTTGTTATATCTTGTTTCATGTGTATCTTTTAGCCCGTTGCTCCGTTTTGAGCGTGTCTTATATGGAACTTGTGTGATTTTGCATGTAGAATCATAATATCATGTTGGTTTCATGTTTGGAGTATGTTTGCTTATTGTTTGGGTGCATCTTTCACTGTTGCCTTGCTTGTCTTGTTTTGCTCATATCTTCTAGGCCGTAGCTCCGAATTAAACAAACTTTATATGAAACTTGACTAGAATTTCGTGTAGATCATCATGGTGCATGTTAACCTGATGTTTAACAACTTTAACTTAAGGTTTGTTCAAATCTGGACTAATTTAAAATTATGCATATGAGGACTTACCAGATTTGTTATATGTTGATTCCGGCCTAATTTAAACTTGTTGGCTTGTGTTGTTTTTGAGTGCTTCATACCTTGCCATGTATTGCATCATATGTAGACTTGTCTTGCATCATACTTGGTTGAGCATATTGTCATGTTCTTGTGTTGTGTGTTTACCGTATTGCTTGCTTCTTCTCGTTAGTGTTTGTTCCGTTGTGATCGTGAGGATTCGTTCGTCTACACTTCGTTCGTCTTCAATGCTTCTTCTCCGTCTTATTCATTGATCCATTCTTCTTCCTTGCGGGATCTCAGGCAAGATGACCATACCCTTGGATACCTTTACTATCATTGCCATGCTTAGTTGTCTCAATGCTATCGTTATATGTCGCGCTACCCATCATTATTGTCAGCCCCTCTCCTTGTTGCCATGAAACCTCTAACCTTGGACACCTTCCGAGAAAACCATTATTTGGCTATGTTACCCGCTTGCTCAGCCCCTCTTATAGCATTGTTAGTTGCAGGTGAAGATGAAGATCGTTCCATGTGGTAACTTGTTGTTGGAATATCACAATATCTGTTATTATTATTAACACACCTATATACTGGGCATGGGTGGAAGGCTTGGCCTTTTGCTCGGTGTTTTGTTCCACTCATGCCACCTTAGGTGCCGATATACCGGCATTATGTTCCTTGATTTTGCGTTTCTTACATGGTTGGGTATATGGGGACCCCTTGACAGTTCGTCTTTGAATAAAACTCCTCCAGCAAGGCCCAACACTGGTTTTAATTTGCCACATAATAACAACTTAATTAATTAATTAATTGCATAGGGAGTTAGCGCTACCCGAGGATTCTTCTACATAGCAGGGGGGCCAGTGCTGCTGGTGTTGGTCCCAAACGGGGAGACTGCGGGACCGCCACGGGGAAACTCGAGGTATCTGGCTCCTGTAGGATCACCTATCCGGTTGTGGCCTGAGACGAGATACGCGCGGCTACTATCAGGGTGTCGGCACACTAGGAGGTCTTGCAGGACTTGTTTTACCATTGTCGAAATGTCTTGTGCACCGGGATACCGAGCCTGATAGGATTGTACCTAAGATAAGGGGTAATATTATTATTACTCCTGCTGATCGTGAGAGCTTGTGATGGGCTAAGTTGGGACACCCCTGCAGGGTTATGATCTTTCGAAAGTCGTGCCCGCGGTTATGTGGCAGATTGGAATTTGTTAATGTCCGGTCGTAGAAAACTTGACAGAGGATCCGAAGTAAAACACACAACTGTGTGAGTAACCGTGACTGTCTCTTCACTTTGAGAAGAGAACACGGTGGGGTTATGTTTGACTCGTAGGTAGTTCAGGATATTTAGCGATCACTACTAGTTTGCGAGCATTTGCGTAGATGCTCATCTTATTCTTGTACTCGTAAGTTAGCCACCATACTTTTGCTTAGCCGCTGCTGCAACCTCACCACTTTACCTCTCCCTTCCTATTAAACTTTGCTAGTCTTGTTACCCATGGTTATGGGATTGCTGAGTCCGCATGGCTCATAGATACTACAACAATAGTTGCAGGTGCAGGTTTCTGATGAATTGACGTGAGAGCGATGATCTTTGTGTTGGAGTTCTTTCTTCTTCTTCTTCTTCAGTCTTGGGTTAGGTTCCGGGTCGGCAGCCTGGGATAGCAGATGGATGTCTTTGTGCTTTTCATGTTTGCATCCGTAGTCGGATGCCTTGTATTGATGTTGTTGTATTCATGTGACTTGTATGAATTTTTGTATCCCCCATGTATGTATGTAATGGTACGATGTAATGATATCCATCTTGCTAAGCGCCCGAAATGCGGTTGTGCCCCAATCACGTAAGTGTCACGTGATCGGGATAGAATCGCATCTTGGGCCTGACAAGTTGGTATCAGAGCCTCGACCGACCATAGGAGCCCCTTGTTTGATCGTAGTCTGGCCGTTGTCGAGTCTAGCAGAAAACTTTTTCGGAGTCTAGTTATATCGGAGAGTAGGAATTCTTTTTACTCCTCAGTCCCTTCGTCGCTCTGGTGAGGAATCTTGACGTAGGTGTTTTGAATTACTCATCTTCCCCTTCAAATTTTTTTAGGATCACGTGGTTAGTTCTTTCATCTGGTGCATCTCTCGTCAAGTGGATTCGACCCACTTCTTCTTTGCAAGTTCAACCTCAGTTCTTTCCAACCGATGTTATTTCCCCTCCCGAAGTGGTATTTCTTTTTCCCACCCGCCCACCCTTTTTCTTCTTGGACCGGAGTACTAATCGAGTATCCATCCTACTCATTTGAATCCTCTGTATTCTTCCTTAGTTATTTCAACTGGTGAATTCTCGTCTAGTTCGCCATTCTCATCTCTTTTTCTTCTCCGGCGGATTCAATTCAAGTTTCCGGCGTTATTCATATTCTTTTCCCTCTGCTCAAATGTTTTCCGCTTGCTCGTTCGCCTATCGTCATTTAATTGTTCCGGAGTTCCGAAGATATCTCATGAAATTCGTGTTGCCTTCAATTAATTCGAGGTTGTCACCTCATTCGAGTCTTTTAATAGTTCCGGTGCATTATCTCCTCTTGTCAATCAATTCCAACTGTGTTTTTTCTTCAGTGGGATCATAACCCACAGGTCTTTTCCCAGGATCTTACCCGACTCTTTTATTTTCCCAGAGTATTCCTATATTCTTTTCAAAGGGTGACGTAAGAATGGATTGCATCAGTCATATGCCTTCTCCAAGATCGTTGAAATTCTTTTCATCGTTGGTTCAACCTTTCTTCTTTCATTCATCCGGAGTATTTCATGAATTCTTTTCTTTGTGTTCCTCTGAAGGCCATCATTTCAGAAGATTTCTTCGTTCTCAGTTTCCAAATTCGTCCTATAAATATTCTTCATCGATGCCTCTTCGTTCGTCTCACATTTGTCCGGTGCTTCGTTCAAGTATTCTTTAATCAGTTCGCGATCTCTTCGTTCTTGTCATCTAAATTTCCCCATTGTCTTATTCTTCCCAGCGATTCATTCTCTTGTTTTCACTCGATTTTAATTCTTTACGGTGGTTCGTTCTTTTCTTCACGCGGTTTCAATTCTTACGGTGGTTCGCTCAAGAGTTCTTTTCCGGTATTATCATATCAATTTATTTGTTCTTTCCAATCCTACCGGTGGTTCATGAAGATTTTCGCAAGTTCGCGATATATCCCACTTTAATCTTTTCAACAAGAATAAGTAGTATGTGAATCCATTGCTTATCATCAATTTATTGATGGAGGATAAGCATAAGCATAACATAATTCTTATTCTTTTTCATCAAGTTGATTTAGTCCTTCCTTCGGAGTTATTCGTAAGGAATAAATTCTAATTCTAAGTGTTTTATTCTTTTCTTTCCGGGGTCCATAGTTTTTCTCGACCTTCTCGTCGGAACCCCGACTAATCATTGCAAGGCTTAATCTTATTCTTTTCATCTGTCTTTTCTATATCATCATCTTTTGTTACCAGAGTTTTCAGGCTGGTTCTTCTTGTTTAACTCATTCCTCAAATATTCATCTAATTCTTCTGGAGCAGCTCAAGCTTTATTCTTTTGCCTCTCGAGTGCAAATAATTCACCGTATTCTTTTGAAGTGGAGTTTTGCATTTCTTCATTCTCAGCTAATCCATATTTTCGTTGCGGCATAATTCACCTCAAGTTTTGAGATGTTTAAATAAGCCCACGCCAAGCTTATTCTTTTGTTGTTGATTTTCTCAACAACTCCGTTCAAGTTTTTCTCTTATAAATTCTCGTTCTCAAGTTGTCATATTCTTCTCCATTCGTTAATTCCATCATTTCAATTATTCCGGAGGCATTGTCTTGTTCATTTCGTCATGTTTTTATTCAATCTCCTCAAGTTCTTGTTCCATTCTATTCATGTCCAACCGGTGTGCTATTTCTTTCAGCTTCAGCCGGAGTGCTGCCCGAATTACTTCGTTCAAAGTCCTTTCTTTCTCTTGTTAACCGGAGTGGTTTTGAATTCATTCTCGTTGCTTCAGCTCGTGTTTCGTGCCTTTCAACCTCCTTGATTCTTGTTGTATTCCTTGCTCATCTTGTTTAACGAAGTCCTTGCAATTTCGTTATTCTCCGTTGCATTCTTCTTTTCGAGTGGCTCAATCTCTCGATATTCTTTGGTTTCACTATTTTGTCCTCGAAGAACTTTCTTCTTCCTTTTCTTTTCCGTCTCGTTCCTAAGATCTCGGGACGAGATCTCTTGTTAGTAGGGGAGTGTTGTGACACCCCGAGACCGGTGCGCCAGGTGTCAGCCAGTTATTCATCGTTGTTGCCATGTCATCTGCTTGCGTGTTGCATCTTGCCATGTCATCGTGTGCATTGCATCATCATGTTTTCAAAACTTGCATCGGCCCGAGTCCCCTCGCCCTTTCCGTTGTCCGTTCTGAGCCCAGACACACTTGCACGCGCCCGCGGTGCCTCCGGATATTTATTTTATGAGTGGCCGAAAAACGTTCTCGGAATGGGTTGAAACTTTGTGTGTGGTCTTATTATAGCATAGGTAGACCGATGCCAAATTTCATCGCATTCGGAGCTCATTTGATAGCCCAACCGTTAAATATAGCGGCACTAGTCGCCGGTTAAATCGTCGGACGTTTTCGGTCTCCGAAAACCCCGCGGGCCTCTTTTCCCTTCTCCCCTCGCAGCCCGAGTCCCCTTTTCACAGCCCACTACCTCCACCTAGGCCCATCATACCCCTTCTCTCTGTCCGAAGCCGTCCGATTCGATCGGAGGGTCCAAAATCACCCCTAGACCCAAACCCTAGCCAAAACTGCCTATTTAAACCCCCATGTCCATTTTGGGCATCCCCTAGCCCCCTCCACCTACCTCTAGCCTCCCTGCCTCAGAATCCGCGCCACCAGCAGCTTCCAGCCGCCTCTTCCTTGAATTCCGGCGCGCCCCAACCTTCCTCCGCCACGTGGCGCCTTCCCAGTCGCCAGCGCCGCCACCTGGGCAGCCACTGGCAAATCTCGCGCCTCCATGTGGTGGGACCACGTCGCCCCACGCCACCTGGCCCTCTTCCCGTCGCCTCCCACGCGCCAGCCACCGAGGCCCGCCCGGGCCCGGGGCAAGCCCGCTCCTCCGCCCGACTGGGCCCGAGCCTCCCGCTCGCCCCGCTCGATCGGATCGGGAGGATCCGATCTGGCCGCCCCGCTCCTTCACCGTTCTGCCCCGATCTCCCTCGCCGCGTCACCGCCGCCGGCGGCCGTCGCCGTTGTCCTGCCGCGGCACCCCTCCTCCGCTTCCAGGGCCGCCGCGCCAGTAGCCCGCCGCCGCCGGCCTCTGCACCACCACCTTTTGCCAGATCCCGGCCGCCGCCGCCAGGATCTGCCACGCCGCTCCCCATGCCGGCCCCGCCGCCATTGCACTGCCTCGTCCCGCGGGGTCGACGGAGCTCGGCCTCCTCTTCGTGAGCCGCTGACCAGCAGGCCCCGAGACGCCGCACCGACGGACATGTCCGGGAGGAGCCCGGACATGTCCGCTTCCTCCTTTGTTGAGTCACCGACGAGTGGGACCCGCGTCCAGCCGCACCGACGGACACGTCCACCCCAGCACGGACATGTCCACTTTCCACGAAGGTCTAATTTCCACTAAGTCCCTGTAATTGCATATTTTTTTGCATCTTTGCATGCCTGTAACTTCTTGTGTGTATGTCCAAATTGATTGAATGGTATGTCGAAATGATCGTTGTGATATGCTCTACACTTTGTTCCATTGTGCCATGCTTGTTTGACTTCATCTTGTTGACCTAATCATCGTGACAAGAGTGCTACTTGTTATAAACTGTTGTTACTTGTTATTTTGTTGCCATGTTTGAGATGTGATAACTTGGTCTTGATAATTTTATTGCAACTTGCAATGCTTGTTTAAATGTGTTCCAGCAAGCTTTTGGGTGTGTTCTAAGTTCATGCTTGTTAAGTATCATGTCTACTTCACATACATGCTTCTTTTTATCATGTTTGGGTGTTGTAGCCTATATTTACCTTGCTCCAAAGTTGCTGTGTGGCTGTTAACTTCAGCTTGTTCTTATATCTTGTTTCATGTGTATCTTTTAGCCCGTTGCTCCGTTTTGAGCGTGTCTTATATGGAACTTGTGTGATTTTGCGTGTAGAATCATAATATCATGTTTTTTTTCATGTTTGGAATATGTTTGCTTGATGTTTGGGTGCATCTTGCACCATTGCCTTGCTTGTCTTGTTTTGCTCATATCTTCTAGGCCGTAGCTCTGAATTAAACAAACTTTATATGAAACTTGACTAGAATTTCGTGTAGATCATCATGGTGCATGTTAACCTACTGTTTAACAACTTTAACTTAAGGTTTGTTCAGATCTGGACTAATTTCAAATTATGCATATGAGGACTTACCAGATTTGTTATATGTTGATTCCGGCCTCATTTAAACTTGTTGGCTTGTGTTGTTTTTGAGTGCTTCATACCTTGCCATGTATTGCATCATATATAGACTTGTCTTGCATCATACTTGGTTGAGCATATTGTCATGTTCTTGTGTTGTGTGTTTACCGTATTGCTTGCTTCTTCTCGTTAGTGCTTGTTCCGTTGCGATCGTGATGATTCGTTCGTCTACACATGGTTCGTCTTCAAGGCTTCTTCTGCGTCTTCTTCATGGATCTGTTCTTCTTTCTTGCGGGATCTCAGGCAAGATGACCATACCCTTGGATACCTTTACTATCATTGGCATGCTTAGTTGTCTCGATGCTATCGTTATATGTCGCGCTACCCATCATTATTGTCAGCCCCTCTCCGTGTTGCCATGAAACCTCTAACCTTTGACACCTTCCTAGCAAACCATTGTTTGGCTATGTTACCCGCTTGCTCAGCCCCTCTTACAGCGTTGTTAGTTGCAGGTGAAGATGAAGATCCTTCCATGTGGGAACTTGTTGTTGGAATATCACAATATCTATTATTATTATTAACACACCTATATACTGGGCATGGGTGGAAGGCTTGGCCTTTTGCTTGGTGTTTTGTTCCACTCATGCCACCTCAGGTGCCGATAAAACGGCATTATGTTCCTCACACGGTTGGGTATATGGGGAGTTAGCAAGGCCCAACATTGGTTTTAATTTGCAACATAATAACAACATAATTATTTAATTAATTGCATAGGGAGTTAGCGCTACCAGAGGATTCTTCTACATAGCAGGGGGGCCAGTGCTGATGGTGTTGGTCCCAAACGGGGAGACTGCGGGACCGCCAAGGGGAAACTCGAGGTATCTGGCTCCTGTAGGATCACCTATCCGGGTGTGGCCTGAGACGAGATACGCGCGGCTACTATCAGGGTGTCGGCACGCCGGGAGGTCTTGTTGGACTTGTTTTACCATTGTCGAAATGTCTTGTGCACCGGGATACCGAGCCTGATCGGATTGTCCCTAAGATAAGGGGTAATATTATTATTACTTTTGCTAATCTTGAGAGCTTGTGATGGGCTAAGTTGGGACACCCCTGCAGGGTTATGATCTTTCGAAAGTCATGCCCGCGGTTATGTGGCAGATTGGAATTTGTTAATGTACGGTTGTAGAAAACTTGACAGAGGATCCGAAGTAAAACACACAACTGTGTGAGTAACCGTGACTGTCTCTTTTCACTTTGAGAAGAGAACGCAGTGGGGTTATGTTTGACTCGTAGGTAGTTCAGGATCTTTAGCGATCACTACTAGTTTGCGACCGTTTGCGTAGATGCTCATCTTATTCTTGTACTCGTAAGTTAGCCACCATACTTTTGCTTAGCCGCTGCTGCAACCTCACCACTTTACCTCTCCCTTCCTATTAAGCTTTGCTAGTCTTGTTACCCATGGTTATGGGATTGCTGAGTCCTCGTGGCTCACAGATACTACAACAACAGTTGCAGGTGCAGGTTTCCGATGACTTGACGTGAGAGCGATGATCTTTGTGTTGGAGTTCTTTCTTCTTCTTCTTCTTCTTCAGTATTGGGTTAGGTTCCGGGTCGGCAGCCTGGGATAGCAGATGGATGTCTTTGTGCTTTTCATGTTTGCATCTGTAGTCGAATGCCTTGTATTGATGTGTGTTGTATTCATGTGACTTGTATGAATTGTTGTATCCCCCATCTATGTATGTAATGGTACGATGTAATGATATCCATCTTGCTAAGTGCCCGAAATGCGGTTGTGCCCCAATCACGTAAGTGTCATGTGATCGGGATAGAATCACATCTTGGGCCTGACAATTATCTTTCCCTAGACGACACTAACATAGGGTCCACTCGTTGGTGCACGACCCTCATGTACAAACGATAGATTATGGGACTTGCCCTTTTTACAATGTCACGCATACACAAAGGGACCAACGGTGTGTCCGGTGCCCTGTAAAAACAGTCATGGTCGCCTATCCAAGCACGACCCCGTCCCGGGAGTGACCTCAAGTCTCTCCCGTCACTAGTGATGTTGGCACCATGCTAGTATCAGCCTAAGTAATCAATAATGCCCCGTCCCATAAGGGGTAGAGTGGTTGCACATGTTTGGTTGGGACGGTAATCACACATAAATCTATTCCATCATTTTACCCACACACGAGAACTTTCTTTGGTACACCACTTCTTCCTCAAGTGGTGACCTTAACTCAACATCACCCTCGGGCATTAGGGGCACCGATGGGGTTTTCGAAAAGAATGCAACCACGAAGGGTTCATGGTACATATGCATCATCATGTATCGACATCTAATCATTTGTCATTGCATCTGTGCACATGGTAAAGATCATGAGTAGGGGTATGCATCATATGGTGGCTCTCAACAAGTTTACCAACATCACTCTTTATCATCATGCAATCAGAAATAAAAGGGTTCCAAGGAACAAAAGGGGTATCATGGTCAAAGGGTTGCTTGCCTGGATTGGCTTGGTCTTCAAGGTTTTCAAATCCTTCCCCTCCTTCTTCTTCAGCAACTTCGTCAAACACGGTATCTAATCGTCGCAATAAATAATGGCAAAATAAGACAATAATAAAAACAGAAAAATCAAAGTGCTCAGAAAAATGTCAAGTTATTTTTATAAAATACTAAAGGGAAAACTAAGATGGCAAAAATTCTTAGTTTGGGATTTGGAGTGATAGAATGGGGTACATTGATTTTTGAATAGAGGTTTTAGTGTTCAAATATAGATTTAAATTTGAAAAAAATAGGAAAGGTTCATGAATATGGGTGAAAGTTATATCATTAAATAGGTTGGAATTTCACAAGTTTTTAGGAACTGGATTTATTTCATTTGGATAAATATTTAATCCAGGGGAATTTTTATAAAACAGACAGAAAAAGAAAAAGAAAAGTGGCACTATGCCACTGGGCCAGAACAGCTGCAGTGCAGCAGGCACAGCCAGAGGGGCGGCCCAGCGCACTGGTGCTTGCGCGCGCGCCAGGTTTTAAACCTGATGGGCAGAGCCCAAGCGTCAGCGAGGGGAGAGAGAGACGAGGGAGAGGAGAGACTGACAGGCGGGGCCCGCCTGTCATCCCTAACCCTCCGGCAGAGGGCCGGCGAGCTGACCGGCGGTGATGCAGGGCATGGCGAGGTCGGGAGAGGGCATGGCTAGACTCAGCGTCGAGTCGCCGTTCGGGTGGAGGTGGCTGCAGTCGCCGGGGTGGCCTGGTTCGCCGGCGGCGGAGGTGCTTCGGGCGTCGATGGTTCTGGCCGTTTCCGCCTGTAAAAGAAGTGGGGGAAAGAGGGGAAACGATCAGTGAGGTCGTGCGGTTCATAATCCAGCCCTCCTGAGGCCAATCCACCAAAGAAGGAAGTAGGTTTTTACACCACAAGGTGGCCTGAACCTGGGTAACTCTTGCGTGCTTCACTTGTTGTTTTCTTGAATCCCTTCACTAGGCGAAGGCGAGACGCAAGGTAGACGTGAGTGGGAGAGATCTTCGTTCACGCCCCTGTGTTCGAACTTCTTGGGTTTTGCGGAGCCCTGTATCCGACAAACAACTAGAAAGAAAGATTAACATATCATGAACAAACTCCAAAAGAAGGGATTAATCACTTAGATGAAACAAGAATAAGAATTATGTTGCATGGATCCTTCCACAATTTAAATTGATGACAAGCAACGGATTTGCATACTACTTATTCGCATTGAAATTGATTAAAGATGGATATAGCACAAAACTTGAGAAAAGTCTTGAACGACTCACCATTACGGTTTCGAAAATAATGAATGAATTTATATAGTAACAAAAAAATGAATCTTGAACGAATCACCGTAAGAATTGAAATGAATGAAGAAAGCAGAATGAATCGCCACAAAGAATTAGAAAAAGAACAAAGGCACTTGAAGAAACTTATATACAAAAGAATGAAGGGACCACGAGCAGAGTAGAGAATACTTGAATGATGCACCGGAAGAATTTGAGAACAAGAGCTGGACATTGAGAATGAAGAATTCTGAAATGATGACTTCCGTTTGAAGGAAACACTCGTGAAATGCTTCGCATGGGTACGAAAAGAATCCTCACAATCAAAACAATTATGAGGATGGCATGAAGCTAGAATCATGAATCTTCATGGGAAATGAGCAAGATTTAGAAGATATTCTTCTTCAGTCTTCAAATGCTGAGAAAGATGATGAGAAACACCTAGAAGAATTTTGATACTCCGGATGAATGAAGAATATAAAGGTTAACCAGCGATGGAAAAAAATTGATAGAGATCTTGGAGAAGGTATATGACTGATGGAATCCATTCTTATGTCACACTTTAGCAAGAATTTGAGAATAACTCCGGAGAGAATTAGAACAGTCAGGTAAGATCCTGAGAAAAGACATGTGTGTTAGCGCCCACTCAAAAGAAACACTGTTGGAATGACTGCTTAGTAAGAGATATTGCACCAGTTGAATTGAATGCTTGAATGAGATAACAGCCTCAAAATAGCTTGAACGGATTAAGAATGGAAACACGAATCTTCTTAGATATATTCAACACTCTAGAACAACGAAATAGCGAGAGTTGGACGATTGAGAGGGGTACAAGCATGGAAAAACATTTGAACCAAGGAAAAGAATATGATCACATCGGAAACTTGAATTGGATTCATCGGTGTCGGTGTACAAAAAGAGGGGTACACTTTTTGTACCCCTATGACTGTGCACGGGCAGTATGAGCCACGGCGCCACCACACTAAGCATGGCGAGGGAGGCAAGCCGGGGCAAGACTGAAGCTCAATGGAGACTGGAGCGACGCCAAGAACAAGACCACAAAGAGCAAAGGGACGAAGCAGCTTGTCGGGGCCGGCTCTGGCAGCCCCGGCAAGACCCTTGCCGCGGCAGCTCGCCCCGCGCCTACGGAGCGAATCACCCTTGGGTCCACCGCCCCCATGGGGCGAGGATTCGGGAGATATCCCCGTGGTGGCATGCAGATCTTTGTGAAGACATTCAAGATCAGATGCAAGTTAAGAAGATGACGACCCTTGGCGGGATCCCAGCCAAGGGGGACTACAAGGCCCCCGGCAAGCACCTTGCCGGGGATGACAGCAGGCGCCGCGGCAAGACCCTTGTCGGGGCCCCGGCAAGGCCCTTGCCGAGGACACCCACGGGGCCACCATCAGGCCCGCACCAACTGGGTTTCCACCGACCCACATAGCTACCGACCCGACCAGCTGGACAGGCTCCTGCGTGGCAACCCACAGATCCTCGTGGAGACCCGCCGTTACGCCACCTCAGCTGCCTCTCTACCTACATGGCACCTCAGGCACCGCTGGCCAGGGCGCGTGTCAACGCGAGGAGGGGCGGCGACGAACAAGACGGGCATCTCCCCTCGTCCCCGATAAAGCAAGGACACCTAAGCTAGGCGCATTAAATGCACTTTGTCCTGTAATGCGAGGGATAACCTCGCATCTCTGTACCCTTTCCACCTCTTGTGTGCCACTATGGCAACCCCTTTAACCTATAAAAGGAGGACCGAGGCGACCAGGAGGAGGATTCGGCTTTTTAGAACTCCTCACGACTCTCTTGGAGCTCCTCGTTGGCTGAAGAACACCAACATATAATCCACCAAATTAGGAGTAGGGTTTTACGCATCTTTGCGGCCCGAACCTGGCAAAAGGAACCGTGTCCTGACCGTTAGATCCGCTCTTCTCTCAACCACGCGCCCCGCAACCGTAGTAGGGATTCTTGTGATCCCATAGGTGTCGATCCAAATACCCAGACATCTTTGGCGCGCAATGTAGGGGGTGCGTAGTTGTGAGAATCGGCTTTAGCGGTTAGTTCAACGCTCCTGCATCGTCATGGCGCCCAAGAAGAAGACGACGGTGGCGGTTGGCCCGTCGGAAGCCGGACAGCCCGTCCCGACGCGGGCGAGCAGTGGACCAGTCGCGGAAAGGACTCGGGGCGCTGCTCGCGAACACCAACGCCATCCCGACAGTCGAAGTTTGGGAGGTGGCGACGCTTGTGCGCCTGGTAACAGGCCGCACACCGCCAGTTCCAGAGATGGAACCCGGCCCTCTGCGGGTGGCGCGGGGCCTTCCAAGGTCACGGCCGCACCACCCGAGGGTGACGCGAGGCCCTTCAGAACTCCCACGCCAGCACCAACAGCGCTGCTTGACCTCGGGTGCCCACTCCGGCACGCGCACCTCTTCGGAGTGCTTTGCTCTCGTCGAGGACGTGCCTGAGAGCTCCACCGGAAAGAAGAAGGCCGGCGAGACCTCAGACACCCACTCCGGAAAGCGCACCTCTCCGGAGTATCGCGCTCCCGTCGAGGACGTGCCAGAGAGCTCCACCGGCAGTAACAAGAGATCCAGGGTCGTGCCGCCGGGAACCAAGAAGGTTTATGTCAAGGAGGACGGCACGGGAGGGGCTTTTACCATAAGCTCCGCCCTTGACAATTAATAGGAAGACGCGCTCGTCACCTTCCTACGGGTGAATGTCGACGTGTTTGCCTGGCAAGCATCCGACATCCCCGGCGTTCCCAGGGAAGTGATTGAGCACCACCTTGTTGTCTGTCCTCATGCGCGGCCCGTCAAGCAGAAGGTCAGGAAGCAAGCTTTGGAACGGCAAGAGTTCATCACCGAGGAGATCCGGAAACTGGAAGCTCGGGAAGTGATTGAGCACCACCTTGCTGTCTATCCTCATGCGCGGCCCGTCAAGCAGAAGGTCAGGAAGCAAGCTTTGGAATGGCAAGAGTTCATCACCGAGGAGATCCAGAAACTGGAAGCTACGGGTTTGGTGAGAGGGGTGCTCCACCCAACGTGGTTTGCCAATCTAGTGGTAGTGCGCAAGGGAAATGGGAAGTGGAGGTTGTGTATTGATTACACAGATATCAATAAAGCTTGTCCCAAAGACCCCTTCCCGTTGCCGCGCATAGACCAGATTGTTGACTCCACGGCAGGGTGTGACCTTCTATCATTCCTCGATGCCTACTCCGGCTACCACCAGATCTTCATGGCAAGAGAAGACGAAGAAAAGACATCATTCATCACCCCATGTGGCATGTACTGTTTCGTACGAATGCCTTTCGGGTTGAAGAGTGCTGGCTCGACATTTGCAAGGGCACTCCAGATTGGTTTTGAACCCCATCTCCATAGAAATATGGAGGCTTATATGGATGATATAGTGGTCAAGACCAAGAACAAGGCAACCCTTGTACCGGATTTACAAGAAACATTTGTGAACCTGCGCAAGATCAACCTCAAGCTGAACCCTGATAAGTGCGTCTTCGATGTTCCGTCTGGCAAGCTTCTCGGATTCTTTGTGTCACAACGTGGGATAGAAGCCAATCCAACAAGATCAAAGCTATAGAGCAGATTGAAGCACCCAAGCGGGTCAAGGACGTGCGTCGGCTTGCTGGCTGCGTTGCCGCCATGAGCAGATTTATTTCCAAGTCTTCCGAGCGCGCCCTCCCCTTTTTCAAGATCTTGAAAAAGGCGGGCCCAATGGAGTGGACGCCGGAAGCCGAAGCAGCGTTACAAGACCTGAAGAAGTATCTTTCCTCCACGCCAATACTGGTTGCGCCCCGACCATAGGAACCGTTGCTGCTATACTTAGCGGCAACAAACCAGGTGGTCAGCGCCGCACTGGTGACACAAAGAGAAATCAACGATGAGATGATAGCAGTAACAGAGCCTGGTGCCACTGGCGTAGGGGCGACATAGCCGATTGGAGTGCAACCGAAGAAGAAGATGATGCAGCACCCAGTCTACTTTGTTAGCTCCCTCTTGCAGGGGGCTAGGTCAAGGTACTCCGGTGTGCAGAAATTGCTCTTCGGCCTTCTTATGGCCTCAAGGAAGCTGCGTCACTACTTCTAGGCGCACGAGTTCACTGTCGTCACTCGCCTCCCTCTGCAACGGATATTGCAAATCCAGATGCAATGGGAAGGGTTGTAGAGTGGGCACTGGAGCTGTCTAGCTTTGGCCTCAAGTTTGAAAGCACTTCGACAATTCAGAGCCGAGTCCTGGCAGAGTTCGTCGCAGAATGGATCGCAACACCTGATGAAGAGGTCCAGGAAACTGCTCTCCCCGGCAAGGAGGCGAGTTGCAACTGGATCATGTACTTTGATGGGGCTTTCTCCTTACAGGGCGCCAGGGCTGGCATACTGCTGGTCGCGCCCACTGGAGAGCACCTCAAGTACGTGGTCCAGATGCACTTCCCTAGGGAGGTATCAACGAACAACACTGCCGAGTACGAGGGGCTGCTTGCTTGTCTTAGGATCACGGCGGACCTCGAAATCAAGAAGCTCATTGTCAGGGGCGACTCGCAACTTGTCGTCAAACAAGTCAACAAGGATTACCAGAGCCCGTTGATGAAGGCCTACGTTGATGATGTGAGAAAGTTGGAAGAGCGCTTTGACGATATACAGGCGGAGCACGTTCCCCGAGCGGAGAACGACGTCGCTGATTACTTGTGAAGCGCGCTGCCCTCAAGCTACCTGTGGAACCAGGTACCTTTGTGCTTCAGCTTTCTCAGCCATCCGTTGATCCATCAACAGAGCAGAACAAGAGGAGGAAGTCAGGGCCCGACAAGTACTTTCCCACCGAGCTCCCTGGAGCCGCCGGCAAGAATGTTGCCGGGGACACTGAGCCCGCCACCGGAGGGCTGACTCCGGCGGAGCGTCAAGCTTTTGCCGTCGAGATAGACAATCCCTTGGCGGAGGAAATGCCTTTAGTCCTCGCCGTCGAGCCCCAGGCTCCAGCGTGGGCGCAGCATACCGTCCGATTCCTTCAGACTGGGGAACTTCCTGAGGAGCAGGAAGAAGCGGAGAAAGTAGCCCGTCGGTTTGCCGTGTACCAGTTCCTCGATGACGTCCTCTACAGAAGGAGACCAAATGGTGTGAAATTGAAGTGCATCCCCCGAGAGGAAGGACTGGAGCTGTTGGCAGAGATACATGGAGGCATATTTGGATCCCACATAGGGTCGAGAGCTCTTGCCGGCAAGGCATTCCGGCAAGGCTTCTTCTGGCCCACTGCCCTCCAGGATGCGGTGGCGCTGGTCACCAGGTGTGAAGCGTGCCAATTCCATTCGAAGAAACTTCATGAACCAGCTCAAGCCCTTCAAACCATTCCTCTCTCCTGGCCCTTCTCGGTCTGGGGGCTCGACAGACTGGGCCCTTTCCCCCGCGCCGTCGGGGGCTTTGAGTACTTGTACGCTGCAATCGACAAGTTCACAAAGTGGCCAGAAGTGGAGGCAGTGAGGAAGGTCACAGCTCAGTCAGTCATCAAGTTCTTCAAGGGACTAGTATGCCGTTTTGGTGTACCCAACAGGATCATCACCGACAACGGCACGCAGTTTACAAGCCGCACCTTCATGCAATATACCCAAGACCTTGGTAGCAAGGTCTATTTCGCTTCCGTTGCTCACCCGCGAAGCAATGGTCAAGCTGAGAGGGCAAATGCTGAAGTGTTGCGAGGATTAAGGACAAAGACCTTTGACAGGATGCACAAGAGCGGGAGGCCCTGGATTGATGAATTGCCGGCAGTTCTTTGGTTGATCAGGACGACGCCAAATCGAGCCAACGGCCAGACGCCCTTTGCCCTGATATACGGGGCAGAAGAAGTTCTCCCCACGGAACTCATATACGGGTCACCTCGAGTGCTCGCTTATGATGAGCTTGAGCAAGAGCAATTGAGGCAAGACGATGCAATGCTCCTTGAGGAAGATCGTCTTCGGGCGGCGGTGAGAGCAGCGCGCTATCAGCAAGTTCATGCCCGGAGCTTTGAGGAAGGCGACCTTGTTCTCCGGCGCGTTCAATCGGCCAGGAATACGAACAAGTTGACGCCGAAGTGGGAAGGCCCTTATTGGGTAATACGAGTCACCAAGCCTGGCGCTGTCCGCCTGGAGACCAAGGATGCCGTTCCTGTGAGTAGTTCCTGGAACATCGAGCATCTTCGCAAGTTTTACCCATAAGGCGCCGCTGCTGGGCCCCCCGGCAAGCCACCCTTTTGTACAAGCTTTGCCGGCAAGGCATGTAACCCTTTGTACAAAGCCAGGCGCAGACCCTAAGCATAAATAAATGAAGCGCTGGCGCCCTAAGTTTTAGCATGCATGTTGAGTCGAGTCTCGTCTTTGGTTAGGGTTGATAGTGCTTAGTAGCGGCTAACCCCTAGCTTAGAGGTCGAGTCTTTGTCTTTCCTCTGTCTTCCTTGGTTTACAGGACGCTCAGGCATCCTTACCGAAGCCACTTGGAGGAAGGAAAAAAGAACAGACCAGTGCCTAGGCCCCGGCAAGCCAGTGTTGCCGGGGGCTGCAAATGGAAGAATTCGCCCACGGCAGACTAGGGTTGCCGGGGGCTGCAGCTTCAGATAAGTCCTTTTTCCCTTATCATGCATTCCGTTCTGGACTGAGGTATGTGAAACCTCGTTCTTTTCCTTAAGCTACCGTGCTCACATAACTATAGGCCCTAAGGATCGTTCCTGGGACTAGGTTTGGTCGTAGTCGCGGCAGCAAAGGGATAAAACGAGGAGCTTGAGCCCGCTTCGTCCCTGCCTGTGCCAAGGGCGTGAGAAAGGTTAAGCGAAGTAGGGAAACGGCAGGGCCTGTTGCCGGGCGAGAAAATGTTTATCTTAAGGATATCAGTGATTTATTCCCTGTTGTGGGTTTTTATCTACGAACAAATGACCCGACAAACATTCCTTTTTCATTAAAAACATTCCATTCAGGTACAGTCCATAGGGAATGAAAAACATGAATAAGGGGATTACAAGTTTTAAACTTAACAGAAGCCCGCAGGCTCACAGACTAAAAAGAGATAAGATGCCCGTAATGCCTTTCTTGTCCCTCTCCTCAGGAGGTAGGTCAGGGTGGCGAGAAGGGCAAAAGGGGCGCCCAGGCGAGCTACGGGTGGCAGAAGACACCGAGAAGGCATCTCGGCGGCCTCCTCAGGGCTGGATGGTGATGACGGCGCCGGAGGCTGAGCTCGAAGACGAGGCGGACGGACGTCAGTAGGAGACGAAGGCATCGGTGCCCGAGTACTCCGACATGTCGACCTTGCCGCCCGCCTTCTTCCTCTTCCTCTTCTGCAGCCTCCCTATGCCAGCCGCCAAGGAGACGACCCCGAGAAGTTCAAGGAGCCGGCGACGCGGATGATAGGGTCGCCGGTGCCACCAGGAGCGGCGCCCGACACCTGTCGGACCCGTCATCCTGCCGTCCCCCGCCCTCATCGTCGTTGTCGCTGTCCTCCTCATCACCCTCGTTCGAGGAGGAGTCTTCGTCATCAGAGGAGCTCTCCATGCAGGACCTCGCGCGAGTCCCGAGGTGCCCAAAGACCTTGACGGAGAGGTGGCCATCCCCCATCAACTTGAAGTGGAGGGTGAGCCCATCCCTCAGGCTGTGGATGCGACCGAACCTCTTCCATCCTTGGCGAAGATACATCACATGAGGGGCAGGGAAGTCGACGCGGGCCCGCGTGCCACTGATCCCACAACCCCTCATGTGCAGCCGCAACGACTCCGGCGGGTTCACCTCCATCTCCCGCGCAAACGGAGTCGGGAGACGAAGGCAATAGCGCGGCGACCCCCGCATCCTAATGAAGAATTCACAGGGGTCATCTCCAACATGACCTTCCACTGGAGGAGGAGCTGCTGGCTGGGGCGAGGCCGGTGGGCCGCCCCGTCCTCCTCTTCCCCGAGCGCCCCAGCCTCGCCCACGGCCCCGCCCCCTCCCTCTTCCCCTCGTGGCCGGTTCGGCCACCGAGGGTGCAGGAGAAGGGGGGACGCGTTGTCGAGCAGCGACCCTCGTCGCCACCGTTGAGGAGCCGGGGTTTTCCTTCTTCATGGCGGACGGAAGAAAGGAGCAGAAGCTGAAGGAGAAATAAGATGGAGGAGTGCGGAGCGCCGTCCCCTCCCTCCGCCATTTATAAAGGGGTGGGGCTAGAGCTGGACCGCCCCGCTCGGCAATTCAAGACGCAGAAGGCGAGAGGGGCTGGGACCGACCCGCCGCCCCAACCAACGACGGCTCGGTTTCCCGCCTCCGCCGCTCGCCACCTCGAACGCATGGGAGGCACGTGGCGAACGTGTAGGACCAAAGGGACAGGTGAGGCGACCTCTCCCCACCCCGTGATCGTGGGGAGTGGACGCCTAGCAGACCGCGCCTCGGCCCCATCCAGTCAGCGGGCCGCCTCCTTTCGCATTTACTGCGACGTGACGCATGTGTGCGGAAACCACCCCACGCATGCCGCCCACGTCATGCACGCCCCTCCACCCCGCGCCGCGCGCGCGGGTTGTGGGAGGCGCAGCGCGCGGAAATTTTACCACAGTGAAAACTGCCCCGCCTGCCCGCGCACCGTTTTCTGGTCTTGGCCCAACAACGTGTCGCGCTTATGTGTGGCCCAGGCTCGGGGGCTCCTGTCGGTGTACAAAAAGAGGGGTACACTTTTTGTACCCCTATGACTGTGCACGGGCAGTCTGAGCCACAGCGCCACCACACTAAGCATGGCGAGGGAGGCAAGCCGGGGCAAGAATGAAGCTCAATGGAGACTGGAGCGACGCCAAGAACAAGACCACAAAGAGCAAAGGGACGAAGCAGCTTGCCCCGGCAAGATCCTTGCCGGGGCCGGCTCTGGCAGCCACGGCAATACCCTTGCCGTGGCAGCTCGCCCCGCGCCCACTACTAGGAAAAGGCCTACTAATGGCGCACCTAATTTGGCCATTAATGGCGCATTAGTGGTGTGCCATTAGTGCCACGCCATTAGTATATTTTACTAATGGCGCACCTCTGGTGCGCCATTAGTATCTGTTATACTAATGGCGCACCTCAGATACGCCATTAGTATATACAGCAGTGCGCCATTAGTATGCCTCCCAGGGGGCCATGTATACCCAGGTGCTTTGGCATACTAATGGCGCACAACAACAAGATGCGCCATTAGTAACTTTGGCATAATAATGGCGCACTGTTTAATGATGCGCCATTAGTATCCTTTGGCATACTAATGGCGCACTGTGATGTGATGCGCCTTTAGTATGAATATTAGTTTTCTTTTATTTTTTTATTTTCTGTTTTTTGCAGAGGTTACAAAATGTATAATTGGACAGAATATAGACAGCACACATCAACAACAGATTCATTGAATACAATAGAAGATTAGTCTCCGAATACAATTAATCATATTAGTCTCCGAATACAATTCATCATATTAGTCTCCGAATTGAAAAGACCGAACAAAGATAGAACATTATATTACAAGTCTCGAGACCGCGAGTAGCGAGTTTGTCTTCACATTACAAGTCGATATCGATCATCTAAACTACCATCACATAGAACAGAGCTGCGATCATCACGATGAAACTCGTCTTCATCCGGTTCCTCCAACGCTCCCTCCCCTCTCCCGCTAGATAGCGGGCGTATCTAGATTCGGCCTCGGCCCTAGTGGTGTACCCTTTGTAACTGTTACCGCTTAATCGATGAACCTGTCTCCGACACTCCTCCCAGTCGTCGTAGACTACGAGAACCTTACCCTTGTACACGACATACGACGGCATCGCTATGCACTAGCCAAACGAAACGTTAGTACCAATTCACAGACAATACATAAGCAATATATAAGTATGCAACAGAACGATCGAAAGAGAAAAGCAAGACATTAATAGCATCGATTACATCTAAGTTGAACGACTCTCGAAACCAAAGAGACATACTACAAGTTCATTAAAGTTTAATTACAAAATGAGCCAATCGATGTTTCAGAACTAGACACAGCATCACTGCTTTCGACTCGACTCAAGGGACCGGAGCGTGGATGAAGCCGCCGTCTATCGTGGGAGTCATGAAATCACGGGCGTTGTCAGCCTGCATTTGTAGCATTGTGTCGATGTCACTGTTGGACGGTTGATTTCTGAGGTAGAACTGCCCCGAGGTACGAAGGACATCTTGATGGATGATTTCCGCAAACTCCGACTGGATGCGAAAGAATTCTTGTCTGATGTCCGCATCCTGGATTGCCGACACGCTCGCGGCCCAATCTTTGAGTTTACTCGGTAGCAGAAGTTGATGATGGTCCCGTACGATCGCCCGCATGTGATGGATGGCGTAGTAGGCACCCTTCTGACCGCCAGGCGACTGCTTGACGCAGCAGAACGTCGTATTGTGGGAGAACACGTGCTTGCCGTACTTACGAACTGTCCTGGTGAAGGTGCCTCCAGATTTGGCGTAGCCGGGGAGAACATCATCAAGAACCTTCTTGACATTTGTGTAGTCTACGTTCTACTGACGGTCCGGGTCGAAATACGTGGCCATGGAATATTTGGGGCTTAGGAGGATGAGCGTGCAATGTGTGTCACAGCAGAAAACACGGAATGTTAAAAGAAAAACGATCGAAATCTAAGAATTCATATGTTACGGGGCGGTTGAGGGGAGGACTTACTCGGGAAAGTAAGGCACGAGAAAGTTATCCTTATCTCGGTTTGCCAGAATGACGCCTTCCAGGTAAGAACTCGCGACTTGCTGGTCCCCAGCGCTGCCCAAGATCTTGGCACGCATGTAGAAGGGGTCGACTATCACGATATCCGGGGTCTTGTCGCGAATGATCCGCATCTCCATACTCAGCAAAAATAGCCGAACGAAGGTGTAGTGCAGCGGATGAAGGTTCAACATAGCGTGGATGTCATCAAACCGCAGGACTATCGTACCCTCGATGGAGTTATCCACAAAGCCCTTGGCCTCTGGCACCTTGGCCGCGAAAACCGGGTATGCCACATCCTTCTCTCTGAGACGCCGCTTCTCCAAAGAAAGAACACTGTCATGCAGACTCCGCATAGCACCGGTTGCAGCATCGAGCATATTTCTCAGTAGCATCGGCCTACCCGCCACATGCACCCTCCTCATTACATCCTCAGGTGAAGGTGGCCCGTCCTGAGCATGGATCGTACTCGGTGCCGGCTGGCTCGCACCCTTCTTAGTCTTTCTTTTGCGTGCCTTCTTCTTCTCCTGTAATGGGACCGAGTTCTGCTCACAGACCGCCTTCTTGAGTGTGTTGGGGCTGATAATATTTCGCACCTCGCCTATCTGAGGCTCGGTGAAGTCGGCAGCTGGAGGCGTCTCCTGAGAGCTGAACGGCAGATGACGCCTGTTGCAACTTGGCTTCTCCGCGGTACCAGCTAGATCGCGCACGTCTTTTGTTGGGTTGGGTTCTTGAGAAGGCGGCCCCATGAAGTCGCCACCGTACCCATGATCGGCAAAGTACTGATCGACATTGGCAAATGTATCGTCGTCGTCGTCGTTCTGATCCTGTGCCATATGCATGTTTGGATCCAGTGGCATAGGGATGTCCGGCACCGGTGCGGCGGTCTTGCCATGGGGCCGACTTGGCGCCGGCACGACGGGTGGTGTTGTCTTTGGGATGGTGTCCCCCGCCCCAAACGAATCTAGCTCTTCGGCCAAAGCAGGGGCCAGCTCAGGCAGGTGCTGACGGTCATCATGTCATCATCGTCGGCCCCGACGGGTCGAATCGGAGGTAACACCTCGTCGTAGCCTGGCAGCACCCGAACCAGTTGAACCCTAAACAAGTTGGGTGGCATCTGGGTACCATGGAACAAGGGGTTTCCCGGTTGAACGATTTTGCCCTTGGCGACATCGACCAACTCGTTGTTCATGAAGTGCAGGAGAGTGCACGGAACATCGGCGGCGCCCTGCGAAAACATGTAGGGCGTCAGGGATGCCCAGTCAAAGGCAAGGAGATGAAGTCCTTGGTCGAGAGAGGCTTAATTAGTTACCATGATGATGGGGTCGAGCTCAGCTAATGTCGAGGCACCGCCAACGGCGGGCGTGCAGTTGACGGAGGGGCCGCTTGCTGCAGAGGTGCAGGCGGGCGTACACCCGGGTGCATTAAGCTCCCGTGCCGGCGTCGGAGACACCAATGCCGCCTCCGCCGGAGACACCAATGGCCCCGCCATCGCGTTCTGCGAGTTGCTGGCCGTGAAGCTAGGAATTGGGGGCGGCCCCTGTTGGCCGCCCGCAATCCACGCACTCAACCCCTCGATCAAGGTAGGCACAATGGCGGTGATCGTCGCTCCGAGCTGTTGTTGCACTTGCTCTTGGACAATCTCCGAAATCCGCGCCACCTGTGCCTTGAGTTCTTGAACCTCGCGCGCCTGGCTTTCCGAGCTGGTCTTTTTCTCCTTTCGCCCACCAGCGTTATAGTATGACGACCATTTTGTCGACAAGCCTTTGTCGGCCACACGACCAGCTGATGTCAGCTTACTGAGCTTATCCTTGTTCTTCATTACATTCAACGCCCTATTTAGAGTCGTGTCCCAAGGGTTGCTCTTAGTCGACCCCACGCTACTGCTTTCAGTCGCCTGCGGAAGGAATGTGAACCATTTAGAAATTTGGCTTCATTAATTAGAATGCAACCATATGGAGCTAATTACGCGGGGGTGTATTCCTTACCAGAACAAGCTCAAGCGCCCTGGTCTTCGGATCCATGGTAAGCTCCTTTGTTTTCGGGTCCTTCTTGTATCGGGCCCTGAAAATTTCCTGGTCTTCTTGTCACCGTATTTATCGAAGAGGGGCGGTAGGCCTTGCTCGGCACGGTCCGCCTCCTCCTTGTCCCATATAGGCTCCGCCACTCTGTAACGGCCGGGACCGAGTGTGTGTTCCCCTAAGTTCAGCTCCCGCATTTCTTTCCCCCACTGACTTGATTCGGATTTTGCGGTGCTCGAGCAATTGATTTTGAAGTCGTTGTAGTCATCTTCGGTGATCGAAGGATTTTTCTCCTTGATCTTCTCATAACTCTCACCTTTCTCGATCATTCTCTTCACATTGCTTTTCCAAGTAGACAGGGCCTTGCTCATCTTTGTGAGGGCAGCATTGTTCACTTTATTCCCTTTGAGGCTTGTGTTTTCAAATTCAGCGGGGAACTTGTATCGTTCGTGCAACTTCGTGAAGAGGAGGTTGCGCAAATTCCCTCGGTCAGGATGCCTCAGGTTCTCGGTGTTGATCGAGACGGTGCTCCGGAGAATGCACCTGAGCTGAAGCAAGTACCCCTTGACTATTCGTTCGGGCGCCATTGGATTCCCGTCGGAGTCCACTTCAGTAACTTCCTCCTTGAGGGTGCGGAGCACGGTCGGGCGCTGGTCCTTCCGTTGCCTCTTCGATTGGCTGCCATCTGTGCGTGCGCCGCCATCATTAGTGGTGGCATCCTCGGCGGCACCATCAGTGGTGGCATCAGTGGGGTCATCCTTGGCGGTACCATCAGTGGTCTCAGGATCGGTGGGGAAGGCGGCGTCCTCATACAAGTGAGGTTGTTCCTCCATCTCCTGGGATAGCTTCCAGAATGCCTTGCCGCCCGAACCCCCGGCGTCATCGTTGTTGGCCATGTTTCTCTCTAAATAGGAACAAAGTTTGGTCAAAAAGTTGGTTATTGTCAAGGAACAAGATCACGGTCTCATCATTTAGGGTTTGTCGACACCGAGGCATCCTAAAAGCTAAGCTTTTATCATTGAGGGTTTTTCGACGCCGAGGCACCCTAAAAGCCTAAGCTTTCATCATTTCGGTTTTTATCGACACCGAGGCACCCTAAAAGCCAAGGTTTTATAATTTATGGTTTGTCGACACCGAGGCATCCTAAAAGCTAAGCTGGGAAGGAGAATTCTAAGTTGGGCCTAATCACTTGGCTCTATTGCCGCCTATGGTTTACTGCAGCTAGAATAAAGGGGCACTTGATCCTACTTAATTAACTACTAAGATACTCCGGCCCATGCATTAGTCACAAGTACCCCATATGTCCTATTTTTGGCAAAGTCATGCTAAAATTCACGGAAAATTTCAGCATGACCTTTGCTGAAAATAGGACATATGGAGTACCCGAATTCGCCGGAACGGAAGTTAATCGACATTCCAGCAAACTCAAGGGCCTCTCGGGTGGACAAGGCAAAAAAGGCCTCCATCACAACATGGAAAATACATTGGCATGTGAAGAGGTGAAACAATATATGCATCTCCAAGCAGTATCATTCAACATTTTGGACAAACCACTACAAGCAATACTGGATCAGATACAAGAAGAATGTGAGAAAATGCAGACAAATACTAACAGATTGAGGTGCTGTGCTATTAACATTTCAAGTCAAAACCTTTTCTGGTTAGTAAGTGTTTCTTGAGCATATGTATGTAGTAAGTGTTTCTGCTCTCAGTGTTTCAGAACACATATTTTAGCTACCTGGTACCAGTGCTATTACCCAGCAGTTAATTAGCTTTTGCTTTTGCTTTTCCGTGCCAAATTCTAGCTAGTACCCGCAAATTAACATCTAGCAGCAATCATTTTCAAATATATATACACTGGACATTTTTATATTAACCTAAGGAAAAATGAACTAGCAGTACTAGCAGTTGTTTTTCTTCTTCATTAACTGTACTACCAGTTTTTTTTCTTCTTCATTAACTGTATTAGCTATTTACTAGCAGTACTAGCACTTGGATCATATGCTAATGCTACATTGATACATCATCATTCTGGGTAATATTAAACCCAAGCAACTTTATAATCAACCCAAGATACATCAACTACTGCACTGTCCTGCCTAATAAAAACAGTCATGCCAGCATATAGTATATAAATATGAATTTGTGTTTACAAGAAGAGTGCCCATTGCAATGTAAACCTGAGAACACAACTCACCTCAAGTGCAGGATATAGCAGACACCTACTTCTTCAGTCAAGTGCAGTAAAAGACCGTTTGCAGAACCTGTTTAGTCAGGGTTGAACATTAGAATCCATACTATGCTCTACTATGCTTGTAAAGGAACACTATGACCTCCCTACCATTTGAGTAAGCGGAAGCTTGGCTTCAACTACTGACATCACCAATTAAAATTCAGATAAAGAGTAAGGTCCTAGAACTCACAAATTATGCATGCATATTTAAGTGGAGGAAACTCCAAGCTTGTTTATAATAGAAACTCCAAGCATGGATAAAAAAACTAAGCATGGCAGCAAGACGCTGATGCATCTTGTGTGTCGCCAACTTTCAAAACAGAACCGGAATTCTATTGATAAATGGAAGCATTTTTATAGTCCCTCGAAACAAAATAATCACAATACAGAAGCACCTAGGTAAGAAGCTGTAAAATAATACCATGGGTGCATTATGAGTGTTAGTTGGGAGCATGAAACTTCAATAAAAGAATCTGTGCCAATACTGAGAATGGATAAAAAAACTAAGCATGGCAGCAAGACATGAGTGTTATTGTGCCGCCCCCTTCAATAACAGCAATGACCTAGATGGCTTAAGTTACATCCAAGGCGATGTATCGAAAGCTGAGTGTCTCCTGTGTCCTCACATGATCTGTACTAGCAATACATGGTTTAAATAAGCAATAAAATACTACCAGAGGAAGTCATAGCTGCAAAATTTGTATGGGCTGCAAAATTTGTATGTGCTCCTCCCTCTCTCTCTCTCTGGTAACTAACTAAATGAATTGACCACAAAATAAGTGGACTTGTTCATCTACACCACGGACGTAAAACCGACGCTCCATCTTTCAAGATTAATAAACAAGCCTTGATTTGCATGCGCCCATAACTATCATTCCAGTGCGGTGGTATGTTTGCTTGTCATTCCAGTGCCATTTCTAGTCATTTCACATTGGCCCTAAAAATGTCTCATTTTCTATCAAATCAACTTTCATTTGAGGAATGCCAAAAAATAGCCAAGATGGATTACATTGTGCTAAATTGTTCTTCAGTGAAGGCTTTCTATTACTTCTTAGAACAACACATGTTTTCTATTACTTGTTAGCACAAAGTCATCTTTCTAATGTTCAAAGCATTCTCTTGTTTGATGTTGATGATGGGCATGGTCAGTCTCTTTTATCTTATTTCTAAGCCCATGTTTGTTTCTCCAGGATTTGCAAACCAATGTTTTCTAATGGGCCAAATTTTCCAGGTATGGGGTACGGGGTGCAGTTATAGATGCTCTTAGTGGGCCAAATTTGCCAGTCAAGTTGTAGATGCTCTCAATAGCATCCTAGGGGAAGTAAACTATTTTAATCTAATGTTTCAATTACTTCCAAACAAGGAGTAAATAATAGAAAGCTCTCTTGGTTTCACTATGCACAAAAGTCAGCAATCTGTCAAAAGACCACACATAAATCTTACAAAATCTTCACCAGCGCATGAAAATGCCGAATCTATGGTCGATTCCAAAGTATCACCAAAACCACCACACGGTGTTAAGCTTTGCAAAGTACACTAGTACTTTAAGGTATGTGCTAGAAGAACCTAACGTGGCATCCACGTTTCCCACACTATTACAAAACGCAGCATATGCGTACCGTCGTATGCCTGTGTAGCACAAAAGACCAGCATGACTTGCTGCCGATAAACTTAACACAGTCACAACCCAATGTACGATGTCACCTCGTTCCAATGACAAAGATTTGTAACTTCCGTCCGCACTTCTATCGGCTTCTTTATAGCATAACACTAGGTACAATAATGCATGAATATGCCAAGAATAAACACTGCTGCCTGTGTGATTGCTCAAAACTTTATGCAGCATGTTCCCAAAAATACAGCCATCTTTTGCAAAGGAAATATTGTTTCGCATCGGTGATATGCAAAAAAGAATCCTCATGCAGATGCAACTAAGATAACTAAAACGCAGACTATGAATTGTCTGGGCTTGGAACGTAACTGGAGCAAAAATGGCACTCTTTTTTCTCTGCTTCAACCGCTATTAACCCACTATCCATCCATGTTGTGCAAGCACTTCACGAACCCGTGCAGCCACTTCACGAACCCTTTATTAAACGGGTGGAGATGATTTTATTTGGTCACAACCTTAGTCGATCAAACCATAAAAAAAACATGGATTCACACTCCAAATATCAGCACTACCATGCTAATGAGAGAGAGCAGATGGGAGTGGAAGGGGATGGGGAGAAGGCCAAACCTTGAGGAGGACGGATCCTTCATTGACAGCGACCGTTGGAGCGGAGGAGCGGAGGAGTGAAGGAGCAGAAGACCGTGGAAGACGGGCGGCGGCAAGCGCTAGGGCTCGGGGCGCGGCGCCGGGGCTCCACGGGAAGGCGGCGCGCGTCGGGGACGGGGAGGCAGCGTCGAAGCGGGTCGGGGGGCGCCTGGCCTCGGAGTTGCGCGGGGAGGGCAGCGTTGGGGTTGCGCGGGGAGGGCGGCGTCGGCGCCGGAGTTGCGCGGGGAGGGCGGCGTCGGGAGAGAGTAGAGGGGAAGGGGATCGAGGGCGGGCGAGGGAGAGAGAGGGGATAGGTTAATTTGGGCCGGGGAAGAATATGGATGGGGCGGCACAATACTAATGGCGCACCACCCCTCGGTGCGCCATAAGTACCTTCATACTAATGGCGCACCTCGCCCTGGTGCGCCATTAGTATTTTTTTCTGCTCGAGCCAACAGGTTATCTTCCACCTGACCTGATCCACATCAAGTCCCCTCTACTAGCTCGACTGGTCAGCAGCCAGTTCTCACACCAGGAGGTCCTACGTTCGATTCCCAGGCTCCACAAATTTTTTTTATCCATTTAAAATGTTGTTTGATACTTATTTGTGTTTAAATATGTTCAAACTTGTTTAAATCATAACAGTAATATTTTTTTTATAAGACAGTAATAATTTTTTTAAAAATATCATCAAACAGTAATGCCGGTGAAGCGGGGGAGGGTGCGGGGGGTGCGGGGGA